>OY882877.1:6357430-6957430 GCA_963693515.1 Pipistrellus nathusii
ATTAGAATCATTTAATATCCTGCAGTGATATTAATGGGAAATCCATATTTATCTGCCAGACAAATTTTGGTGTTCCTTATCATTGAAATAACTCTTAAGAAATTATTAGACATATTTATATGAACTTTGTCTTCTACCACTTCCCAAAGTAACAGCATCTCCAAGTCATTCATTCATTCATTCATTCACTCAAATTTTCTTCCAAACTTGATGAGGTACAATTGAGAATTTTAAGTTTTACAGTGTTTTCTACTTGTGATTTAAATGGAAATGGAGCATTATGCATTAAAAGGCTTAGATTTATGTATTTAAATATTATAACCCTAGTTATAATACTCAGGAGTAAAATGTATTTAATGCGTTTTTGAAAAAAAATGATATATATATATATATCTACAATGAGAGTAAGAATTTTCTTTTGAAAGTTCAGAGCATTAATAAAATCAAGATCTCTATTTCCAAAAACTCAAAATCAGGAGGAAAATGCACATATTTCTTTAGACAAATGGTAATGTGATCTTCATATCCCCAGGGCAATGTGAAGATACATAATTTATATATTCAAAATGTCTGATGCTGAAGACAACAAATAAGGGCAAAGTCTCTTTGGGAAGAAAAAAAAGGTTGGTGAGAAATTTAAACTGCATTCAGATCTTTCATTTAAAGGTATGCTAGCAGAAGAATCGGAAAGGACTTACAGAAAAATAGTAGGATGATAAGAGGAAGCCTGAAAAGAAATTTGACTACATCAAGTCCATGAACATCATAATTAACATTGAAAATACGTAATATTACTACAGCCTGCCCAGTGTTGCTCAGTGGTTGAGTGCCAACCAGGAGGTCAAGATTCTATTCCCTGCCAGGGCACATGCCTGAGTCGGGGGCTTGATCCCTAGTAGGGGGCATGCAGGAAGCAGCCAATCAATGATTCTCTTGATCTCACCTACAATCAGGGCTTGTGCCCTTGACTGGAATCGAACCCTGGACCCTTCATTCTACAGGCTGATGCTCTATCCATCCACTGAGCCAAACCAGCTAGGGCTCATCATTGATGTTTCTATCTCTCCCTCTCCTTTCCTCTCTGAAAACAATAAAAAGATATTTTTTAAAAAATTGAAAAGCAAAACAAAGTTTACGATAGTAATTGGTAATCATTTCAGTGTAAAGGTTAGTGTTTGCTAGAGCAGAACTGATCTCCAAGAAGCTGGTGTCCCAGAAGAGAGGCTGGCTCTGGCAGAGCCCCAGAGAAGACTGGCATGGTCTAGTGCCTTAGCATCCACTTCTGGTCCAGAGGGAGACTTAGACGTGGGTCCTGATGCTGAGTAAGAGGCGTGTGCTTTTCCGTCCACACACACTGGACTGGCAGGATAGGACTGGAGCCAAAGCCCTACCTTGTTACATTGCTGTTGTGTCTAGATCCTGATCCTACTAAGAGGGGCTGCCTATCACTCACACAACTTAGAGGATCATGTGACCAGAGGATCAGCATGACCTCTTCTGGGCTGTGACATCATTTCTCATCAGGTTCCTGGGTGTGAGCAATCGTGGGCTCAGACACCAGTGATTATTCAGCTCTGGGTTTATTATTTTCTCTGTTATAAGGAACTAGAGGCTCACGTGATTATCTCATTTTCATACATACCTTATCTTCAGAAGTGCTTGACCCATAGATGACAACCAATAAATTTGTTTCTCTTTCTAATAAAAGGGTGGTTGATGATGTGAATAGAGTGTCGGTTGGATGTAAAAAGACCTTTATATTGATCAGTGTACTTCCCTTACCCTCATACTGAGACATAGAGACTGTAACTTATTTTTATGTTTTTACAACACTTAGAACCTTCCTTCTTATATGCAACACTATCCATAAATGATCATTGAGTAAATGCTCAATAAATATTTGTTGAATTGACTTTTAGGCCAGGCCCCCTTCCATAAAAATGAAATGCATCCATTTTATATGGTCTTTTAAAATAGCTTTTGTCTGTAAATTCATATTTTTGTCTTCAGAGGCAAAGTCTATGATCAATGTCTACAACGTGTTCATTTCTCTAGAACGGGAAGTGAAGAGATTTAGAGAGATGTAGAAACCAAGAGAATTGGCAATCAAGGAACTTAGTTTCTTGTAATTTTCATTAAAAGGGGCAAAAGACCTTGTATGTTCTTGAGACAGTGAAATTAATGGTGCATCCTAATTAAGTGAATGTTCAGCCTCTGTTCTTAATTGCGGGGCCCTACAAAATTCAAGGAGAAAATGATCAAATTGCTTCATCCCATCTCTTCATGAAAAGAAACAGTCCCTTCTTCCTTGTCCGTCTTTCTCTTGTGGTCTCATGCAGTCAGGGAGTTGAGGGTAAATAAGATTAAAAACCACAGACATGTTTCCCCCACCATGGAGCTGATAGTCAGAAACATTGCTCTGAAATAGGTTGGGCTCCAAAATTCCATTAATATATTTATTTGAAGACATAATCAGTCATACCAAAACACATTTGGTCACATCAAAGCTATTCAACCAAAGCTTCCAGAATGCTTCTCTTAACCGAATGTTTTATGGGATTTAGGGTGTAACAGAAACCCACCCAGACTTTGGGTTTCCAATTTTGAATCTACTACGTAGCCTATGACTTTTGGGAAATGAATGAAGTTCTTGGAGGCTGTTATTTCATGTATGAAATGTTTATAGCCAAATGGTGCACTTGATATGGAGAGAATCTATTTAAAGAAGCAGGCCTATAATAGCCTCTTAAAAATTCTATGCATCTTTCTCCTTAATAATTAGAAATTTGTATTCATGAACAAATTGGGCTTTGAATAAATGTGGTTTCTGTTTTCAATCCTTAGGACATATAATGACCAATATAAATTCCTCATATGTGTTCCATTTTTGCAGTATTTCAGATGCTCAGATGTGTGCAAAATTTTAATTTTATAAGAGCACATTATAGGATTTATAAACATATTTCGATTGTATGTTTGTTTTGTTTTTTTACAATCCAGGTAGCAATGATAACTGCTAATGATTTGTAATGTTGATATTTGTCTTTTAGGCTTTCCATTAAAAAAAATGGCTTGCATGTCATACTCAATTATTGATGTATCTGAAAGAATGAAGAAGACTGATATGGCTTCAACCACTCTAGAAAATTGAACACTCCCAAATGTTTGAAGTTATACAGCTTTCCTCCTAATTATGGAAGCCATTTTTTAATGGAATGTGGATTTTTTTTTGCATGTTTTCATCACTATGCAGTGTCATCTCTGCATTTATTTCATAATGTGTATGGTTTCAGACATAAATCATAGTTTAATTAATCACCTTATTTTGAACGTGGCTTCATTTAGAGATTTTAGTAGATTACAAGGTATGAAATACAGTAGGGGTTATGCTTACCCTTAAAAGAACAAGGAGCCAGGGTAATACAAAGTGTGCTAAAATACCAATCGCAGATGTGCAATGAGGTAATATAGGAGAGGATCTATTCCATGTAAAATTAAACTCTGTAATTTCTGAGAAATGTCTAAGTACCAACCAGATTTGTAACTAAGGTAAGAGGCAGCCAGAGGATATTAAGTCCATGGTTCCATTTTGAAGTCCCTCCAATGGAACCATATGATCTAATCTGGTGCTCACATACTTAAATTATCTAATAAAAGTTCAGTATTTTAAATTATTTTAAACCTAAGAAACCATAAGGACACAACATTATTTTTTTTATCCTGTATCTTATTTTTTCTCTCTCCAAGTATTTTAAAGAACAGCAACCTCTCATTTATTTGATATAAAATTTTAACAAATCTGATCTTATGTTTTGTAATTTATGTCAAGGAACAATTGTATTTTTTGAATAGCAAATTAGGCAAATAGGTTTAAACAATACACTGAGGTCTTATATGAAAAGTATGTTCTCTCTGTATTACACTGTTTGGTGGTATTTGTAGTGGGTGTAATTTAGGATATTCATCCTTCTTATGTGGCTCTCAGATCCTCCAGCTAGACACAGTCTCCATAAAAAAGAGACATATACAGAAATCATCCTTTTGGTAAAATGAGATGACTGAAGAAAAATTTCTGCATTATGACACCATTAGGGCTGGAATACAGCCTACGGAGAGAAAGAAAAAAAGTTATACAAAAATGTCCTTACCTGAAGTCCCCCTCCTCAATTTTTTTCTTAGTAGATTTTTACTGATTTCAGAGAGGAAGGGAGAGGGGGAGAGAGATAGAAACATTAATGATGAGATAGAATCATTGATTGGCTGCCTCCTGCATGCCCCACACTGGAGTTTAAGCCCACAATCCAGGCATGTGCCCTGACCAGGAATCCCAGGAATTAAACTTTGACCTCCTGGTTCCTAGGTCAATGCTCAACTATTGAAACAAGCAGGCTGGGCATACACACCCTCAATTTTGATAATTAGACTGATGGGAGATATTTGCATGCATGCATGGTTACCTTGTTGTTAGAATATGCCACTTAGCTATCTCCTGGGATTTTATATTACTGATTTCTACCACATTGATTATCTGAAATGAAATCTATTCTAATCATTGGTATTTTAATATCCGATATTTCCAATGAGGTTAAGGCCATCTTATTTACATCAGGTATAAATTCATTGTTCCTATCCAAAATGGTCAGCTGGCACTTAAAAACCAAGTTCATTCCATTTGCAAGATCTGTTCTTCTGCTCTTGGTGCCTCATATGTAAGCACTCTCAAGAGCTGTTGGGCTCTTCCCACTGGGACACCAACCCAGCTCTTCACAGGATGGGTGTGCATAGACTGGAGTGCTAAAGACTCATGGAAACCAGAAAGCCTTATGAATTAGAGGGCTCATCACCACAAGCAAGTCACTGTTGTTGGAGGCTACATATTTGTAGGAGAATTTGAATCAAGATGCACACACGCCCAGCAGGTGTGGCTCAGTGGTTGAGCATTGACTTATGAACCAGGAGGTCACCTTTCCATTCCCAGTCAGGCACAAGCCTGAGTTTTGGGCTCTATTCCCCAGGAGGGGGCGTGCCAGAGGCAGCCAATCAATTATTCTCATCACTAATGTTTCTGTCTCTCTCGCTCTCCTTTCCTCTCTGAAATCAATAAAAATATATCTTAAAAATAAAAAAATAAATATATAAGATGCACACATTAATAGGATGTTGCTATAGCTTTAATTTGGATATATATGTGCATCTTATTTATTTTAAGCTATATATATATATATATATATATATATATATATATATATAAATGTATACACATAAAGGCAGTATTTATTAAAATACATTTCATTTTCTAAAATTGACCTGTCAGCTGTCCAACTGTGTATACATTCTTTGGGGGACACTCTATATATCCTCATCTTTGGAACTGCAAGAATGTTATACTTTAGAACATGGCCAAGGTTTACCAAAGGCATAGACATAGGCTGCTTACTTACCAGAAACTACTTATTTTCAGAAAAGAGTGAGAATTGGTAAGACATAAGGGAGGTATTGAAGTATCCCTCTAGCGAGGAAGCAAGGATCCGCTGGACTTGTGTTTGTTTGGAATGTAGGAAGGGCAGGGCCCTCACAACCCCATGTGGCCTCTTTAGAGCCCCCCCCCCCCCCTTCCAATCCGCCCTTCCACAGGCCAGCTCTCCTCGGAGGAGGAAAGGCAACCCAGCTGGTGGTGTACAAGGGGAGAGCAAATGAATGAATGGAGTGGGGGCTGGGGCGGTGGAGGCATTGCTGTTGCCTATTCAGCCGCAGCAAAGATGACTTACTAACAACACTTTCATCATCCCGGCCAAATGTTTCTTCTTCCCTCTCTCATTCACAGCCTCAGTCTGTGCGAGAGAAATCAATTTCCTCTCCACCTTCCCCTCCTCTCTCCTGGGTCCAGAGGGAGCCAGAGCGGAGGGCAAAAGACTCCCAAGGTGCTCTTTCTGCGGATCCTGGATCCTGGCTCCCAGGGGCGGGTGAGCCCAGGGAGGGAGAGAGGGGGATGGTCCCTAAGGAGGGTCCAGGGTTGCCATGGGGGCGAGGGGAGGGGGTCCGTTTCACAGCCCAAACACAGGTCCCCCACCTGGAGAATCATCGCCAGCCCCGCAGTCCCACAGGCAGTGCCTAAAAGGACAGTAGGTTTCAAAAAAGGAAAGGAAAAGAAAGGAAGGTCCTAAATGGAGATGTAGAGGGACAGGGAGCTGGGGATGGGGCCGGGGAGAGAAGAGGGGAGCAGGAATCACGGTCTTACCCTACCATCCGAGCAGGCAGGCAGGCGATCTTTAGTTCCTGCAAGAGCAGGGATGCGAAAATGGCAAAAGAATGCATCCTGCTGCAAAGCCCTTCCCAGCGCGCTCTCCCGCGGTAACGGCGCAGGAACCGGAGGGGATGGGACGCAGGGGGGCTCCCCTCCCCGCCTGCAACCTGCTTCCCAAGAAACGATCCCCTTCCTCCCCCCTGAACCTCCAAAGCTCTAGCTTCTAAGTCTGCAGCTGAGGTTTCGGGTGGTGCGAGTCCATTGAGTCTATTGCTTTGCGTCCTGGGCTGCAGGAGTCGCGGTGGAATCAGCACCACGGAGAGCTCCCGCCGCCTCTGCAGCTGCCTCCGCTGCAGCCCCTGCGCCTCTCACCGCGGAGCGCAGTCCCCTTGCCTGAGCCTGGGGCACAGCGCCCCCCCGACTGCACTCGGCCTCGGAGGCATCCTCAGCCCCTCGAACCCCCTCCCCCGCCCCCAATGCTGATGATCTGGTCATCCTAAAGTGATCACTGGGGAGGGGAGGGGGCAGGGAGAAGGGGGAGAGTGGCCGCGCTGGGCTTCTTATAAGAAGCTTCCCGCATTCGCTGGGGCTCAGAGCGCTCACGGGGGAATCCTAGGGGGAAAATGTGCTGGAGGAATAGGATGATGAATGGTAATCATGAGCTTCCGGGAAGCAGGTAACTCTTAAAGCCCCAGAGGAGGAGCGGGGGCGCTCAGAGAGCAGGATTGGGGAGGCAGTGCCCTCTCGCATCCTCATTGGATCCTTTCCCAGCAGCCTCAGTCCTTCTTGCTGCTCTCTCTCTACCCGGACGCCTACAGCCTTGCTCACTAGTGTTCTCTCTCTCTCTCTCTCTCTCTCTCTCTCTCTCTCTCTCTCTCTCTCTCTCTCTCCCCCCCCCCCCCGTGTCTTCTTACCACAGCTTTTTTACTCTCTCTTTTTTTTTTTTTTTTGGTAGATTTCTCTGCATTCCAGCTCCCTGCTCTCTGGGGTTTTTACAGGGTTTCTGCTTTTCTCCACTCGGTGGATTTTCATTCTGCCTGCCTAAAGATCATCCCATTAGAGAAGCCCCTTTCCACCACCATCACCACCACCACCACCCCCTCCCTTCCTCCCTCCCCAAACTAAGAGGCGACCTCCTCCACATTTTGCTTCTCTTCCTTGGGGTTCTTGTTGGCTCTCAGGGGGTACTGGGCTTGGACTTGGTTACATGCCACCGGGAAGAGCTGGTCATTTCAAAGTTCCACCAGCCTGCAGCTCCTCCTCGCCGGACCTCGCTTTGGGAGATCATGGGTTATCTGTGTGAATTCTGGAGGTATCTGTTCCCGCTGTCCACCTGCTTCTGGAGATTTCTTTCCTCTGGTAAGTTATCCCCTTTTACGCATTCTTAGAGACCCATTGCAGCTGTCATTATTTTTTTAAATGAGCCATGTTTGTTTTTTAACAAAAAGTGCCACCATTAAATGCATTCTTGTGACTTGCAGAACTCAGAGATGTATGTAACCGCGTTTCATGACTGTGTTGGTTGCTGCTGTGCTAAGATACAGCCCATGTAGTGAGTCACCCCATCATCTCTACACTCTGTATTTATTTCCGCCCTCGTTGATATGACAGGCTGTAGGAAACCTTAGCCATCCCTCCCCACCCCAGTCAAGGCTCCTGGGCACACAGTCTCATACCCTTTGGAAGGTTCGATTTGATGCTTCTCTTAAGAGTGAGCCCCGAGAGACCTTCTGACAATCGCAAGGTCTGGCAGAGATCGCTGGTCCTCTGGCATCAGAGGGCTGTTCATGTCAGTCTGTGTTCATCGCAGCCGGTTACCTGAGGGCGGGAGGACTGTGCAAAGTGTGTCTGTGGAGGGTGTGCATGGGAAGGAGTGCGAGTTCTCAGTGCATCATTGGCGTGTTCCTCACCACATCCCTCTTCACGCATGGACACGCTATTCCGGGCACTGTCTTCCCATCTGAGCGTCCTGCTGGGAGCACCTTTCTGATGCCGAGAATGTAGCCCGGGGATGG
Organism: Pipistrellus nathusii; assembly: GCA_963693515.1. Lineage (NCBI taxonomy): Eukaryota > Metazoa > Chordata > Mammalia > Chiroptera > Vespertilionidae > Pipistrellus > Pipistrellus nathusii. The sequence continues at coordinate 6,365,690 of OY882877.1, forward strand.
TTGGATGGTTAATGGGACTCGGAGTGCTCCTTTCAGAGGGAGAGAGCTGTGCAGAGAGACCCTTGATGATCTTGGTTCTAATAAATGGAGATTCAGGGACAGACTTGATGTGAGAAATGTAACTGCCTCACCCCCCACTTCTTCAGCCCCCGGGCTCATTTTTTAAGTATGTTCCTATGTCAGCGTGTGTTTTTCTTTTCTTTCTTTTATTCATTCATTTATTTATTTTTTGCTTTTATGAACATTTTTGTGGGCTTAACTGACAGTCCGGACTTTCATTAAATACCACCCCTGCATGCATCAGTACCCGCTGATGAACGCTGAGGTTCAGGGGTTTTCTCTGACACCCCTCCCCCCCCCACAACCTCCCCTTCCCCCCTAAGAACAAGTTTCTGCAACATCTCTATTTGGGTGGATGGTGCTGAGACCCTATTATACAAGTTTTTTTTTTTTTTCTTTCCTTCTTCTTTTTTTTTTTTTTTTCTTCTTCTCCCTTTTCCTATCAAAAAATAAATTCCCGGAAAGAACTATTCCCGCTCCCTGATGCTGCTTGATGAGATACCCAAGTCCTGCTTTTTAAATGCAAAAGCCCTTTGAGCACCCACACCCAAGTGCTCCAGCTGCAGCCCAGCCCATCCCCCTAGCTCCAGCTCCAAGGGCTTCCCCCCTGGGGTCCCCCTGAGAGCGGAGCTGGGACCTGTCTGCCCCCCAGGCGCCCACACCCGCCCCTAGCCTCTCCCCCCTGTCTGGGTCCCCTGCCTGTCAAATGCCCTGGGCGTCTGTGACTTCAGTTGGAGAAACCAGGGTTTAGCGTAATCCACCAAACCCAGCCTCCTCCTCCTCGGAGCTCTCTGCTGATGCGCAGGGAGGGGTGAAGGCAGGGGGCCCCCAACTTTCCGTGCAGCCAGACCTGCTCTTCTCCAGCCGGTCTCCTCCTCCGGAAAGACTCAGGCAGGCTTCCCTGTGGAGGTGAGTGTGTTTGGCCAGATGAGGACCTGACTCTGGGCTTGGGAAGGGGGCGGGGATGAGGGTGGCAGAAGCTCCTGCAGGCTGAGAGGCTGTATTTAACCAGCAACAGGCGACCGCGCCTGCAGATGCTCCGCAGCTCCCTGAGTCGCCACCAGAGCCACCTGGGCGCGGGGAGCGCGGGGGACCAGGCGCCCCGGTGACCGACTGGCCCTGGTCTGGGTGCGGGGTGCGGGGCGTGGGGGGGGGGGGACCCGCGCCTGGAGGGACTGTGCGGGGGCGCCGGGACCAGCTGGAACCGGTTGTGCCCTCCGCCCTGCTGCTGATGGGCCGCCCGCTGTGGGCATCGACAGCCTGGGAGCCTGGGGCACGCCAGGAGGGGGGTTGGGGTCAACCGGGCTGAATGCTCCTTTCCCAGCCTCCCTCCGGCTGCGCTGGAGCCACATTCTCTTGGCTGGGCCGGGGGACAGGCTTGGGGGCTAGAGCATCTCTCTTCAGCGCCTTCTGCGTCGGTGTTAATGAATGAATTCATTGTTGATGAGCTGCCCTAAGACTAATCCGTGAGGGCTCTCAGCCTCTGTCTGCCTGTAGAACCCCAGTGGCCGCCTGCCTCTGAAGGGATCAGTTTTTTGGGGGGGAGGGGGAGTTAGGAGGGTCCCTAAGTGACTTCTCAGGCTCCAGCTTAAAGTGTTGTTGACCCACCTGCTCTCCTCCCCACTCCCCTTCTCTAATGGGCTGGGACCTGCTGGGCGGTGGGATGGGGGAGCAGATTGCAACTTGGAGCTGGAGCCAGGGCTGTAAGGTTGAAGTTCAAGGCCAGGAGTGAGGGCTGGCAGGCATTGCAGGCTGCCCGCTTTCCCAGTTGGGCTTTTATGTGTATGTTGCCCCGCTGCTCCTGGGGGTGGAGTGAGAGGCAGGCAGCTGGGGCTGGTGCCCGCTCAGGGTGGCGCTCTGGCCACTGGGTATGTCTGGTTGGGCATCCCAGTGCTGGCTCTGAGTTCCCCAGCTCCCATGGCTGGTCTCCTTGTCGCCTGGAGTGGAAGCAGAGACCATTTTACTGGGAGCCAACCAGGTGGAGAAAGCCAGGAGCCTTGCAGTGCAGGGACCTCCTCCTAGCGGGACCTCTGATGGGCAAAGCTGAGGGAGGTAGAGTGCCTGGTTTCAGCTGTTTAAGCCAGCCCACAGGAGGCTGGGGGAGAGGAGGAGGTGACCAGGGTTGCTACAGAGCCCTACCAGTGCTTGCAAATATTCTAGCCACTCCTGTGTCTGTCAGCCAAGAGCCCAGCTCCAGGGTGGAAGGCTGTCATAGCTCAGAAGGCAGATGAGTCAGGGCTGGGGGAATTTTCCTTGGTGTACCTTGTAGATGTGTCTGTCCTCGTGCAGTGAAGCAGGTAAGGACCCCTTGCCTGCATTTTCTTGACAATCCTAGAACCCGGGTCTGACCCATCCGGCGATCATTTTTTCTCTGCCTTGAGCGGTGGCATACAGCCTGTGCATGTTCAGATGGCTCTGCAATGATGCATAACTTCGTTGTATTCACATCCATGAACTGTCTTCACTCCATGTACGTGCATGCAGTCATTTAAATGTCCCACTGGCACGCATTGGGATATTTACCAGTGCTATAAAAATCGTAAACTGGGCCAAGGTGAGAGGGGGGGAAATGGGGAAGGAGGTGGTAGAACGTTACAGGGAGGGAAGCATAACCCCAGTGAAGAATGCGAGATGATAGCACCGGAAGTGCCTGAAAACAGTGCTTGTTGTTAAGGTCACAGACCTTAATATGTAAAGGATACTTGAAGAACTATCAAGGGCATCTGGAACTAGCAGTTTAATTCTGACTCCTTCATGGGAGTGAATATTTTATGTTATTATTTTTTAATTTAAAAAATCCTGAAAGTGGGGTTGGTTGGGTTGTCAAATAGGATGAGGAGAGTTTGTTTGCCTATGGCAATGTTATATATGACCCCGGTGCAGAAGTCTTTGGAGACTGAAAAGTGAAATCTGAACAAATTTTTCAAATAATGCCGACTCTCCCATAAATAAAGCTTTAAAAAAAAAACAAACCAAGTTTTGTAGGTGTATAATTTCAGCAACCAATTGATATCAGGTCCAACAAGAAAGTCAATTAAGGGGACCAAACAAATTTTGAAGAAATTGTATTCTTTAAGAGTTTCTCTGGAAATATGTTTAGTACTTCCATTTATTGACATAGATGCTCGATCAATACATTTTCTGCTTGTAAGGCTCACTGTTAACATCTTGAGGAAATATGAAAGATAATTGCAACTCTGGGTCATAAAATTGCAAAGTTTTAGTGCTTTTTGTTTGTTTGATCCAAGAGGTAGTTTCTTTTCCCTGGAGAAAGTAATTTATCAGTGAAATCCAATTCCTCAATTGCATTTACCCTCTGGGATTGTGTTATAGTGAACTTGCTCAATGTGTCTGTGAGTGTGTGTGTGTATATCTCCATTCTTGGGTGGGTGGACGGTACATACTTTAAACCTATGTCACTTTGGACAAGATATCATATATTATTGATTTCATTTATCACTTAATCAGATAACATGTGATTCCTGCTTCTCATGAGATATTTTCTTTTAATAAACTCAATTGTATAATGGCAATGTACATTTTTATAAAATACAGGATATCTTGATTTTCTTTATGCAAAATTATTGGTATATTACAATATACCAACATATTGTAATATATTGTAATATATTGTAATATATTGGTATATTGTAACTTAAGTTGGAAGAAACCATTGGAACTCTTATTTAAGTGTGTGTGTGTGTGTGTGTGTGTGTGTGTGTGTGCTCCCATGTGTATGTATTATGTACACACATGCAAATTAGCCTTAACCCTAGGCCAGTATGTTCTGTAAATAAAAATGGAATCTCTTTTCAAAAGATTGCCCTGTTTGTTTCTCTCTGCAAGTGTAAAGAACTCAACTGGTAGAATTTCAAACTTTTGATGCTTTGGTTTCCTTTTATTTCCTTTTATATTATATTCCTAATATTTCCTTTTATTTTTATTTTTTTCATATTATCTCTAGAATGATCAGATACTGACTTGAATAAATCTCTAAAATTTTAGTCATTTACAAAATTGGATATTGTTATTAAAAGTTCAGACACAAACATAGATGTAACACCAATCTGTGCAAGTTTCGTACAAATTTATCTTTTATTTAAAAATATCTCAGAGGTATTTGGATATGACTATGATTTACAATTACTGCAGTATTCTTTGAAGATTGTTAACATTTTTCTATTGGCTTCCTAGTAGTGGGTTATTATGAAAAGCAGAGTGAGATGCATCTGAGATCTCTCCCCCAAGTTCATTTCTAGTTCTAGCTCATTAGAGTGATCCTAGTAAGAGTTCTTGGCACTTTTCATTTATTGTCCTCATCTCCCACCTGGAGAAAACAAAATCTACTCCATAAGTATTCTTGTAAATAAAATGACATGAGATGAGTATGCTTTAAAAAGGCAATCATTATGAAAACAAAACATATTCTGAAAAAGATATCGTGCTCATTTGATTTATTTTTGTTTTTCTTGGGTAAAATTTTCTTTCTAAGCAAGAGATAATGTTGACTTGACTTTTTTTTTTAAATTAAATATTAGTAGTCCAGTATTTTTTTTAATCTATGGTGTCTAATGAGTTTAAATAATATTCCTTTTGTTTTGATATTGCGTAACTAAAGACTAATACACTCCTCAAGGCACATAAGTTCTTATTTACATTATATTTACCTTGGTTTTAATGGAGTTCTGGGAGAATAGTCACTCACGTAGAGATAGTTGCTCTGCCTTGACTTCTCAGTGTCACTGAGTAAAAGGAAAGTCTGGTTTCTTAGCAGATTTATATTATTAACCCCATGATCTCTACCAGTTCAATTGAAAACAAGATAAAACTATTCTTATGTAATAACTTTCAAAGTGGTTAAACTAAAATAAAGACCATTATTTCCAAACATCTTTTACAAAGTATATTCAATTTACCAGAGTTAATTAGATGACATCTGGCATCCTTGGTGTTTTAATTTAGCAACTACTTGGGTAATTTCATTGAGACATTTAGGAGTGTAATTTTGACCTGTTTCCCGCACATTTCTAGCTGCTTTCATGATTATAGTGTATATATTTAATATATTTTATTGATTTTTCACAGAGATGAAGAGAGAGGGATAGAAAGTTAGAAACATCGATGAGAGAGAATCATTGATCAGCTGCCTCTTGCACACCCCCTACGGGGGGAAGTGCCCGCAAACAAGGTACATGCCCTTTCAGTCCGCAGGCCAACGCTCTATCCACTGAGCGAAACTGGTCCCGGCTATAGTGTTTATATTTTATAAGTTCCAAAGGAGAACAAAACCCCAAAATAATTTGTGTTTGAATATTATTGGTTGCTCATGGATAATCTTGATTCTTAAGAGAAAGGGATAGTTTAATAGTGGGTATTCTTTCCTAGAGTCTAGAAATGATTCCTGAAGATGAAATTTCATCATGAACACTAATGGCCTTTCTACTGAAAAAGCATCTGGAAGTTCTGGCCTAACTTTTTTTTTTTTTCATGGTGATATCAAATAACCACTCTAACCATTTATACTGGTCATCAAATATCCTCATCAATAACATTTTTGGGTTTTTATCCAAAATGTCATCTCAAGGCATATTTGATGAGTCATGAAGAATATTTATATTCAATTACTCATGTTCAGGCCTATCAGTTACAATACCTCCGAAGATGAGTTCATAATCTATGAATCCACGCTCCTGAAGTTAATGTTTAAAATAGTGTGGTTATGCCAGCAGCTCTGAGGTATTTCTCAATTTTGTATTCATGCTAACAAGTCATGAATAACCAGCTAATACTCTAATAATGGACATAAACCCAGTGATGATTTTCTAACCTATTTCCCCCCAAGATTGAAAGATATGACTAATATATTATTAATGAACTGACTGGCTTCCTACAGTTTTATCGTGAAATAGTTTTGTTGGTTTTAAAATGTTTATTTTCAACCAAGAAAGTATAAATTCAGAGGTGGAAAAATGGCATGCAATCTAATAAGTTAAGGAATCTTATAGATTCTCATTCTATAGTCATTGCTATTTCTTAAACACCATTCATAACCTCTTTAAATTTTTATTCTTATTACGCTTACAGTCAACAATGGAATTTATTCTCAAAGTGACCTATTTTGGCTTATGATTAATTTTAGGAGTATTTGTTTTTTTTATCCCTAAACCCTAATTTATTGAGATGTAAATTCCTTTAGAAACACCCGAAGCATTACACATTTTTTTTAATAACTAATAAAGAAGCTACCATCTTAGAGTTCCAGAAAATTAAACCTATAAAATACACTTTTATTGATTAAATTAATAAATATGTTAATGTTACCTTCGAACACATTGTAGCTCTCTGCTCTATAAGAATTACTGTCTCATAATGGCACATTTCATTTCCATTCCATTATGGATTTATTTTGAAAGAATGCTTAATAGATAGACTTATTCTTCTTAATTTCTGTGAATAGAAGCCAGTCTCCTCAGGACTGAGCTGTTTTTTATGAACTTTTCTGGAGTCTCACATTTTGTTAATTTTAAAAGCTATCTCCAGACTATTGCACTATTAAAAAACAATCTAGCCTTGGGAAGACCGGAGCTGAGTCAACATGCATTTGAGATTTTTCAGTGTCGGATAGTGGCTAGCATATACTAACACACTGCTATGCTCTAGATTCATCAAACACCCATTCTCACAACCAAAAATTATTTAAAAAAAATATGTCAAGTGATTTTTTTTTTTGCTTAATCACTTCACCCTCATCTCCCCTCTTCTATGACAGCTGTGTGTTCTGTCTCTCTGAGTCTATTTCTATTTTGATAGTTTATTTTATGATATTCTACATATGAGTGAAGTCAGCATTATACAATCTATTTTTGAATTGTGCACCTATATAATTTTATTAACCAACGTCACCGCAATAAATTTAATAAAAATAAAATATGTCATGATAACCACAAATATAAGCCAGTTTGGGGAAAATGATTATGTCAAATTAAAGAATAAACTTAAAATCTGAATCATGGCTTCACTCAAGTATCATATTACACACATGTTTACAGGATGTTTATAATAAATGGGTGCTTTACAGTCCATCATGTCTTTGCTATGCATGTTTTTAAAATTCAAGTTTTTATTACTGCTATTAGATATGCAATTTAGTACTGTGAGTATAGAAGTTGTAGCTAAAGCAAGTATAAAAGAAAAGTTAATCCCATCTGGGAGTTCCTGGGGTATACAACATATTTAAGTGACTTTCATGTCTTTAGTGTGGCAATATTTCTGATGGTTTGAAACATCAGCCCTGTAAATCTATGGATAGAGATGGTGGAAGTGTCTTTTTCAGGAGTGAATAACTCTTAAAAAATGGTAAACACAATATAAATTTTTAGAAGACAATTGTTAAAGGTTGAATAAATCATGCTCTAAAGTTGTACAAAATGTGTTTTAAGGTAATTAACCCATATATTTCTCAACCTTTTCTTTTATAACCCCAACCATATTAACATATAGACCGAGTCTACCTTACTTAAAACATTTATATTGAATGCCTCTACCTAAGTTTACTGTAATAGACTTTCTGATTATTCCTTTAGACCTGCCACTAATATAGAATGACACAGTTACAGTACATTTTATAAACGTGGTAAGTCATACTTTTTAAGATTATACATTGGGATAATATGGAAGAATATTAAGGTTTTCAAAAATAGAATAAAAAGAACTTGCCAGTTATCAATTAACTAAGCAACAAGTGAAAAGTATATTTTTTGTTCTCAATAACTAATTTTACTCTGAATGAAGTTGTTAAAAAAAGAACAATTTGTGAACTTTAATTCATAATTTCCTTGAATAAACAATTCAGATGGAATCTGAGTTTTCAGGATTTGTAAGACATACTCTTTTCTACTTACAGAAAGTTTCTACCTGTCTTTCACAATCACCCCTACTCAGCACTTTCATTTTGCAAGTGGGAAATAAGAAAATGGAATTCAGTTGACTCTGGGAATTGAAACTTAAAGTTAAGAGCTAAGAAAAAGGGGATCCTGAGCAATTTGTAAAGGGGCAGTCTATATGCCTTTAGAAATTCATCTTAAGCCCAGCCAGTGTGGCTTACTGGTTGAATGTTGACCTATGAATCAAGGTTCAATTCCTGGTCAGAGCACATGCCAGGGTTGCAGGCTCCATCCCCAGTAGAGGACATTCAGGAGGCAGTCAATCAATGATTCTCTTTCCTTTTTTTAAAAAAAGTATTTTTATTGATTTCAAGAGGAAGGAAGAGGGAGAGTGATAGAAACATCAATGATGACAGAGAATCATTGTTTGGCTGCCTTCTGCACACTCCTCACTGGGATCTAGCCCACTACCCAGGCACATGTCCTTGATTGGAATCGAACCTGGGACCCTTCAGTCTGAAGGCGGACGCTCTACCCACCAAGCCAAACCAGTAGGGCAGTGCTTCTCTTTCATCATTGATGTTTCTATCTCTACCTCTTCTTTCCTCTCTGAAATCAATATATTCATCTTAAAACATTTTTTTTTTACTAAGGTACTTGTTTTAAGTATCTTTCTCACCTTTGGGCACATAGGTCAAGTATTTACAACCTACCACTCTAGCACACACACATTTTTTCAATACATCACTCCTTATTTGAGTACTTTTAGATCCAAGACAGATTATTGACATTTTCAAGGTAGAGCTGTCTCTGTATTTGGGCTAACGCTAATTATGTTTGACTAGCAACAGAACTATGGGAAATATAACTTGGAGCATCCAAGTTTTCTCTCAGAGTGAACTGTATTGGCTTTTCATTTGTGCCTTCCCCCCATCTATAAAATGCAGACATGTTAACACATCTCTTGTTTAACCATTTTGAAAGACAAAATGTCAAATTGTGATCATACAGAAATAGGCCAACGTGAATATGAAAGATCACTCATGTCTATTCTTTTTAAAACCCATCCTTGACAGCTGTTATTTAAGGAAATCATGTCTTATTTAGAATAAGAATCAGCAACTCTAATATGAACTGTGGTTAACTATTAAAATATTTATTTCTTATCAATATTGAGTCAGTACAAAAGTTTAATCTAACTTCAATGATTCTTTCATCACAAAAATTATAAGCATTTGACATCCTTTGCTATCTTTTAGATATAGTTTTTCAGATGTCTAAGGTGAAAATGGAAATTTAATTGCTCAGGATTTGAAACTACACAATTAGTAACTGTTAACTGAAAATTTATCTATTACCAAAGTTTGGTCTCCAGTAAGTCCAATGATGCCAGTTCTCATAATTATTGTTTAGAAGGTAATTTCTGACAAGTTCCGACAACATGATTTTTTTAAAAATTGTGTATGTGATAAGCTGAGTATAGATGATGTTAAATAGTATCTATATGTCAGACATGGTAATGTCCCATTTATATTTTCTTATAATATCCTTCAAAATCTGGCTGGTTATTTTTATATAAAAACACTTTTCATGAATGTAGATTAGGTTTATCATGTAGGTGTGTTTTCCTTCTGAAATGTATTTCTTTATAGTTTAAACTCTGTGTGACTTTTTGAGTTTCAAAGACCGTTTTGGTTATGTTAGTAGTTAAAGTAATATTGACAAGAATGGCCCTTGAAAATATCAAATATCTTCAGAATTGTGTATTGGATAAAAATGGGAAAGTCAGGTGCTTTTTGTTAAAAACAAATTTTTTTAGAGAAGCTGGACTATATTACCGACACCAGTCAATGTAAAACTAACTAACATTGAAAACATGGGCCCTTCCAGCATCTCTAGCAACTGGGAAAGATGTTCGAGGCATCATTGCTAAAGTGTCTTCCTCTAGTTCAGTGTAATATAAATATCTGTGTTTTCCAATGGTCTTAGGATCTACAGCAGTGGTTCAACGGCTAGCAGGAAAAGACAGATATTTACATTACCATTCTTAACAGTAGCAAAATTACAGTTATGAAGTAGCAACGAAGATAAAGTTATGGTTGGGGGTCACCACAACATGAGGAACTGTATTAAAAGTTCACGGTATTAGAAAGGTTGAGAACCACTGTTCTAGTTAAAAACACATAGTGTTCTGCCTTCTTTCTTACGAGGTGGTGCAGAGGCATTGGAAAATGGCAGATGGAGAATTATATACTTGACCTTGGGTTGGCTTGCTTGTTGTAGATCACCCCCCTTGTTATTTTTAGTCCTTGTGGGTTAATATCTACCTGAGTCTTTTTGAATGTGGTAGTATGCAAATTATCAAAATAACTGTAGACTGGATGGTTGTCCATTCATGAATCTTCCAACATTTCTCAATATGTTACTATCACCCTCTTTAACACCTCTGTTGGTTTGACCAAATTATGAAGGACTTGCTGGCAGGGATTATGTTTCAGTAACCCTGTGACCTGCTAATGGTGAACGTGCTGTTGGTGTACACAGTCATTATGGAACACACACCGAGTTCAAGTCCTTTTCTCTAAACATTATGTGCTTTTTCATTTTATCTGCTTACACCAGCGTGAGATGATCATTATATTCATCTGTTAGTAATACATTGCTTTTGTACTTTCTCACTTTCCTTCATTCCTTTTTTTAAAGAACTGAGCTTCCTTGCTTTAAATTACATCCTGTATGTTAAGACTGGCCTTAGAAGTGAAGCTCTCCAGTCATTTAATTGCTAAACCTGTATTCCAGAAGGTCTTTCTGGTTATTTATTTTAGCTGATCAGGCAATACCGTGCCTCTGAATTACAGCTTTAAGTGGTTTCCATCTTAATGAGGGCCTCTTATTCCTCTGAGGAGGATATACTGCGGAGGGAACTAATCTCAGGCTTGATCCTGCCAATACAATCTTGTCCTACCAATAAAGAGAAAGTTAAATGCTACTACCTAATGGCAGAACTGATTAGGAAAAAAATTAAGAGAAGGGGAGCTCTATCCCTCAGTTCTGTCCTTCACATTGGGAAAATTGCTCTTAAATATCTCCAAACTCAGGCTTAACCAGTTTGGCTCAGTGGATAGAATGTTCGCCCATGGAATGAAGAGTCCTGGGTTCTGTTCTGGTCAAGGGCATGTACCTCGGTTATAGGCTCAAAACCTGGCCCTGGGTGGGAGTGCAAGGTGCAGGAAGCAACCAATTGATAAGTCTCTAATTAATGTCTCTCTCTCTCTCCCTCCTCCTTTCTACTCTCTCTAAAGTTAAATGGAAAAATGTCCTCAAAGATTAATTTTTAAAAAGGTGGGGGGTGGAAGGAGATGGCCAAATTCAGAGTTACCTGTGTTCTCTTCACAATTTAAATACAAAAGATCTCAGTGTTTCAACTTATGGAATCGTATCACAAAATATCTTGGTAAGGTTCAAATCACACTTATTTCCAATTCATAAGGAAAGTGGTCAGAGACTGGATCATAAAGTTCAGATGCAGGATGTTTTGAATAGTATGTTTAGATTATAAGATCTAATTTTAATGTAAAATTTGAGGCATGCTTCAGAAAACTTACTTGTAACCATGACTGTCTTTGACTACCAAAACAGTGAAACAAAAGACAGTTTAAAAGAAAGATGAAAATAATTTACATACAGGAATAGAATGGAAATAATTTTGACCAACTTGAATGTGAGACTCAAAACCATAAAAATCTTGGAAGAAAACATAGGCAGGACATTTCTCAGAGCAATATTTTTTCTGCTATATCACCCCTTGGGCAAGGGAAAACAATATGGAGTTTCCTCAAAAAATTAAAAATGGGACTGCTGTGTGATCCAGCACTTCCACTTCTGGGAATATATTCAGAAAAACCCAAAAAACTAATTTAAAAGATTAAATGCGCCCCTACATTTATTGCAGTGTTATTTACAGTAGCCAAGGTTTGAAAGCAACCCAAGAGCCCATCTATATATATAAAAGCCTAAGCGACTGGCTAAGCTATGATGTGCACTGACCAGAAGGGCTGCCAAACTTCGGTTACTTGGCAGTGGTGGTTCTCAGGTAATGCACCAGGAATCAAGAGGAGGGAGCCTGATTCTGGGGTACCTTACCCTGAACCACCCTCTCATCATCCCCTCAGGGGATGTCAGAAAGACAGTTTTGGTCCAATCCCCACAGGCCAGGTTAAGGAACCCCATCTTGGCATGATATAGTTAGTAAATAAGTGGATAAAAAAGCAGTGGTACATTTCACACTGGAAAACGACTGGGCCATTAAAATAAGGAAATCTTACCAGCATGGATGGAGCAGAAGAGCATTATGCTATGTGAAATATGTCAGTCAAAGCAAGACAAAGTACCATATTTCACTCATATGTGGAACCTTATAAACAACAACAAAAAAGGTAAGCAAAATAGAAACAGACTCATAGATACAGAGAACAGACTCACAGCTGTCAGAAGGGAGTTGGATCGGGGCAGATTGAAAAAGGTGAAGGGATGAAGCAAAAAACAAAAACAAAAACAAAAAAACAACAACAATAACAACCAACCTCAAAGACATAGACAAGATTGGAAAGGAAGATGGGGGCAGGTAGAAGAGAGTAAAGGTAGGATCAGTGGTGACAGAAAGAGACTTGACTTGCTCTAGTGAATACACAGTTCACTATGCAGATGATGTATTACAGAATTGTACACCTGCAACCTGTGTAAATTTGTTAAGAGATGTTGCCCTAATAAACTCAATAAAAATAAATAAGTGAATAAATAAATAAATAGAGGAGAGAGAGAACAATAAAACCATGAAGATAAAACCTAATAAAACCACAAAGATAAAACCTAATAAAACCATAAAGATAAAACCTAATATTAACACATTTAGGTAGTTTTCCCATATATTAAGAAAATTGTTCCATATTCCTATATGTTAAAATGAGAGAATGAGGACCGCGAAAGCTCTTGAGCACACATGGTGAGGGAAAGAATAAAAACAGTGGTTCTGGGTAATTATTGAAAAATTGCAGAATTTGAGAAGAGGACCTTAGTCCAGGCTTGTCATTCCCCACTTTTTCTGTAATACTCTGTGTCTTACAAGCTCATGTGCTTGAGCAGAGTTATGTTTACTGTACTGATTTAAGCTCAAAGAGTTAGGTGTATAATTACGATTTTACACCAGTAGGAAACATGCTTTGAAACATGTTCTACCACATACGAGGCCCTATTCTTGCTGCTTCACCTAGGAAAATATAACATTCTTTGTAACAATGATTAAATGGTGCGAGTTTGGATATATTTGATCAGCAGAATGAAAATGTGTGTTTAGCAAAGATAGGAAAGATTTGTCTGTCACAGGGGGATTATGGTGTTTCATTATGCATAATAATAATAATTCTTAGTTTAGGAATGTAAGCAAAATGCATTAATACTAAGAAAAATGTCATAGCTCCCACATAAGAAAAATACTATGTGAAAAATATCTATTTGCTCCATCAGAATTGGGAATTATGAACTGAGTCATTTGACAGTGCTCCATTTAGACAAGTAATTGATGGAGGCCCAGCACCTCCCAACCCCTATTTCAAAATGTTTCTATTATGTGATTTTATTTTTTTATGATAAATCATTTTTAAAATGTATTCACTTGGAAGGCTTCCTATTTTGTTTACAAAGATGGCATTCTTCAATGACCTCAGTGAAATAGCTCATATGATTAGAGCAACTCATATAGTGTGTGTGCATGAGTCCTTTCAATTCTGTTGGTGGGTAAGACTGTAGGTATCATGTCCTTGGTCATTCCCATTGTATTTCTGTTTTGACATTCTTTCTAGTTGCAAAATGATTGCTCTATACCTCTCATCAATAAATAGCTTAGGATTAAATTGTGAATTATAGGGCTATAACTAGAAAGCAAATTAAAGCTATCAATTGCCTTATCCAAACGCCAGAGAAATATGACAGCTATAATTAAAATATTTACTTAATACTGTGCATTTTGATTGCTTCCTAAAGAGATTTTGCTGACTAGGAACTTTTACAACCCAAATTTTCTCATTAGTAAAATTTACATCATGCTCAATTCTATGTGCTATAAATAATAATGTTGAAAAAATTGGTGAAGTGAGAAAGAAGAACTGAATTCAGATATGTGTAGGCTTTTTTGTGTGTGGTGTCTGCTTCATGTGATGTTCTTTGTTCTGCCACCCTGGGATCACACCTCTTGTTACTTTATTTCTGAATGTTCCTAAAATTAATATATTAATAGATGGTTTCATAATGTACAATCTGCATTATCTTAGTTTCTGTGTGTATGTGAATTTTGTAGGTATGCTTACTTATGAGTACACATTGAAATCTTTGAAAGATCCTAAAAATAATTTAATTATGATTCTGTTTAAATCAGAAAAGTTTGTTTCTGATAATGGGAAAAAATAGCTGAGCAAACACACACCTCTCTTCTCCCTCCCTCCACACACCCATCCATTCCTTTTATTTTTTATCTATATAGAGAGATAGCTAGACATAACTTACTCATATATATAAACATTTATATATAAACATATATATATATTTATTGATCTCTAAATCCATAAATTTAGTCCATCCAATTTCATCCATGTGATGAAAATAACTACTTAAATATCTTTAATTCATTTGTGAGAATTGTCCTAAAATAACTAAATAATAAAGTACACTTAGCATTAAAATTTATGATGAATTATAATATAATTAAACATTCATTATTTATACAGTGCTCAAGGTGATAAAACATTTATAAGCAGAAAAAAGAAAAAAGGAAAGAATTGTGAGTTTAGACTTTTCACTGTTGCCTTATAGGTCTTTACAATCCACTGCAGGGGGCCCTTGTGCCTCAAGCCTTCCTTCCCAACACACTCACAGAGACAGGGACACAGCTGTGACAGATCACAGTCATCGGAGTTCCCTTAGTCACTTTTGCCAGGGTCCAGGCTAAAGCAGTGTTTCCCGAACTTCTCTCATAATGAGAATTACCTGGTGGAGTTGTTAAACTACAGATTCCTGAATCCCAACTAAGAAGTGCTAAACTAGAATTTTCAGGAACATATAGGTAAAATTGTATACTTTACTAGTGCTCTAAGAGCACTAGAATTTTTGGGAACATATAGGTAAAATTGTATATTTTAATGCTCTGAGAGAACTAGAATTTTTGGGAACATATAGGTAAAAAGGTATACTTAACTAGTGCTTAAGTATACCATTTTACCTATATGTTCCCAAAAATTCTAGTTTAGCACTTCTTGGGATTCAAGAATCTGCTTAGAGCACTAGTTAAGTATACCATTTTACCTATATGTTCCCAAAAATTCTAGTTTAGCACTTCTTGGGATTCAGGAATCTGTAGTTTAACAACTCCACCAGGTGATTCTCATCATGAGAGAAGTTTGGGAAACACTGGTCTAAAGCAATGCTATTAGTTTATTTTGTTAATGGACCAGCCTCCTGCACAGCTTCCCTGCTGGAGAGTACGCTGTGGGCACTCACTAATGGCCTGTGTGTGTGTTTCGTCTAGGTGCTGAGGGCAAGCTAAGAGGATGAAGGCGCCAAGTGCCCAGGGGAAGCATGGTATGGCGCAGCGGAGCCGGTGCTGAAGTGCTCTCTCTGATGGCTCTATGGGAGTGGATAGCCCTGAGTCTGCACTGCTGGGTGTTCGCCGTCGCTGCTGTCTCCGACCAGCATGCCACAAGCCCCTTCGACTGGCTCCTGTATGACAAGGGACCCTTCCATCGCTCACAGGAATACGCCGATTTTGTGGACCGAAGCCGGCAGGGATTTAGCACAAGATACAAGATATACAGGTACGGACGGGGCCAAGGGCAGGCCGGTGCAGAGAGCTCTCTCTGCCTTGGAGGCAGTGTATGAATGCGTTTCTCTAAGGGAAAGAGACAGAGGGGAGAGGTTGTCATCAGGAGGGTTCTTATTTACCATTCTCCTCCGTCATGTTTTTGTTTGTTTGTTTGTTGTTGTCATCCTATATAATAAAAGGCTAATATGCAAATTGACCAAAGGGCAGAATGACCGGTCACTATGACGCACACTGACCACCAGGGGGCAGATGATCAATGCGAGAGCTGCCCCGTGGTGGTCAGTGCATTCACACAGGGGGAGCACCACTCAGCCAGAAGCCGGGCTCATGGCTGGCGAGCGCCTCTCCCGACTCCACAGTAACACTAAGGATGTCCAACTGCTGGCTCAGACCCTGGACGCAGGCCTAAGCTGTCAGACATCTTTCAAGGGCTCCCAGACTGCAAGAGGAGACAGGCCAGGCTGAGGGGCCCCCCACTCCTCACGTGCACAAATTTTATGCACTAGGCCCCTAGTTTGAACATATTTCTCATAAACATAATGTATTCCAGGAAAACATGATAACAGTGACCCCTTGTGGATCCTTTTCAGATTTTAGAATCCTCCTGTGCCTTTAAGTCAATGCCAGTGAACTTTGAGGCTGAGTTCATCATCATAAACGTTGTTCAGTGAATTTTCTCCAGTGGTGTTTTCCTTTCCACTTACGCTATGATGTGTTGTTACGTTTTTTGAACTTCAATGGAAATGGTATGTTGTACTAGCCATTGAGAAGCTGAGTCCATTGAGACTATGGCCATGGCAGAAATGGCAATGTAACAGAAGGAAAAGGATAAACAGGACATAATAGCAGAGGCCAAGAAAGAAGAATGGATTGAGATACATGGCCTTTAATTTTACTGATCTTCTGCGTTTCACTCTCAATAGTTACACAAAGAAGCTGTATGTTAAATCCAACAGGCTTCCTGACCTCCAGCCAAATGAATCCGTTAAATAGAGGATATACAAGTGCGCCTGAGTCTATGCCATAGAGAATGTTTTATGAAAGTTTTGATTGGCTCATATCTTCTAGATAGAAGCTTACAATTCCCAGTGATTTGTTGAACATGGAGAAGCAAAACTTAGCTTTGCATTTATGTGTCTATATGTAAATATGTGATATATATATATATATATATATATATATATATATATATGTTTTATTTTATGTTGTATCTGTGCACCAGAGGGCACTGTGCTTCTGGTCTGTATGTGGGGTCTTTATAGCATGGGAAATAGTATAAATTCTACCAGCAATGCCAATTTACCAAACAGATGGAAGGTACTGAAGTAGTTCTATGAAGCATCATGGAATTACTGATGTGAGAGTGTGTGTGTGTGTGTGTGTGTGCGCGCGCATATGTATATGTGTTTAGAAATTCTTAGTCCAGGCAACCAGAGCATGGTCACAAGTCTACAAAAAAAGACTTACTCTAATTTATTTTTTAAATGACAAATATTGAAGATGCTCTTTCTGAAATGCAATAGGAAAAAGTCAATATGTTATGATTCCAGTTGTATTCCTTTGCATGTGTGTGTTGGTTTGGCCCGCTTCCCTTCACAGATTGTGTGATATGACTTGAGTTGAAGGTGGTGAGAATGTCTTCTATGTCAGCATTCTGCAGTCAATCCAAACTGGTGCATGCTTGTCTCCACAATCTATTGGCATCTCTGTCAGAAGGTCAGAAGTGTCTCCTGTATGGTTGTTGGAATTTGGCTCACCCGTTGCAAACAAGGGTTGCCATGTTTTAGAGGTTCTAGGCTGAATGACTGAGAGGCATCAAAATTATTTGGATTGCCACTGTGAATGGTAATGGAAAACAATGCCTTGGGATTGGTTTTCAAGGCTTGTTTATTCCATTTAGAGTTCTTGGGACTCTTCCTAATGACCTTCAATAGTCCTATACTTCTCAACTTTCTGATATCTTTATCTTTGTGGCTTGAATAAGCATGTATGGAAGTTATCTGTTTGTAAACCATGGGATATAATGTTCTTGTCCCCTGCTTGGACAAGACTATAACCTCTATGTGACCTTTGAAATATTGCCTAATGATGCTATCTGATGATCATTGATGGTTGGTGTGGAATGAGCAATATAATATATTCATGAAGATTCCTTTTGCATTGCAACAATGAGATATTTCACTTGTCTAACTAGTATTTCCCTAAAATTTAGAGAGTACTCTTGACCTCTCCCTCCAATATAATGGATCTGAGTTCTTCTGGAAAAATTAACTTTATTTTTGACATATCAGGACCACCAGAACAGCAAGGATTAGAATAGCTCTCTGGTTTCTTTGTTGTTACTTTTGATTTTCATATCTGTCTTCAAAAATAATTATCAGAGACTTTATTGTTCACCAATGTCCAACCTCAAATATAGAATTTGTGATTAATACACAGAGATGGGAAATCCATATTTTCCCATTTTAATCACTAGCTTCATAATTTTGAAAGGCCACATAATTTCAAAAAGTGACCAGCAAAATTCTACTAGTGCATTTTATTACTGCCATAAGCTACTTCATGCAGGATAATGTGTTGACATAGTTTCTGAAAGGCACTGGTTATGAATTAAATCATATTAAGCCTGTTAAGATAATTAGGTCAAATCTCTTTCAGTTATCTTTCTTCATCTGGCTCCTTCTCCAGAATCATATTGTCCTTTTTTACCACAGATCTAGAACAGCAAGATCAAAACAATAAAACATTAGTAAGATCATGGTCAGGGCTTAAAGAAAAAGAAATAATCTTTTCACAAGGTGTGTTTTGTTGAGTAAGAAGGCTCTGTATTTTTAAATTAATGAGTGTTATGAAGTACTTTTTGGAGTTTGGTCTGAAACTCAAGAGGTGATTATTTTATGAGTAGGCCATTGAGTTGGAGGATCTACAGTGGGCTTGCTAACACGAAACTGCTTTTTTGGTTAAATATTAAAAGTTGGGTTTCAGCTGTCTTTTTCTCTGAGCTAAAGATTGAACATAAAACCCGAGCACAGGCATTTTAAGTGAGTGCTCTCACTTTAGGGAATAGACCAAACCTGGAGGAATTATGTCTGCTCTGAAGGGTAGAATAGGAACACACTTGTCCCTAAATAAATCGGAGCCTCGTGGTTGTCATTATCATATTCTAGAAATACCCTTAGGCTGTGTGCTCCCCAGAAAATGCATAATTTCTTGCAGGCCGTGAAATCCTCATCCTTTTCGTAACTCTCGGGAGCTCTGAATGAGGGATTCACTTTTAGTAACTTCAGCTTACAATTATCTCAAACCATGGACACGCATTCTAAAGTCACAGGGTGGTGCATTTTCTTCCCATAAAAGAAACATTTTACATATGCAATTACTCACTTACGATAATACAGAATAATAAAAAACTTGACCTTGAGTTCTAACATTATTTTTTGCTTAACCACAAGTGCAAGTGAATGACGGGGAACATGGTTTTCTTGTCATCTTTCAAAATAATGTAAAGATATGTAAGATTATTGCAACTCACTTTGCTTCCTCAGCAGTTTTTCAAAGTGAAGTTTGAGTGAGAATAAGAGTCAATTGAAATAAAGGCTGTACCTTATTGACTGTAGCCATCTTCCCTGACACAATTATATTTACAAAATGCCAGTAAGGACAAGCTGGCCCAGAAAATGATGGACATATGTATGGACACTTCATAAGACTGGGCCATAATGAAACAGTATATGAGAAAGGGTGGATTCCTAAATAAATGTTTCTGCAATTTGGGTTTTTGTTTGAGAAAAGCTGAAATAGGATTACTTTATGATACCACCTACTCAGAACTGCTTAATATGGAATGAGGATCTAAAATAGGAAAGGCAACATATTAAGCTTCTAGAAGAAAACAGAGGGAAATACTTTCATGATGTTGAGATATGTAAGAATTTCTTAAAATAAATTAAATATAAAAATAACTGGTCAGTTCAGGTATATTAACATTCACACTAGTAACAGAGTGGACAAAACTCCTAGATAGAATGTTAAGTGAAAGAAACACAACCAAGGGAAAATTTGCACTCATGATTCTACCATACAAAGCTCACAGAATAGGTGCAATTTAGAAATATATAACTAAGTATGGCTGTAAAACAAAACAATCCAGGAAATGATCAGAACAAAAGAGAAGATAGAGCTCTTCATAAGAAGTAGAGAAAGATTAACCTCACCAGCCAGGGCTAAAATTTTATTTCACAATCATATATATCTGTGAATTTATATTGAAATGTTCTTTAATTGACATTGGAAAAATTTCACTCATGAATAAAATAGAAATACCAATTCAAGGGTTTAAGAATTATAATCAACTTTCAGAAAAGCCAGTTCTTAATGAGGATTCTATATCATCTCATGATTATAAATAAAAGTCATGCTTTGTTACAACTAATAGAATTTGTACGTAATAATTTTTGGTCTAACAGCAAATTCATGATTTTTGCTGTTAAAATGAGAAAATGAACAGCACTATGTCTCCACAGAATTATTTACAGAAGAGAAAATAACAATTATGATTTTTTGGCATTCAAACAAATAATCTATTTGATTATTTTTCTCTCAGTGGTTCCATCTTACCAAGCAGTCTGATTCCTCTCTGTCATTATCTTTGTTATCTTTTTCCAAATACAATTATCAAAATTATCACTATTGTTCTCTTCAGTTATCATGTTCTGGGTCTTCTGAGTTGCTAATGTGTGTGTGTGTGTGTGTGTGTGTGTGTGTGTGTGTGTGTGTGTGTATGTATGTCTTTTACTGGACATTATGTCAAAAATGTAAAGTGTAAAATCAGAGGGAAAAGAAAGTACTAAGTAATAATACTTCTTCATGATTTTAGGTTGTTTTTTGTTGTTTTGTTTTTGGCTTTCTTTTAGTGTGTGTGTATTGTGTATATTTAAATGGAGTTTTATGAAAATACTACTCATGTGTATTATCTCCCTTGTGATAAGAAAATGTCCCAAAATGATATTCATTATGTTTTTTTTGTGCCTTGATATAAAATAAAATAATTGCTATGTAATTGCAATACTTAAAATTTCCAACTTTTAAAATATGAGTCATAAAATTAAGATTAGGATATTAGCATTTTTGTTTTATTAACCATGTAATGTGAATAATAATAAAAGATTAGACACCACCTTCAAATTGACCTTCCAAATTTAAAGCCAAAATTCATACTTACTATTTATATTTTGTAATATATTTTATTTAATACCTTTTAGACCAATAGCAAGTTAAAAAATGGTTTAGATTACTTTTTCTATTAGTTACTGATTTTTTTCTTATGATTTTCAATTGGAATAATAATTCCATAATCTACTGTAGGATGCAAGAATTACCCAGTAGAATTCATTTGGCTTAGAGAAGGGTCTTATGGGAATTAATTCGTAATATTTATCCATG
This sequence comes from Pipistrellus nathusii, assembly GCA_963693515.1. Lineage (NCBI taxonomy): Eukaryota > Metazoa > Chordata > Mammalia > Chiroptera > Vespertilionidae > Pipistrellus > Pipistrellus nathusii. The sequence continues at coordinate 6,386,945 of OY882877.1, forward strand.
GAATTTGCCTCTCAGACTGAAGAGATCTACAATGATACATAGATGTCTAACAAATGTTGGTGGAAAATTACATAAAGTATGTTTATGTATTCTTAATTTTCCTTTCATGTATTTCTCTAACTATTATAGTAAACAAAGGCAATATAAAAAGTACACTGTTTATAAACCAGCAAACAGGAAAATACTAATATACTGTTTCAGTTTAAGTATAAAAGCTGATAACCTTCTTTATAGGCAAAGGGGGAAATATTAAGCTCTTTCATTATTATTAAAGAATTATTAAAGGTTTCTGAATATTTTAATGATAATGAAAAAAAAGAAGGTTTCACAATATTTGAAATTCGTTCACTTACGTACAGGTTTATTGTTAAGGTGCCAATAGCCCAATATAGACATATATTCTGCTGACAAATGATTACTTTTTGTCTCCACTTTTAAAAATGTTTTTATTGATTTCAGAAAGAGGAAGGAAGGGGGAGAGAGAAATAGAAAAATCGATGAGAGAGAATCATTGATTTACTGCCTCCTGCACACCCCACACTGGGGATGGAGCCCACAACCTGGGCCTGTGCCCTGACCAGGATCAAATCCATGATCTGGTTCGTGGGCCAACACTCAGCCACTGAGCTACACCAACATGGCTTCCTTTTTTTTAGTAAACTTCCTCCCTTCTCCACTCTAATGTGCAAGCTACCTGCTCCTTTCTTCCGTGACAGTTGCATAGAGGCAGAGAATGGCCTCGCCATGTATTTGCACATCTCTTTTCCAGCAGACTTCCCTGGCTGCTCACTTAAATAGATAATAGCAGCGAACTAATTAAACTATCTCTCCAGTTAGCCTCCAATTAGCGAAGGCTCTGTGTTGCTGTGGCCTTGTGTTCCGACTGTCTTATCTTAAAGAAACACATGACTATTATCCCCAAGCATAATAGAAAAATAGATTTAAACAAATACCCCCAATCAAAATGCATTAAGTATTTGTTCACAAAATGCAATCTCCCGAAGATGAGCCATTGTATGAAAAATAACCTTTGGTAGTCATCACTTAATTCATCCCACATAAGAATACTTTCCATATTTATTATAAAAATCAACGGGATGGTAACTTGCCTTGCAATTATATTTTTAGAGGTGAAACTTTTTGGGGGACATGAAATCAAAAAATTCCCAGGATTAAACATGCCCTTAAGATTCATCTCTTGCCATGGCAGTGTGGCTCAGTTGGGTGGGCATTGTACTGTGCATTCAAAGATTGCTAGTTCCATTTCAGGTCAGGGCACATGCCTGGGTTACATGCCAGATCCATGCCATACTCCTTAGGGAGTATGCAGGAGGCAGCACATCAATGGTTCCCTCTCTCTCTCTCTCTCTCTCTCTCTCTCTCTCTCTCTCTCTCTCCCTCTCTCTCTTTCTCTCTCCTTGCCCATCTGAAACCAATAAAAATAGATTTAAAAATAAATAAATAAATAAAAGGTATCAGTCTTGAAACCCCAAGCTCCTTCATGGTCAAATTTCGGACGCGAAAAGATTGGAGTATCTGTCTGATGGGTTCTTGATCAAAGTGTAATCAACTAAAACCATACATATTGTTCACTTTATGTGTGTGATATGGATTCTGAATATCACCAATTTTTGAATGACCCAGAAAGGTGGGTGGATGATTTTGAATTCACAAATTGTCAGCTACATGTTATTGTTCTTAAGGTAACTTTCTGTGGAAATCAGAAATATATATCTCAGGATGGCAATGGGATATTCCATTGTCTCCACTGGCGGCGAAATGCCATGACTTCCATGTTGCGTGTAAGGTGTATTCTCTGGACTTTAAGGATGAGCCGAAACTGGTTTGGCTCAGTGGATAGAGCGTCCACTTGGGGACTGAAGGGTCCTGGTTTAGATACCTGACAAGGGCATGTATCTTGGTTGCGGGCATATCCCCAGTGGGGGGTGTGCAAGGGGCAGCTGATAGATGACTCTCTCTCTCATTGATGTTTCTAACTCTCTGTCTCTCTCCCTTCCTCTCTGTACAAAATCAATAAAATATATTTTAAAAAAAAGGATGAAGCTGTGTTTAGTGAAGCATAATCTGACTGGTGTGAGAAGGCAAGCAGTAACAAGGTGTGGACAAAAGTTCTGTTTTAGTGAAATCTGTTGAGGTTACACTTTTGTGATTTGAATTTTTGATTATTTCCAACGCATCACTCTTGCCATTTGTGTGTGTGTGTGTGTGTGTGTGTGTGTGTGTGTGTGTGTGTGTGATTGAGCATGTTTTGTGCCTGAGTTCCCCCTTTTCCTTCATTACATCCCTCTTAATAGTGTTATTTGGTTCTTATTTTACATTGAAAATGAATGCCCAGTAGAGTTCATGGGTTTATATGCAAATTATTTATTTTTCAATTCTTTCAGCAATGCAGATAAGCTTTTGAGTGACATTTTAGAAGAAAACGCATAATATTGCAGATTAATATTCATTTAATTTGCATTAGATAGAAAAACAAATACAGTTATGCAGTAGGAAATTCTTGAAAGAAAATGGTTTACTTGCAAGATTATGCATATGACTGAATTCATTTTTCTGTAAGATTTTTTTTCTCATTGAGAATAAAAGCATCTTTTTCAGTTTAACAATTTGTTAAAATGATTATTTTTAAGCAAGAAGGAATAAAATTTGCAAAATAACATTTTTATATGAAAGGATCTCTTAAGCTTGCATGTAAATATTTGAGTGCTTACCCAATGCACACACAGTATCCCATTTATTTAAAATCAATTAATTAAGCAATAGCCACACTAAGTGTATTATTTAAACATAATTTTCACTAAAATTTCAGAAATATTTTTGTTTAAGGTTAATAATTTCATGAGAATGTGTCAATGTACTGTCTTCTTAGAAATGGCTACTTAAACTAGCCTGAGGAACGGTACATAATATGTCATAACTTATCTATTTCCTGAGACATTTTAGTAATTACCTAGTGTAATTCTAGTGGATGTATTACTGCAGCCCTGTTGGACATATTACCCAGAGATAAGTTTAATGAGAAAAAAAATCTTGTAAGGTTGTCATCTGAACAGAATAAACATATTTGAATTGTTTACAGCACCATTAATTTGATTTCTTATAAATTATACAGTGGGATTGAACAGTTTCATTTTATAGATTGGTTTCGACAGCAAGAACCAAACACACTCCTTGCTTCATAAAGCTAAGTGATGGCTTTTTGTCGGTACTCCAAAGTTCCCCACCAGGAAGGAAATGTTGTATGTCATCACTATTTTTGTATCTGATTATCTGTAAACATCATTGAAAATTGGCAATTATCCCTCATAATGGGTGAAATAGCAAAGTCTTGATAAGAGGAACTCACATATGGTACCAAACATTAAAGGAAAAGTTACATGCATTTAAAATCTCAATGTTCACCAAAACTGGTTTGGCTCAGTGGATAGAGCGTCCTTCTGTGGACTGAAGGGTCCCAGGTTTGATTCCTGTCAAGGGCATATACATTGGTTGCAGGCACATCCCTGGTGGGGGGTTTGCAGGAGGCAACTGGTCGATGTTTCTCTCTCATCGATATTTCTAGCTCTCTATCCTTCTCCCTTCCTCTCTGTAAAATATCAATAAAATATAATTTTAAAAAATTAAAAATAAAAATAAAATCTTGATGCTGCTGCCAATGGCCTAGTAGGTTAAATTGTTGCCTTAGTGGTTAAATTTGTCTGTCTTCGTTATGAATGAGCTTATGAATTTATAATATATTCATAATTCTACTATATGTAATTATAGTGTGAATATATTCTTTTTCTGAAAACTATCTGTTCCTGACTTTTAACTCCTTTCTCTGTCTTTGGGCAACTTTCATGTTTTAATAAGTGAAGGCATTATGAAACTGAAGGTAATGTTTCCAAAAATTACATGTATGGTAAAAATTGTGAAAAGAAGTACTTAATGAAAATGCTCAGAGAGGAAAATAGACTTGTTATTTTATCCTCTCACTCTTGATACAACCTACTGTCTTTAATTCAAAAGTGATCTCTAAATACCAAATCTAGTGAAATCTTTTCAATTTTGCGACAGTATGGAAATAGCAAAATAGTGCAATAATTAAAAAGGTTTGAATTATGGTCTCACCACTTCAATAACCTGCGACCTTCAGCTCACTAATTATCTGTATCATCTTCTGTAAAATGGAGATAATGATAGTATTTCCCTTACAAGTTTTTGTGAGGATTTAACTAAATAATGCATGTCACTAAAGCACTTGGCGTAGTTCCTGACACAAGCAAGTCATGTTCCTATAATTATGATTATTATTACCATCCTGTCAACATATCATATGCCACTCTTTCCTTATCTCTCTCGGTCATGTTTTTAATGAACGTTACTGTTTCCGGAAGGCTGCCATTAGATAGGAGATGAGTGTTTCTTTCAGTGGTGATCTTGTTGTCACTGACTAAAACCTTCCACAGTGCTTCATTACCAGTGAAGTACTTTCCGAACCCTTCTGAGAACTATCCCCTAATTTAAATCCAGAAACATACTGTGCAAAAAAAGGACACTAGATTTAGAATTGAATGATGGCTATTAAAATATGTATGAATTGCCCGGCCAGCATGGCTCAGTGGTTGAGCATCAACCTATGAACCAGGAGGTCACCTTCCAAGTCCAGGTCAGGGCACATGCCCTCGTTGCAGGCTTGATCCCCAGTAGGGGGCATGCTGGAGGCAGTGGATCCATGATTCTCATTATTGATGCTTCTATCTCTCTCTCATTCTACCTTCCTCTCTGAAATCAACAAAAATATACTTTAATTTTTTTAAATGGATGAATTTGTATTAGGCTAGTTTATCGCTCTAAAAAGCAGTTTTCTGAGGCAGTTAGAGCAGATCATGGTGTCTCAGAATTCTACAAATACATTTTCTCCACAAGGTTTCCTCTCTCTGTTGACATTTTGATGATAACTTGAAGAAATCTATGTAAACGTATTTTTAAAATATATTTTATTGTTTTTTAAAGAGAGGAAGGGAGAGAGAGAGTTAGAAACATCAATGAGAGAGAAAACATTGATCAGCTGCCTCCTGCATGCCCCCTACTGGGATGTGCCCCCAATCAACGTACGCGCTTTTGACCAGAATTGAACCTGGCACCCTTCAGTCCACAGGCCAATGCTGAGGCTCTATCCACTGAGCCAAACCAGTTTTGGCCTTTAAACATATTTAATAATTGTGAATATTATCCTCTGTGTTCAGATATATATTTTCATTATCTATTTGTACATGTAAACTTTTAGAATCCTCAGACAGCATTATAATATTGAACAAGTACATGCTTCTCCAATTTTGAAACTGCACATCCTACATATCAATAAGTGCAGTCCTGACACTTTATTTAAATTTTTGCTGATTAAAAATAAAATGCCGGGCTTTTCATTATTTATTGGCTTTTCATGAGAGAACATTTATTGGCTTCCTGTTGAAATGGATACTGTTAGCGAGGAGGATTTTATTGCAGTGATTCTGTCTGAGCCATTTACCTTTCAGAAAGGCACAAATCAACATTGTTTGGGTCTAATGGTTATTGATTTGGAAATAATTCTATAACAAGTATAGTTCTTTAAGGTCAAGCCAAGGTTTTGCCAATGTAGCTGTTGTAGGAGTCACGTGATGCCTAAGCCCCCTGTTTTATGGGTTCCGTTTTATTTTATTTGACTTACAGTTCACATTTCCAGGATGAGGGGTGGAACGTTAGCCTTTTTTGATGATATGCAATACGCTCCTAGTAAGTGTGTTGCTGCTGACTCATAATAGATGTGCTGGCTATGGCACGTTAAGAACTTAGATTTCTTCTAACCGAGGACTTGGCTCTCACTTTCTCAGCGCTGGCTCACTCTCAATGTTCTTCATTATTGAAATAAATTGGCCACTGGAGATTGGAGCTGTAAAATCATCACCCATTTATTTTGGGGAGCTGCGCGAAGTGCTTATTGGAAGGCAGTCCCTAGGTATTCGCCCACAGGTGTCTGTTCGTTTTTAAGTCCTTTGTATCACTTGGAAAGTGTTAAAGCATTCAGTCTACAAGCATGGGTCTCTTTTCTTCTCCTCCAAGACTTTTCTTCTCATCTTTTAGATTATTTTCTATGTAATTTTTTTCCACAGCACCTCCAATTCACAGGCCTCTTGATCTGTTTCTGTCTTTCAGAATATTGCCTTGATTTCAGTATTTTAGATGTTTTTCCTCCTTTAAGACATCTTTCTCGGGCTTTTCCTCCAACTCTTGCTATGGTTGTTTGAAGTGTCAGTATTCTTTGTGTTTGCCTTCAATCTAATTTACTACTTTTTTTTATAGTCAACTTGAGGGAGGGGGGGAGAAAAGAAGGAAGGAGGGGAGAGAGAGAGAGAGAGAGAGAGAGAGAGAGAGGGAGAGAGAGATTTTATTGTCCCCCTTATTTATGTATTCGTTGGTTGATTCTTGTATGTGCCTGATGGGGGATCGAACCCGAAACCTTGGCACATGAGGAAGATGCTCTAAACAACTGAGCTACCCAGTCAGGGCCTATTGTTGCAATTCTGGTTCCCTTATCTCATCATTGTCCCCTTAATAACATGTTTTCTCTCTCTGGCCCTCATCACACACAAAAATTAAAAAATAAAAATAAAGGAATTCTGTGTATTACACTCTCACCAACTAAGAAATGAAATACTGTCATTTAAAGTTCAAGATGCAGTGTCTGTGAAGGAACAGGTTGTGACACACCAAAGCTAGGTTAACACAAACTTACTTCCCATTGTTTAAAACTGGGTCACAGTGATATACAATGATAGCGTCCTTTGAGACAAAAATAAAGCTGCCATAATAATAATCAAAAATAAAACTCGTGTCTAGCACCAATGGCAGACGGTATTCATGCACATTTTGCTTTTGCCCCCCAGGGGTGGAAAAGTTGAGAAAGTTTGAGAAAGTGTGAAATTTGAAAAATTCACTTGTAAATAGGAAAATATCAAAAGACAATATTTCATTCTTTAGTAATGATTTAATCTTGAAAATGCTTTAAACATGCTACATTGGACAAATAAATATGGTATAAAGTATGAGCAAAACTTGAGTTAAAAGAATCAGCATTTTTTTTTTTTTGTGCAATTGCCAAATGCATAAAGGTATGATAATTCTTCACATGGTAAGAGTAATTGATCTAATGGCTGCCATTTGCAATATTTATGGAGGGAAAAATTTACACTATTATATGAACCCATTTGGAATATTTATAATGTTTGATCAATACCCTTTCTCTGGCTTTATGCTAAATAAATAAACAGAGAATTCAAGTCAGTATAGTGGATTTGGCTGCCCTGGAAGGCTGTTCCCTAAAGCACGGTATGTAATTGGCTGTTGTCCATAAAGTGAAGCTTGAGGCATGAAAGGGGAATGAAACTGGCCTGCCCGGCTGGCCACCTTGTGGCGGCCATTTTGACCACATGGGGGCAGCCATCTTGTGTGTTCAGCTTTCAGAAATAATCCCATGTGGAACAGAGTTTAACACTCCATGATTAGCTTTGGTGCCCAGAAAGGGCCTCTTTGCCCCAGACCCTGACCTGCAATGGCCAAGTCAGAAGGAAGCATGAACGATGACTGTTCATGTAAAAGAACGGCGTGAAAGATTGGGATCTAGAAAAATTATTTCCTTCCCTTCAAATGGGAAACATGGAAGCTTCCAATCTGCCTGGTGCCGCAAATGTCTGTCAATCATCCTTCAAAAGTCAGAATAAAATCCTGATGTTTCCAAGATAGTTTTTCATACCAATATATATATATATATATATATATATATATATATATATATATATATATATATATATATACAGCCAGCATGGCTCAGTGGTTTAGCATTGATCTATGAACCAGCAGGTCATGGTTTGATTCCCGGTCAGGGCACATGCCCAGGTTGTGGGCTCCATCCCCAGTGTGGGGCGTGCAGGAGGCAGTCGATCCATGATTCTCTCTCATCATTGATGGTTCTCTCTCTCCTCTTTGAAAGCAATAAAAAATATATTTTAAAAGAATATATACTTTTTAAATATATTTTAATATATTATATTATGTATATATAATATAATATATTTAAATATATTTAAATACACACACACACACATAACCCTGTTCAGGATGCACATTTAAGAATGGTAACAGACACAGTGGAATTAGTTGAGACTGCTGGAGACAGACTAGTGGCCAAATGATGGACAGAAGATGTCTCCTGGAGAGACAGGAGAATTCTTGGAGCAGCTGTGTGTCCATTGTTTCTTCAAGATCCTGACACATGCCTCTTCTTGAATAGCTTTGGTGGTTGTCATTACCACCTGCAAGCCCATCTGTGTGCTGGTAAATCTTATTTAGGATTCATATATAAATTCATTATAAAAATCTACTTTGATCTTCAAATTTGGTTGCTTGCAAACGTTATACCAACACAGCTGATATTTGTAAAACCTCTCAAGAGAAACAACTCATTTTTTAAAGAAAGAATGCTTTCAAGTATAATAATATTTGCATATTGACCTAGAAATATTTTTTTCTAAGTAGGGATTTTTTTTTCTTGTGGTTAGCATTGGCCTATACACCAGAATTTTGCATTCATTTACTCAGTATGTTTTGTGGCTAATGTTTGTTTTATTAGTTTCTTAAATACCTAAATTTAAATATGTGTGTGTAGATGTATGTATACATATAGCCTTTAAGACTAGGAACCATACAGAGAAAAAATATGAAAAACTGGTAATGGGATAGGCTTTGCTATCTTTGTTTATGCAGTATCAGATATCAAAACTTCATATAACCTTATTCTGAATATAGTGTTATTTAAAATATGCATTTATCATTATATAATATTTTTAGAACTAAGTTTAGACAAAACACTCAAAGGATGAATACTTCTATTATTCATCTTCAAACTCAATTATACATATTGTACAACAGATTTTTTTGTAAGTATTACCAAAGATTTAAACTTAAATGTCATAACATTTTGTATTTTGTCCCCATGGGACAAAAATAATCCTAAGAAACATACTGAATTGATTTTTTAAATAAAACTCTATTAATTCAATAAGAAATTGGTGAGAATGCAATGACTGTACATTTGTTTTGAAAATTAGTATCCCAGTTCTGAAATTAACTATCATTTTTCTAAATGTAATGCTGTCAAAACATTCAGTTTTTTAAATATTTTCCCTTGTTACAATGGGACTCCTATAATTAGAGTTTTCTAATACTTGAAGTTTAACTAAGGGGTGAATATTGATTCTAAGATTTGCTTTTTGCTTTAGACAAGAGCCTTGAACTTACAAATGGGTACTTACATGGAAATTCCTTAAATCAGATGCATGAATAGTTTATAATGTGATTTGTGTCACAAAAGAATTTATAAGATTTAATTTTCCTTAGAAAAAGGGAGCTCTCAGAAGGTCATATTTTTTTAAATATATTTTATTGATTTTTTTACAGAGAGGAAGGGAGAGAGATAGAGAGCTAGAAACATCGATGAGAGAGAAACATTGACCAGCTGCCTCTTGCACACCCCCTATCGGGGATGTGCCCACAACCAATGTACATGCCCTTGACCGGAATCGAACCTGGGACCCTTCAGTCCGAAGACCAACACTCTACCACTGAGCCAAATGGTTTTGGCAGAAGGTCATTTTTTAAAAATACAGTTTTACTGATTTCAGAGAGAAGGAAGAGGGAGAGAGAGATGGAAACATCCATGATAAGAGAGAATCATTGATTGGCTGCCTCCTGCTTGCCCCACATTGGGGGTTTGAGTCCACAGTCTGGGCATGGAATCGAATCGTGACTATAGGCCAGTGCTCAACTGTAGAGCTACTTTGGCTACACAGAGATTCATTTTAAATGAGTATCCATCTTGCCTTGATTGCAGTGTAAAGAGTTTGTCAAGGGCAGCATTAAAAAAAAAAAAATACAGCCGAAACCGGTTTGGCTCAGTGGATAGAGTGTAGATCTGTGGACTGAAAGGTCCCAGGTTAGATTCCAGTCAAGGGCTTGTACCTTGGTTGTGGGCACATCCCCAGTGGGGGGATGTGCAGGAGGCAGCTGGTCGATGATTCTCTCTCATCGATGTTTCTAGCTCTCTATCTCTCTCCCTTCTTCTCTGTAAAAAAATCAATAAAATATATATTTTTTAAAATACAGCTGATCTGTGAGGCTCCAGAATGTGGAGGACCCCAAGAAGGTTACCCCTGCATTGGGTTTGAGGCCCACAAATAAAGCAGCACAAAGCTAGGTAAGCAGGTAGAAGGCAGATATCAATGTCATAGGGGTTCACTTTGGGTCTGGGTCATGCCTCTATTGTTTTTAAGTATGATGTTTAGCGAGAAAGGCATGGAGCGAGAGAGAGACACATCGATGAGAGAGAAACATCATCCATTGCCTGCCTACTGCACATTGCTTTCTGGGGATGGAGCCCACAAAGAATTGGATAATATGCCATGTCTTCAAGTTTAAATATTTTATAGAGAGCTTGAGATACCAGTATTATTTATTGACTGGAGGGCTATTCCAGCATCTTATATTTCCAGGATACTGTGGGTGAATTTGATCATCTATTAGATAATGTGATAAACCAGAACTGCCTTGGTCTTCAATTGGAAAGATCCCTGTCAATCATCTGTGGGTGTGGCCCCCAGAGATACTGGCCAAGTTCCAATAGTATATACATTTTTCCTCAGTAAATTACTCCGCCGTTGCTAAAATAAAAAAACTTGTTCTCTAATGATCAAAGAGATTTTGATCAAGGAACATGGCTAATATTTTCTGCTGGAATATTTTAAGAGCAGTTGTAATCAGGCATCTAATTTGACCCTCGGTCGTGTTGCTATGAAACCTTTGATCTTGTTCTCATCTCCTCCCTCTTCCGATGCTTTACTTAAAGAGAATCCGCCATGAAAGGTAATGACATTAATTACTGGATGGAACTGTTTTTGTAATTTTCATTTGAATGCTAGAAAACATCTGCCAGAGTCTGGTTTTGGTAGACTTCTTAGGTTTTTTTTGTTGTTGTTGTTGGTGGTGGTGTGTGTTTTTGTAACAGAAATTAGACAAGAGAATCAAAGGTTTCTTGAGGCATCCACTGGTTACTGATGATGAAAGCGAGTTCTGAACATACAGGATGCTTGCCGACTTTCAATTAACTGGGATGTATCACTGCAGGACTGCCTGATGCCCCTTCATCTCTAAGCTGCATCTGGTTCTTGAGAAATATACGAGGGCAAAGCCCCACTAAAATGCACTTTATTTTATATCACTGAGATGGAAATCGGATCTGTCAGTGCTAGGGAAATACAGGCTGAGCTGAAATAGTAGCATTCATGTGATTTGTGTTGAGCTTATAAAACAAGATCCATAGCATGTTAAAAGATGATGGTGAGTAGATGATAGTGTGAAGCCTTCTACATTATGCTTCTGAGTAAGATGAGAGTAGTCAGCCCTTAGAGTTGTTGTGTCTAAGAGCTGGTAGCACCAGGCGTCAGTGGTAGAAGCCGAGGTTAGCACAAATGCTCTGTAACCATGTCTACATTTTTACCTCTGGCACTGTACGTGGTATTAACAACTCAGTCTTACCGGACTTAAGAGTTTGTACTTTACAAGATCCTGGTGAAATCTATATGATTAGTCTGAAGACATTGCTGACTCTTTCTAAAGCAGATAATACCTTGGAAGTCAGATTTGGAATAGACAACTAAAGAGCCAGGCCAGTATGGTTCAGTGGTTGAGCATTGACCCATGAACCAAGAGGTTTGATTCCCAGTCAGGGCACATGCCCAGGTTGTGGGTTTGATCTCCAGTGGGGGAGGGGATGTACGGGAGGCAGCTGATTGATGTTTCTCATTGATGTTTCTATCTCTCCCTTCCCCTCTCTCAAATCAATAAAAAGACTTAAAATAAATACGTAAATAAAATAAATAAAATAAGATAGACAGATAAAGAAATGGGCAAAATCAGGGTATGAATTGAATGTTCCTAGGTGCCTGGAACCCCCTAAGTAACATGAAAGACAGGACACGTGGAGTCTGGCTCACTCCTCTCTCGTCTTCCCACCTGAATCTATTTGGATGCATTTCCTTACTTGTTTGCATTTCCTACACTGTCCCTGCAAATGAAACCCCCAGATCCACCTTCAGAAGTTCAGAAAGCGTGAGGCTGCAGAATAATGCAGTCTCAGTGCCCTTTTCTGCTTTATTTCAGAGTGTCCTCCTGACCACCGCTCTCCCTGGCTTTGCATTCATTTCTCTGATTGTGTTTCTCTCGCTAATTTGCATGGTGAGCCTCCCGGCTGGGCTGCCTTCTCTGTCATCCTGCAGCATCCTCACAGCTCACAAGGCTCATCATCACTCACGCTGACAAATGACGTGGCCTGTCTGTGCTTCTCGGAAGCATTTCTTATCCCTGCGTGCTAAGAAGAGGCGGTGTGATCAATCCTCAAACTCAGGAACTGTGCAGGCAGGCATGGCTGTCCTTCCTATCCACTTTGATACATTGCACAACAATCGCTTCTTCTCTGGTACAGTCGTTTACATCTTTGGTCTCCTGGATTAGAAATATCACCTAGTCATTTCTGTGCAGGATTTTTAAGAGCCGTTAGGTGGGTTTTATGGTTGTGATGTCATGGCAACCATTCCGTTGTGGTTTTTAAATTAAATCATTTTTTGAAAACGGCGGGGGGGGAGGGGAGAAAATTGGTAAAACTCCTATCCCAATTAGTAGAGAGAAAGACACCTGGAAACTCAGAAAGGAACGTGGCTTTAATAATAGATAAATGGCACCATAAAAACTGTGTGCATTATGAGGTAAGACACTTCATCTTTCTGAGCCTTAATTTGCTCACCTATAAAATTGGGTTAATAATTGATCTTCCTTGGCAATCTCACAGGGCTTTTGAAGGGCTCAATGGCATAATGTGTATGAAAGGGCCTTTGAAACTATGAAGTGTTTTATGACTTTTAAGGTGATAATATAATTAACTGTTCTTTACCGGGAAATACGTCTTCTTCCTTGGTGAACTATATTGTCTCTGTTGCTGTGCAAGTACGAAGGCCTTTTTAGTAATGGCCATTCTTCTCCAATCAAAGGAAGCAAATCTATAGTAATAAAAGCGTAATATGCTAATTAGACCAGGAGACCTTCCAGACATCCTTCCAGACAAAGTGGTGGGGCTTGAGGTAGAGGCAGTTAGAGGTGATCAGGCCAGGAGGGGAGGGCAGTTGCAGGTGATCGGAGGGGAGGGGAAGAGCAGTTGGAGGTGAGCAGACCAGCAGAGAGGCAATTGAGAGTGATCAGGCTGAAAGGGGGGGGGGCAGTTGGGGGTGATCAGGCTGGCAGGCAGAGTGGTTAGGGGCAATCAGGCAGGCAGGCAGGTGAGCATTGGGAGCCAACAGTCCCAGATTGTGAGGGGGATGTCCAACTGCTGGTTTAGGCCTGATCCCCTATGGGTCCCAGATTGGAGAGGGTGCAGGCTAGGCTGAGGGACACCCCTTTGTCCTCCTGTGCACAAATTTTGTGCACCAGGCCACTAATATATTAATAAATAAAGTGTTACGAAGTTGTAAGCACCAGTAATGTTATTAAGGAAAAAACAACAATCACATCTTTTTAGCATCCCTCAAACAAAATTATTCTCAAAGTATAATATATATATATATATATATATATATATATATATATATTTAATGGATTTCCACCCTAGACCATAAGATTTAGTTTATTTATATTTCCTTCTTCAGCAATAACTTTTCAAATTGAATTAAGGCACAATGATGCTTTTAATTTTTGCTTGCAGTTGACTGAAATGTTTTCCATTAGAATAATTATTTGCAAATAACAAAATTGTAGTCAGGCTACACACTAGCCAGCAATTTGATTGAAAGAGCGTGGATTGTATGGTTGAGAGTCAAGGCCTTAATTTTAATTTGTGTACTTTTTCTTCTGCTCATATTTGTAAAATTACATGGAGTAATGATCACTACCTCTTAGGGTTTTTTTTTTTTTGGGGGGGGGGTGTGTGAAATGAGATACGGTAGGTAAATTACCTGGTGCATTTTAGATTCCAAATGCATTCAGATACATTCCCCGCATTCTCTTAAGAAGCTTTGCTTAAAATACACATTGCTCTCAGAGCCAACAACTTCTGCCCTCAATTTTCACTTTGGCATGGAAATATTTATCGAATTATCTACGGGGATGAAAATGTTGATTCAGAAGCAGTATATGTAGTGATGAGAAGGTACTCTAAAAGGAATTAGTATCAAAAGTCCAGAGAATTTTAAAAAGTGAGCTCCAAAATGTGGGAGAAGCTCAATACTTTTCAGTGTATCTACAGAATCATCATTTCTTTCTCAGTTTCCTTTAGGCAGTATATTTCTTGTTCCTACTCTGCTCCATTTATATATTGATTACCATCACATGCAATCATTAAATAATTCCAGTATCAATTGATACTCAGTGAAAGTCTCCTCATACCTGGCTCTGTGCTAGGCAGTGAAGGTAGAAAGGGATTTCTTGGCTCCTGCACCCTTTTTCGATTGGATGATTTTGGCTTCATTGGGATTGCACTCTATTGTAGCTTGAGGCTACGAAATTTCTGTGGCTTTGTCTTTAGAATTCCAGTGATTCACCCAGAAGAACATAATGGGTAACTGGATATAGATCTTTCCTATTTATCCAGGGTAGCCTAATCTAATTCACATCAAATCTGATTGCAGGCTGTTCATTTCTTCATGCCCATCTTTCCTTAGACCAATTCAATATTGAACTAGTTTCAAATAATTTCAGTGCCTATGGTGTTGGGTTAGATGAGAATGTTTCAGGACAGTATGGAGAATGCTTTAATATTAGAGGGAAAAAACTTTAATATTTTAAAGTTTACCTTATCACTTTGTGAATATAGTGTCTTTTCCTTTTTTTCTTTGTCATTATTATTATTTTAGAAGCTTCAAAATATTGCGTTTTGCCTGATGTATGAACTAGGCAGACTTGAGTCACCAACTTTATGTATATTCTGTTGAATGTCAAGTAGATTTTCTGCTAAGTTCAGCATCAATATTTGAACCTAGGTCTTGTTCATCTATTCTATGAACACGCTGGATAGTTTCTTTTATATATATATATTGATTTTTAGAGAGGAAGGGAGAAGGAAAGAGAGATAGAAACATCAATGGTAAAAATCATTGATGGGCTGCCTTTCACATCCACCACACTGGGGATCAAGCCTGCACCTGAGCATGTGCCCTGACTGGGAATGGAACCCTGACCTCCTGATTCATAGGCTGATTGATGCTCAACCACTGAGCTCTGACAGCCTGGCCACACTGGATAGTTTTAATAGCCCAAAATCTTCTACTGAGACACCATCAAAGAGATTTTTAACATAGAATCTGAAAGGATTTTTTAAAAAGTAAATTGGATTTCTCAAATTAATAGTTGCTATTAAGTTATAAGGATGATGTAACTAATTTTAATTTACAATAAGAAGGAGCTATTACACACCATTAACATTTCAATGTTCATCTGTCTCAAAAGCCTTCCAGTTGATGAATATATGAATATATTAATTGCATTTATTTCTATAATTTTTAAATGGCCTATAATTCCACAAGTGAAACTGTAATCAACTAGTATGTAAGTTTTAAATATAAAATATATTACTTTAATTTATTTAAGTTAAATTTATTTTTGAGGAAAAAAAATCTATAAAAATTAAGTTTTAGTATCATATATAAAATAATACCGTGTTTCCCCGAAAATAAGACATCCTCCGAAAATAAGACCTAGTGCATGGAAAGATAAGACATCCCCTGAAAATAAGACCTAGCGCAACTTTGGGAGAAAAGTTTAATATAAGACACTGTCTTATTTTCGGGGAAACAGGGTACATAACCATATATATGACATCAGTTTTCATCTAAGAATTGTTCATGTGTATTTATTTTAAGAATGTTATTTTTACCTGGCTGGCATGGCTCAGTGGTTGAGTGTCCACCTATGAACCAGGAGGTAACAGTTTGATTTCCAATCAAGCACATGCCAAGGTTACGGGCTTAATCCCCAGTGTGGGTGGGGCATGTAGGAGGCAGCTGGCCAATGATTCTCTCTCATTGTGGATGTTTCTCTCTTTTATTCTCCCTTACACTCTGAAAGGAATCAATAAAAACATTTTTTTTAAAAGACTTATTCTTCTAATGGTGATTGTAATAATCTGTTTTTTTCTATTATCCACTAGATTTAAGTTGTGCATATTAGAATAACGTGAAATAAACATTCCTACTACAAGTAAGCTATTGTTTTCTATGCTCACACCAAACATTTCTGATGCCAAATCTGCATTTTTCCCATGCCAACTCATCCTCTCAGGATACCACCTGGAGTCCCACAATTCAGTTACTGGAGTTAACGCAGACCCCATATCCAATGGGCTCAGTCCCACAAGACAATGTCCCATTTCAGATGCCAGTTGCAAGTAGCAGAGCCCCAGGTACCCACACTTGTACCCATTCACTTGGCTAAACATTAGGTATTCCCTTGTTCCCCTCCATGGTTCAATAATTTGCTACAATGGCTCTCAGAACTCCAGGAAATTGGTCCTTATGTTTACCAGTTACTACAAAGGATACCGTAAAGGATACGGATGAACAGCTAGAACTGGGCAAGGTTAAGAAGGCTCTAAGCCCAGGAGGTGGGTTTATGGGCACCCCTTTCTCCTATCCATGGATATGGTCACCGACCAAACAGCTCTCTGAACCCTATAGTTGATGGGTTTTTATGGAAGCTTCATCCTATTATTATGATCTATTATTAGCTCAGTCACCTGCTGCTCTCCCCTCTAGAGGACATTGGTGGGGATGAAAGTTTCAAGCATCTAATCATGACTTGATCTTTCTGGTGACCAACCGCCTTCCAGGAACACACCTAGTCACTTTATTGGAGCTTGATATGCTCATAGCATCCAGAAATCCCAAAGGAACTAGGAGGTCTGTGTAAAGCAATCCCTTCACTCAGGAAATTTACAGAGATTTTAAGATCTCTGTGTCATCAACTGGAGTCAAAGACCAACTATTAGAACAGAAGATGCTCCTTGAATCCAGGAGACCACAGTGTTCTTTGGAGTTCTGTGCTTGGTACCACAGAAAGAAACCAATCTAGTTCTTATTGTTTCCTACCTACTGGAATTGAATGTAGTATAAATGGTCATTTCTTTATGTTCAGTGAAAAAAGGTAATGTTTATGGATTAAAAATATGGGTTAATAACACAAATTGTGACTTCAAATAGGTATGCACGAAAATGAATAGTAAGTTCTAAAAGCAACATTTTATTTAAAAACTATAGCATTATTTTGGAAATTGTAGGCATGTGTATAACTGTTGCATTTGGTTCAATAGAACTGATTGGTCTGTTTTTCTTTGTATGGGTACATTTGATTATAATTAATAAAAATCTTGACTCAGAAAGGGCTCACATTATTGCTACTCAAACCGTGACATGCTTGAGGGTGTCATGAAGACCTTGTGCAGCCCACACATATCCATAGGCATCATTCCAAGCTTCTGACTCAGTAAGCCTGGGCCGGAGCCCAGAATTTGCATTTTCCTCTGTCTCCCAGGTGATTTGAAAAGAACTCTGATTTAAAGGAAAATACACACAAAACCATCTGCAGGTCGGACACACTCCAAGACACAATTGTGCCCCAGTTGCATCTGGTTTTTCCTTGTGTTTCTCTGCTATGGGCTCCACAAACCCATGTTGGGTTTGTCCTCAGGCAGACTTCTCTCAGGACCTCAGCATGAATGCAGGCAGGAAGCTTCCTGTTCACATTCAGCAAAGGAGAGAGACAGCTCCCCCAAATCATGAAGTTAGACCCCATTGGACCAACATAGGTCATGTCTCTAGCTCTGAATCAGTCATAGTTGCCAGGGAATTGGATGATATGATTGGCTCCCATCAATGTCATTGGTAAGGGGGTTAGAGTTATGTTTTCTTGGGTTATACTAACCCAAATTCATTTATGGAGCAATGGATAAGATCTGTACTTCTGAGTCCCAAGGACTGCACTGAACAGGATAGAAAACTGAATGAAATCAGTGTTCTGTTACGTTGGTGGAAGGAAATGAGAGGGGACACTGGTTGGTAGTTACCAACGAACACTGCAGCCACTTACACATTTTCACTTGGCCCATAGGAAATGGAAGAAAAGAGATGTAACCAATCAAATCTAAGTGATTTGTAAATCAACTCATAGGCTGAGTGTATTGGGTAGTTTTCAGCATATTTGGAATTTGCATTAGATTAAACTTTCATTTTCATGGTTGTTTAATGTGCAATGCCCAGCAATAATCTTTTTCTTTACTACATTAATCAGTAGAATTGAATTTGCCTAACCCCCAATCAGTTTTGAAAGCCTCAACTATGGTTGTCCTGTATTCTCTCAAAATTAAATTATATGACATGCTAGTATATATTTTCTAATGGAACCTGCGTGAGTTGTAATGATCTAGTCTCCCTGATCCTCCTTAAGATCATTTTTGGATCTGAATTTTAGGAATCTCCAATACTTTTATAAATTGGAGGTGTGTTTTAAACCCAGATAGACAAATTGTTCTTTTCTGCTTTCTTTTCTTTGTCACACCAGATATCGTTAGTCTAACCCTTACATACATTGGAAAGGTCTCCACTCAGTTTCTCTTATATCTGCACCTTTCAGAATTTTGATGTCAGCAGGGATTGGAAGTCAATGAATACTCGTTATTTGGGACAATGGAGATAGTGAAGAATCGGAAAGAGAGAGAGCGATGGGTAAGAGCAGTGGATTGAAAGCGATCAGATTATTGTCATTATTGGGGTGTATCTATTTATGCTCTCTATTTAAGTATATTTGAGGCTCAGTATATTCATCTGTAAGACAAGGCACAGATGAATATACTAGTAAATGACCTTCCTGTTTGCTTTATGGTTCAAAAATGAGTGACCCTAATTATGGCTTTTGTTATTGATCCCGGAGAATCTAAAAGAGTGATTTTCAGATTAGGCAGACAGGCCAGGAAGGGGAGGTTGGTGGGATGGTCCTCAGAGAGTCTAAGAATTTTACACCCACTTAAAACCCTGTCTCTATGAGAAGGCCAGAATATGGAACGCAACAGGAGAAAATATCAGGTGATGAGAACTTCGTTTTCTGTTCAACTTGTACCCCTGGGTAGAAGAGACCGTTGTGAACAGAAGAATACTACATACCTATTAAATTCCCCTACTGAAAACCCCTGGGAGCTTCTAAATGAGAACTACTTATTGTAGGCTGTGCGGATCAACTTCAAGTCCATGTCCAAGGACTGCCACTTTCATTTTTAGCCCGAAGCCATTGTAACCTGATGAGGAGACTCCTAGGATCACAAGTTGGCTCCTCTGGGAAGGTCTATTTTTAGTCAGGGGCCTTAGCAACTCATTAAAAAAATCCTGTCAGGGTTTCTTTCTTTCTGTTTTTTTTTTTAGATATATTTTCCATATTTTCCTTTCTTAGGGCTATATATATTAGTGTTTTATTTGGAGGTATGGATGTTGATTTTTTTTTCATGTGTGTTTTTCATTAACAATATGAAGTGTAGGATGCCTCAGGTGTGTTTCAGAATCTAGCTTCTAGCTAAAGTGTTCCCTCCGTTAGGCTCAAATGGCCTCAACAAGAAAAATTAAGACAAAAATTTGTATTATCTCTGGATGAACAGATATATAAACAGACATTAATAACTTGTATTGAAGAGAAAATAATTTTCTTTCTACTCTTCTAAGTTCTTCTGGGTGGTCTAATAATCAAATCGGCACGAACAGATTAACCAGAGAAAATAATAACCAGGCCAAAACCGGTTTGGCACAGTAGATAGAGCATCAGTCTGTGGACTGAAAGGACCCGGGTTCGATTCCGGTCAAGGGCATGTACCTTGGTTGCGGGCACAACCCCAGTGGGGGGTGTGCAGAAGGCAGCTGATTGATGATTCTCCCTCATCGATGTTTCTAACTCTCTATCCCTCTCTCTTTCTCTCTGTAAAAAATCAATAAAATATATTTAAAAAAATAATAACCAATTTTTTCCCCATATATACATCCAGGTGTTCCCTTAGTTATAGTGATGAGGCTGCCGAGTCCCAGGCAGGATCTACAAGAGCCAGTTCCTTTAATATGCTTTAAAAAAAAAAAGGCTGTTAGCAATTTATGTCAGGCATGACAAACTGGGCCTTTGTTTTAAGGTATTAATCCTGTTTTCTAACCTGGGGAGAAGCATTGTTCATTATATGTCACTTAGTCAAGTAGGTTATTTTGTGGGTGAGTGTAAGATATCATATATCCTCCATAACAGTGAGACTTAGTCATCTGTTACAAGTCAACCCTCTGTAAAATTAGGTTATCTTTTCTGCCATTCATAACTCAGTATCACCACTCCTATTAATTTTAATTTACATGTTCAATGTGGATGACATTTAAACTGTCAATTAGATATGAGTTATCAGTGAAGGTTTTAAAAGGAATAGCTTATTCCCTTTGCAAAAATATAAATTTGGAGACTTTGCCTCTTTTGGCATACAGCATATTCTCTGTACAAAAGAGAATTAGTAATTTGAAAAAGAGTACACGGAACACATTGCCAGCCGAAATCATTGTTATTGGAAATAATGACATTTTAATTGCGTGATTCTGTTTAATAATTCCATTTTTATTAAAAAAGGAAATTATATTTGTTCTGAGGACTCATTAAATACTCCATAATAATGAGGCTAAATAATGGGAAGTAAAGAGAGAGGGAAATATTTTCTTAAGTATTAAAAAAAAAATGTTACAGAATTGAAAGACTTGACACTTTTATAATTGTGTACATGTTCCCTGGTCTGATTTGTTTCTTTGAATCGAGCTCTAACTGAATTATGATGAGCAATTTACCTAAAATATTTCAGTTACCTAACTGATAAGGACTTCAAAATACAACAATAAACTGATGTTAAATTTAAATATTTTATATGGATTAGCACTGAGTTTAAAAGAATGAAGCACTTGTCCAGCCAGTGTGGCTCAGTGGTTGAGCACTGATCCGTGCACCAAGAGGTTGCCAGTTTGATTTCTGGTCCAGGCACATTGCCCAGGTTATGGGCTCTGCCCTGGTGTGGGTGGGGCATGCAGGAGGCAGCCAATCAATGTTTCTCTCCCATCCATATTTCTCTCTCTTGGTCACTCTCCCTTCCTATCTCTAAAATCAATAAAAACATTAAAAAAATTAAATACGTACTTTCTACTTAGTAATTTATCAAGCAAAATAGTAGTCTTAATTCTGAGGGAAACATGAAAATAAAATGCTTAAACTCTGCTTCCTCTACTTCATTCTTATTCCCTTGGCCTAGCTTGCGGGCATGTGGATACATTAAAACACTTCCAAAGACTGAAATTCTGCAGAGTGCACAAAACTAGCCTTAACATCAAGTTGAGCATAATCAGATGCAAATTCGAACAACCATTTTCGGAGTAATACATGCACTCAAGGTTTTTCAACATGCTTTTAGATTTAATAGTTCTGAGATGCGAGCTCTCTATAAAAAATTAATCTCAAGTCTATTTTGATTTTCCCTTTTTAAGTACATGATTTTCCTGGGTAATTAGAAAGAAATACAGAAAGATGTGATTTTTGTGTGTGTCTAAAGGTTTCTAATGTCTATTGCTTTATTAAAAAAATATGTATGTATATATTAAGAACTTGTTGGTTTCCATTTACTCCCCTTAAATGAATTGGAGAAGTGCATTTTGTATGTACTTTTTATCATCTCTGCTGTTCATGTACTTGATTCAAAGGATATGATATATCAGCAAGGTTTGGGCTGAATCTTAAAAGATTCAAATGTTGTGCTTATTCATATGTTCTCTCCTCTCCTCATGTTGGGCTTCTTTCCCATCAGACCTCACCTCTCCTTAGTGTCCCTCCTAGAATTGGTGGAAGGCCATTATCAATAGTTTGAGTTGGCATAAGTAATACCTGTTGCTATCCTGATCTTAAGAAAATTTTGTCATCATTTTTTATCCATTGGCCTAAATAGTGACTATGCACATGGTGCATTGAAATGCATACACATGCATGCACAGATAAACATATTTAATGTTTCATGCATTTGCAATGTGTCTTAGTGTCCCTCAGCGAATGTTCAGTCAATATTATAAATAAAACAAAATGGGACTCATGCACTAGATATAATATTCTCTTACTGTATTGAAAAGTCCACTTAGATCTTTGACAAAACACTCTTCATGTTAGTAGGTTTCTATGAAACACATCTCATTCCCAATCCTGTGATTTAAACCTAACCATACTACAAAGAAAGCCCAATTAGAAAGAATGTAGCAAGAAATTAAAAATAATTTATACAACACAAGCATTTAATTGCATTAATAGTCTTTCTAAGACTGTATAATTTAAAAATAAAATTAAAAAATTAGGTTTAATGAAGTCTGAATTTTTTTTTTCAGATTAACAAATTATTTTTCTCTGTATTTTTTTTAATGTGTGTATTGTTGTTTTGTATTGAGAGTTGAGAGTTCTTTTCCTACAATGTATCCTGATATTTATAGAATGGCATAGGAGCCAAGTAAGGCTCTATGGGGGATGAAGGTTTCCAATTTTTCATTTTTACCTTGACTGACAAAATAGAGAAAATGTGAAAATAGAACAGAGGTGTGAACTATCGCAAGTTGGGGCTCTCTTACTTTTTCTTTTAAGAAACTTTTGAGAAGGATCAAAAATGACCTTTTCAGAAAAAATTCTTTTCAGCACATGACACCCCTGTCTACACTGCAATATAATGGATCTCGTGTAAGAGAGGCAGATGATTGGGGAGTTTCAGTCATACCATATTTGAGCTGGATAATCTTTGGTTACCTCACTTGTTTTAGTCTCTGTTTTTTCCCATCTGGAAATTGGGAACAATAACAGTACTCACCTCACAGATTTGTTGTGAGAATTAGATGACATAAGCTCTGTATATACCACTTAGTTCCTGGCCCACAGTGGGGGAACTGAACATTTTAGAGACTATTATTATTGCCCTTGATATTATTGTCATTATTAGGGCTGCGGTAGTCCGTTTTGACATTATTTTTAAAGATCTTACTACTGTAATCTCTTGTTTATATTACAGAATAGAGTATACAGATAGCAATATCATTTTAAAGCCCATTTTAAGAGGGGCATTAATTATCAGGTACCAAAACATTGTGGAAGTTAATCTCCTGGAGAGTCTTTCTAATTACCAAGTTTAGGGTGTTTGATCAAGGTAATCCCTTGTTCCATTTTTAATGTCATGCCGTCCTCTGTGCCACCCAAGTAAAATGGCCATGCATTGAAAATGAGGGTTATACACACACCACCATTCCCAGTGAAATATCGTGGAACCAGAGAGGATGGCTTCTGAAAGCTAATTAGCAGTATCTGTCGGACTGCAGGAATTGAGCGTAAAGTAGAAAGTGAACTGTCTTCGGTGCTCAGAGAAGTGATGAAGACAGGCATGTTTTGGTCTGTGTCCTTGACCTTAATAATCTGGCCGACCGTGTTCTGTAACAACAGTGGATTCAATTTAACTCGCGGTATCATTACACCTCAGTCATATCCTGCCTGTGGATCGCCACAGGAAGCCTCAGACCTGGAGACAAAGGTGGCTGAGAGGCGCATTTCTATATCTCTCACTCCCTAAGACACTGGGGAGGTTTTCACAATGTCAGTTTGATCTTTTCAAGGTTCTGTCTCAAAGGAGCTATTTTAAAATCTTCTTCTAGAGGAACGATAGGTTTTGTTTGGGTTCTAAGAATTAATCCAAGACTATTGTGATGACAAGCTGCTGTCATAGTACTGTGGACATCAATGCTCTTTCTAATTCAAATGCAGATGCTCATCCTCTGAGTGTAGACTAGCATTTATATATCAGCAAATGAAATCCCACATATATTTTATTGTCTTGAAAATAAAAAAATGTATTTTTATTGATTTCAGAGAGGAAGGGAGAGAAAGAGAGAGATAGGAACATCAACGATGAGAGTCATTAATTGTCTGCCTCCTGTATGCCCCACACTGGGGATTGAGCCCACAACCTGGGCATGTGCCCTGACTTAGAATTGAACCATGAGCTCCTGGTTGACACACAACCCCTGTACCACACCAGCCGGACCCCACATATATGTTATTAGGTATCTTCTACAAGGCACTACTGTGAGGAACTATCAAGTTGTAGAGATGAATCCATATCTTCTTTCTTCTCATACACTGGTCAAATAGATCAGAATTTTGGAGTTAAGGAAACTTTTATTGATCTAGAAGGCCTGGCTTAAAGAGATGAGAGAGCCAATGCTCAAATCTATCTTAAGAGATCCCCAAACATAGGTGTCTTATATGTCAAGGGAAGGGAGGGTGGGTGAGGCAAGATGGAGGTGGGGGCCATAGAAGGCTAGTCCCTGAAAAGGGGTTCGCGGAAAGCGTGAAATTTCAAAATTCCTTTGTTGCTGGATGGTTTCTTGACCGTAACTGACCTGTGTTTGGTCTTGGAGACTCTTGTAGATCTTTGCTAAACCATCATTATCTTGTACATATTTCCCACCTTTTAGGGAAAAGCACCTCCTGGCAAGGGGCTGCTCTTGCAAATACTCAAAACTCAAACAGAATTGCTCTAGTTAATTATCCTATCTGTAGCAGGAGCCACTAGACTGAAGGCCAGCAGAGAGAGGAAGCATTTCAATGCTACACTCTGAACTTTGTGTTGAGAACGAGGTGAAGTGAGACTAAGGCCAAACCAAGGAGCCCATGCTGTTGCATTTCTCCAGGTGGGTGATGAAGGTGAATTGGACCAAGGTCATAGTGATCGGGGAGCTGACAAGTGACCAGTTCATACCCGCCATGGAAAATGCTGATGAAAAGTGTGAAAGACAGAATTGTCAAGGTGGCACTCGATACTTCATTGAAACAGTAGCAACGATGAGGTTATTTAGAAGAGGAAGGATTGAGAATAACTATGTTTGGGGGAAGAAAATCAAGAATTTGATTTTGGATTTATTGAGTCTAAGACTTATTAGATTCCCAAGTAGAGATACTCAGAAGATAGTTCGATATTGCAACACAAGGTTCAGGGAAGATATTCAGGATGAAGATACAAACCTTGTGAGTAGCCGAAACCGCTTTGGCTCAGTGGATAGAGCATCGGCCTGCGGACTGAAAGGTCCCAGGTTCGATTCCAGTCAAGGGCATGTACCTTGGTTGCAGGCACATCCCCAGTAGGGGGTGTGCAGGAGGCAGCTGATCAATGATTCTCTCTCATCGATGTTTCTAACTCTCTATTCCTCTCTCTTCCTCTCTGTAAAAAATCAATAAAATATATTTTTAAAAAAACCACACACACATAAAACAAAGAAACTTGTGAGTCATCCTGGTAAAGATGGCTGAGGTCATCAAATAATCTAATGTCCACAGAGGAAAAAAGAGGTCAAGTCTAAGCCTCGAAGCCCTCCAGTGCTTAAAGACTCAGATGAGACCAGCAAGCAGAGAACGCATAAAAGCAGCCAGATCTGCAGGGTCACAGGGAGAATACAACTCAAGTTCCCCCTAAATCGTATGGAGTTCTTTCGAGAACATTCATGCAGCTCACATTACACACCTGTCCCCATCTTTAACCTTCTTAGATGGTTTCTCACATACATTGCCCTTTCTGAATTTTAGTATCCAAACATTAAACAGCGTTCCAAATTCATTTTGACAGGGTGGCCTATAGTGGGCTTATCAATTCCTTTGATAAGTACGCTGTAACTCTATTAATGCTGCAGGGATTAAATTAGCTTTTGCTAGCCTGTCAGACTATTGGCCTTGATTAACTGGAAGTGGCCAGATCGTTGGCACATGAACTGTTTTCAAGCCAGGGTTCCCCCATCCTTTCACTTTCTGTATTGATTTTTTGGAAACTATGTCTAGGAATTTGCATTTATCCTTATTAGAGGGCATTGTCTGGTTTCAGCTGATTCCAACTTTCACATTTATTTTGATTCTTGAGGCAGCATGCAAGCAAGATGGATATGGTTTTAACTAGATGTTCTTGAAACCTGATAAGTGTGCGTTCAAATGCTTTCTCCAGTTCATCCCAAGCAGTGACCAGTGCTGCCTGGAACTTTGGCATTATTAAATAACAAAGGGTCTAAGGCTTAGGTTTAGGGTTTTGGTTTTCCCTTACAAAATATAGAAGAGAAATTTTCATTTTAAGAAATGTGTTTTCGTTTTGAAAATCTATAATAATAACAGCGTAATATGCTAATTAGACCAAGATGTCCTTCTGGATGACCTTCTGGACAAAGCCGGGGCTGTGAGGGAAGCTCGGGTCCCAGGTGTCTACTGGTGGTTAGAGGGAAGCCCAGGTCCCAGGTGCCAGATGGAAGCCAGTGCCGGCACCAGGGAAAGGAAGGCCTATTCTTGCATGAATTTCATGCACCAGGCCTCTAGTTATTATATAATGGAAATGCATTGAAAGGCAATGATCAGATTAATATACACTCTAGACATAGATTGGCTGAGATTTAAATCTTGGTCCCCTTATTTATTCCATGTGTGATGTTTCTTAACTTTTCTGTGCCTCGATTTCCTCTTCTGAAAATTGGAATCATTATAATAACTACATCACGAGGTTGTTGTGATGATGGAGTGAGCTAATACATGTAAAATGCTTATAACAACTAGCAGCTAATAATCACTAAATCCCTAGCATTTGTTATCTTATGAATCTGTTTACTTTGGGGAAAATGTAAAAGCATTTATTTACAAGTTCATATCTGCTTTTCACTTTGGCAAATGCAGCTTACAAATATTAGTATGTCACATGATCATTTGAAATCAGTGTTCTTATTCTTGCTATATAAATACAGTTTGGAAATGTTGAGTAAGTTTTTTAGGTTAAATAGATTGTAGAATGGCAGAGATTGGACTTATTTCCATGGCTTATGGTTTAAATTTGTTTCACTTTTTATACTTTATTTTGCTCATCAACAAAAAAGATGATTTTACTCTCTAATGCTATAAATTACATGCTAAACATACGAACAGATATGACTCTTATATAATTGGTACATAGTCTATTGGGATATCTAGAACTTAGTCAATAGTTCTTGCTAAGTGGAAGATGGTTACACTGATTATTGTGCTTTTTCCAGGACAGTATAATGTTGGGTGTTAAGCATTATGCTTCTTACTCCTGTGTTTGCCCCAAATTTCCCGGTGCCATCTCACCACCATCTAACGAAGGTCAGCAATGTCTTCCATGTGTCAGAAGTCAAATTTTATTGTTGCTGTTTTGATGCTAGAAAAGGAAATTTCAGTTCTCCTGAATCTAATGTCTACTACAAATTAAAAACACACACACACACACACACAACAACAACACACAACAAGGAATTACTCTGTAAATGACCTCCTACAAAGCACCCAGTTAGCTATTTTTCTGGTCAAAATGTGATGAATAGAGCTGGGGAAAAATACACCCAGGAATGGATGTGTGCCAATATTCTGACCTCAAGGGTCCCCTTTTATGCACTCCCCCACCTGCGCCGCTGAGCACACACAAATCAATACTCTATCTATTCCAGGCTGTCACTTTGCCAAACCAAAGTGGCGAAAGCACTTGAGCAAATGGACAGTGAGTGTGTCTGGGCCCGCAGGACTGGAGAGTGGAAATGCCTGCAGGATTCTTTCATGCCACTTTGGGTTGGTGGGACCCCTCTCCATGGCTTGGAACTCAGTGTCCAAAACAAGACCCTTGCATTTTTGGGGACCCACCTAAGGAGACTTAAGAAATGGTGCTTTGACCAATTCCATGGCTGCTGATTTTGTGAGAGAAATCTACAAAATGATGGAACATGCTTAATAGGTGAAAGCACTTGAACTTCATTGCAAGGGAATTTGCATTGCCAGATAAAAGACAACGCTGAGAGGCATGTTTTTTTGTTTGTTTGTTTGTTGTTGTTTTTTGTTATTACCTTTTGTCTTTTGAAAGTTGGTTGAATGTTTATTAAGTGCCAGGTGGATAGAATGAATTAACTAAGTTACTCCTCACAATGAGTACAGTTAAAGTAGGAACAGGTTACTGGGATTCCAACACAGGCTGTATTTTTGTTCTTTGCTTGCTTGTTTGTTTTTGTTTCTTTGAGTGCCATGTTTTAGAAGAGAAAATGTCTAAAGAATATGTACCTTGCGCCAGAATTTGCCAAAGGAGGGCTGTGCTTTTGCTCAGGAAGATTAGGGATTGAGTCCTCCAACCCCACCTCTTCTTTAAAGAAGTTAAATCTTGCCCGGCCTGTGTGACTCAATGGTTGAGTGTCAACCTCTGAACCAGGAGGTCAAGGTTGGACTCCTGGTAGGGGCACATCCAGGTTGCAGGTTCCATCCCCAGTGTCAAGTGTGCAAGAGTCAGCTGCTCAGTGATTCTCTCATCGATATTTTTCTCTCTCTCTCCCTCTCTTCCTTTCTGAAATCAATAAAAAAATTTTTTTAAAAAAGTTAAATCTTGGCTGGAAAGCGAAATCTCATACATAAATGTAGAGTTTGGGATTTTTTTAACACTTACTACCCTACTAAACTGAAGTAGAATCTGGCGGGACTCCCTGAGTGACTGCACATATCCAAGTTGCTGGGTAGCCATTGAATGTGCCCTTTGAACCAAAAACAATGTTTTCATTTGTGATGTTGTGTTAGGAGGGAGAATGTAAATCCTGGTTGTGTAGACAAGGCGAGATGTGACAGGATTTCCAAGTGTGAAGTAATTAGGAGGGCAAGTGGAGAGGATTAAAAAGAAAGCAACTCAAGATTCTCTACAAGTCTGTTCATGCACCTCCTCCTTTTTATCCTGATTTTATACTTCAGTGGAAAAGGGCAAATGTAACTGGGATTTTCATTGTCATGCAAATGTTTAGATTTCCTGAGGTAGAAACATATTACTTTTTTCTTTTTTTAAGGAAAGAGTTAACATTCAAAGAGAAAATGAATGGCCACACATGTTCTCTGCCAGGAATAAATGGTTTTGTGCAACCTGTGTATCGGTGTTCTGTATGTACATATAATTTTCTGCCACTCCTGATTACTTGTGCCTTTGTACTTTAAAATTTATGCATTATAAGCTGTACTCGGAGGATTTCAGCTTAATATAAAGCTTTCTAAAGTGGAAATTGCCATTTAAAAAATCTGAAGAAGTTAATTTTCACAAATTATCTGTATGAAAGGGAAAAGAACATTGAAATATTCTTGGAAGTAAGTACCTAGGATCTTCAAGATTTCAGTGTGTGTTGAATGAAATTGGGTTGGGACAGAAATGAGAATTAGCTGATGGATTTAATGAAAAATGTGCTATTCACTGCCATTCATTTACATGATTATTATTTGACACTTAATGAATCTCTGGCAGAAGTTTATGAATATTTTCATATGATTCAGGCTAAGAGGAAAAACTCAAGGTCATTGGTATATATGCAAGTGACCAATTAAACTTTTACAAAACCATTAAAGTTAGAGGTATCCATCTCTAAAAATAGAAATAAGACAATTTCATGCTTATATATCTTTCACCTTGATTTCCTTTTAAAATAGTAAATGAGAGTTCTATCTATATATAAAAGCTTAATATCCAAAATGTTCTCTTGGGAGTTGGACTTACCAGGAGTTCGATCAATCGCTATGATGTGTGCTGACCACCAGGAGGCTGCACAGAGTGAAGGAAGGTCCCAGCTGGCAGCAGGCAACTGCTAGGGACTCTACCCATGCACAAAATTCGTGCACTGGGCCTCTAGTCTAAGGTGACCAGATGTCCCGCTTTTGGTGGGACAGTCCCAATTTTTAACAATTTGTCCCGTGTCCCAGGGAATTTTTAAAAAGTCCCGATTTTTGCAAAGAATGCATGACAAGTTAGGGAACAGTGGGAGAAGGGGAAGGGATTATAAGGTTTTTGGCGGCCATGAGGCTATTTAGCCAGGATATGAGTTTTATATTATTTTTGTTAATTTTATAATTTTAAACTTTTAATAATAACAAATAATTGTTGAGAACTGATTATCGAGAACTGCTTATCAAAGCTCGCTACGATGAAAACATTTTGTAACTGTCTCTCAGACAATACAAATCGTACTGCATGCTAGTAAGCTAGTTAAACAAGTGATGTCATTACAAGCCAGCTATTCAGATAATTTAGGTAAGTAATTTATTTATTTATTTCATAAATACATAAATTTTCTTGAATTTAGCAGACAGTACTCATATTATTTATATTTTATAGTGGCGGCAAAAAGTCTAGCCTTGAAAGTGACACTTACGACTTACGTTACAATTAAGTGTTGAGACTTTGAAAGCAATTTCATGTGTGAAATATAATTTAACAAATTCTTGTGAAAAATTTCATGACCTTTTAAATAATGACAGCAATCTACTAAAAAAATCACTCAAATGAGAAATATGCCAAAGAACATAATAATACTATACATATTTTTTTATTTATTATATTTGTAAATTGTACTTATGTTGAAATTTTTAAAAAATATATATTACAATACTATTTTTTTGTTCTATGAACATTTTTGTTGCTCCAAATAGACCAAATTTTTAAATCAAGAACTCCCCACCCCCTTTCAATGATGTCCCGCTCTACCAATGTTAAAATCTGGTCACCTTACCCTAGTCCCATAATAAAAGCAATTTGGGTACCATTCCTGAGCCTCAGGGCTGGCTCAGCACATAACTGTATGTAGCCATCCCAGTGGTCTGTGGTCCCTGAAATCTTGTGCTTCCACAGCACCCTAAAAGCTCTGTGTACGTTACCAATGCTTTTGGGTGGAGGAAAAGGTCAAGGAAGCAAAGAATTGGCAACATGTGACACCAGGACGAATGCATTTTCAATAATAAATTTAAGAAAAAGATCAATAAGGAAATGCAAAATTTCTTTTATTAGGAGAGCATGGCTAGGCAATCTGTCAACAAGGGTGGGTAGAAGGGAGGATTTGTGTAGGAGTTGAAACTTGACCTCTAGCCATGATTCTACCACTTATTCTGACCAAAGGATCCAATGTTTTTGAGACTCACATGTTTTGTTGGTAAAAAAAAAAAAAAAAAAGGTGGAAACTGGACTCACCATCCTATCTTCTTAGGTTTGCATTATCATAATGAGATACTTTAAAATTATTTTTCTTCTGAGAGACAGAATGGTGAGAGAGAATTAAGCCTAGTCTTGAATGCCTGGCTCTTCTCTTTACTGAATTTTTGTAACCTTGAGCAAGTTGGCTATGTCTGTGTTGGTAATTTGTAACCATTGAGCAACACCGTCCAGGCATTATGTGTAAAGGAGGTAAGTCATAACAACTACCTTCAAGGGTTGTCAATATGGAAGTGGTGAAACAAAGAGCTATGCAGCCCACCCTACCTCTAGATTTACTTGTATGCTACTTAATATGTTTCCTTCTTAATTTAGTTTGCTTTGGAGATATTTTTATTGATCAACACTGACCTACTACTTCTTATTTAACTGCTTCCTTGACTCGAATCTCAGTCCTGGTATACCTTCTCCCCTGAGACTGACGTGTCTTTCTAACACACTGTCTCACCCAAGCATTAAAGATAAGTATTTACTGAGGTAGGTATAGAAAATGTATTAGTTTTGTCCAGATCTCTCTCCAAAAGGCGATCCTGATGATCTACATTTTTGACATCTTCTTTTGGATATTAAATGGCTATCTCACAATTAAGATATTGGAAATGGAGCTCTTGATATTCTTCCAAATGTTAGACCTCCTTACATGTCTTCACCATCACTCAGCTACTTGCTTAACTTTAAAACCTGTGGATTATTCTCAGCATAATAATTAACCACATTCAGCCCAATTCATGAACATACTGAAATCTTCAGTCCATCCATTTTTCTCTATCCTATACTCCAGCCTTAATTTGAAACCTATTATTTGAGCTGGCTATTGTTGCAGGAATCCAACAGGACCAAGTAAATTCCCTCCGAGTAGCCAGAGTGACTTCCTAGGAATGTCAATTAGGCCACATCAATCCTTTGAATAAAAATGTTCAGGGATTTTTTTTTCTTCTATGTTGCTCTTGGAACAAATTCTAAATCCCTTCCAATTACCCACACATTTCTTAATGAACTGGCTTCTTCTTTCTCTCTGTGCTTGTCTTATACCTTCTCCTTCTTACTGTCATGTCATCTAGCTCTTCCAGCACTTTCTCCAGGCCTCCTCGTTCCTTCATTTCATCCCTAGCACGCTTCTCTGCTTCTCTCATTCTTCACTTTCAAGTCAGCACCAAATGCCACTTTGTCAGAAAAGCATTAGAGTAAACTTTTTTCTTTTTTTAATTGAGGAAGGGAGAGGGAGAGAGAGAGAAACATCAATGATAAGAGAGAATCATGGAATGGCTGCCTCCTTCACGCCCCCTACTGGGGATGGAGCATGCAAGTAGGGCATGTGCCCTGATGGGGAATCAAACCTAGACCTTTCGGTTCACAGGTCAATGCTCAACCATTGAGCAACACCGGCCAGGCATTATAGTAATCCTTACATAAGTTTTAACAATCTGAAAAACATTATCTTCGAAAGTAATAGTAGCATTGACGTTGTACATATTAATTAGAAGTAAGTTGACTTTTATCTATTATTAAAATATGTTGTGTGGTTTGTTTGTTTTTTAAGTAAGTTTTAAATGGAGTCCTGGAGTCCATTTTCTAACGTTTTATTTAGATTTTTTAAAAAAAATTTATATTACAACAGAGTTTATTTAGTATGTGACATATTTGTGCAATATTTGCTTTGTTTTTATTGATTTACACCTGCTTCATAAACACATATTTGGATGGAAATCTATTCTCTGGAGGCATTTCAATGACATGCAAATTATTTGCTCTTTACAACAGTCTGTTTCTCCGTGTAATTCATGATCCAGGAACTGAAATCACCTCATAAACAATTAGCAGACCGGGAGATGATGACAGCGTAATGCGCTCGCCCCAATCTTTCCTGCTTATCTTGGGTATAAAGCGCTAAATGACAGCGACTTGGGGCAAGTACATGCACCCAGATTCCCCCAGGCCCTCTTGATCCCAAGGTGCTTTCTGGGTTGCCTTCTAGCTGGTGCAGGCCTTGATCTCGACCCTCCCTGAACTGTACCAGGCAGTGGCTTCAATATCACCATGCTGCCCTTTCTGTCAGTACCAGCCAGAAGGTGGGCAGAGAGGCTGCAGAGGTAGTTCGGGCAGAATGCCACACTCCAGCTGGGAAGGCATCTGAGCCCCTTTGGCTGGTCCCTCCCCTCCCATGCAGTGATTTCTGGGACTGGACTCCTGTGGGTCATCTCTTAGCTTCCCAGGACCTCATCCCTTCCCCTCTCTCTTATACTCTGGGCCTCAGACAAGCAGCTGCTGGGGCTGCAGGTGGCTCTGGATCCCTGGTCCCAGTCATGTGGAGGAGAGCAGAGACTGGAGAGGGACCCCAGGCTGCAACCAGTGGCATTTCCACCTGCAGGAAGGGGAATTGGGAAGGAAGGCACCAAGCTTATTATGTGGCTGCAGATGCTAACACGGGGTCAACTTTTATCCAAACCAGTGGGCATCTGTCCATGTGGCATGAGGTTGCAACACTCTCACTTCCAGGACCATCTCGCTTGCAAAAACCCCAGCTTTCCTGAAAAACCCACAGTTTGCCTCAGCCACCAATGGGGTGGCATTGGTAAAGCGTGTTCCTGGATCAGAGTTATTATGGCCCTGCTTTCCATGAGGCTGAGGGAAGCTGAATTTTGTGTTACTGATTACAACAAGTTTTCTGCTTGTGTGGCTGTACTTCTCCCTGAGCCTGATAAATGATGCACCTTGTTACACGAGGCCCCGCGATATGTGATGTGGATCCAGAACAAAACAAGGTCTTTGCAAATATAATGTTAGCTAAAATGTTTTGCAAATGCAGGTTTTTAAATTAATTAATTAATTTTTTTTTTTTTAGTTTGCTTGGTCATGGACAGCAAAGGTAATGCATCTTTTTTTGAGTAACAGCCACCCATGTGTCTGCCCTGAAGCCTGGATGGCAGAGGCAGGCCTTGAACGTGATCCATTTTGGCTGGAGATGGCCACGTAGTGGTGGGGGTTGGGGGGGTGGGGACACCTGGCGCCTGCCTGCCCTTTGCAGATTTGGATCCAAATGCTGCCAAAACCAGTTTGGCTCAGTGGATAAAGTATCAGCCTGCGTACTGAAAGGTCCCAGGTTTGATTCCCGTCAAGGGCATATACCTTGGTTGCAGGTACATCCCCGGTAGGGGGTGTGCAGGAGGCATCTGATCGATGTTTCTCTCTCATCTATGTTTCTAGCTCTCTATCCCTTCCTCTCTGTAAAAAAATCAATAAAATATATATTTTTTAAAATGTTGCTGTATCTTCCAAACTACCGAGACAGGCCAGGGATGCACTTGCATTAGTCATAGCTACTATGATAGCATAATGGAAACCCATGTCACAGAAAACCCAGTTTCGTGGTGCTCTGAAGCAATTGGAAGGCCATCTTCCTCTCTCTTAGGAGAGCCAGGCGATCTTTGGTGTGCATCGGGGGTGGGGAACCTTTTTTTTTTTTCTGCCAAGGGCCATTTGGATGTCTGTAACATCACTCGCTTACTATAATTCCTGCAATGGAAATGGATGTTGCTATGAAAAATGCTCCAGATTTATTGCATTTTGAGTCGCACCTGCTATTGCCTTGGCAGGGCCAGACCAAATGGTTTCATGGGCCTTACAGGGCCCGCGGGCTGGAGGTTCCCCACCCCTGGTGTACGTGGCCCTCCTCCTGCTTGGTGTCCTGCTTTCCAGGGCATCTTGTTGCCCTTTGGGCTCCTGAGGTTCTGGTTGCTGTGGCATTGCCCGGGCGTTAGGAAGGAAGACGTGAGGCCACACAAGGGCCACACAGATTGTCCTGTAGGGACCCTTGTGGGAGGCCACCTCCACAACATTGAGTCCATCCGTGACCGTCGCTAAGAAAGCGGTGTCTTTGCTGGACATTTTGCCACCAGAACGGGCCGAAGGAGTTTTGCAACGTTGAGTAAAATTAATCATGTTGATCTATCTCCTCTTCCACTTTAGTTTTATGTTCCAATGGCCTTGTGCGTTCCAGTGCTTACTGAACACAATGCTTCTGATTGCAGATATAGTTCCATTGCATATAGGCTATCCTTCCAAAATGTACATAATTATAAAGGCAGTGTTCGTTATTACAATGCATTGCATTTACAGAATTGAGCTAGCAGCTGTTGAAGTGTGTATACATTTGGGGGAGCTATCCTGCCTTTTGGCACTATTCTCCTTCAATCAAAATACTGTCTTTGTGTCCAGCTGGTGTGGTTCAGTGGTTGAGTGTTGACCCATGAGCCAGGAGGTCAGGGTAAGGTTCCAGATCAGGGCACATGCCTGTGTTGAGGACTCGATCCCCAGTAGGAGGCATGCAGATGGCAGCTGATCAGTGATTCTCTATCGTCATTGATTAAATATATATATATTTTAATTTATTTTTAAAATATATTTTATTGATTTTTTTTTACAAAGAGGAAGGGAGAGGGATAGAAAGCTAGAAACATCAATGAGAGATAAGCATTGACCAGCTGCCTCCTGCACCCCCCAGCCCCTACTGGGGATGTGCCTGCAACCAATGTACATGCCCTTGACTCGAATCAAACCTGGGACCCTTCAATCCGAAAACCGATGCTCTATCCACTGAGCCAAACTGGTTTTGGCCTAAAATGTATTTCAAAAGTAAATATATGTATTTTTAAATATTGCACTTGTGACTTTTTCCTAGAATGTTCCTTTAGGTGGCCTAGACAAAAATGATTTTATGTCTCATCCTTTCAGTACAAGTTGATGGTTATTCTCACCATCTATGAATATCTTTCTTTCCTCTTGAAAGCACATGATGATACACAGTTAGAAACGCCACATTGTAAAAACAGTTGTACAGTTTTAACGTCTGATTCTCTGAAATATTATTTCCATTTGATGTAATCTTTGCTGAACATTCCCATTTTATCTAATCTTTTACTTAGGTCATGGTCATGACTGTTTATTTAAGCATGGACATTCTTTCAAGCAAACTGGCTATTGTTGTTGTTGCTGTTGTTGATGTTAGTCATTTCTAGTGAAGACACATATTTCCATATTTAGTATCAATTTTAGAGCTCGAAGACACTTGGGAATGATTTCCAATGAAGGTTTTAAAAGAGAAAAAAAGTTCATTTATCTTCATAGATTATCCTTTTACTGTTTAATGCTTTGAGGAGACAGATGATAAAAAAGTGTTCCACATAGTTTAAAGGTTATTGATTTTCTGAGAGTCATTGTTTTGCCTGAGAGTAAATTCATGACAGATTTTTCAAATTAGACTACCTTATTTTATTGATCATTTCTAAAGCATTCTACTTGCAAATTTTGCATATTTTTCATGTTTTCTAATTATTAAGGAGCACTTTCTGTTCTAATCCATATTATAGTATAAGATATGTACACACACACACACACACATAGATATAGATATATAGACACACACACACACACACACACACACACACACACACACACACACATAGAGGCCCGATGCACGAAATTCCTGCAAAAGGCCTTGGCTAGCCTCGGCCCTCACATTCATGGCTTCATCTGTAAGGTCGTCCAGAAGGACATCTGGAAGGTCATTCAGCTGTCCAGTCTATTTAGCATATTACATATTACACTTTTATTATTATAGATATATTACAGCTAGTAATATTGTATTGTCAAACAAAAATGGCTTAAAAGAGAAAAAGTAAGGACCTCACAGGTTTGGCTCTGTGGATAAAGCATTGGCCAGTGAACTGAAGGATTCTGGGTTTGATTTAGTCTGGGGTATGTGGCTCAGTTGCAAGCTCAATCCAGGTCCTGGTTAGAGCTGATGTGGGAGGCAACCAATCAATGTGTCTCTCTCACATTGATGTTTCTCTGTCTCTCTACCTCCAATCCACTCTCTCTAAAAATCAATGGGAAAAATATTCTTGAGTCGGCATTAACCAAAAAAAAGAGAGAAGGAAGGAAGGAAGGAAGGAAGGAAGGAAGGAAGGAAGGAAGGAAGGAAGGAAGGAAGGAAGGAAGGAAGGAAAAGAGCACAAAGGGAGAAATAACAAGATGTCTCTAAATCCATCTTCTTAACTCCTGTTCTTGGTTTTACTCCCATTGTGAGCTGTGGCCCACTGCATCATTTTTATGAGTGACCTGGCATTTCTACAATTTTTAAAGTTTAGAGAGTCTGGATTTAGATTTCTTTAGTCCCTTCTCCAGAGAAAATCTAAAGTGTCTTTTCTGGAATGATTGAAGGGCATGCCTGTTGGGTGGGCTAGTGGTGGAAAGACAAGTAGACCTACTGAAGGACCTTCAGATCTGTGAGTCCGAGCACTTCCAACTTTCAAAGCAAACCTGACAATGAAACTTCATTTAGTGAACAAAGACTATGACTAAAATACTTGTGTGGATTAATGGACTTGGTAACATGATCTGAAATTCATACCATGATTTAGAAAACCATTAATCATCTGTGACAATTTTTACGACCATGTGCGTAGTGTATATCCAATACAATTATATTAAAACAAATTATATAACTCACAGTGCTCATTGCTTCTGTTTTAAATTAGTATCCTTTATCACCCTGTCATAATAGTCTCTTTTGAATTTCTACTCTCATAAGGTCATTGATGATGACATATAGGTTAAAATAATACTAAATTGTTCAAATATTTGAACTTTATCCTCTGACTAGTAATAATTTAATACAATGCCAATTACTATCATTATGGAGCTAGACTATTTATTATGTTAAACTGTTCAACTACTTCATTGCCAAAAGGCTCATATATGATTGATCACCAGTCGACATTCTTTATTATACATAGCCCTTCATTTGTGGTCTGATTTTCATCAAATTTTTCAAGATGAAAATCAGTATTATTTTTTAAACAAATGTTCTCAGGGTTCTGTAAGAATTTCATGATGATTAATTTTTTAAGACTTTATATTTTTTACAGCAGTTTTCTCAGTAAAATTAAGAGGAAAGTGAAGAGATTTCCCATCTACCTTCTGCCCCCACAGATGCATAATGTTCCCCCATTATCAACATCACTCACTGGAATGGTACAATTTTTTATTTTATTTTACAAATCATAACTACCCGAATTCCAGAGTTGATCTTAGGTAATTATCAGTGTTGCTTATTCTATGGATTTGGACAAATATAAAGTATCAGTGTTGTTTACTCTATAGGTTGGACAATATATAATGATATCCGTCCATCATTACAATGTCATACAGATAATTTTCACTGCTCTGAAATTCTCTGTGATCTGCCTATTTATCTCTTCCAATCCCCATTCATGGCAACAGCTGACCTTTTTATTGTCTCCATAGTCTTGCCTTTTCCGGCATGTTCATGTAGTTGGGATCATACAGTATGTAGCCTTTTTAGATTGGCTTCTTTTGTTTAGTCATATGTCTTTAAGGATCAGCTCTCCTCTGCCTTATAAAATGAACATAGTGCTGACAGCATGGCTTAGTGGTTGAGCTTCAATCTATGAGCCAGAAGGTCACGGTTAGATTCTCAGTAGGGCGGCACATGCCTGGGTTGTGGGTGCACAGAAGGCAGCCCATCAATTATTCCTTCTCATTATTGATGTCTACACACACACACACACACACACACACACACACACACACACACATATATATATATATATATATATATATATATATATATATATATAATCTCCCTCTCCCTTCCTTTCTGAAATCAATAAAAATATATTTTAAAAAATGAACATAGGTGGGGATAATATCATGCATTCTCCTGTATCCTTGCTTCTATACACACACACATAAAATGTGCTTACTTTAATCAACTGTCACACCTGGAAACTATGAGTGAGAACCATTCTTTTTCTGGGCAAGAAGATGTTGCTAACTACGACTGAGCCCTTGGTGAAATGCAGGTGGCTCTCCGATGTCATTCTTCTTAGTTAGCGCTCCTCACCATCCATTTCCATGTCTAAAACTGCATTACCTTGCTTGGAAATTGATGCCCTGTCATTATGTCCACGGAGTTCTCGGGGAATATCTATGAAATAAGACAAGTAAGCAAGATGCAGTTCACCAGGTTGAAAGAACACTCCTACAAAATGCACTCTACACCGAAAGATAAAAAGAAGCAGGTGTTGAAAAGTGGCTCAGCTGCTTTCAATTAAGTAGGTCTTGCCTTTTGACACGCACCTTCCACATATTCCGGTCCTGACAATGTGTGATAATAAGATTTATGTACCTAATATGGCAACCAGTCCCAGTGCTGGCATAAATACATTACCGTATTTTCCGATGTAGAAGACGACTTTTGAAACGAAAAAAAGCCTGCTCAGATTGGCCAGAGTCAGAGAGGTGGTCTATTAAAAAAAGGACTGGTGTTGCCTCAGAAGTGGGGGGTAGTCTTATACAGCGAATATAGGCCTAAACCTATGTTTTCACTGTAAAATTAGGGGGGTCGTCTTATACGCCGGAAAATACGGTATTCTCTCTCCCAGACATTGAAAGGATCAGTAGACATTCCCTTTCTGTAGACTTAAAAGAATGCCTCCTCAAGTCATTCATTCCACTGTATGTACACAAAGTGTACTTTTCTCTCCCTCCGTGGCCACATGTATTTTTTT
The DNA here is from genome assembly GCA_963693515.1 of Pipistrellus nathusii. NCBI lineage: Eukaryota > Metazoa > Chordata > Mammalia > Chiroptera > Vespertilionidae > Pipistrellus > Pipistrellus nathusii. The sequence continues at coordinate 6,426,767 of OY882877.1, forward strand.
TATTTTTATTTTTTAATATATTGTATTGATTTATTTTACAGAAAGGAAGAGAGAGGGATAGAGAGTTAGAAACATCGATGAGAGAGAAACATCCATCAGCTGCCTCTTGCACACTCCCCATTGGGGATGTTCCCACAACCAAGGTATCGATACATGCCCTTGACTGGAATCGAACCCGGAACCTTTCAGTCAGCAGACTAACACTCTAATCATTGAGCCAAATTGGTTTCAGCCACATGTAATTTTTTAAAAGCTATGGGAATTTTGAGACCTTGAGTTCCTACTGCCCTTTTTCTATTTGATTCCGGAAACCTAATTATATGTCATTTGAAGACCTGGGGGGAGGGGAGAGATCACCACCTAAATACAATACAGTTTACCTTGGATATCAATTTAGTCCTAGAGATAAAATAAATGTAGAATGGATCATGGCCAATTTTCAGAGAAGTTTCCTTTCAACACTATTTGTAGCCGGAAGAATCTCACTTCATCCAAGGGTTAGAGCAGTGATTCTCAACCTTTCTAATGCCGTGATCTTTTAATACAGCTCCTCATGTTGTGGTGACCCCAACCATAACATTTTTGTTGCTACTTCATAACTGTAATTTTGCTACTGTTATGAATCATAATGTAAATATCTGTATTGGAAAACACAGATATTTACAATTCATTAACTAGCAAAATTACAGTTATGAAGTAGCAACGAAAATAATCTTAGGGTTGGGGATCACCACAACATGAGGAGCTGTGTTAAAGGGTCATGGCATTAGAAAGGTTGAGAACCACTGGGTTAGAGAGTCACCATCTTCAGTAAAAAGAAGGAAATATGCCTTAGCTCTATTCTCACCCTAAAATTCAAATGTCAAATACAATGAAACCCAGAAGCTATGGTGGGATTAGAACTTTCACGTGGAATCTTTTAGAAAATGCTTCAAAAGATCCACATTTTCTTTCCACGGTGAAATGGGCCCCCACTCCCATAATCTTTCAAATATCTTTGACCCTAGTTTTAAAAGGAGAATTCACTCATTCTTGAAAACAGCTTGGGCAGGGGCTTTTGAAAGCAAGGCACGTCAAAGGGAAAGGGAAATTCAAGGCCAAAATCAGGTTCTCTCTTAGCCACTCAATCCCATTTGTCCAATGGCCTTATCTGAACCTAACCTGAAGTTTCTAGGATTTGTACATTTTTATTTTTGTTTAAATTTCCATTTTTATTTTTGGTTTAGTTAAAGACCTTAGTGGGCGTGCCTGGGAGGCAGAGAGAGAGAGAATGGTGTTTCCATGTAATAGTGTGCTGCTTAGGGTAAAATGCATTGAAACCAGGGACATACCTGGAAATGAGACACTTAGTGGGGTCACTATGGAGACCTATAAATATTTGAAGGCTGCCAGGTAGAACCGGAAAGTAAATTAATTATGTGTTCCTCCGAGGATAGAACTGGGATCAATGAGTTGAAGTCAGAAAGAAGTGGAATAGATTGCAGAAAGATCACATACTATAGATCGGGCACTGTTATGAAGAATTGATCTCCTTTTCCCAGGAAGTGTTTAAATAGACACATTGGTGATCAATTGCTATGGAGATTGTTGAGGTGACTCCAACATTAGAATATATTTTTGAGGATGACATCTTAACTCTGTTTTCCACCCTTTCACCATTTCAGAAACTGAGCTGTGAAAATAGTGGAGAATTCTGCCTTCAATTGTGACGCCATCATTTGGTCATTAGAAATGCATACTTGGTTCAGTTTGATTGAAACGTGTCTATGTTACATTTATTGTATTCACTTTATCTTTACTCTGGTTCATTCAGTCTTTCATGTCATAAAAACTTAAGATTTGGCCATGTACTGCAGAGCTATTCCACTAAGCTTAAGGCCGTTAACTGTGAATAGCGAATCTCCACTGTCTATGCATTTGCTTTAGAAGAAAGAATTCAGAAAACTATGTATCCTTGAATCATAGCTTTACCACAAGACAGCTGTGTCCTGGAGGATAATTTAAAAAATGTGTACTTTGATTTTCTCGCCTGTAAATTATAGGAGAAGAAAACCACCTTAACTATTGCTAAGAATTAAATGATATGGTACAAATCGATTAGCACTGGATCAGATTTTTAAGTAGCTTCCCAAAATGTTGGTAATAACATTTTGGTAGTAGCTATTATTTTGTGATAATTGATCAATAAATATTTATCTTAATGATGGGCTTTTTAGTTGAGACAATTTGCTCTTTCGTGATTGTTGATCGCTATATTTTTATCTTCCACTCTTAAAAAAACAAAGAGATAAAGAGATGGCATTGTGGCTTGCAAATCATTTGTTTAAATATTATTTTTTAAGGAAGTTGTAAGAAAATCAAAAAATCTGTTCTTCATTTATTACCCCAAACAACTTTAAGATTTATTTTTAATTTACTTTATTGGGGTATATGATTTTAATAAAAACCTATATGATTTTATTACATGGTTAATAAACAGGTATGTATCTATAATCCATCAGCTGCATATTGTAATGTGAATTCATCACCTTAATACAAGTGTTCTTTCATCAACATTTATCTGTCCTCTCTCCTCTTCTATCTCCCCATTCCCTTCCCTCTAGTAATCATCCTACTGTCTGTGCCTATAAGTTTTCTTCTTTATCTCTTCTAAATTTATTTTTGTTTCCTTTGACATTTTACATAAGCTTCTTTCTGGGTATAAGTCTTTCACACATCAATGCTAGAAGTTTGTGACTGTCTTCTTGAGGTGCCTTTTATTTAATTTCTAATCATTTTATTTTAAAATCTAAGCACAGCCAGGACTGGTTTGGCTCAGTGGATAGAGCGTCGGCCTGCGTACTGAAAGGTCCCAGGTTCGATTCTGGTCAAGGGCATGTACCTTGGTTGCAGGCACATCCCCAGTAGGGGGGTGTGCAAGAGGCAGCTGATCGATGATTCTCTCTCATCGATGTTTCTAAGTCTCTATCCCTCTCTCTTCCTCTCTGCGAAAAATCATAAAAAATATTAAAAAAAAATAAAAATAAAAATAAAAATAAATAAAATAAAATCTAAGCACAGTGAAAAACAAAATAAATGTATTATGTTATAACCTGATGATTATAAGCACAGCAGTTGTTAAAAAACCATCAATGTTGCTACCTTTTTTTCTGCTTCCTTGATTCTCTTTTAACCCTAATTATTTAGAGGTGATTTATTTCACTAAACTTATGACAAAAATATCATCAAGAGAATAACTGCATTGTGGTTGCAAAGGATTTTATAGCTAATTATATAAACACTGATGACAGTGATTTCAAATATAGAAATGGTATTTTGGAAATGTTTGATAATTTGTAGTGGCAATTATCAAATTATTGATGAAACAATTTAAACAAGTTTTAAGTCAAGAAGAGCACTTACAGAACTTCGGCAAACGCATTAAGGGCAATATTTTATATCATTGTGGAAACAGAATGAAATATTACACTTTCTGGAGAGTTACCAAAGCTAAGTGTTGCCCCCAAGTAAGTTATCATTTATTACTGATAGCATTCACACATTGTTTAGTGGCTTGTGTCGAGTGGCTTGTGGTGAAATTGGTTCTGAAATACAGCTTCACTAAGCATTAGAGGTTGAAAATAATTTTAATTGCTCTTAAACTATGAATTGTCATGAAGCAGTCATTTGTATTTATTTTTTAATATGTTTTTAATTGATTTTTATTGAGATGAAGGGAGAGGGAGAGATGGATAGAAACATCAGTGATGAGAGAGAATCATGGATCAGCTGCCTTCTGCACGCCCCCTATTGGGGAATCTAGCCAACAACTCAGGCATGTACCCTTGACCAGGAACCTAACTAGTACCTCCTGCTTCATAGATTGATGCTCAACCACTGAGAAACACCAGCCGGGCTTTATTTATTTATTATTGGTCTAGAGTTCTGATCTTCAATACCATGTTCTTCTAGAAGTTTCGCCATCCTATAAGAACATATTTGTGCCTTTCTTTACTTAGGTTCAGGTGGTAAAAATTGTGGCTATTTCTTTCAAAAAGGCTAAGGATCTGTCACTCAGGCCTTTTACACCTTCCAGCTGAAAAGCGATTTTCTTGTACAGTTTTTTGCCAGTAACTGAAGGCTTTTCATTTGCTGCACTTACACAGCTGTCTCGTGGTTCTGTCCTGCTTGTCATGTTTGTCTTGCTCTCTTGTGGAACCTCCATGGCAGGAGCTGTAATATCTGGCCCCACAGGACAGTGAAATAACCAGTCGATGCAGATGAGAGAAAAAAAAAAATTCGTGTGTCAACTTGCTGTATTCCTCTAAGCATATCTCTCAAGTACATACCATTTTATCTTTTAAGTACTAATTCATTTATTACTATTGTATTACTCAGTTGGGTAAATTTGATCAGATTAATAGAAAATAAACTGTTACAGCACATTCCATTCCTTAAGAGAAGACTTGCAATAGAGGGTTGCTTTTTTTTCAAAATATATATTTTATTGATTTTTTTACAGAGAGGAAGGGAGAGGGATAGAGAGCTAGAAACATCGATGAGAGAGAAACTTCGATTAGTTGCCTCCTGCACACTCCCTACTGGGGATGTGCCCGCAACTAAGGTACATGCCCTTGACCAGAATCGAACCTGGGGCCCCTCAGTACGCAGACCCACAATCTATCCACTGAGCCAAACCGGTTTTGGCAAGGATTGCTTTTCTTACCTCTTTTTGCAAACGTTTTGGCTCTGAATGAGCTTCGCCATTGCTGGCAATTAAGCACTAAATGTGTTGTCTGCATTTTATTATTTTTTAATTTTTTTTTGAATATATTTTATTGATTTTGTACAGAGAGGAAGGGAGAAAGATAGAGAGTTAGAAACATCGATGAGAGAGAATCATCGACCAGCTGCCTTCTGCACACCCCCTACTGGGGATGTGCCCACAACCAAGGTACATGCCCTTGACCAGAATCGAACCCAGGACCCTTCAGTCCCCAAGCCAACGCTCTATCCATTGAGCTAAACTGGTCTCGGCTGTTGTCTGCATTTTAAAATCAAGCCATCATTTCGATGCTTTTCATTCTTGGGACTGTGACACAGAAAAAAAAAATGGGCCTAATGGTCTTTCTTTGTCTATCCAATTGTTATGCTAACCAGAAAGATAATTTTAAAATATAAGTAGAAAATAGATTTTCTCCTTACCTTTATTCAATTATTTTTGCTGGTTATTACATTCTCACTGACTTGGGCAGACCTAAAAGTTGTCATCATCCTACTGCAGCCTTTCCACGTATCTGAGTGTTTCTCTTGGTAGCTGATCTGATATCCAGAACTAATGAATACGTGCAATAAGAAACTTTTAATGCTTTGAATGGATCTCAGGTCCCCAAAGTATGATCATATTTCTGACCTTTGTATATGTACAAAGTTGTTAGTCAACCAGCAGACATGGCTCAGTGGTTGAGTGTTGACCTATAAATCAGGAGGTCCTGGTTTGATTCCATCAGGGCCCTTGCTTGGGTTGTGAGTTCCATCCTCAGTGTGGGGGGTGCAGGAGGCAGCTGACTAATGATTCTCATCATTGATGTTTCTCTCTCTCCCTCTCCCTTTCTCTCTTAAATTAATAAGCAATTTGTCTGTCTGTGTGTGTGTGTGTGTATAATATAATTTTTTTAAATATATAAATTTAAAAAAAATGTTAACTTAAAGGAATTGTTCTGATGAAACAAAATGATGAATATGAAGCAATTAATTGCTGCTTGAAACATAGTGAGCTCTCATGGTGATAATGATGGCAGTGAGCTTCTCAGTGTCAGTACTGTTCTCTCCTTCCAGAACTCTCTTGTCAGTTTTCCTTTACTGATACATGAATACTCCTTTTGCTGTTTCAAATATAACCTACTTTCCTAAAATTTTATTTCCTTGGTTACCATGAATTATACCTTTCTCTTCATTCCCACAACATACTACCTGTGTGTATATTTTTCATATATTTCATTCTCCATGATAAAGTATACTTTTGGATGTAGTTTTAACCTGGATAGAGACCCAGGTTTTAAAATACTCTTTTAATGCATCAAAATGTCTAACACAGTGCTCAGTATTTGAAGATAGTTGGATAATTTAAGCAAAAAACACTAAGTCTTTAGTAAGTGGGCTAGGTGACCCTTAACATCTCTTTCTGCTCTATTTTACCTTAAAAAACCACCTATGGCAGAGAAAGATCAGCCAAGACATTAAAGCACTTCACTGCATATTTTCTAAATTTCATAGCAAGACTGGAAAAGTATTCTTTGTATTTAGTGCATGAAGTATCCACATGACCAGTATGAAGATCAAGCAATAAGCAGGTGTTAAGGTTGGCTGACTCTGGACTAGAATCGGGCCTTTCTATTTGTGTGTCTGTAATTTACTTCCTTAAATCCCAGTTTCCTCCTTCATCCTATAGGGAGGACACCAGAGGCTACCTCGGGGTTGTTATGAGGATAAAGTAAGCTGAAACCTAGAAAACGCTTCATCAGAGAAGCTGGGGCATAGATCTCACCTGGGTTCTTGTTGAGGATGTTATTATATGAGTAAGTTGCACACGTAAAGCTGAGTAGATGTACTTGACATTGTATGTGCTTACTATTCAAATATATATCCTCCAGTGTGCGGAGTTTTCATTTTTAGTTCTTTTTGGCCCTTACAGAACCTTTCCTATTTAATAAAAACCATTAAATTCACATCATTGTTTTTGGTGCATCATATTCCACCATTTTTACCATTCTCATTGCCCTCCTCACCACCCCACACTTTGACTCTGGTTCATCTATGCCACCTGGTACCTCTATTTTTCACTTTCATTTTACTCATTGGCTTGATCTACATACATCAAAATAAGACACTTCCAGATTTGGTGGGTCTGATTTTCTAAGGCATCTCAACAGCTTCCCTGGAGGACGACAGAAAACCTTATATGATACCAATTCTCCCTTCTTAATGAACGAGACGTTCAATTTCATGCATCATATTTAATTATCCTGCACTCAGACAGGTCCATCCGATTATTCTTTTCTTTTTTTTTTTAATGTTCAAATTGTTGTAAAGTACTTGTACTCTGTTTATGTTAAAGGTAATTCGTAAAGTAAAATCAAATAGCAAAATAAAGTTTGTGGTTAATCACAATAGAAATTGTTGCAAGGGTACATTGGTGAATTTGAAATAAATATTTTAAACTCACATTGAATCGAAAGAGGAATTACATAGTTCCTCTTTAGAAAAGGGTACTCTATCCACAAGTTGGCAAAGATTTCCAATTAAGTGTTAGAGACTATGAACGAAATAACCCTTAGCAGGTGATGTGACATTTCTCCCCCAAATATCACCCATACCTCAGCTATCTCATTATCGGAGGATATAAAATGAGATTTAATTTAAGATTTGGGGTCCATGTTTCAGAGCTTTAATTTAAGAAATGTTATCTTGCTCTACTTTTCAAAAAACCTTTGTGCCTCTCACAGCCAAAAGCTCTCCATTACTTTGGGGAAAATCTTTTCAGAAGGAAACTTGAAAATATTGAACAGGCATCTTAAGGTCTATTTCATTTCCTATTTGGAGATGGAAGGACAACTTATGATATAACACACAGCTAAGGTATTTGGAACAAGGAAATGCAGCTCTATTCGTTTCAGCCTCTGCTGAATGTGTAACATAGATGTGTTTATGAGATCACCCAGAAACCTACACTGATTTGATTTCAAATACCTCTTGGGAACCTATACATTCTGTATTTTGACTTCTCTTCATTTTGATGTTATTCCAAGATATATTTGAGCTCTTTGAAATACACATGTATATTCCCTTTGACAACATCTTTACATTATAGCCCATTTTTCAACTCGGTAGGAATTCCTTGGGTTAATTATTATATTGACCTTTGCAATAACACAATTTATATAAGATCATCATTTCCTATTAATATTTGGCACCAATTCAAATGTGGTTGGTTACTTAAACATAAAAATGCTTTATTATTAAGTGTTTTCATCTACAAGGTGACCTTAGAGATAGTTATCACATAGCGGGCTTGATTTTTAAATATTCTGTGCGATTAAGAGACCATATGCTTTGAATTTATGTTCAGAAAACAGAACCATCATTCCGCTGGGCCAGAGATTTTCAAAGGGTGTGCCTCAAGAATTTTTAAAACATGCATTACTTGACTATTTAGTCAAGGGTACTGACCTCTTTTCTCTTAGATTGTCAAATAAAAAAAATGGCAACAGCCAATATAACAATAGCCATATGGTGTGAATAAATAAAACTTATAATTTTTTGGCCAAATAGGCAAAAATGTAACCTATTTTTTGGTATGTCACAGAATTTTAGTAATTAGTTTAATATGTGCTGTGAGATTGAAAAGGTTGAAAATCCCTGTCCTAGGCATCTGAGCATTCACTAGATTGGCACAATTTTTTTTTTTTTAATGTTTGTTGATGTTGAACATCTTTCCCTATGTGTGTGAGACTTTTGAATCTTTGAAGGAGAAATATCCATTCAAGTGCCTTGACTATTTTATAATCAGGTTCTTTTCATTTGCTGGTTCTGTTGTGTTATAGAACGTCTTGATGTATCCTGGATATTAACCTCTTATCCCATATATGGTTTGCAGAAATCACTACTCATTCGGTTGTTTTTGTACTCTGTTGCTTGTGTCCTTTTAATTTTGATGTAGTCCTGTTTGTCTGTTTTTACTTTTGTTGTCCACATCAAAGAATCAACTTTTGTCTTTATTGATTCTATTATATTTTTTCGTGTTATTACTTTTATCTTTTCTTTTTTCTTTGTTGCTTTTTATTTTTCTATTATAGTGTAAATTGAACTCCTTTTCAGTCTGTTTTTGATTTATAATGTAAGCATCTGAGATTATAAATTTCATGCTTAGAACTACTTCAGATTATCCAGGAGTTACTGACACATAGTCCTGTTCAGCCTAAATAGTTTCTTATTTTTATTTTCTGATGTTTCTGTTCTAGCTTTGTCACATTTACTTCTGAGGAACTTTAATTTTCTTTCCAGTTTAGCATATTTTAAAAGATTTATTTTAGACCAGTGTATTTAATTATTTCCATGGTAGAGACATCCCACAATTTTGCTGTAAAAAGAAATTTTGTTCATTGTTTTCATCGTTTTTTTTTGTTACCATTCCAATGCACAGATGTTAGAAAAGAGAGGAAAAAAAAGGAAACTATTTCTATTTTTTATTTAAAATATATTTTATTGATTTTTCACAGAGAGAAAGAGAGAGGGACAGAGAGTTAGAAACATCGATGAGAGAGAATCATCGACCAGCTGCCTCCTGCACACCCTCTACTGGGGATATGCCCGCAACCAAGGTACATGCCCTTGACCAGAATCAAACCTGCGACCTTTCAATCCTCAGGCCGATGCTCTATCCACTGAGCCAAACTGGTCCTGGCGGAAACTATTTTTAAATACAGAAGCTTTTCTTTAGAAATAAGCCGTGCTTAGCATTACTGATGAGTATAATCTGCACGTGAAAAACATTTTAATTACAAAAAGAAAATTTAGAATTTGAATTAAAGGAGTAAATATCATTAAATGTGTGATAACAACTGACTTAAATAAATATATAGCATTTTTTTAATCTATTAAAATGTACTAAGTGCCTCTAGGCATAAGGCTATTTGTGTAGACATAGGGGAATTGGAGTATGACAATAATATTTAGACAGAACAGACTTTTCCTTCCAGATTTGACTAATAACATTATTCTCATTTTTAGGATCGATTTAAAAATGGCTATAATCGGACATTCAGTTCCTCACAATACTTCCAACTAAAAAAAAAAAACACTAAAAATGTCTTAATATAAATTATATGTTTTAAATTTTAAGTTCTATTTCAGTTTTGCATATAATTCAATCAAGCCTCACTAGGCCTTGGTTTTCAGTTCTGAAAACTGACAAAACATACTACACAAGACAGAGTGTTTTGCATTCCATAGAAACTCAAGGACTCAAAGAATCTGATTTTCTCCAGTACCCTATATTTTTCATGGGGATGATTTATTATTTGAGAAATTAGTATTGCCAATTGCAATTTGCCCTGTTAAGCAAGGCTATAAAAATGAAGCAATGATAAAGATTGAGGTAATATATTATTCTATAATAGTACTTTTTAATTGAATGTCCTAAAAATATTTTATGAATTTTATGCATAGGGATTATCTGTCTACTTTTGAGATGCAACATTTATGTCAACCATTTAAACTGTTCGGGTCCCTTTACCTCATTCTGACTCTGACTGTGGCTGGTGTACAAGGAATCTTGATTATCTGTGCAAAGATAAGCCAGCTCTAGCATCATCATGATCATAATAATAATAGTTAATTAAAATCAAACAAACAGCTGAAACCGGTTTGGATAGAGTGTCGGCCTGCAGACTGAAAGGTCCCGGGTTTGATTCCAGTCAAGGGCATGTACTTTGGTTGCGGGCACATCCTCAATGGGGGGTGTGCAAGAGGCAGCTGATAGATGATTCTCTCTCATTGATGTTTCTATCTCTCTATTCTCTCTCTCTTCCTCTCTGTGAAAAATCAATAAAATATATTTTTTAAAAATCAAACAAACAAATCCCAAAACCCTGCTCTACCCAGACAGACTATGGAGATATTTGCTTTGTTGCAAACTTGATCCGCTAGATCAAGTTCATCATCATTTTCCCTAAAATAGGACACCTGCCTTTATCCCCTGTTTTTGCTTTCATTCCAAAAGAATTTATTATAATACCTTGAAGAGGTAAGATATGCTTTTCACAAGGTCATATTGCGAACAAATAGCATCCCTTTGTTTCCTTTCAAAGTCTTAATGTTTACCCTTGGCCTCACTTTATTCACCATCAGAATGTGTCCTTGGCCTCCACAAAGGCTAACCACATTCTCTTTGCTTCCCTCTCGATAATGTCACCCTCCCACTATCAGTAGAATTCCTGGTCCACAATATATTTCCCTTGGGTAGTGCTGATTTATAAACTGTTTCAGAGCCCTCAAGTATCTCTACTGCACCTTATTGCATCATCTATAAAATACTGATAATAATTACAAGTGCCCTGCAGCATTATTGTGAGTCTTCAGCAAGAAAATCGATGCAAAGGTAGGATTGATTGCAGTGATCTTTGTTTTCACAGAGCATCAGTTGAATATTGCAGAGCGAATCATAACATTTTATTGTTAAAGTGTTTGAACATGACATGATGCTACAGGAGAATGTTCCATATGTAAGTCCTTGCCAAGTACAATCAGTCACATATGAGATATCTTGAGGTTTACTTTATCATGAGAAATTTAAGGGTGTAATCATTTCCCACACAGTTATATAAATTTAATGAGGAAATCAGAAGGAAAAGGAAAACATAAGACGCTTGAATTTTTTTTTTTTTAAGTCCATGGGCTTGATCTTTGTGATAAAGGACTTATTCATTCATTTAGTGCTAAATAATTTAGTGCAAAATGTGTGAATACAGAATCCTTCCTCCGTACATATTTCCATGTTTTAAACTTCATTTATCAGTTTACTAGTAGCCCTGTGCAGGAATCTGTGCACCAGTAGCTCTCTGTAGGGCTTAGCCATTCCACATTCACTGCCCAGAGGCTCTCCATAGCCCAAAGGCCCATCTGCGGCTGGGCAAGCATTCCTCCAATCCACTCATGCTGCCCACTCTCAGCGACCACACCCCTGGGACTGGGGGACTCCAGCGGGGCTGAGATGACTGGGCACTGCCATCTTGGTGATAGAGTGATGGTTAATTTGCATATTATCCTTTTCTTGATAGAATTATGTACACAGCTCTATTCTCTAATAGATGACCATGTACTTACCAACTTTTATGTGAATAGTTATTTGAATTAGTAACTCATGGGGGAAAATTAAACTACCTGTGATTTCCTTTTGATTGTTAATATTTTTTTTTTATTATGGAGTTAGTTGCGTTTAAAAATACCCGAGGAAACAAGAAGGTACTTATTGTGTCTGGGCCTGTAGAACTGAGTCATCTGCCTTTGACTGAGCCAATGGCTGGCAGTTTTCCAACTTGTCAGATTTTCCCATGCATCACAGGAATGAATGAGCAAATTAGCCAGATCCAGGGAGTTCACGGTAGTGGGGTGAATTCAGCACCATCTGGGCTTCAGGCTTTGCTAACTTTTCTTTGACCCCGTTCTTTCAGAAGAGTCCTAATACCTAATTAATAAAACAGTTACTCAATCTCAGACCAGAGTGAGTGAGGCTGCTCGTTAGAAGTCTTCATTGTTCTTCCAGTCTAAAATGGATAAATGAAAAAAATGGCTGGCTTTTGATATTAAAAGCTCATCTTTTTTCAGTGTTTATTTAATAATCCCATTAAAAAAGCAGCCTTTCCATTTGACTTATATTTTCTTACTCCTTCCTTTCCAGTATTTATTGACTATTTTTTTTTCTGTTTTGCCTAGTTACAGCCTTCAAAGTAGACTATATCAGCTTTCTAAAAAGCATGGTCACCTTTAATTCCACAGCATCCTAACCCCATGCAAAATATTTCTGTCTTATCAAAGCTTATAATTAAAATCTCACCAGAAGAGTCATTACACCATTTAACTTATGTTTATGTGGCCACCCAAATACTAACATTTCTACAAGTACCATATGATTTCCCTCATATGTGGGATCTAACGAACCAAATTAACTAACAAGCAAAATAGAAATAGACTCATAGATACAGAGGACAGACTGACAGCTATCAGAGTGGGGATTGCAGGGCTTGGTGAAAAGGGTGATGGGATTAAGCAAAAAATAAATAAAAACAACTTATAGATACAGACAAAAGCATGGTGATTCCCAAAGGAAAAGCGAGTAGGGGGTAGGATAAGAGAGTAAAGGGGGATGAATGGTGATTAAAGGAGACTATGCTTGAGGTGGTGAACACACAATATAATATACAGATGTGTTATAGAGTTCTGTACCTGAAACCTATATAATTTCATTAACCGGTGTTGCCAATAAATTCAATTTTTAAAAAGCCAAACAATTAATTTAATTATTCTCTGGGGATCTTCTTGGCATGATCCCACTATTAAATTTAACAAAAAGTTAACTTCCATCTGCTTCTAATGCTCAGACTTGGAAAATTGAAATATGGTGTCTAATTATGAGAGTATTGTTCCTTCCTCCATAAGATCATGGCTCGGAATTGCTTCACCTCTTTGGATGGTGATTTGATGATTAATTTTGGATGTTAACATTTTAAATGTATATGTCTTTCAAATCCATGCATTATAAAACACAGCTAAACAGTATATACATCCAGATGTATTTTTACATATGTCAGCGACTTGCTAACATTCATAGATCTCTGAATTTTGTGAATTGAATTGGTGAGGATGGGATTTGAGACTTCAGATATCTGACTCCTAAACCCATTGTCTTTTTAAAAATTATTTATTGATTAAGGTATTACATATGTGTTCTTCTTCCCCCCCCCCATTACCCTCCACCCCCACTCATGCCTTCACCCCCTGTTGTGTGTGTCCATTGTTTAGGTTTATATGTATGCAAATAAGTCCTTTGGTTGAACTCTCCCCCTTACCTCCACCCTCCCCTACCTTCCCTCTGTGGTTTGAAGGTCTGATTGACTTTCTCTGTCTCTGGATCTGTTTTTGTTCATCAGTTTATGTTGTTCATTATATTCCATAAATGAGTGAGATCATGTGATATTTATCTTTCTCTGACTGGCTTATTTCACTAAGCTCTCCAGTTTCATCCATGCTATTGCAAATGGTAAGAAATCCTTTTTTTTTTTTTTTTTTTTTTTTTTTTTTTTTTTTTTTTTACCATAACATAGTATTCCGTTGTGTAGAGGTACCACAATTTTTAATCTATTGATGGGCACTTAGGCTGTTTCTAAATCTTAGCTATGGCAAAAGAAACCATCAACAAAACAACAAGAAAGCCCACTGCATGGGAGAACATATTTGCCAATGTTATCACCAATAAGGGATTAATCTCCAACATTTATAGGGAACTCATACAACTGAACAAAAGGAAGATAAACAACCCAATCAAAAAATGGGAAATAAACGTAAATAGATACTTTTTGAAAGAAGACAGAGGAAGGCCAAGAGACATATGGAAATATGCCCATTGTCTTTTGTAAAACTAGCATTATCTCTCTCAAAATATTGAAATATTTTCCACTTACTAGCCAAGATAAAGAATTGCTTTTGAAATTAGAAATGTGAAAAATGGAAACCTTATATTTGTTTATTTTTTTTATGGAGAGAACCAGAGTGGGTATTTCATTTTAGCTCAGTGTGTCTTCTCTATGCTGATCAATAATTACCAAATCTGTATAATTATATGTATGTGATTGATGAGCAATTGTGATAAGTGCTAACAGATGTTAAACTGTACTTCCAAAATTTAGAAGGAAATGAGTTTTCTTGTTACATAACTCCCCTCTCTCTTCAACATACAAGGTCATACATTGATAGCATGCATGCATATTTTTACATCAACACTTTTGCTAGCATCTGCTCAAACAAGTGGTTTAATTCAAACATGGATAATATGAATTACTATATTATTTATATCTGTGATCATACAAACATGTGGCACCTTTATATACTATTAAATTAATTACCTTTGGGGATAATGGCAGTGACTATGATAATTGAATTCTGCATTATTTTTATAAAAATTTAAATAAGACACTATCTGTTATACTACAGAATATGATTTAACATGATGTAAGATAAAATTAAATAACTTTCAGCCATTAAGTTATCGACCTAAAAATACTTTGGGATCTAGAAGGATATAACACTAGCCACACCAGACCATTCTTGATCTTTTTAAAAATATATATATTTTATTGATTTTTACAGAGAAGAAGGGAGAGGGATAGAGAGTTAGAAACATCAATGAGAGAGAAACATAGATCAGCTGCCTTCTGCACACCCCCTACTGGGAATGTGCCCATAACCAAGGCACATGCCCTTGTCCAGAATCAAACCTGGGACCCTTATAGGCCAACACTCTATCCACTGATCCAAACCGGTTAGGGCCAATAGACCAATTTTTAAAAAAATTATCTCTAATCCCTCCATCATTTTATTTTATTTCATTCTGTAGTCCAGATAACATAGTGCCTGGACTGGATGGTGTGGCTCACTGATTGAGCATCAATTTACAACCAGGAGATTGGGGTTCAATTCTTGGTCAGGGCACATGCCCAGTTGCAGGCTTGAACCCAGGAGGAGGCGTGCAGGAGGCAGCCAATCCATGATTCTCTCTCTTTTTCCCTCTCCCTATCGCTCTGAAATAAATTTTAATAGCTACAAAATAGCTACAAGGCATTCTTTCTGCTCTCCAGGGAGGAGCTGTTTGGTGCCATCATGCTAATCTGAGTCATCTCATCTCAGATTCTGAGAGTGCCTTCCAAAAACCCCAGTCATCAATGGAGCTTCCCAGAAATTCGGCGTGTGAACGTTGTACATAACTCTTGTTCACCATTGTGCTTTATGTGCATAGATCTATGCTGCGAAATTCCCAGCCTCACCCCAAAGACCTTCCAAGCTTGAAATCCCCCGCGAGGACTGGAAGTGATAAAAAATGTGGCATCACTGTCTCCAGTCAGGCCACGAAAGACACTGGCTATTGTGGCCTGCCAACTGGTTGGCATTCTGCTGCTTCAGCAGCGCTGGCTTCAGGGCCCTGACCTCAAGGTGGTTGGGAACTTTTCCCTTTTCTGGTCCAAATGGAAGAGGGCATTGCTTGTGAGATGCGGGAGCTACGCCAAAAGGATGTCAAAGGAGCTAATTTAAAAAAATATATATATTTTATTGATTTTTTACACTGAGGAAGGGAGAGAAAGAGGGACAGAGAGCTAGAAGCATCAATGAGAGAGAAACATTGACCAGCTGCCTCCTGCACACCCCCCACCAGAGATGTGCCCGCAACCAAGGTACATGCCCTTGACTGGAATCGAACCTGGGACCTTTCAGTCCACAAGCCGATGCTCTATCCACTGAGCCAAACCAGTTTTGGCCAAAGGAGCTAATTTTGCATCTAGTCGTTACACATAACATAATCAGGGAGCCAAAATATTGATTATTAGAGGCGTTTCTTAAGATGGGTATGATTTTACAGATATAATTAGAAGGGTATTGCCACTGAAGATTGGTGAGTCCATTTATGATTTTTATGCTGGGTTTGTTAGCAGTGGATTAGTGCTCAGGTGTTACATTTGGTTTAATATGCTGTAGTGCCTGAAAATTTCAATGAATATTGATAGAATTGAAATTATGAACCAGCCAGTGTAGTACTGTGGAAGGTAATGTAATAACAGCCCTTAGGGCTTAGACAAAGCACTTTATTTGGTGTAAATGAACAAATAAAGATATTTGAGCTACTACATCAGCCAACTATTAAAAATATATATTTCTATTGATTTCAGAGAAAAGGGAGAGGGAAAGAGAGATAGAAATATCAATGATGAGAGAGAATCATCGATCAGCTGCATCCTGCCTGCCCCACACTGGGGATCGATCCAACAACCTGGGCATTTGCCCTGACCGGGAATGGAACCATGAACTCCTGGTTCATAGGTTGACTCTCAAGCACTGAGCCACACTGGCCGTACTACATCATCTAATTTTTATGTTGCTTTTCCTTTGCTATTGAGTCCAAAATACCTAATATCAACTGTCATAGCTTCTGTATTTGGGGGGACCAATTCTACATGTGTCATTTTAAAGAAATCATAGTAGTGAGTATATTTTAAATCCATTTACACATTTACATAGAACTTAAATACTAATAAAAAATAGCTCAACAGCCCTGACTGGTTTGGCTCAGTGGATAGAGCATTGGCCTGCAGACTGAAGGTTCCCAGGTTCGATTCCAGTCAAGGGCATGTACCTTGGTTGCGTGCACATCCCTAGCGGGGAGTGTGCAGGAGGCAGCTGATGGATGTTTGTCTCTCATCAATGTTTCTAACTCTCTATCCGTCTCTCTTTCTCTCTGTAAAAAATCAATAAAAAAAGTATATATATATATATATATATATATATATATATATATATATATACTTTTAAATAGCTCAACAGCAATGTGGCAATGACATAAGCATTATTGAATGAGAATGTGTTGGTATCATTCTTGTTTCTCAGGCTTTGCAAGGAGCGGGGTCAGGATAAATGAGAACACCTACTGTGGTAGGAAAGCACACATTATGTGGACACACAGGAGAGCAGATGCCCGCAGGTCAGCATTTTGAGCAGCAAACACACAACCCTAATCAACTAATAGAGGCTCCTCGGTGCCAACAAAAACATTTTCCAAGTAATGTTCTGGCTGAGCTGGTTACGGCCCATTTGTGTGCTGTACAGAATGGCGGCGCCTCTGAAAGGGCCAAGTTGCATTAAACTCTAATGATGGTGCCTATTTCGTCCTAGATGCCCAGCGTTATGATGGGGAGGCATTTATGTTCTGTGAGAGCTTCAGGTAGCATTATTTGGATACAATGGTGCTTTTATTTGCCATCAGCATAATGCGTCTGCTGCAGGGGGTCCCCCGGATGCAAGGAAAATGCTCTCTCCTCATGATAACCACACCTTGCATCGTGTTTTCAACTCAGCACCCCTCTGCTTTCTTTCCCCCAAAATATAATGAGTGCCTGGTCTAGCTGCAACTCACATGAATCAGAATCTTCAGGAAATAAAAGATTTGCACCCCAAGATTGCAATGTCTGCACAGTCCTTGGGTCCTTCTTGACTCTCACGTTACCCCAAGGTCAAAATGCTCTGCCTCAGTTATGATGTGCTGGAATGATTATCTTGCTAGAAAGTAATTGAATAAACTATCTCATAACCCCCTAATCTTGATAGCTCTACATGAAAAGATTTCTTTTTTTAAACTTTTAAAAAATATATTTTGATTGATTTCAGAGAAAAAGAGAGAGGGAGAGAGATATAGAAGTATCAATGATGAGTGAGAGAGAATCATTGTTCGGTTGCCTCCTGCACGCCCCCTACTGGAGATTGAGCCCACAACCGGGGCATGTGCTCTGACCAGGAATAGAACAGTGACCTCCTGGTTCATAGGTTGATGCTCAATCATTGAGCAACATTGGCTAGATACACATAAAAATATTTTAGAGTATCTGAATTGCAAGGAATTCACCTCATTTTATCTCACTTAGTATCATTTCTGAGCCTTTGAGGTTAGAGGTTTTCCTACACTCATCTATATTATTAGCAAGATTTCTGATAATAATAGACAGTAAATAGTAAACTATGAATTGAATGCTTTTGGGAGGAATTTGTTTTATTGACTGATTTCAGAAAATGACAAATGTGTTAAAACTGTTTTATAATCATTCCTGCCATTTTTTAAAAAAAAATTTGGCACATCCCTTAAAAGTCATTCTGCAGTTTGAGAAATTGCTATTCAAGTTGAATTTGGGTTTCAAAGTATGTTGTCCACCATAATTATTGAAAAAAAAAAAAGCCACCAAACAAACAAGAACAGTTTCTCATTTGATCAGGTTTTTAACATTCTTCTACAGCTTCGGAATATCCTTGAGTTTTTACATTTTCACTCTAATCTTAATAGACCAAGGAATCATTAGAGTGATGAAAATAAATTCATTCGCTTTTTTCAACTTCCCTTAGAAAATGGAAAAAAAAGTTACTTTAGTTTTTCCTTTTTAACAACTTCACATTCAAATTCTATGCATAGTGAAATTATTTATTTATTTATTTATTTTATTTTGCAGCTTGGGGGTGGTGGGGAATCAGTGAGAACTGTTTAAGTGGTTCATATTTTCCTCTCCATGACTGGATTTAGAATATGAACTCTAAATTAAATAAATGGATAAATATTGCTTCTCTTACTCATAACCTGAGACATAGTATTATAAGTAAGGAGTGCTGTAAGAAATGTAGAGACCCCAGCTAACCTACCAGGTGAACTTGACAATCATAAATAAAAATAAATAAATTTGCTTTTCAGGGAGTTTGGCCGCTGGAAAGTAAATAACCTGGCAGTTGAGAGAAGAAATTTCCTCGGCTCCCCTCTGCCTCTTGCCCCCGAGTTCTTCCGTAACATCAGACTGTTGGGACGCCGGCCTACCCTTCAGCAAATCACAGAAAACCTTATCAAGAAATATGGGACCCATTTCTTGCTCTCTGCTACGCTGGGAGGTACGACTCTTTGAAAATACTTGTGCCCATGTGTGTGCTTGTGTGTAAACCTGTATGGATCCAGGAAAAGTGTTGATGCATCCAGAGAGCTGCCATTTGAATAATTCTAGAATCCACTGGTTAACTTACTCAGCACATTCAAGGAGTTTTTTCCCAAAGGCCTTGTGTGGAGTTGACAAGGTAGATGAGTATGGCTTAGTTTATGTTAGTGATATTGTAATAGTGCTGACAGCCAGAAAGTTATAAATATCCTACCTAGTAAAGGAGAAACATGCAAATTGATCGTACCTCTGCTATGCCCACAAGCCATGCCCACCAGCCAATCAGGGTGAGTATGCAAATTAACCCAACCAAGATGGCAGTTGATTTGCATCTCAGGGCCCGAGCAAAGGTTGAAGACAGCAGAGAAAGAAGCCAAGTGCTGCAGAAAGGAGCCAGAAAAGCAAGCAAGCAGGCAGGGGAGAAGGGAGGGAAGCAGGCAGGGTGGCGACCTCAGCTGGAAACCCTATTCCTGCAACAGGCCACTAGTATCCCAATAATTATAGAAACAGTTCTGAGAAAGCTGTGTCTATTGGGCTTAATGATGTCAGTTATTATTGATGCAATAAAAGCTGAAGTAACAGTAGAATATTATTAACATAGGTCTCATTAAAAAAAAAAAAAATAAAATCCAGTGGTTTCAAAACATATATAGCCCTGGATGGTTTGACTCAGTGGATAGAGTGTCAGCCTGTGGACTGAAGGGCCCTGGGTTCAATTTTGGTCAAGGGCATGTACCTCAGCTGCAGGCTTTTCTCCAGCTCGGGGCCCTGGTTGGGCAGAGTGCATGAAGGAGGCAACCAATCAATGTGTTTCTCTCACATGGATATTTCTCTCTGTCTTTCCCTCTCTCTTCTACTCTCTCTAAAAATCAACAGAAAAATACCCTAGGGTGAGGATTAATAAAACAAAAACAAACAAACAAAAAACACATATAAGGCTTCCCTGCCACTATCAGCAGTATAGGCACTCAGAAGAATGTCAGGGCATAAAATATATTCCCCAAATAAGAAAGGAAGGGACAGAGCGAACACAGAGAGATCAAATAGTGGAGGATTCTCATGGACATTTATTTGTTTAGCTGCAAAATCCTGGTGACTTTTTGATTTGTTTTGTTGCCTTGGCATTATGGATGCCACATGTTGGTTTTAAGATTAGTTTTGGTTTCATAGGTTTCTTGTGAGATTAAATCACTTCTTCAGGTTGACTCTTCCCAGGATCGCAAGAGGCGATCTCAGAATTGCTGTGCTTCGTTACTTACAAAGTCTTGCTCAGTCCTTTTATAAAGGGGTTGGGTGGAATTCCCACCCTCACTCACCTTCCAATCTCTGAGTCCCCAGTGATTTAGTGTTCCTAGTATTCTCTATTGCTCTATTGGAGTTCTTTCTCTCCTCTCACTGTCAGTTAGATTTCTCCTCAGGTGTCAGTTGTGTGATGTCAATAATTTAGCTAAAATATATGAAATTATTAAAGTGGCTCAAGGATATAAGCTATTTGCAATTAACAGGTGTACTAGGTTGAGTTCAGGCAATTTTAGAATGATTGCTGTTGTAATTACACGAAAGCTTTCTTGTTGCTGTAAGTATATTTTTATCTTTGTATGTTTTACCTGACTGGGCATGAAATTGTATTACTCCATATTTTTTTAAAAAAAGAATTCAGATTGATGGTATATAACTTCAGTTAATTCTCTCTCACTCTCCTTTATTAACTAACACTAGGAAATGACTCCAGGGCTAACACACCACGAATGTCATGTGTATAGCACACATTTTTAAACACACAGACATTTGTTTTTATAACTAGGGATTGCCTGAGCAACAAGATTTTCAACTAGATACAAATATGTTTTAAAACAAGTTGAGTGTAGAATAGACACAATCAGTATTAGAGTGTTGAAAAAAGAAAGAAATGAAAATATGAATAAATATAAAGTAATTTAGGACATCGTATTATTGACTTAGACATAAAATTTTTCGATATCAAATTTGAAGCCATGGATGGGGTATTTTATGATAGATAAAAGCCAACGATTGAATTACTTTCCTATAGGGGTAAATAAATTATAAGAAGCCTTCTTCAATATATATATATCGTTTTCTCAATTTATTTCATCTTATAGCTTCCAGGCCATTTATCAATATAGAAATTCAGCTGCTTCTCTTCCTACAATGATATCTAAATGCCATCACTGCTTAAATATCTAAAATAAGCTCCTCAATTTGCAGGATCAATCTTGAAAAAGATTGCACTCTTGGGATTTATTGATTCCTAGCTAAGAGATATATTTCATGCCTGTTGTTATAATAAATTTCATTGTGATAAATATATGACACATACAGAAATAAAAGTATATCTGGGTACTTAATATAGACATACAACAAAGAAAAAGGGTCCCTGGTTTGATTAAGGTCAGGGCACATGCCCAGGTTGAGGACTCAATATCTGGCCCTGGTAGGGGCTCATGCTGAAGATAGCCAATCCAACCAATCAATGTGTCTCTCTCACATCAATGTTTCTCTAACTCTCCCCATAAGATGCCACAGGGACTGAATAGCAATTAGATTATTTTCTATTTTATTGCATTACAGAGAAGTATAAGAAATGTAAATATTCTCATTTAATTTCAGAAATACCCAATTCTCACTTATGTCTGTGTGAATTACATTCTGTATAAAATATCCACAGATTTTCATTCCATGTCACATACCGTCTTCTTTCCACATCGACTAATGGCTGTCTTTCTCATTTTCACTTGGTCTCTTGTTAGGAAGTACACATTTCCTTTATTTTAGTTTAGATTTAACCTAATTAAGGAAGCAAATCTGTCAAAAATATATGTAATGTATTTCTTAAGCAAATATGAAGACCTATTGAAAATGCATGACACTATTTCCTCCATGAGGATGCATATTCTGTTTTAAGAAAAGAACTGAAAGGAAAAGAAATAATTTCGGAAGCTTCTTATCCCATGAAATCATTAAAGTAATGGCACTAAAGGAGCAAAAAAGACTGGTGTTTAAAACTAAGTATTTAGCTTGGCCTGTGTGGCTCAATAATAATAAGATATAATAATAAGATAATGAAGGAAATGAGGTTCAAATGGTTATGTCCATTGATCTTAGTCATAAGAGTCCTGGACACTAAGTCAAAGATAAATGTTCAATTTAGAATAGTATAAAGTTGACTATATATATATTTTTTATTCTTCTTCATAGACCTTTGCTAAGGTAGATAAATCTCCTGCCTGCTCCTTTGACAAGTTATGAGCTGAGTTACCTGTAACGGTTCAAACACCCAAGACCTCCCTTAAAGGGACACGCAAGTCACTGATAAAGACAGACGTTGGAACTGGTAATAAATGGTGCTGTGATTTACAGCCTCATTACTCCAGGGTGGTCCATGCTTCCCCATACCAGCATCACCTTGGAGCTGGTACAAACGCAGAATCTCCGATTCCATCTCGGGTTCATAAATCAGAATCCACACATTAGTAAGGCCTTCAGGTGATTTATATGCACATTACGCTTGAGGAGCCCTGATTAGACTTTCTCTATAAACATAGAGTGCTCCGGAGTGTTCCAGAAATTCCCCTTCTGAGAATTCATCTCACCAGAAGAAGAGAAGGAATCTGCTAACCACACACAACAGAAATGCTCACTATAGCCTTGTTGGTAAACAGCTCCAAAATAGAAGTAACTTAATTACATTTCACTCAGGGTGGATTCATTTCATCTACCCTTGGAATTATTTATTTCCAATTCCTCCCTTCCTCCCCCTCCCCCAATGTTATTGTTCCATAGAGAGGAATATGGTATGGTGGGCAATTTTGTTTAGAAACATTTCAGATGCATTTGGGAGATTCCTATTAATAGTCATTAGGTCAGTTTTCCTTCAGAGTGTTGTGTAAAACATATGATGTTTCCTTCTCAAAGCTGCATACGGCTCCCTATTCCCTCCCTCCTTCGCAGATGCCAATTGGTGTTAAGCCAACATGTCTGTTTCTTAGCGTCTTTATATATTTGGTTCTGCTTCTTGTCAGAAGCCTATTTTTCTAAGATTGTTTTTCCCCCCATTATGTCTGCTTGCTTTTAAAACAGTCTTATTTCCTATAACATTATCTTAGTAGAAAGATAGACATTATCGGGACGAGTGGCTTTTAACATATTAGGCCAAAAATGGATGGTCATCAGTTGCAAAAGCAAAACAAACATGGTGGGAGCTGAAATATAATTTCAAAAAGGACAGCAATACCCAAAATAACCCACAGATTTCAGTTCACGGGATAATCAGATCTGTCTTTACTGAAAATAGAATAACATTTTTAAACTAAAAGGACACATTGAAAGGAAAACCTACAATTAGATTTAAGCTACGTTTGCAATGGTTATTTCTGGATGACAGATCTCTGCTCAAATAGCGGTTCTTTATAAGCAAAACTCGCACAAAAGCAAAACAGATATTCACAGGGAGATCTTCCAGTGGAAGGAAAGAGAATGACCTGGAAGACATCAGCCATAAACACACTTTTTTATTTCCCCCTGGGTGGAATGGTAAACATCATAGTTCAGTAGACAAACCCAAGGTTAGTAATGATATAACAAGATACAGCCCACCTATAAGAGTTGGCTTTATTGCAATTTAAAAAATCTCTGTGGCCCCAGTGATTGAACCACTGGTTTGGCTACATGGTTGAGTGTCGACCTATAATATAAACCAGGAGATCACAGTTCAATTCCAGTCAAGGGCACATGCCCAGGAGGCAGCAGATTAATGATTCTCTCTCATCATCGCAGTTTCTATCTCCCTCCCTCTCCCTTCCTCTCTGAAATCAATAAAAATATATTTTAACAAAATCTCTGTGGATTGTAACTATAAGAGGCACTGTGTGTTCCTGGTGTTATCAATTTTGACCTGGGTTCCTTTTGATCCTTTCTGGTGCCTCCTCTTTGGACCATGCTGTCTTCCTGAGAGGGGAGAAAAGCAAAACCATGGTTGTAGCATTGCCACAATTCTCCAGACTTGTCCTGGATCATGGCATATCCTGTTTGCATGCCTTCCACTGAGCTAAGCACTTGCCTCTCTGATACCCAGGCTAATGGAAGTCATTCATGAACAACCCTTAGTTCTTCTCAACATTGGACCTTCATTCATATTTGCATCCATGATGGCATACACGGTACTTGCAAAAAGGAATCCAGTCTGGTTCTTGCTGGTTTGGCTCAGTAGATAAGAG
Source organism: Pipistrellus nathusii (assembly GCA_963693515.1). Classification (NCBI taxonomy): domain Eukaryota; kingdom Metazoa; phylum Chordata; class Mammalia; order Chiroptera; family Vespertilionidae; genus Pipistrellus; species Pipistrellus nathusii. The sequence continues at coordinate 6,451,263 of OY882877.1, forward strand.
TGTCAACCTGCCTACTGGATGGCTCTGGGTTTGATTACAGATCAGGGCACCTTCCCAGGTTAGGGAGGGCTCAATCCCCAGTAGGGGGCATGCAGGAGCTGGCCGGTCAATGACTCTCTCATCATTGATGCTTCTATCTCTCTCTCCCTCTCCTTCCCTCTCTCTGAAATCAATAAAAATATATTTTTTAAAAATAAATAAATGATTTGCCCTTTTGATGTTTATCACTCTTTCGTCTCACCATGTCTGATTATTTCCTCACTTGCAGGTAATGGAAAAGTTGGATTTTAGGTGGGAAGTGGAATAACGTCCTATACATTTAATGCAGGAGAGGAGTCGCTCACCATTTTCGTGGACAAGCGGAAGCTGAGCAGAGGATCTGAAGGAGCTGATTCCAGCACCAACAGCTCCTCAGTCACCCTGGAGACGCTACATCAGCTCGCTGCCTCCTACTTCATTGACAGGGACAGCACCCTGCGGAGACTCCACCACATCCAGATTGCATCCACTGCCATAAAGGTAGGACTGAGTCCACCCTCCGTGTATGTCATGGCTTATTTCTCCCATCTCTAAAGACCAGCTCTAGCCCTAGCTGGTTTGGCTCAGTGTACAGAGCATTGGCCTGAGGATTGAAGGGTTTGATTCTGGGCAAGACCTCATACCTCCTTTGCAGGTTGGATCTATCTATCTTCCTTCCTTTCTTTCTTCCTTCCTTTCTTTCTTCCTTCCTTCCTTCCTTCCTTCCTTCCTTCCTTCCTTCCTTCCTTCCTTCCTTCCTTCCTTCCTTCCTTCCTTTCTTTTCTTTCTTTCCTTCTTTCTTTCTTTCTTTCTTTCTTTCTTTCTTTCTTTCTTTCTTTCTTTCTTTCTTTCTTTCTTTCTTTCTTTCCTTTTTCTTTCTTTCTTTTAAAATATATTTTATTGATTTTTTTTTTACAGAGAGGAAGAGAGAGGGTAGAGAGTTAGAAACATGGATGAGAGAGAAACATGGATCAGCTGCTCCCTGCACACCTCCTACTGGGGATGTGCCCGCAACCAAGGTACATGCCCTTGACCGAAATCGAACCTGGGACCTTTCAGTCCGCAGGCTGATGCTCTATCCACTGAGCCAAACCAGTTTGGGCTGCAGGCTGGATCTTTCACCCCAGTTGGGGCATATGCAGGAGGCAACCAATCGATGTGTCTCTCTCACATCATTGTTTCTCGCTCTTTGTCTCTCCCCCTCTGTCCCACTCTTTCTAAAAATGAAAAATATCAAATGTTATTTAATTCAGTGGGACAATCCAGTAATTAGAGGGGGATTTTGTTATTGTTGATAACCCACCTCTAATTATTGGCATGTCCCACTGAATTAAAGAATTGCATTCTAGAATTATTTTAATATTCCCTTTTGTCATGAGGTCTGTAATACATTTCAAATGAAATGGTTTGTGTCTTGATGTAATTTTTTAACTTGATAATTGGGTCAAGGTGCTTCATGGCAAAATATTAACTGAAGTGCCCTTGAATTATTATGTAAGTTGATCCTGGGATACATGAGCTCCTCACAGACTGTGCATAGATAAAAATATTGTTTTAATAACATTGATTTTTTTGGTAAATCTTCATATTTTATTTTATGCATTTTAAATACATTGTCCTTGGATGGGGATGACTCAGAGTGGGCAATGACACCACCGTCATTAAGAAGTCTGCTTTAGCCAAAACCGGTTTGGCTCAGTGGATAGAGCGTCGGCCTGCGGACTGGAGGGTCCAAGGTTCGATTCTGGTCAGGGACCTGTACCTTTGTTGCGGGCACATCCCCAGTGAGGGGTGTGCAGGAGGCAGCTGATCGATGTTTCTGCCTCTCTGCCTCTCTTCCTTCTTCTCTGTGAAAAAATCAATGAAATATATATTTTTTAAAAAGTCTTCTTTAAGCAGTATTTTCCCCAATGCTATTAAAATAAGGTGCAGGTGTTTGGTTATAACTTTCTAGAAGTCAAGATACACCATATTCTAGAATTCATGGATGAGCCTCATATGTTCACTAAAGTCCTTTGTGACTATATTTAGGTTAACTTTATTCAAGCTGAGAGAAAGGGAGAATGAGTCTTTTTTTTTAAATAACTTTTTTTCAAAAGAAAGAGAGAAAGTGATTGTGGCTTCCAAAACAATAGACTTCTGGCCATATTTCACTGGCAATTTAGGTCAATACGTACTGTGTTGGCCACGAGCCACTACAAAGCAAACAGACCGGAGGGTTGGCAGAGCATGTGGGTGGATCCTGGGTGAAGTTCACAAGAGCAGAATAAAATACAGATAACATTTCTACTTATTTCAACCGTGACAATTCGTTATTATGGTAAAAACAGTCTTTAAATATATTTTCTTGCTTTATGAGATTAAAATTAACATGTGTAGTTGTTTTGATCGATTAATTTAAAAGTTAGGCCTTCACAGACTGGGAATGCTAGGTAAAACTAGCCCGAAAATATATATTTTGTGATGATGTACAGGAGAGAATAGAGGTGACATAGAAATACCTTTAGCTTAAGGCTTACGCAAACAATACTGCCCATCTTCAATATTGCTAGTGGATGATTTTAGGGAAAAGGAGTTCTGTACATGTAAATGACACATTTATAGTTAGTTTACTTCTGACTGTAGGACTTAAGTTATACTGAGTAAGCACATGTATAAATAGCAGTTATGCTGCATAGATTAAAATGCAGCTGGCATGAACGATGTTTTAGTTAATTTAAAAGTATTGTAAGGTAGGCTATTGTTAGAGATATTCAGGGTGAGGTTGCTGAGGAGAAATGGATTTTTTCCCTCCCCAGAAATCAATTCCGATGATATAAACAAGAACTTAAAGTGTATTTTCTAATAGAAGACATCATTGTTGTAAGTGTGTTTATTATATGGTATTGATTTTTTTTTTTTTTTTGCTCAGCACCAAGTAGAATTATACAGTAGAGTTTCCTGTACGCATACCGAGAGAGAGAGATGTTCATTCACAGTTCAAGTGAAGATTTAATAGATACTCCTACGTACTCTCTTCTCCCAAAAGGGAGTTTGGGTGGCAAAGGCAGGTGTTTTAATGGTGGAAGCCATGGTGTGTGGGCATTTCTCTCAGGCTCTGTGCTATTGCTAGGGATGATCAGGCTTCAGGAAGCTTTGAGCTGGCTGTGGAAATGCGAGCCCAAGGAAAGTGGCTTTTCCAATTGATGTAAGGATATCTCAGGGGGAGAGAAAGGAGTGACCTGGAGCTTGGGAGAGAGGACAGCTCACCCTGCCAGGGCTGCAGGCAGTGCTCAATGTCTATGAGCCATGGGGAGGAGTTTCGGAGAACATAATGAAAATATTTGAAAATGTGTGTCTAGCCGGACCGGCGTGACTCAGTGGCTGAGTGTTAAACCTATGAACCAGGAAGGAGGTCAAGGTTCAATTTCTGATCAGGGCACATATCCTGGTTGTGGGCTCGATCCCCCAGTAGGGGGCGTGAAGGAGGCAGTGGATCAGTGATTCTGTCTCATCATTAATGTTTCTTGTTTCTCTTTCTCTCTCTCTCCTTCCCTCTCCCTCTCTTCCTCCCTCCCTCTCTGAAATCAATGAAAATATATATTTTTTAAAAGATGTGTCTCTCTCACATTGGTGTTTTTCTCTGTCTCTCCCTCTCCCTTCGACTCTCTCTAAAAAACAATGGAAAAAAATATCCTCTGGTGAGGATTAAAAAAGAAGAAGAAAATATTATTTATTGATTTCAGAGAGGAAGGGATTGAGATAGAAACATCCATGATGAGAGAGAATCAATGATCGACTGCCTCCTGCACACCCCCCACTGGGGATTGAGCCCGCAACCTGGGTTAGCTATACATATGTGATGTGTAGTTATCAAGCTCTTGTTGTAGCTCCTCAAAAGTAAGCTTGTTTATCTCCCAGTCTCTCCATCCGGAGCTCAGCTCAGGACATGATAGGAACTCAATAAATGCTAATTGAAATTAAATGAACCTCACCCAGCGTGAGCTGGATTGATGGGGTTGTGGCCATCAGACACTGCAGCTGTCCAGTGATGTTGTAGTCACCTATTTCTAAAATTAGGTGAGTGCTTGCAACTGAGGCAAGGATGCTGAAACAGCTCTGAGAAGTTTCTCAAGGACCCCAGACAGACTTTTATCTTTCCTCAGCCCCACCTTCCTTTTGCCTCTTGGTAGCAAAATAACAGCTCTTCACGCACACGGGAGGAAATCATAGAGTCCTCTTTTGGAAGCAGCTTGCTTTCTCATAAGGATGCACAGTTGCTCTTTTCTTTTGTAATCATTCTGTGTATTTCATTTAACTGTTCTCCAAACAGCCATGATTGCAACATAGCAGAACTAGGAATTCTTTCTGCATAGCTAACATGTGAAGCTCTTTGGCGGGAACTCACATTGGGAATGCCTGCAGCACAGAGCTTGCGGGATTGTGCATGCGGCACTCCGCACACATTTGTTGAGTGGATTTTGTTGACGTTGAGAAACATCAGCTGCCCGCCATCAAGGTGTTTAGAAGGGAAATGTTTCTTCCTAAAGTAGGTACAGCCAAAACCGGTTTGGCTCAGTGGATAGAGCATCAGCCTGTTGGCTCAGTGGACAGAGCATCAGCCTGCAGACTGAAGGGTCCTAGGTTTGATTCCTGTCAAGGGCATGAACCTTGGTTGTAGGCACATCCCCAGTAGGCGGTGTGCAGGAGGCAGCTGATCATTGATTCTCTCTCATCCATATTTCTAGCTCTCTATCCCTCTCTCTTCCTCTTTGTTAAAAAATCAATAATATATATATATTTTAAAGTAGGTACATATCGGCTTGTGTTGAATCCATTTCCCAGTGTATCTGACAACCTCAGGAGAGAAAACATGTTCTCCACTGATGGAGTGCATAGGAATTCATTTTCTTTCAAATTTATCTTTTAAAAAAATATTTTATTGATTTTTTATAGAGAGGAAGGGAGAGGGATAGAGAGCTACAAACATCAATTAGAGAGAAATATTGATCAGCTGCCTCCTGCACAACTTCTACTGGGTATGTGACCACAACCAAGGTACGTGCCCTTGACCTGAATCGAACCTGGGACCTTTCAGTCCGCTGGCCTATGCTCTATCCACTGAGCCAAACAGGTTTCGGCTGAAAGTTATCTTTTTATTACTCATCAGTGTCTGAAATCAAAGAAAGGCTGCATTGGTTTTTTCACACTTGGTAACAGCCCTGGGAAGGAAAGTAAGGAACTGGTAGTCGGAATTGGAATGCGTGCGTGGTTTATGAGCTACCTGTAGTTTTTTGTTTTGTTTTGAAGGAAGAGTCTGTTCTTTAGAACAGTTTTAGGTTTACAATGAAAGTGACAGAATAATACAGAGATTTCTCCCATATCTCCTCCTTCTACAAATGCATTGCCACCCCCATCATCAATATCTCCCTTCAGAATGATTCCTCTGTTACAACTGATGAACCTATGTTGAAACATGACAATGACCCAGAGCCCATGGTTCACGTTATGATCACACTTGGTGTTGTACATTATGTGGGTTTGGACAAAAGCGTGATGGCCTATATTCACTACTGTGGTACCATTCAGAGTATTTGTGCTGTGAATACTCACCCCTCTTCTCCTCCTCCTCCCCCTACAACCATTTTTTTTTTTGCACAAATGCTGTTAAATATTTGATTAAGTTCAATGAATGAAATAAAAGTGCATTGTACCTCCCCTCCAGCATTCTAAAATTGGTCCATCCACCTGATAATGGATAATAACCAGCCGTTATTAGCTGTCACATGGTTTTCTAAATTTCCTACTGGTGAGGTCGGCAAACTGCAGCTCCTGAGCCACGTGCCGCCCTTTGGCCCCTTGAGTGTGGCTCTTCCACAAAATACCACGGCCTGGGAGAGTCTATTTTGAAGAAGTGGCGTTAGAAGAAGTTTAAGTTTAAAAAACTTGGCTCTCCAAAGGAAGACTTTGCCACTCCTTCAATCGTCCTGTTGCTTTTGGCTCTGTTGACTAATGAGTTTGACTGTCCTACTGCATCACAGGTCACCACCTGTGGATTGCATGATCTCACTTGAATTAACTTACATTCTCTATCCCTTTAATCATCTATAAAAGGGAGATAATGATATCCCTTATGTTATAAGGGCATCATGAATGTTAAAAGACTTAGTATATTTAAGGGGCTGAGAACAGTGCCTAGCCCATATTAAGTGCTATACAGATGTTAACTTTATTAATTAGCCTACAATGACAAGTCCAAGGTGAGGCTGATAAACAGAGGACTCAGGAGCAAGCTCTAATACGGAAAAACAATTTGAGAGTAGCAGTCGGTCAAGGTCTCCTTACCCTTTTCAAAAGAATTGGTTCTTACAAAGGGAATCAAAGCCAGGGTACACAAGGGCAGGCTACTCGTGAGAACTAAACTACAGCAAATAATCCATTTATTGGAATTTATGAAAACTCACTGAACCTGAGACAAAGGCCCACTTTCTGGCGAATTTATGTATTTCTGCCCATAATCTCTGGAAGGTAGTTGGGGAAAGTCCAAAATTCTTTCCAAGTTTCAGTAAATTCGGGGGATCTCAAACTTAATCTTTTCTTTCTGAGTGGCCAGTTTCGATTTTTGCCTAGATTGTTATCATTAATTATGATATTGAGATGATTAGGTCTAGGTGTTCTGAGCTTGCCTTTTATCTTTTTAACAAAGTACTCATTTTTCATAAGTCAAGGAGATAAGTGACAATTTGATCTCTATCTTAAAACTCTAGCAGTTTTTAACTTTTGGGAAAATGAGGAAAACCCTATGAAAGGTCATTTTCAAAATGAACTTTTCATTGAGTTTGCAGTTTTGAAAGAAAAAAAAAAGGCCTGGCATATGATATTAGGAAAGAAATGATGTCTATACCATTTACTATCAGCTTTAACTTAACAAAGGGAGGACTTTGGTAATAAATAACTGAGATCATTTTTACCAGTAAAAATATCGACACATAAGAAATTATGTCAGTTATCACCCATCAATATAAATAATAACATATCACAATTGTCAATCATCAACACTATCTTGACAAATCCTACCTATGTACTTCCATTCCCACCCTCAAACCCCAGTTCCTCTCTAATTTTTCCAATAACCAGTGGTTGGCAAACTCGTTAGTCAACAGAGCCAAATATCAACAGTACAACAATTGAGATTGCTTTTGAGAGCCACATTTTTTTAAACTTAAACTTTTTCTAATGCCACTTCTTCAACATAGACTCACCCAGACCATGGTATTTTGTGAAAGAGCCACACTCAAGGGACCAACGAGCCGTATGTGGCTCGCGAGCCATAGTTTGAAGACCATGGAGTTAGGCCCTTCTAGGTATAGAGCTGCACCGCTGTTCTCCTTTTCCCCATTGTATCACCTTGCACATGCAGCCTGCTTACTGCTCCAAGAAAAATCCTCTCCAATCCTTTCTGGATCCAATTTGCTCAACACTTGGAAGGTTTCTTATTTCCTGTTCTCTCTAATGCTCCGTAGACAATAAACCCTGGAATTGAATGATGCAATGTCTGGGATCCTTACCTGCTCAACCATTTCAGCACTGGCTTGAGGGATGGAGTAAAGGAAAGGGTTAGCAAATGTTTGGAAACTGGAAAAGAAAGTAAACAGAGACACAAAGCCAGCTCAGTAAGCTGGGATATAAATGAATGTAAAGATATGAAATGTTGTTAATATTTAGGTAAAGTTAAAAAAAAGAAAAGATACTGTAGCCTAGACGGTTTGGCTCAGTGGAAAGAGCATTGGCCCTCAGACTAAAGACTCCGGGTTCAATTCAGGTCAAGGGCACGTATTTGGGTTGTAGGCTTGATCCCCGGCCCTAGTCTGAGCGAATGTGGGAGGCAACCAATCCATATGTCTCTCTCTCATCAATGTTTCTTTCTCTGTCTCTCTCCCTCCCTTCCACTCTCTCTAAAAATCGATGGAACAGTTGGGTAAGGATTAACAACAACAACAAAAAAAAGATATTGCATTCTTGAACACTCTAAGCCTTTAATATATTCTTCCTGCACCTTGAAACTTGAACGCTTTTTGTCCAGGGGATTAAAGAAGACTGAGCTGGGTTTAAAAAGTAATTTGTGATGTGCTATGTAACCCTGAATTTATCTCCTGCCCCTCCCCTCGCTGGGGAGAACTTTCCCCCATCCGCTGTTTCAGAGGAGCTCAGAGCGAGTACAGGGTGTGCCGGGCATAGAATTTCTCTTTCAGATTGCTGTTTTTCTCTCCGGCTGCATTGTAAAAGGTAGAGGTTCAATTCCTTTTACATTTTAAAGTGCACTTCAAAGTGCATTAACTTGCTAACATGTCTGCCCTGCAATGCTACCCTAATTTAATATCGGTCCTATAGCTTTTCTCTGTCTAACCTAGGCAGAAATCTGGCTTGACCTTAATTGTATTTTCTTTACTTATAAGCCACAGTCTTCTCTGGCAATTTGTGGACTCGTGCATGGGAAATTTGGGCATTTTAAAAATGATTGGGTATTTTCTTTTAAATGTAGAGGTTTCTCTGAGAACCATAATACTCCTGTCAGGTTTAAAATACACTGCATTAGTCATGTGTGGCTTATGTAAGCAGAAAGGGCTGCGCCTGTTTTAGTGAGGTGCCTAAGAAACCTACTCTCACCTTCCCATAACTCAGAGATGGCGAAAGCAATTTAGTTCAAACTCGCCGACAAGTTCACCTTTGGTCAAAGTTAAAGTTTGAAAAATCTCCTGCAAAATGGATCATGTCCAAGAGAAAATCGTCACCTAAAGAGAAGATAGACATTTAAAAGACTATTCAAAGACTATTCCCTTTTTCCCCCCATTGAGTACATACAATTGTTACTTCATTTAAAATATTTCATTTTTCTTTTCTTTTCTTTTTTTGTTTACAGTTCTTATTTATTTTACTCTTCTTGTTGCTGTTGTTACTCCTCACTTGAGGACATTTTTCCATTGATTTTGAGAGAGAGAAAAAAATTGATGTGAGAGGCCTCCCGCACCAATCCAGCCTGCAATTGAGGTATATGCCCTTGACTGGAATTGGAATTGAACCCTGGACCCTTCGGTCTGGGGGCCCACACTCTATCCACTGAGCCAGACCAGCCAGGGCCTTTTCACTTTTCTTGATATGTATCTTGATAGAAGTCCGTTGCTGGTTTTTAAATATGAAGCATCTATTACTTAAATTAGCTTTCTATTTTGGTAAGCTGAGTGAAGCCACTTAATTACTCTCAGTTGAAGTAATAAAATTGTCAATTAAAGCAAAATGTATGCATAATATGTGATCCTGCAGTCGTTAGATATAATCAAATGTTCGGTGCCCTGTGTCAATGCAAAGTTGTCTAAACGTTTATAAATTACCCAATTAATTTGCTTACTTGGGGGGTGTTTATTCCATATCTGTGCGGTACCCAGCACCACAAGTTGTTAGGCCTTCAGAAATGAAAATGCTGTGCATTTTAGCCTTGCGGTATTTAGTCTGTCTGGCAAGGCAGCTTATATGCCTACTAAAAAAGGCAACATGGCAAAAATAACCAGGTCAAGGACACTCACTAATTCTTGTCTAAGGGAATTGATAAGACTACTCAGAAATATCAGATCTGGGTCTTATATAATAGAATAAATAGTAGGGTAATCTAATCGCATGGAAAGAAAAATCCAGGCAAAAGATGAGAGCTTTGAAATGGGAAAGGAAGGGCTTTGCTAAGAAAATGCATAGAATTTCAGAGGCTGAAGACCTCTGTGATTATATTTACCGAAGTTATCTGACATGCATTGAGTTGTTTTTCCCAGTTCTTTAGCTTTGCCCAATTTTCTACCCATGCCTTCAGGATATCCTTGGCCAAATGAGTTTGTGGTTTCTCTGGCATTTAGGGAACATTTTTTGGCCCCTTTCATGTTGCCCTTGGTCATGTGACTTGGTCCATGGAATCTTAATGGACATGACACATGGGGTTGCAATGCACTTCGTGATGCTTCTGTCACTGTCTCTGTGGCCTGGGCCATTCTCAGAATAAACACATGTGGGTCAGACCTGTGCCCACCACACAGCCTGGATCCTGAGCCTCAGTAGACACTCAAGCCACAAAGCTCTATTTAGCACCAGAGAGCTGATTATGGGACTATGGAACTGTAGTTACAAATATAGGTGAAGAAAGCAAGAAGCCAATTGGGGCTCTGTAACAGTTTTGACATGTCCAGAATTTTGTGGGGAGTCTTGTTGGAATGGGAAACGTATCAACATTATAACTCAGAAACATGATTGGATTAGAAAAGTCTAATGGCATAGACATGAGTTAGGATGTTGGTGCAATAAGTAATGGAAGAGTAGACGAAAGCTTTAACTTATGCAATACCAATAGAAAAACGTACAGGTTTGTGAATGTAGAATTGACTGCGCATCAACCAGTGTAAGGCAGAGGGGAAGCAGCCAGAGAACATGAAAGTGGATTTAGACCTGAGAGATATGCTAGACACGGTGCTTCCATGAATTTATAGGGCATGACAGGACACTGGTTTCATACATACAGAGCTCATAGAGTCCGTTTGTGACATGAAATGTATGAGGGATTTATGAAAATCCAAACAGTAATGTCAAAGACAGTTGCAATTATGGATCATGAAGTTCAAGAGAGAATCTAAAGAGAAAATATGTATTATCACTATCCTATATACTAAAAGCCTAATATGCTAAGTGTCTGGTCATCTGCTCGTCCAATTAAACCAAAGCATAATATGCTAATGATATGCTAAGGATGCTCAACTGCTCCCTATGTTGTGTACTTACCACCACGAGGCAGACACTCTGACTGGTAGGTTAGCTTGCTGCTGGGATCTGGCCGATTGGGAGCTGAGTGAGAGGGGCTGGATATACCCTAGAGACCTCCCATTGCCCCTCCTTGTATGGCCAATCTCCTGTGTCCCTCCCTGACCCCGATTGTGCACCTGTGTGTTCCCTCAGCCTGTTCTGCACCCTCATGAAATCTGGGACCCCTCGGGGGATGTTGGAGAGCTGGTTTTGGCCTGATCCTGCTCAACACAGGAGCTGCCCCCTAGAGATCAGTGCTCTCAACCAGAAGCTGGGCTCATGGCTAGCTAGCACAACGGCGGTGGTAGGGCCTCTCACACCTCCGTGGAAGCACTGAGGATATCCAACTGATGGATCAGGCCTAAGCCATTAGTCAGGCATCCTATTAGGGTTCCTGGACTGTGAGAGGGCACGGACTGGGCTGAGGGACCACCCCCTGAGTGCATGAATTTCATGCACCGGGCCTCCAGTATAGGTAATCAGTGAAAGATGGCCCTGGCTGGGTAGTTCAGTTGGTTAGAGCATCATCCCGATACGCCAAGGTTGTGGGTTTGATCCCTAGTCAGGGCACATACAAAATTTAACCATTGAATGCATAAATAAGTGGAACAATAAATTGATCTCTCTCTCTCTCTCTCTCTCTCTCTCTCTCTCTCTCTCTCTCTCTCAAATAAATAAAATAAGAATATATTTTTTTTAGAAAATAGGTGAAAGGTGAAAATGAATTCGATCCATTACAGAGAACTTGTAGGTCTCTGTAGAAGAGAAGCATCTGGGGAAATGACCATTGAAAGAGAGAATTGACTCTCTTCCATCCACTCATTCATCTCTCCTGCAGTTTAGGTGCCCACAGGAAATAGGTCCTAAATAGCATAAGAACTTTTACAGCATTTTTTTTTTTCATCCGAAATGACTGTCAAGTCTGGCCCCGCAGCGGAAAGTCTTAATTTTGTATCAGAAAGCAATTGATCCCAGGAAGCACGGAGCGGGCAGAGGTGGCTGGCTCACATGAGTTTAGCTTTGTTTCCCTGACCCTCGGGAGCTGAAGAGTGGCTGAATAAATGAGCAGAGTTCTCCCGTACAAGGCAAGAAAGCACCTCAAGGTGAAGCTAAATCTTAATAGCCTCACGGGGAACTGATAAGCTACTGCCATCCTTTTTAAGCTCACAGCCCCCTGGCACTGTCTTCAGCTACTCTCAGCATTGCTGCCAATGACGTATGGTCGCAGCTGAACTCGAGTCCGAAAGAGTAACCATGAAAAAATACTAGCACATCTCAGTGAAGCCAGAACAGGAGAAGGAAGCACAGACAGAACACTTATTCTAAACCTCCAAAGAAATCAGGGCGACAGGGAAAATTCTTGAACACAGAAAATACAGCTCAAAGTGTCGTGCTGTTGAGAAAAAGTGTAACGATTAATGGAGAATTATTAAAAATAGAACATGAATAGAAGTATATCTCAAAACTACAAGAAAGGGAAGAAAGAATTGTTTTGAAAACTGAAGTTAGAATTGAATATAGATGATATAGCCAACAGATACTGCATCTGGACATACAGAAATTTTATAAAAAGGAAAAAGTACTCACCAAAAAATACAGTGGAATAAAATTTATAATCTACAGGAGGAAAACCATTTCAAACCAGATTTTATGTTGCTATGAAATTATTCATTAACAACTCTACCCAGTTTGCTTATCCAACTTCCTAGTTACTAATAGATGTCCAGAGAGACTATTGTACTACTAGGAGGCACAGTTGTACAACAAAAAAATGAAATTAAATTTATGCTAATATAGAGCAAGGGACAACAAGCCTAAAACAGCTGATATAACATCTCCACACAATACAACTAAAATAAATAGGAAGAAATAACACAACAAGGAGGAGGATTTGGGGAAAGGAAATAGAAGAGAAAGACAAGAAAGGCAATGAGAGTCCCCATTGGAGTTTTCTGATTTTGTCGCTAAGTTTTAAAATTTTAGGTTAAGGATCTTAGAAAAGACACAAATGCCTGCTTTAACTATTACCAAACTTTTTCTCATTTCCATTTTGTTATGCCTCCATTAATTACCCTACATAATAAAAGGCTAATATGCAAATTGACCGAATGTCAGAATGACCAGTTGCTATGATGCGCACTGACCACCAGGGGGCAGATGCTCAATGCAGGAGCTGCCCCCTGGTGGTCAGTGCACTCCCACAGGGGGAATGCTGCTCAGCTAGAAGCCAGGCTTACGGCTGGCAAGTGCAGCGGTGGTAGCAGGAGCCTCTTCTGCCTCCATGGCAGTGCTAAGGATCTCAGTGGGACATTTTTCAAGACCTCCCATACTGCTAGAGAGTGAAGACAGGGCTAAGGCTAAGGGACGTGTGTGCCCTCCTCTCCCCCCCAACCCCCCGCCTGCCCATGAATGCCCAAATTTTCTGCACCAGGCCTCTAGGTTATTATAAAGTATTCTCTTCGTTATAATTCTAGGGCTCTATATTAACTAAAAAAAATGGGGGAGGGTAATAATTTGATTACAGTATTGTTGAGCGATTTGCCCAATTGATTGCTTTTTTTCTTGGCTCTAAGAATTTTACTAGTGCCTATGTAATTGATGCAGACTATAAGGTTCCTCTTTCTCTTATATTTATATTTTGTTCATTTGAAGTCATCTTGGTGCTGGCTTTAATGCTTATTAAAAGAATGTGGACTCATCCTAACTTTTGGTATGTGAATAAAGCCCATTTTTTTTTTCAGGAAAAAAAAGAAAGAAATGACAGTTAAAGTGTTTCTGTAATGGCTAATTGAAACAAGAAATCTACTCTGTCTTTCTCATTATGCCTGAGTCTGTTCAGTTTTTGTATGGCGTGATTATCAGTTCTCTCGGGCGCTTGTCTTATCGGGTGACAAATGGAAGAATATGACAGCCTCGATATGACACTTTAGCTAGTCTGTGCACAGGCATGAGCTGTCTTATTATAAAAAGATAGCTGACATCGGAAGTGTTTGATGTGCTCCTGGAATTCAGAAATATTCAACATTCGGGGCACTTCAAAAGGCACGAGTAAAAAGTTTTACATTTTTAATCAGAAGCAATAAGAAATGTTTCAATAATTCGTTCAGAGTAGGCATGGGAAATAGAACATTTCAGAGGAGTAATAGGAAATTTTGGTGAAAGTTTTTTGTGTGTTTTTTTTTTTTTTTTGGAGGGAATTGGACTAGTGGGCATTGTGGGAAATGTCACACTACAATAGGCTGATTCCTGAATTAAAGGAGACATTTAAAAATATTAGCCATGATGCCGTTTTATTAAATCTTTATTATTTTTTTAATATATTTTATTGTTTTTTTACAGAGAGTAAGGGAGAAGGATAGAGAGCTAGAAACATCAATGAGAGAGAATCATCAACCAGCTGCCTCCTGCACACGCCCTACTGGGGATGTGCCCACAACCAAGGCGCATGCCCTTGACCGGAATCAAACCTAGAACCCTTCAGTCTGCAGGCCCGACACTCTATCCACTGAACCAAACAAGTTTTGGCAGTTTTATTAAATCTTTAACAGGAAAGAAGTTCTGTCTAACCAGGTTCCCATCCTGGGTGTCCTAGTGCACAGGGCACTGTGTGGTCGGCATTTGGATAGGGACAGTGGTTCTGAGTGTGCCTTCCCAGTGGACACTAGAAGCCATGTCCACCCTGTCTCTCCCGGTGCTTGTCCTCCAACACGGTGATGGGTGCTTTTCCCCCAGCTCTTGATATTCCCAACTTCCCATGCTTAATCACTTGTCAAAAGAAAGCATAGCCTCACCATGGTGGCTCAGTGGTTGAGCATCGATCGACCTGTCACGGTTCGATTCCTGGTCAGAGCACATGCCTGGGTTGTAGGCTCGGTCCCCAGTGTGGGGCGAGCAGGAGGCAGCCAGTCTATGAGTCTCTTTCATCATGGATGTTTCTATCCCTCTCTTTCCCTCTCCCTTCCTCTCTGAAAGCAATAAAATCATATTTAAAAAAAGAAGAAGAAGAAGAAGAAATTAAAGGAAGCATAGAAGCATGGAACAGATTGTGGAGTCTTAGAGGGAAGGCAGAGGAGGGTGGGTGGGAACAGATCAATCAGAGACCTTGTATGTGTATAACCATGACCCATGGACACAGACAATGGAGTGGGGGAGGCCTGGGGCAGGGGGCAGGGACAGGCTATAGGAAGTCAATGGCAGAATAAAGGGGGCATATGTAATACTTTCAACAATAAAAAAATTTTTTATTTAAAAAAAAGTGAAGCAAAATAGGTTACTCAGTTGATAGCATCATCATCAGCTCACAGTTAACTGCTTGACGGAGGCTCCAGGTGAGTACCATTTGGGCAGTATGAGTAGATCTAAAAATCCTCTATAATAAAAGGCTAATGAGCAAATCAACCAAACAGCAGAATGACCGGTCTCTATGATGCACACTGACCACCAGAGGGCAGATGCTCAATACAGGAGCTGCCCCCTGGTGGTCAGAGTACTTGCACAGGGGGAGCACCACTCAGCCAGAAGCTGAGTATGCAGCCTCTCCCAGCTCTGTTGCAGTGCTATGGATGTCTGACTGCCTAAAACAGTGGTCGGCAAACTATGGCATGTGAGCCTTGGTTTGCTGCTCTGTTGACTAATGAGTTTGCCAACCGCTGGCCTAAAACCATCAGTCAAACATCTCCCAAGGGCTTCCAGACTGTGAAAGGGCACAGGCCAGGCTGAGAGATCCCCCTGAGTGCACGAATTTTGTGCACTGGACCTCTTGTACACGGATAAAAGAAATTATACAGCAGCCATCAATGCAGCCAGTGGCTCTGTGTAGGGCTAACCCTTTGCTCATCCATCCTGGCAACAGATGGGTTTGTGAACAAGGTCCCATTAGCTCAATTGTGGGTTAGAGCCTCCAAGACTTTTGTGGATTTGGTCTACCGTGTCTCTGCTTATTCTATCAAAGGAGAGAGAACACACCTAGCCAGAGGGATAGCTTGAAGTGGCAGGATCGTCAGGTACAGGAACGGTTTGGGGACAATAATAAGAAAGCCATGGGGTAATAGACCAGGTGAGTGTACCTTTGCAAGAGGCAGTCACTTGCAAAGGGAGACGCAATATGGGCCAAGGATGCTCTCCTAATCCCATTTTCCTCATGACTTTGTTATATTAAATTTAGCCACTCGAATATTCATTTCTGTGGGATAGCTGGCAAAAATGTTGTTGAAAATCATCATAAAACCTACAAGTTGTTGTTTTCAATATATTTTAATTTACTTCAGAGAGGAAGAGAAAGAAACATCATGGCTGAGAAAGAAATCACTGATCAGCTGCCTCCTGCCCACCCCACACTGGGGATCGAACGCACAACCCTGGCATGTGCCCTGACTGGAATTCAAACTGTGTGACCTTCTGGTTCATAGGTCGATGCTCAACCACTGAGCAATGCTGGCAGGGCAAAACACTATTAGTTTTAAGATGATTTACATGAGCTCCAAAAAACTAGTCTGTTATTTTAGACTTGGACCTTGAAGCATTTTTGGCCATTGCATTTTAAAGTCTGAGGTCCATGCCAAAACCTGTTTGGCTCAGTGGATAGAGCGTTGGCCTGCAGACTGAAAGGTCCTGGGTTCGATTTCAGTCAAGGGCATGTACCTTGGCTACGGGCACATCCCCAGTAGGGGGTGTGCAAGAGGCAGCTAATCGATGATTCTCTCTCATCGATGTTTCTAACTCTCTGTCCCTCTCTCTTTCTCTCTGTAAAAAAATCAATAAGAGATATTTAAAAAAAAAAATCTGTGGTCCTCTTAAGCAGATTCAATAAGTAAAAGGCAAGGCGATTGCAATTCACAGAATAAACAATCAAGAAAATAAAAGCTCTCCCTGTGTTTGACTTCTCCTGTTTGCTTTCATTTCTATGATAAACGCAGGAAATGCTGTCCCACACAGCATTAATTTTTATGCGAAGCAACAGGAAAGAACCTGTGGCTCCTGAGTTCCCGAAAATGCCATGCCTCTGGTGCGGGCAGTGGCCGCAGCCAGGGCAGTGCCCTCTGACATTGTCACCAGGATGCAGCCAGCCAGCCACAGCCCTAACCGGTTGAAAGCTGTATTGCTGTGGCAGAGAAGTCTTCCTGTTGTCATTATTGACATTAAATGCATCAGAAAACTCTTAGCCAACTCCTTTGGAATAATAAGATCCTAGAAGTTGCCCTGACCGGTTTGGCTCGGTGGATAGAGCATCAGCCTGCAGACTGAAGGGTCCCAGGTACGATTCCAGTCAAGGGCATGTACCTTGGTTGTGGGCACATCCCTGGTAGAAAGTGTATCCTATAGGTTTTGCATAATGATGTCTACAGTTAGCATTTATGTACCATCATCAGTTACAGACTTCACAATTAAAGCTTTTATAAAAATGTTAGTTTTTTATATATATAATAAGACATCCCCTGAAAATAAGACCTAGCGCAACTTTGGGATAAAAAAATTAATATAAGAGACTGTCTTATTTTCGGGGAAACAGGATATATATATATATATATATATATATATATATATATATATATATATATATACACACACACAGACACACACACACACACACACACACACATATATATATATATATATATAGGATTTTTTGCCACAGTTTCTTGCAATTGCTGTGATTTGAAGCTATGTTACTTATGGCAGAAATCAAAATAGCAATCTGTAGGAGTGAGCTTATAGATTTGGCCTCCCCAAGACCAGTCAACAGCCAGGCATTTAAATCCCATAGCAACCACGGTTTAGGCACAAAGGAGTCCTGATGATGCTCGTTAGCGACCTTGTTGTGACAGAATCCTGTCCAGTTTATCTTATTCCATAGCACCCTGGACTCTTTAATCACCTATGAAACCTCTCTTTTCTAGGCCCGGATGTACTTTCGTGTTTTGATGGGTGCTCAGAGGGCATGAAGCGTCTGTCTCAAGAGAGCTGCCTGGGGCTGGTGGGTGGTGTGCCTGCGTGTTGTTTTGATGGAGGATAATTTATGGGGCATGGGAAAAATAGGTCGGTCATTGTCACCGGGCCTGGACTCATGGTGGCGAGGACAAGTGCAAATTGCACCAAAGCAATTGCTCTCCAAGAACGCTCTGTCTGTTTTGTCCCCAATCAAATGTGACTCCGTCTTTTGTGCTTCTCTCCTCCAACCTTAATAGCTTATTTCACATACTCTGTTTTTAAAAATATGTTTTTTATTGATTGCAGAGAGGGAGGGAGAGGGACAGAGAGATAGAAACATCAGTGATGAGAGAGAATCATGGATCGGCTGCGCCCTGCATGACCCCTACTGGGGATCCAGCCTGCAAACCAGGACATGTGGCATGACCTCTTGGTTCAGAGGTCAAAGCTTAACTACTGAGCCACACCAGCCGGGCTTCACATACTTTATTTCATCAGCCATGTTTCTCCTTTCTCCTAATTTACATTTCACAGTTATATTGCTTATTTTGGGCATGGTTTCATGGATATATCTACTAGAAACTTAATATTGTTTATAATCATCCTCTTTATCCTCATGTTTCAAAGATCACCTCTCCTCCTGAAGTAGAATCTCTGGAGAGTTAAAACAAACAAACAAAAAAAATGCAATCCTAGGATAAATGATTATAATATTATAGTTAAATGATGGGGAGTGGAGCTAGAGAAAATAGTTTTCAGCATAAAGTCATTTGCATAGATAAATAATTCAACAATTCTTCTTCCCATTGAGTTAGTATTTGATTTGTTTTTTGTACTTTTGAAGTGAAAATATGAGTCATCTTGGCATTGGTTATTTATCATGAACTATTTTAAACTTCCATTAAATGGTTGGAGCAGGTTCAAGAGACATTGACAATGTCAACTGTATTTTAAATCATGATATTAATTGTGTGTAATGCACCAAGGACAGTGTTTATTGTTTTGTAGAGATGCTTGGAAATTTAGCATTGATACGTTCCTGTACTTTTCACTTGAGTACATAGAGTTTCATAGGTGAATGTGCACTACTCTCACAGGATTTACTATAAATAATAAAACAATTTTAAAAATTAAAGCCTTTGTTACTGAAATAGGTTTATATCAATATGCCCATTTTATTTTAAAATGCCTCTTGTATTAGCAATGTGTTTGCAAATCAATTTCTAAATTCAATATTAAATCCCAGGAATATTGCAGGATACAGAACTAGGAATACATCAAAATTGCAGTTTGACATTCAGTGCTTAGTAAAATTGCTGAAATAAGAATGAATGACTAACAGAAACAAATAAATGGTGAGAATATCTTCAAACTCAATATTCCCATTTGAAAGAAACAGGTTATATAATTATATAATTTTTAATTAGTCAATGTAATTAATAATCATCATCTATAATAATAAAAGCATAATATGTGAATTAGACCGGAAGACCTTCCAAACGACCTTCTGGACAAAGCCAGGGCTATAAGGGAAGCCCGGGTCCTGGGTGCCAGAAGGAAGCCAGCAATGGCAGCCAGGGGAAGGAAGGCCTACTCTTGCATGAATTTTGTGCACTGAATCTCTAGTATAATATATAATTATATACCAATTGATATTATGTGATATAGTTATCACATATATTTAATTATAACATATCTAAAATTTATATGTATATATAAAATTTTTTTAGTATCATCATATGAGATAATAATTAATTTAACATACATACTATATAATATACATGATTTATGTAATTGCATGTAAGTTACATATATATTTTAGTATCAATATTTTCTAAAACTTTTGTTAGTTCAATAGCTTTCAGTAGATGCAATTGTAAAAGATCCTACATCCCTAGGAGCAGAAACAAGCATACTGCTTTAGGATATAATAGGAACTAATCAACACATGTTTGACTTTTTCAGAAGTCTAATGTAGAGTCATATAAAAATGGGTGGGAATCTCTACTTCAAAGCACTAATAAATTAATACTCGGAATAAAAGCCAGCTCATTTGGTCTTCAAAGTATAGGCACAAGCACATTTATAGAACTATTTATTGTTCGTGACAATGACCTCAGATAGAACTCTATTTTAATAGACTTGTAGAGCAATTTAGGCCAATTAAATTGTGCTTTATTGTAACTTTATTGCATTATGGGGGAGGGGAGAGAGAGATATAGATAGAGAGAGAGAGAGAGAAAGAGAGAGAGGGAATGAGAATGCATTAGATTGATCAAGGCAAGTAAAGTTTCAAACACTGAGGTATGGAGCTTCGAAAGCCAGTGTGATTTCTGAATGGGCATTTGACTTATGAGTCGGAGGTTCAGGCCCCAGGTCCAGCACTCATGTCCTTACATGATACCCTGTGGGCTGGCCAGTCTTCCTGGGCTCTAGGGACCAGTTTGAATGGTGAGATTTAAAATGGTGAGGTTTAAAAATGTACATAGGCTGGCTCTGCTATATTTTCTTAGAAATTTCCGTTAAAAAAGTTTAATAAGTAGACATCAGAATTGTTTTTGTAATAAAGATTTCTAACTAAAAAGGAAATAGTTACTAATTTTTGAATGCCTGCTATGTGCCAGGTGCTCTGTGTAATTCTGAATAGGAAGCTTACAGTTAAATAAGTAAAGTTAATGTAAAGAGAGGATTGCAGAGTCGTTTTATCATTGCCACAATGAAACGTAAAGAAGACTTTATGATAAGATAAATGCGTAATGCCTGGACCGGTTTGGCTCAGTGGATAGAGCATCGGCCTGCGGACTGAAGGGTCCTGGGTTCGATTCTGGTCAAGGGCATGTGCCTTGGTTGCGGGCACATCCCCAGTGGGGGGTGTGCAAGAGGCAGCTGGTCGCTGATTTTCTCTCACCGCTGTTTCTAGCTCTCTGTCCCTCTCAATTCCTCTCCGTGTAAAATCAATAAAATATATTTAAAAAAAAAAAAAAAGATAAGTGCGTAAGGTATTGAAATACTGCAAATGCTGTGAGTCCTCAAGTGAAAAATGCAAGAACTTGCCGAAAACAGTTTGGCTCAGTGGATAGAGCATCAGCCTACAGAGTGAAAGGTACAGGTTTAATTCCAGTCCAGGGCATGTACCTGGGTTGCGGGCACATCCCCAGTAAGGAGTGTACAAGAGGCAGCAGATCGATGATTCTCTCTCATGGATGTTTCTAACTCTTGATCCCTCTCTTCTTCCTCTCTGTAAAAAATCAACAAAATATATTTTTTTAAAGTGCAAGAGCTAAAGTTCCTTTCATCCCCACACAATAATAAGCATTGCACTTGATGCATTATACACAGTTAATATCATAATTTAAAATATGGTTGACATTGCCAATGTTCCTTGAACCTGCTCCAACCATTTAACGGACGTTTACAATTGTTTCTGATTGCCATGCGGGTAACAGGGTAAGTGGAAGCAACACAGAAGAGTTTAGACTTTGTTGTCATTATAAAAGAGGGGATATTTGTGGATTTTTAAGCAGAAGAATAAAATACTTAAGTCCGTTTTTAGACAGTAGCCTGGTCAATAGTTCTGATTTATTGAGGAAAAATGAACCAACAGAAAACAATTCTTTTGGAAAAAAAAAAAAAATATATATATATATATATATATATATATATATATATATTATTGATTTTTTACAGAGAGGAAGGGAGAGGGATAAAGAGTTAGAAACATCAATGAGAGAGAAACATCAATCAGCTGCCTCCTGCACATCCCCCACTGGGGATGTGCCTGCAACCAATGTACATGCCCTTGACCGGAATCGAACCTGAGGCCTTTCAGTCTACATGCCAACGCTCTATCCACTGAGCCAAACCAGTTCGGCAAAAAACAATTCTTAATATGAGTCAAAACTTGCTCTATACCTATAGGAGCATGCCTTGTCATAGCTCCTATAGGAGCTAAAACTGATGAACTTCTGTGAGGGATGCTTTTGACCAAAGCAGGCATCCTTGATTCCCAGGAGACGTATGCCTGGCCCAAGGGAAGAAAGTGGGACGAAAGACAAAGGGAGTCACCTGCCTGCTTTGTGTCCGGAGGTGTGGATGGTTGCTGGGGATCAGATCCTGGACCATTCAGTGATGTTTCCTGTCCCATGATGCTGTCCTTCTGGACAATTCCATTGAACCCAGAGAGCATGGTCAAGTCTGACTTACATAATAAAATTGGTGTGTGTGTGTGTGTGTGTGTTTTTTTGTTTGTTTTTTTTTTGACAGGTAACAGAAACACGGACGGGTCCCTTGGGCTGCAGTAACTATGACAACCTAGATTCTGTCAGCTCCGTTCTGGTCCAGAGTCCTGAGAATAAGATTCAGTTGCAAGGTATGTAAGTAACGTTCACTCTACATGGGCCTTCATGGCAACTATCCCATCTCGACGACTTTCTTCTTTGCTTTATCAGCCCTGTGCGCAGTGCTGGGCTTTTAAAATTCTCCTAAAAGGCCAGCCTCCTACATTTTGAGCAGATAGGAACATTCTAGACAAGATGAAGGAAATGTCAAAATTCACTGTACTTCTTAAATGATCTGTAGCGATTGAAAATTTTTCATGGTAGTATTTTACTTCCTTATAGTTCTCACTGTAGCACTTTTTTCATAGGTCTGCCTGAGCTTTGTATTTTTTTCTTTTTTTAAAAAAATAATATATTTTTATTGATTTCAGAGAGGAAGGGAGAGGGAGAGAGATAGAAATGTCAATGATGACAATCATTCATTGGCTGCCTTCTGCACACTCCCTACTGGGCATCGAGCCTGAAACCCGGGCATGGTCCCCCGACTGGGAATCAAACAATGACCTCCTGGTTCATAGCTCAACGCTCAGCCTCTCACCATGTTGACCAGGCAGCTCTGAATGTTTTCTTGTAGATTCTGTAAAAGTTGTAAACCTATTTATGGTATAATATGAACTGTTGACATTTTAAATATAAATATATATGGCTGTCATGGCTACATTTATCTTCCCACAAACAGGAATGTACTTGGGACTACATCTTGATATTTATATCTTTCCACTATAAAGATAGATTTTGTGATAATGCTAGTGATTTGCCATCTTTTTCTCTTTGAAATAATTTAATAGAGGGTTTTAAAAAAATAATAATTTTTAACAATCCTATATTGTTTCTGAAATGCTCGTGAGTATGCATATTATTCATTCAGGCAGGGAAAGGTTATGAATAAACATGCACTAGTTTGAATAAGTCCAGGAAAGTCTTGATGTTGGCAGATTGTCTAACTTCTGCCCAGTGATCAAAGGAGTAATTCTGAGTTGTTCTTTTCTGGTCTGCCTTCTGTAATTGCATAACTCAGAACTGTATTTACATATTCGATTTACACCAAAATGCATTTTTTCTCTCAATGCTAATTCTTTGCTTTTTATTAAAAGTACCTCATAGATAAAGATTCAGGGTCAAACATTGACTTTTTTAAATAAAGGAAATGTAAATGTAAAAATCCAGTTTTACAGTAAATAACAACTATGTATAAGTCAAATTTTCCCTTACTGTTATGTTTATTTTCACCTACTGATTAGTTTGAATGTTTAGGCTTCTTATTAAATTTTCCTATGTAGCAATAAATGCTGGAAGTGAAACTATATTCTTTAAAAATACTTTTTATTCATTTTAGAGAGGAAGAGAGAGGGAGAGAGAGGTTGAAACGTGATGAGAGAGAATCATTGATAGGCTGCCTCCTGATTGCTCTAGCCAGTGTTGCTCAGTGGATAGAGCATGAGTCCTGGACAGAAGGTTCCTGAGTTTGATTCTGGTCAAGGGCAAGTAGTTTGTAGGCTGGATCCCTGACCCTGGGGTGCTAACAAGAGGTAACCAATCAATGTGTCTCTCTCACATTGATGTTTCTCTCTCTGTCTTTCCATCTCCTTTCCACCATCTCTAAAAATCAATAGAAAATATCCTCGGGGGAGGATTAACGAACAACAACAATAAGAACAACACAAAAGAAAGTACTGAAAACTGTTAGAAATCAAGCTGTGCAGAATAAACACCTGCCTTCCTTTTCATCTACCAGCAATGTAGATTCTACATGAGGGGGAAAATAACCAAACATTCTCTCTCTCTCTCTCTTTTTTTTTTTAAGATCAATTTTTAAAAATATATTTTATTGATTTTTTTTACAGAGAGGAAGAGAGAGGAATAGAGAGATAGAAACATAGATGAGAGAGAAACATCGATCAGCTGCCTCCTGCACACCTCCCATTGGGGATGTGCCCACAACCAAGGTACATGCCCCTGACCAGAATCAAACCTGGGATCTTTCAGTCCACAGGCCAATGCTCTATCCACTGAGCCAAACTGGTTTTGGCAAAAAATAACCAAACTTCTCAACAAATAATCCAGAGAGCCCATCAACTAAGTTCAAAACACAAAATCAGATAGTCTGAGGGATAGAGTGCATCTGTAATTACTGGGATTCTTGCACAGTGTGTGGAGTCAGCATAGGTGCAAAGAGTTATAAATATTTGCGATTTTGTGAAGTTAGACATTATTTTCAGGGATGGTGTTCAACATACATGAATCCATATCTCCATATACTGAGTTTTCTTTGTTGTTGTTGTTGTTTTTGTTTTTTACCTTTTTGGCTATCTATATATATAAAAGGCTAATATGCATAATGTCCCCTCAATCACTTGCTATGATGTGCGCTGACCACCAGGGGGCAGCACGAAATGAAGGAAGGCCCAGATGAGTCCTTACCACTGGCCAGGCCCAGAGACCCTACATGCATGGGGCCTCTAGTTGTAAATATGTGTAAGCTCTTTTTTCTTCATCAAAGCAAACCTGTCTGCCATGTTTGTTCTTTAAGGCCTGCAGGCACTGCTCCCAGACTACCTTCAGGAGCGTTTTGTCCAGGCAGCCCTGAGCTACATCGCCTGCAACTCCGAGGGCGAGTTCATCTGCAAGGACAATGACTGCTGGTGCCAGTGTGGCCCCAGATTCCCAGAATGCAACTGCCCCTCCATGGACATCCAAGCCATGGAAGACAATCTGCTTCGGATCACCGAGACCTGGAAAGCCTACAACAGCGACTTTGAGGAGTCAGGTGAGACCCGGGTTTTAATGCCTTGTTGCCATTCGCCCAAGGAACTGCTGTGCTGGAAAGACCATGTTGCCTGTTTGGAAGAACTATTACATTCTTTTTTTTTTTTTTTAATTTTATTGATTATGGTATCACATAATTGTCCTCATCCCCCCATTCCCATCCCAAACCCCTCCCCAAATGTGCTCTCCCACCCCCCTGTTGTCCATGGCCACTGGCTAGGCCCATATGCATACACACAAGTCCTTTGTATGATCTCTGCCCCTTACTCCCCACCCTTCCTTACTTTCCCTCTGAGGTTTGAGAGTCTGATCTCTGCTTGTCTTTCTCTGGGCCCCTTTGTGTTCATCAGTTTATGTTGTTCATCATTTCCTCTAGATGTGTGAGGTCATGTGATCTAAGAAATACCCTAGTAAGAACCAAAACTGCCTCTCAGCATAACTTTTACATTCTTGGGATGGATTTTCCTTACATTTTCTTCTTCTTCTTCCAAATGGACATGGGGTTGCTTTCATTGATGGTTATTTGGTATTTCATGGAAAACACGTGTGGTGCTGTGTGTCTTTCTATGTGTTTTCTGCATTGGGACCGAGCTTGCTTTTGAGCTCACAGATGCGTCATCTTGTTGCTTTCATCAATATAAGAATTGATTGTGTGACATCTCTGATACCTCACTGGATTTTTCCAGTGGTCCCTGAGTTTTCTGACACCTTCCCTGGTTCTGTGAATTCGCTGGGTACACGATCTTCATTTCCCAGTGACCACAGACAACAGTTTGACCAGCTACTTCCACACAAGGAGGATTGCCCTCATGCCAGCCTTTGCGAGAGTGTCCTGGACACACCCACCATCCACCACAACAAAGTCTTAGCTTTCCTCAGCACAGGCCCCCCCCACTCTATTTCCAGCCCCCATTGCTGTCTTAAGCCAAGATCAGCTTGGCAGTGCTATAATAGCAAACTCCCCTGGCATCTCAGATATAAGCTCCGTTCATTTCTTGCTCAGACACAAGTCCACCCAGGTGAACGGGAGTCTGCAGCTAGATTCAGGCTGTAGAAATGTTCTTTCTGGAATGATTCGGGGATGAAGGCAGTAGAAAGAAAGCAGTAAGTCAATGCTGGCTCTTATTTGACTTGCCAGGAATTTATTAAGATCACTTTTTATGTTCAAGTCTCATTTCAAAGTAGACAGAGAGTTGCCATTTTGCGGTGTGCCTGGAAGAGAAGATGACCCAGAATGTTGGTGGACAGCCAACGTGCCAGCCAGTATTGTTTTTTCAGAAACAGACAACTAAAAACATCATATTCTATGCCATCTCACCACGTGATCTTAGGTGGGAATATGTGATTTAGTCTTGGTATCTGTAGTTTCACAGTCCGGGAAAGGCAATGTAGAGACACATTCAACCCACTGTGGCCATCATTTTGTCAAAACTAAGTAGGTGAGCATAAGATAAACAAACTTTATTAGTAGCAAGCCATGTGCTCATTCATAAGTCATTTAATCTCTTAAAATGTCTGCTATCTCATTTGTTATTCAGATACCTTATTTAGCTTAGAGGAACTAAGCTCAATTCAAAATTAACCACCACATATACTAGTAATATTGCATCCTCATGAGTGAAGATCTTTGGCCATCACGTACTTATATGGGGATTGGTAATTAGAATATAGGAATGAGCTTTAGTCCTAACTGGTTTGGCTCAGTGGATAGAGCCCAGGCCTGTGAACTGAAAGGTCCCAGGTTTGATTCTGGTCAAAAACATGTACCTTGGTTGTGGGCACGTCCCCAGTGTTTGGGAGGCAGCTGATCGATGTTTCTCTCTCACCAGTGTTTCTAACTCTCTATCCCTCTCCCTTCCTGTCTGTAAAAAATCAGTAAAATATATATTTTTTAAAAAAGAATATAAGCTTTAAATAATACAAATCTCCAAAGAAGATTCTCGAAATATCTATGTAAGTTTTAATTTACTGTGATAATCTGCTCAGTGGCTCTACTGAAATTTACAGGTATTCCCAGCACGAGTCAATGTTCAGCTTTCATACTAATATATCAAAACCAATTTGGTTTTCATTTCTGTTTGCTGTCATTGGTCAGTGTGTCCACTCTAATTCATCAATGCCTGGCTGTATCCTATTTAATGTATTATGAATATCACCTTTGCCATCACCAAATTTTATCTTGTATTTCAATTAATTTCCTAACATCATCTGAACGAAGATGGCTGAAGAGTCAGGCAGTTGTCTTATGCAAGGATTCAAGATTTAGCTCCCAATGGGATTTCTGCCAAACGCTATAAACCACCTCTCCTCTTTGCCTGATGTATTTCCGTTCCCAGATCAGGGCCGATGTCCCAAATACCTGTAAAGGGTTGAATGTTTTCTTGAGGGCAGAAAACAGCATATTTATTTTTTATTTTTACTTAATTTTACTAATTTCAGAGAGGAAGGTAGAGGGAGAGAGAGAGAGAGTTAGAAACATCAAAGATGAGAGAGAGAGTCACTGATTGGCTGCCTCCTGTATGTCCCCTACTGGGGATGAAGCTTACAACTCAGGCTTGTGCCCTGACCTGGAATCGAACCTTGACCTCGTGGATCATAGGTCGACACTCAACCATTGAGCCACACCAGCCAGGCCAGAGTATTTCATTTTATCATTACATGAAAAGTAGTAAACTGCTCTCTATTTAGTAGGCACGTTGTACAACACAATATATGTTGATTGATGGATGAATGGGATCAAATATATGCACAGCTGTGCTTGATCTTTTCAACTGGCATATTCAAAGGGGAAGCACTAAGAACCAAAAATACTTTACCTGTTATTGTTTTGTTTGTTTAGCTAAGGATTGTGGGGGAATTAGGCGGGGGGGGGGGGATCTTTTTTTTTTTCCATTGCTCGGATCTGAAGAGCATGAACAATAAGGCGATTGATTACATATAGTGCTTTTTCCATTACTTTGAATGTATTTATTGAGAAAAGTTATCTCTCTATAGATGTTTGTTTTAATGCTATCAGAGCTGGTTGGTATTCCAATCCATAATTTGGTCAACTGTCAAGGTTAGTTGGAAACAAATCATTTATCACTTTGATTCAGTATCTCCAAACTAACATAAATGGGACCTTCTTCAGTGTTTTATTTTTATTTCTTTCTGTGTTTTAATGTCAGGGTTTTTTTGTTTGTTTTGTTTTTAATGTAGACAAACTATAGCAGTGGTTGGCAAACTACAGCTTGCCAGCCACATGCGGCTCTTTGGCCCCTTGAGTGTGGCTCTTCCATAAAACACCACGGCCTGGGCTAGTCTATTTTGAAAAAATGGCATTAGAAGAAGTTTAAGTTTAAAAAAATGTGGTTCTCAAAAGACATTTCAGTCGTTGTCCTGTTGATATTTGGCTCTGTTGACTAATGAGTTTGCAGACCACTGAACTATGGTGAAGGAAGATTAATGACTAATACTATATATTCAGAGCATTTTTACATGTGTGCATATATGACACACTGACACAGACAACAGCATGCATATAGCATCCACCACGTGGCTAAAGGGCCAGTCACAGAGAGTCTCCTTTCATGTTTGCTGTCTTGCTAGTATGACTTAGCAGTGAGTCCTGAGGAGAAAACGGCCCTTCTGCTGGCAGCAGTCAGCACCTCATTTAAGGAGCTGACAAAGTGTGAGCGGAAAGATCTGGAAGTTAATTGGCAGCTAAACAAATGTGTGGCGTTATGTCAGCTCGTCAGGTAGCTGTGCTCTGTGAACTCCGAGCAAACATCTCTCTGGAAGGTTGGCCACATTTGTCGCCCTGGCTCTGCAGGATAACACACACACCCAGGAGCGAGACCAATGCCCCCAAGCACCGGGGAGCTCCAGGACGTGTCTTACCTCATGAAACAGGGGCCCTCGTGTCCAGTTTGTCCAACCTCCTGCCTCGTGGAGAACCCTCTACTATACACAGAGTGGAGCTGGTTATTTCAATCCTGTTTGCAGGGATGGGAGCTCTGTGATCACAAAGCCCAGGAGCAGGAGTTGGAGCCCTGTCCTTAGAAGGTGACTCTTGCCCTGGCTGGTGTGGCTCAGTGGATAGAGCACCAGTCTGAAGACTTCAGGGTCTTGATTCCGATCAAGGACAGTACATTGGCTGGAGGTTCCCCATCCCTGGTCATGGTGCATGCAGGAGGCAACCAATCGATGTGTCTCTCTCACATTGATGTTTCTCTCTGTCTCTCCCTCTCTCTTCCACTCTCTCTAAAAATCAATGGAAAAATGTCCTCAGGTGAGGATGAACCAAAGATAATAGAGAGAGATGACTCTTGTTTATTTTGAAATTGTATTTATTCCTCACTTTTCATGCAAAAGTAGCATGATGTTGCCGTGTGCTAAAATATTTGTGGCTCTAACCTTTGTCCAATATGTGGTCTTCCTCTCCATATGCATGCAATGTCCACTCCCTCTTCCAGGGGGCAGCCTTCAGGTGTTTGCATAATTCTCCTCCCCTGTGTGTGTTAACAAATCCCATATTCCCATTCTCTCGGGTGACCCTTATTTCTAACCCATTGACCTACCTTGTCTTGGAATAATTTTCAGAGGAATTCAAAACTTAATAAAACATAGTGCTATTAATGGGGATTCTTTAATGCTACAGAAAACAATTGTCTTTATTCTATATATTATGCAGACTAAGAATCAATTAACTTTTTGGCAGCTGTGTCATATTGTTCAGACATATTGAGTTGTGATTAAAAAAAAAAAATTAAATAGCCCAGCTGGTGTGGCTCAGTGGTTGAGGGTTGACCCATGAACCAGGAAGTCCTGGTTCAATTATTGGTCAGGGCATGTGACCGGATTGCTGGATCTATCCCCAGTGAGGGAGCATGCAGGAGGCAGATAATCAGTGATTCTCTCTCATCATTGATGTTTCTCTTCCTTTTCCTTCCTCTCTGAAATAAAATAAAATTATAAAATAAAAATAAAGGGAATACTCAAATACTCCCACAGCAGAACAATAAAACTTGATGAAAAATGTTTTTTAAAGATTTTTTCACATAGTCTGCTGGTAAGTCAGATCCCCTCTTTTTTTATTTTTATTTTCTCTCTCTCACACACACACAGACACACGCACACAGAAACACACACTCTCACACACACACTTTTCTCTCAAGTAAATGCTGACATTCCCTTTGTTTTCACATTTCTGCCTTTGTTGCACTCTAAGTTATTTTGGAATCCAATTCCACCATGGACTAAAAATAAAGTCTTTTTCGGTTTCTTATTACTCATTGGCTTTCGTTTGTTTATTGATTTGTTGATTTTAGCAGAAGAGGGCTGATCGTAGAACCCAATCCCAAGGCACACTATGGTTTCCCAGGAATCAGAGAAAAATTCCATATTGATTTTATTTTATTTTATTTATTTATTTATTCATAATATATTATATTGATTTTTTTACAGAAAAGAAGGGAAAGGGAGAGAGAGTTAGAAACATTGATGAGAGAGAAACATCAGTCAGCTGCCTCCGGCACATACTGGGGATGTGCCTGCAATCAGGGTACATGCCCTGACTGGAATTGAACCTGGGACCCTTCAGTCTGCAAGCGGTTGCTCTATCCAATGAGCCACACAGGCTCAGGCTTTAGCAATTCACTTGGTCCACTTTATTCTTCTGCCCAAAATAACATTCCGTTTTATTTCGAATTTATACCAAACTGAAATGATATTTGTATGCCCAAGCATGTTAAGGTTTTTTGTTTGTTTGTTTTTTTCAAAAAAAAAGGGTTTTTTTTTTCATGTAATACAAATAACAATTCTATTTAAATGCCCTCAAGCCTAGTATGTATGATAAATGGCAATTTGCAATAAATTCAGCTACTTCTGATGGGATATTCTTATTTCTGTGCAAAATGTCCACCGGTGTCTCAGTTTAAAATTTATTCCAAAATGTGCCACTAGCTGCCAGAGATGAAACACCAGCGTGTCCTGAGTTTCTCTCCGTGATCATTTTTCTCTTTCCCGCTATCTTCCTTCGTGTTAAAATGCATGCTCACATTTGGAAATTCTCAGCTGAAATACAAGGTATTTACCATCAAGAAGGTCTCCGAGGAGCAAGTACATCTGCTCAGCCTTTCAAACAATGCTTGAACTTCCCAGCGTTTTTTAAAAATTCTGAGTCAGCTTTGATGAGAACATTCTAGGACGTGAACATCCTTCCCTGGGGGGGGGGGCGGGGGAGGTGTGGAGAGCCATAGACAGATCTAGTTAGTTGAAGTTGTAAGAAACCGATTTGTTTTTTTCTTAAAGAGAAATACATCTGTCATGTGTGTCTTAAAAAGTGTTCTTTGCTCTCTTTTCATCCTAACTCTATCCCATGTTGCCTTAAAGAACCCAAGACAGGGTTACAATGAAGCAGAATATTCTTGAATACATATGTTTTCTTTTTCTTTTTTTGTTTAATATATTTTATTGATTTTTTTACAGAGAGGAAGAGAGGGGGATAGAGAGTTAGAAACATTAATGAGAGAGAATCATCAATCAGCTGCCTCTTGCGCACCCTCTACTGGGGATGTGCCCGCAACCAAGGTACAGGCCCTTGACCATAATTGAACACGGGACCTTTCAGTCTGCAGGCCGATGCTCTATCCATTGAGCCAAACCAGTTTTGGCACATGTTTTCTTTAATGAATTACCCTGCATTGAAAAGTATTATAAAGCCATGCCCAGCTGTGGTGGCACAGTGGTTGAGCATCGGCCTATGAACCAGGAGGTCACGGTTCAGTTCCCGGTCAGGGCACATGCCTGCGTTGCAGGCTCTATCTCTGTAGGGGGCGCTCAGGAGGCAGCCAATCGGTGCAGTTTGATTTATAGCACAGGAGAAGGCTAATGCTGTATGCCTCAGCTGGTGACATGCCTAACTAATGACAGCACAGTGGCAGGGTGCTGCTGGTAGGCCAGAGGCTTCACAGTGGCCTTTCATTGTTGTTGTTAATCCGTCTCCTGTTGATTTGTTTATTGTTGAATTTATTATGGTGACATTGGTTAATAAGAAGATAGGTCTCAGGTGTATAGTTCTATAAACCATCATCTGCATATATTGCATTGCATTGCACCCCAAACCAAGTCTCCTTCTACCAGCATTGATCCTCTCTTTACCTTCTTCTACTCTCCTCCCTGCCCCCTCCTCTCTGGGAACCACTATAGTGTTGTCTGTGTCTATGAGGTTTGTTTTGTTGTTTTATTTGTGTGGCTTTCCCTCCTCCCCCTTAATCCTTTTACCTTTTCACCCAGCCCTGCAGGCCCCTTCCCAGACTGACTCTGAGCGGTGAGACTGGTTTCTGTGAGTGTGTTTCCATTGTGTTTGTTAACTTAACCCAGTGGTCGGCAAACTCATGAGTCCACAGAGCCAAATATCAGCAGTACAATGATTGACATTTCTTCTGAGAGCCGAATTTTTTAAACTTACACTTCTTCTAACGCCACTTGTTCAACATAGACCCGCCCAGGCCATGGTATTCTGTGGAAGAGCCACACTCAAGGGGCCAAAGAGCTGCATGTGGCTCTTGAGCTGCAGTTTGCCAACCACTGACCTAAAGGAGCAGAATCCACTCCCCAGAGGAGCATGACTGCGGTTGGAAGACAGAGTCGGGGTCAGCCATCAGTGGTAGATGGCCGTTTCTTCTTTACGGGGTTGGAGTCTAGAGCACTTAGCCACATGGGACCGAGAATGGCAGAGAGGGGTCACAGGGGAGAATGAGAGTCCCGGGAACTAGCGCAGAAGCTCATCTCCTTCTTGGCGAAGGCCAACAACCATTCCTTGACATGAAATGATTGGGTCTGAGAAACTGAGAACAAATGACAATTACAGAGATGTGGGTGATGTGTACTGAACACCAACTTAAGAATAATTGAGTGGAAATAGCAAAACCATGTTTTGAAGAACTTCAGTTACGAGAAGAGGGAAAACCTTAAAGCCGTAGATTAAGGACAAGCAGATTGCAGTGAATATTAGGTAATTGGCAAAGTCGCAAGGTCTATTGTCACACCAGAAGGAATGACATGAGGAAGAGGAGACTGTTACCTCAGCAGGAGAGGGGCGCTATGAAGCAGGCCATGAGGGCTATCACCATGGCTGAACTTGGGAGTTGGAGTCTGTGTCTAGCTTCCTATGGGGCTGGGTAAAGCAATTCTTCCCACGTGTGGTACATTGGCTAATTTGAAGTAAAAGGAAAAACTGAAATTCTTTCTTTCTTTCTTTCTTTCTTTCTTTCTTTCTTTCTTTCTTTCTTTCTTTCTTTCTTTCTTTCTTTCTTTCTTTTTTTCTTCCTTCCTTCCTTCCTTCCTTCCTTCCTTCCTTCCTTCCTTCCTTCCTTCCTTCCTTCCTTCCTTTCTTCTTTCCTTTCTTCCTTTCTTTCTTCCTTTTGTGAAAAGCTTTCTTGTTTCATTTGGTCCAATGCATGGGAGAGGGCTTCTCAGGTAAACACAAGACATCAGGGGGTGCAGAAGGGCCCCCCAAAGGCCTCTGGGCCCCCCAGGCTTCTGGTTGTGCTTGAGGGGAGCCTTGGAAGAGATACTGGCCCAGCCCAGCCTGGGGCCGCCTGCAGAGGAGAGGCAGGTGTGGCCCCTCTTCCTGATGACCTTCACCTGCAGGAAATCACGGGGATGCGGGTCTGCACCAGTAGAACCTGGGTCTGTAGTTACAAAAGGGCCTGGGTCCAGCTCCTCTCCAAGGCCAAGGTGGCTTCCGTGGCCCTGAGTTGTGCCCACTCTGGCCTACTCCTCTCGGGAGGCCTGTGCACGTCTGGAAGAGGATGCGGCCCCTGCACTGGGTTAGCGTCTTTACGGTGCTCAGGCCCTGGCGCTTCTTCTCCCCCAACTTCAGTGGACTCGGCCCCGGCGGCCTGCAGAGCCACATCCTCTCGTGGAAACAGAAGCCCAGAGAGAGGTGGGTGTGGGGCCCGCAGAGGCAGGGGGCTGGGTGGATGAGGGGGCCTCCACCTCAGTGGAGGAATAATTCTGAGGAATTTGGCAGCGCGTGGTTGTTTGCAGTAAGGAGTTCAGGCAGAAAGAAAACCTGTGTGTTGGCTGGTCTGGGAGGTGGCTGTGAAGGCGGTGACTGGTGAGAAGCATGGAGGAGCCCCAGGCTGGGAGTAGGGCGGGGGGGGGGGGGGGTGGTCCCTGTATCTGTCTGGTCCAAAAGCTGTTGGAGCAGGAGGCAGACCCAGACCGCCCAGGGCCCTGTGCCAGTGTTAATTTTTCAATCTTTTTTTGGGAAGAAAAGAAAAATCAGATAATTAAATATGATGCATAAAAAGTTCAGCGTTCAATTTAAACATTCAGTAGGAACGTAAAGCTTCGGGTTGAGATGGAGCATATGATGTAGGTGGTGGAAGACCACCAGGTGGGGTCTGACCAAACTTGGGTTCGGCAATCTCGGTGCTGTGCTGGCTGGAGGTGGATGAGGATTTTTGGGGGACCCCAGAGGAAGGTCTCAATAGGACATTCAGCAGCTTTCTAGGTGTGACCTTTCAGGGCTGTGGTGCCCACTGCTTGGTTGGGGGCACCAGGGCAGGGGTCGTTACTCCATGCAGCTGGGCCTCCCATCAACTGTGGCAGGTTTCTTGCTTCTCTGGGCCTAGAGCTGAGATATAACTGAGGCCTAGAGCCCTGGTCGGCAAACTGTGGCTCTCGAGCCACATGCGGCTCTTTGGCGTCTTGAGTGTGGCTCTTCCACAAAATACCATGGCCTGGGCGAGTCTATGTTGAAGTGGCGTTAGAAGAAGTTTAAGTTTAAAAAATGTGGCTCTCCAGAGAAATGTCAATCGTTCTGTTGGTATTTGGCTCTGTTGACTAATGATTTTGCTGACCACTGGGATGGATGTTATCTCTCAGGAAGGAAGGTCACGTGGGGTCAAACTGCCTGACCAGCATATATTAGGGGAGGAGAGATCACTTTAAGGGTTTGGTTCTACCCTACAATTGACCTCTGTTCCTGGCCTATCATCCTTGCTCTGCCCTATCTGTCTCACCTCTTACTAAGTCATGTTGAAAAATAATTGTAGCCAAAACCAGTTTGGCTCAGTGGATAGAGCATGGCCTGCGGACTGAAAGGTCTTGGGTTCGATTCCGGTCAAGGGCATGTACCTTGGTTGCGAGCACATCCCCAGTAGGGGGTGTGCAAGAGGCAGCTGATTGATGATTCTCTCTCATTGATGTTTCTAACTCTCTATCTCTCTCTTCCTCTCTGTCAAAAAATCAATAAAATATATATTTTTTTTTTTAAAAAAAGAAAAATAATTGTAAACTATCAAATACAATGCAAAGTCCATTTTATTTATTTGGATATTATTTCTGGGTGTCATTGAACCGATCTGTGAGATAAGTGAGCCTCAAATATTCTACATCTCTGCCTCAACTGCTCTGCATCAGAGATCTGGACTTAGTGATTGCTCATAGCCTGCCGTTATGATGCTATGATGTTTGTGACATTGTTGCCTGTGTTGATTGTAGAGACCTAGTGCACACATAATAAAGTCTTTCTTTTTGCTTTTAAGTTGCATATGGGAAGCGAGTCTGGAGAGAGAAACAAATCATTTGCATGCCAAGAAGTTCCAAGTAACCTTGTACTCATAGCTCCACACGTTGTTCTTACCCAGAGAAGCGACTGGAGAGCTATTTTGAATTATTTATGTTAACCATCTGTTCCCTGCATATCATATCTTCCCGAACAGACAGATCCCGTGCCCTTCCGACTTGAGCTACCTACTACTTCTAGATGAGCAGCTGTTTTCTTATCAAAAATCCATACTGAAGCCATTTATCCTAAAACTGGTGAATTCCATTAGTAATTCCAGGGCTCCAGCCGGATGAGTCTGCTTAAATGGCACTCTCTTTAAAAGCAGGTGCTTAAGTGGCTTATCCCAATTCTATCATTTAACAATAGTACTTAGGAAAACAAAACAAAACAAAACAAAAAACACACTCCAGATTTTCTGCTAAAACAAAATAATAGGACTGCTTTCGTGTACTGCTACTTTTTGTTAAAAAAACAGCACTCAGTTGTCAACATATGGTACTTGGATGGCATTGCTTTGATCAGAGAGTGGACTCCATCTAAACTGTTTTAAGTGGAATTAACAGTTTTTACAATAGCTTAATGATCACGATTCTAAAAGGACACGTGTAAATGAAAATGATTTTTGATCACTCTTTAATAGTATCGGGCCCCTGTAACAAATTACCACAAACTTGGTGGCTTAAACAACTGGAAAGGTAGAAAATCAGGGTGTCATTTAGGATGGGTGTCCCTCCCTCTGGGTGCTCTAGAAGAGAAAAAATACCTTTGCTGTTTCCAGCTCTGGTTGCTGCCAGTTTTTCTTGGCTTCTGACTACATCACTCTGACCTCTGCCTCCAAGGTCACCTTCCTCCTTTTGTCATCTCCCTCCGCCTCTCCATTATAAGACCATGGGGATGGATCAGCCAGCATAGCTCTGTGGTTGATGTTGACCTATGAACCTGGAGGTCAGGGCACACACTCAGGTTGGGGGCTGGGTCCCCAGTAGGGGGGGGGTGCACAGAAGACAACCAGTGAATGGTGGCTCCCATCATTGATGTTTCTACCTCTTTCTATCACTTCCTTTCTGAAATAAAAAAAATAAATATATTTTTTAAAAAGTTGCATTTAAAAAAAAGAGATCACTGGTATAGCCAGTTTCAACAAACCAGATTAATCACCCAAGGTTGTCAAAGAAAACTTGCTGCAGATAAATTAGCAAAGTAAAGGAGGTTATATTTAAGACTGTTAACATAGAAGAGAGAGATGGGTCTCAATTCAGATTCAACAAAGGTGGTGGGAGGAATTTTAAGTATGGGGTGAGCTGAGGAAAATAGCAGAGGACAAGGCTGAGAGTGGGTGGTGGTGGTGTGGGCAGGGGTCAGCCAGTGCTACCAGGTCATCTATGTTAGCTAATTGATGATTAGTCAGGCTCTTATCTTCCCACAGAGGGTGAGAGATGATCTCTTTCTCTTTCCTGATGGTTATATTTCACAGGGATGGCTCCCAGGTCCTTGAGAAAGACATTCCTGGGTTATAAACCTGTCTAGACCGCTGGGATAAGATTTACATCTCGATAGGGCAGAGGAAGAATTTACAATTGCAAGTTTCCTCAAGTAAATGCTCTCAGTAAAGAGAAGCCAGGGCTGCCTTAGTCCGTTGGGACTGCCTTGGCAAAAATGTCCTTCATAGTGAGGGTTACAAACAACCTAAGTTCATTTCTCATGAAGTCCCAAGTTCAGGCACCAGCAGACCTAGAGTCTGTTGAAGAATCACTTCTTCAGTCTTAGATATTTGTTATATAAGCAACCATGGTACCATCATCTTGGGGGGTTAGGATTTCAACACGTGAATTTGGGGCAATACACTCAGACCATATCAGGGACCTGTATTCCAAAAGAAACCTATCTAAGGTTTAGTCTCGCTGAAGGGACTTTGAAGGCCATCTTGGTCAAGGTCATTCTTGGTCAAGGTCAAGACTTTTAACTTAACCATGTCTGCAAAGATGTGCTTTTCAATTAAGATCACATTTATAGGTGCCAGAGGATAGCATGTGGATATTTTTGGAAAGGCACTCAGGACAGAGCTTGTAAATGAGAACCATTCATGGTGTCTGAACTTTTGGCCCAGTCTCAACAATTTCAGCATCTCCTTGTTGTAGTGTGTTAAAGTCACAACATGTTTTTTTGTTTGTTTATTTGTTTGTTTGGGTGTGTGGAAAGAGTAGGCATTCAACCAATGTATTAGAAATTTTTTAGTTTTGAATGTTTTTTAAATGGTATTTCTTTCACTGGTAGACCAGACATTTATGTAATACTCATCAGACATCTCCAATCAATGCCATTTTCTTTTTTTTTTTTTTCTTTTTAAAAAAAATATATTTTATTGATTTTTTACAGAGAGGAAAGGAGAGAGATAGCTAGAAACGTCGATGAGAGAGAAACATCGACCACCTGCCTCTTGCACACCCCATACCGGGGATGTGCCCGCAACCAACGTACATACCCTTGACCGGAATCGAACCTGGGACCTTTCAGTCCACAGACTGATGCTCCACCACTGAGCCAAACCGGTTTCGGCCAATTCCATTTTCACGTACTAAAGGCCCAGTGCAGGAATTTATTCATGAGTGGGGTCCCTCAACCTGGCCGGAGATCAGGGCCCATCATGACTGGCCAGCAAAGGGGAAGGACTGCAGGAGGTTGGTTGACATAGGGAGGTTGACTGTGGGAGCACACTGACCACTAGGGGACAGTTCCTGCATTGATCGTCTGCCCATGATAGTCAATGTGTGTCAAAGTGACCAACCTATTGACTGGTCATTCCATTGACTGCTCATAACAGTTGCTTAGGCATATATATATATATATATATATATATATATATATATATATATATGTGTGTGTGTGTGTGGTACAACTATATTTAAGTCCAGATGTTTAAATTTGATTATTGTCATCTAATAGATGTCATGATAGAAATTCAAGACAGTAAGAAAAATGTAGGATACAGTTATGTGGTCAATATTTTAAAAAATATTTTTATTGATATTGGGAGAGTGAGAAAGAGAATCATCAATGATGAGAGAGAATCATCGAGCAGCTGCTTTCTGCATGTCCCCTACTAGGGACTGAACCTTAAACCTGGGCATGTATCCCAAAGGAATAAAAACATGACCACCTCTTTCATAGGTCAATGCTCCACACCAGCAGGGCTGTGTTCCTTATTTCTATTTGTCGTTATATCCTCATAGAATCAGGGGAAATATTGCTATACCAGTTCAGTCAACTTCCTACCAATACAAAACTGACAGATCAGATAATGATAGCTCAGAGATTCAGTCTTTTTCTTTTAAGTGTGGGTTTGTGATAGTGAAGAGAACCGTCAAAAGGGTTTAGCAGCATTATTCTCTATTCCTCTTGCTAAAACTCTAGAGTTTAGTTCAAAACTCGGACATAATATATACAGCAAGCAGGATGGGAGCCAGGCTGGGGACCACGGAGTGCAAGAAGCAACTCAACCACGAGTCGGATATTTTTGGTGTGTGTGTGTGTGTGTGTGTGTTTTCTTTTTGTTTTATTGCATTTTATATCACCAACTGGTAGGTGTGCTGATTCACATTAATTAAACTGGCCATTGCAAACCCATTATTCCCCTTTACAAAACAGGAAAACTGGGTCATAAGTACGGCTAGTACCCTCCCCAAGGTCATGTGGGTTCTGGGGCAGGTGTGGAAGGGAAGACACAGTGGTTTGGCTCCACAGTATCTTCGTGGAGCCCGCCATGGAGAAAGCAAACATTTAATTTAACCTGATCACCAACTACTATCAGGTAAGGCACCTCTCACTGCAGATCCATTTTCCTAGAAAGATGACTCACTTCAAATATGCAAGGCAGACCTTACCTCGTTTTTCTTGGGCGGTTCCACAGGGAATGTTTCATTAGATTGATGACAACTCAGATTCTTTGTGGTCCTTTAAAATAAGGAAGTCGACCCTAAATAAGGGCCGCCCGCTGTCAGGCACAGACACCGGGTTGAGGGTGCAGACGGGAAGAAATGTCAAGACGTGAGTTGCTACAGCCGTGCAGAAACCTGGGAATATTGCGTTTAAGTTTACCAACAGTCTCCGGAAGTCCTCCATATAATTGTGTTTTCTGCATGGTTTTGCAAGGGTGTTAATTGCCTGGCTAGTCGTTAACTTCCCCCAGGTGACTGTCCGGAAATGTAATCAATAGGAGGAACGGGGGCACCAAGCTGTCACAGCTTCTCCGACCAAGATTCCCTTCTCACCCCTGGCAAGGCGTCACTGTGCTAATAAAATGAGCAGGTGCGAGGGCAAGGGTGACTCGGAAAGCCACCAGCAAAATCAGCTCAGCTCCCGGCTCCGAGAGGGAGAGGCAGCCAATCAGAACCTGGAAAGATAATTGCCTCATTTCCAGACTTAAATACATTATGGGCCTCCTGCTAGTGTCGCACCTGGCAGATCTCCTTATTAAAGTTATGAAGGGGAAGAGTTTGCTGAGACATTTTCAATATTATGCTGACATTGGGATAAAAGGAAGGAGAAAGGTGGGAGTGATGTAATTCTGTGGATGTCGGCTCAGGTCAGGATATATCATTATTCCCTTGGAGCTGATAACCAGATTTCATCCATGGAAATGTTTCAGATAATTCTGTGCGAAGTAAAAAATCTACTGAAGCTAAATGCATCGCCTCCCTTATAGTTCTTAAAGTTCCCTGGACTTTTATTTTATTTTATTAATTCAGATATTGGCTTATCATTTAGGCTAGCCAACTTAATATTCCTTTTCCCCTCGGTCTGTTTTCTCTCGGTTTCATAGTGGCTTCCTATGCGTGTATAGATACTGCATGAGTAATGGGCATTGGCTGGAAGAAAATGAAATTCAATCTCTATCACGGTGCTAACAACACAATTATAGGTGTTCAGAGGCATAATTTATCTTCATCAGCAAGCAAGGGAGATGCGGGATCAGTGGTCCGATTTTGGGCATCCATATTTTAACCTAATTCCCTAGACATATTCATTTCCCCTCTTTCCTATATGCCATGAATAATAATAAAACATGGAAGTCTGATTGATAAAGATGTGTGCTTGCCAAATATGATGTTATAACTGCTTATATGAAAGGCTATTGCACTAAATAATTGTCTTTAGAATCCAGAGGGTTCTAATACTAACAATTGCAACTCAATCCCTGGTGTTGAGAAAGACAGTAAACACCTATTGCATGAGTACAAATCTCAATGTACTACAAATGGGGAGTCTTAATATGTGTGAACATACTATGTACAATATACGAGCAGCTGAACATGGTATCCCATGGTTTCATGTGATATAGGAATTGCAGGTGCATAGTGCCATATGCAAAACCTTAGGGGAGTGTGTGTTACAGAATTCATATACTATTTCAAGGTTTGGAAGGATCATGTGATACAAACACTGTATATCACATGACATTCCTACTTATTGTTACTTTGGGAAAGGTTTGTTTCCCCAAGAATTTGGGCTTGGTTGACAAATCCTCACTTGCTTCTCAGAGTTTCTTTGCATTTTAGTATTGTAAATGGGGGCTGGCGGAACCCAGTACCAATACTAATTATTTTTCCTGACTTCCAATTATTTGTTAGGTAATTTTTAAAAATTGTCATTAGAATTACGTATCAAAAAGTTACAGATTGTTTTGTGTTTTTTTTTTTTAATAGTTTGACATCCAGTCTTAAAATTACAAGACATTCAGATTATGTTGGATCTGGGTTTGTGGTCACTGCGTAACCTTGCCTCTCCTGACTGCCACAGAAGTTGCGTGTTGGTTGGCTGAGTGGCCAGCTGCTGGGTAGCTGGGAAGGGTGCCAACAAGGCTATCTTTGGTGATTCTGGCATTGCAATTACTTGCAAGGAAGACACTTGCCCCGAAGTTGCAAAGAGAAGCCTTCCAGAGATGGGTTGATTGTCCATGGATGTATTTGGCTGCGTGTTAAAAAAACAGACAAACTCCTGTTGAAACATGAAATGGACAGAGTGGCCAGACTGGTGTGGTTCAATGGTTGAGCATTGACCTTTGAACCAGAAGGTCACAGTTCAATCCCCAGCCTGGGATGGAATCTCAAACCCCAGTGGGAGGCATGCAGGAGGCAGCCCATCAATGATTTTTCCTCCCATCATTGATGTTTCTCTTTCCCTCTTCCTTCCTCTCTGAAATTAATAAAAATACATTTTTTTAAAATGTGGGAGATCAATAGATTATTGTTGTTTTTAAGCATCTAGGATTTTTGGAATGGTTCATTATAGCAGCAAAATGTAGCTTCTCTGGACAGTTACAAGACACATTAGAGATTAGATTAGATAGATAGATGACAGACATTGATGACAAATAAATACCTATATTTCTGTTCATGTTTTCAGTGTCCTATAAAAGTAGTCTTTATGCTTCCTAATATACTATAGAATCCAAGAAAATTGTAGTTTGTTTGTAATACATGAGGATTGTTCCTAAATCTCTCTTAACTATATTGACTACATTTGTGCAGAGAAGCAATATTTCTGCTAAGGTCTAATATTTCCACAGGTTCTAATATTCCAATAAAATAAACATCCCTTGAAATTGAGTCTAGTTTTTTTTTCTCTTTTCTTTTTGCTTGTTTGTTTAGGATGAGTTAAGTAATGTATTGTGAACAATTCAAGTCCATTGGAACATAAAAATAAGTGTATTTTCATTTTCGGTCCTTGTGTTCTGCCCCGGCCTCTGAAAGATGGCGAGATCTCTTTAAGTAATCCATCTCTGCTAAATCACCGTCATAATGCTCGCGCAATAGTGTGGCATCCCTTTATTGACCATTTATTTGCGGGCGTGAAATATTGGTTCCATTGTAGATCAATCCCTCTGATAACAATTTCGCCGGCTTTGCAATTTGCTATTTCAATTTAATATCGCCAGTGGTGTTAGCCTTGCTATTACTTTTATTGCTTAGATTAGTATTGAAAATATTGTGGCGAGAGAGAAGTAATATTGCCGTGATTTTATTATGAGGCCACTTTTCTTCTCCACAATACCAGGATGCGGCCGAAGCATCAGCCTCTTGGCCGTGAAATATCATTTATATCTTTTTATGACCAGCTCTCCGGGTTCTCCTCTAAGAATAGTGCTGGTGAGTCTCAGGACTGCAGTCCTAGCAGCTTGCCACTGGAGCAAATCAAATA
This sequence comes from Pipistrellus nathusii, assembly GCA_963693515.1. Lineage (NCBI taxonomy): Eukaryota > Metazoa > Chordata > Mammalia > Chiroptera > Vespertilionidae > Pipistrellus > Pipistrellus nathusii. The sequence goes on from OY882877.1 coordinate 6,493,884, forward strand.
ACTATGATGCTCCCATTTGGAAAGCTGGCAGCACATTTTAGGGGGGGAAATCAAATGATAGCTGTCTCAATGTTGTTTCTGTGCCCCATGAAATTCCCCATAGATAATCTATGATGAAAAGGGGGGCATTGTGGAAAGTTAGTTCAGCTTGACATGATTTTTATCTTTATTGCTTGTTTTCCCCTATTTTTTTTTTTTAATTGCAGCTGACATTCAGTGTGATATTAGTTTTGGGTACCCAGTATGGCAATTAGATGTTTACTTAATTTATGAAGATTGTCATTTTAAGTACAAACTAAACTTCTCATAGGAAATCACTAAACGCCTTTGACCTTCATTTTCATCATTTGTTAGGAAGGAATAAAAACTCCAAACACTGACAATTGGCCGAAAAAAAGGAGTTGGGTGTTGTTTTAGGCATGTTTTTCTCTCTGGAGAGAGAGAGAAAATACCCAGGAAATGTTGCTTGTGGTGTGGGGATGAAGCAAAGTCTGTTCTTAACTACCATCACCATAGCTCGGCTTGTCTGACACTCGATACCGTTTCAAATGAACTTGACCTCACAGGCAGGCACTGCTCATGTGTTTAGCAGTTTTTCTCTAGATAGCACTTACAAGGCTGCATACCTGGAAAAATTTAGTCAGCATTTCTAGTTACCAATTTATTTATTTGTTTGTTTATTGATTTCAGAGAGGAAGGAAGAGGAAGAGAAAGAATATCAATGATATTGCACACCCCCCTAGTGGGGATTGAGACCACAACCCGGGCATGTACCCTGACCAGAATCAAACTGTGACCTCCTGGTTCATAGGTCGATGCTCAACCACTGAGCCACACCAGCCGGGTGCACAGTTATTATTTTAAATGATTTTTAAAATATATATTTTATTGATTTTTTTTTTTTACAGAGAGTAAGAGAGAGGGATAGAGTTAGAAACATCAATGAGAGAGAAACATTGATTAGCTGCCTCTTGCATACCCTCTACTGGGGATGTGCCCACAATCAAGGTACATGCCTTTGACTGGAATCGAACCTGGGACCTTTCAGTCCTCAGACCGACGCTCTATCCACTGAGCCAAACCGGTTTCAGCTGGTCATTCTTTTTCTTACGATCATTGCATTGAGTGAAAGCAAGACAGGGTTAGTGCCTGAGAATGGGGCAGCACTTTCAAGTCATCAAGGGCAGAGGAAGCCAGCATCCTCAGTGCTTTCTAGAACTCTGAGTTGATCCCAATGCTCCCCTTTGTCTTCCAGTTCCTGTGAGTCTGAGCCATTGCTAATTGCTGGGAGAAGAATCTCAAGGGATTGAGAGAATGCTCTGGAGATGGGCAGTTTTGCACCTTGTTTATACATTCCCATCAAAAGAGGAGACAAGTGAGTTAGGGTGGTAGACTAAGGAGGCGGGAGAGAGCAAAACAGGGAAACCTCTGGGATTGGATAAGAAGTAAAATGATTGACACATGCTTCTTTTAGTTAGGTGGGTGCAGGATAGTTCAGTGAGAAAGTAACTCAGTAACAATGCCGGGATGTGTGGTCTCCACAGAGCACTGCCTGTGCTCTGAGGGGCCCAGAAAAGGAACATTCATTTGACATCAGAACAATATATTATTTTTAAAAAGAAATGGCTCTTGGTGGCCTCTTCTTTCTTTAAAATTTTTTTATTTATCTTTATTGTTGATAGTATCATAGGTGTCCCCTCCCCCGTCCCCATTGACCCCATACACTCTGCTCCCACCCACGCCCCAGGCTTACTCTGCACTATTGTCTGTGTTCATGGGTTAGACATATAAGTTCTTTTGTTAATCTGTTCCTGCCCATCCCTGCCCTCCTGAAACTTGTCAGTCAGTTGCATGCTTTAATGTCTCTGGATTTATTTGGCTACTATTACATAAGCAGTTTAAAATTCCAGCTCAGGCTCTGACTAGTTTGGCTCAGTGGATAGAGCCAAACTAGTCAGAGCCTGAGCTGGAATTTTAAACTGTTTATGTACCTTGGTGGCATGCACATCCCCAGTAGGTATCCCTCTCCCTTCCTCTCTGTAAAAAAAAATAAAAAAATAAAAAAAAAATAAATTAAAAAAATATTATATATATATATATATATATATATATATATATATATATATATATTCCATTTCAGTTCAGGATGGGTACATGTGATGCATCTACTTTGTAAGGGCACCTAAGCCTTGCAGATTTTATACTTGCAGATAAGGTTCTGTTTGAATAATTCCTCAAACATTTGAAGGGAGATTCATAAAAAAGAAGGCAATCTAATGAAAGACAGATTAATTGGCTTACCATATTATAAAGTATTTTAATATAAAAATATGATGCGATGACATATTTTACTCTAAAAATATGATGCACCTTTCAGAGAAAAAGAAAATGGTCTGGATAAGCATAATTTCTTTCTCGGCAGCTACTGAGGGATTAAGATCGGTTTCTGATTTATGCCCTTGGGTAGCCATCACTTTGCTGCCTTATAAACTCAGCCAATTCACAAGCAAGTGAACAGGCTTGCCATTAACTTTATGCCCCATTATAGTATTTTGTCAATACCAGTATAAACTCTGCATTCATAGCACACAGGATGGTTTTAGTAGACTCGCATGGATATGTGGCCGCTCAAAGTCATACCAGCGGTTCAGTGAAGTTGAGAAAATTCTCATCGGATACAAATCATTGAAAGTATCCCTTAGAAATGTTGGAGAGAGAAAAAAAAATCTTTGTAAAAGTAAAACTCTACCCATTCTAGTCAGGAGTGTGGAGTGAGTCAACAGGTGTATGCTGGCCTGGCCTGTGTGACTCGGTGCTTGACTGTTGATCCATGAACCAGGAGGTCATGGTTTGATTCTCTGTCAAAGGTCCATGCCCGGATTACTGGCTCCATCCCCAGTGGGTTACATGTAGGAGGCAGCCCATCAATGATTCTCCCTCATCATTGATGTTTCTCTCTCTCTCTCCCACTTTTTTCCTCTCTGAAATTAATATATATGTATGTGTATGTATATGTATATATATATGTGTGTGTGTATGTATGTGTGTGTATATATATATATATATATATATATATATATATATATATATATAATTTTAATGTGTATGTTGGTAGCATTTACTCAGGGATCCCATTTCCATTTCAGCTTTTACTTACTTTCTGCCCCTGCAGGAGTGAATTTCCGGTCACAGTTTCTCTTCCCAACAGCCCTTCCCACTCAAGTTCCCACTTGGTTATCAATCTGGTTTCTTACCTACGTAAGGGCAGGATTGCTGTCCTGTCAAGGTCTGCAGTGAATTTGATGTTTAGATCTTTGCCACCAAAAACCAGAAGAATGTAGGAGAATCTATGCTACCTTCTGGGGAAATGTGGCTCTCAGGAAATAAGAATTAGCTTTATCAGAGGGTACTCTGGTTGGGCAATAACCTTGAAGGTCAGTGGAAGACACAGCTTGATGTTTATTTCTCTGCTTCGGAAGTACTTTCCCATAAGCATAAAGTGGATCGAGCCTACAACCAAGGTGCATCCCCTTGACTGGAATCAAACCCACAACCCTTCAGTCCACGGGCTGACGCTCTCTCCACTGAGCAGACCAGCTGGGGCTATAGAACACTTTTGAAAATATATTCTAAAACACCTCTGAATATTTAGAGAGTCTGAATATTTAGAAATATGTAATCAACTGTATTGATCAAGGGTTTCCATGCCCATCAATACAGGCAGAAACACAAATCTGGGTATGTGCATTCATGGCTGGTTCCCCTACACCCTGAAAAGGTTCAGTTCTCCACTCTCACCAGCTTGGTTCAACTGTGAACCATGTGAATAAAGAGCATAAATAATATATAATTACACGAATTCAATGTGTAAATACATTAGTGTTAGTAATATTTTTTGCTGACATTAGAATTAGGAAACTGAAGACAATTTTCATTCTACATATGAAAGTACACCAATAAAATTTACATGAAGAGTTAGTGGGGGAATTGAATTAATATTTAAAGCACTTAAAAAGAGTTCCTGCCCAAAGTAAGAACTCGTGTTAATAGAGAGAGACAGATCATTAATTTAAAATTAGCTAATTAGATATCAAGTGTTAACTAGCATTTCTATCAGGGGAAGGGAGGTGGGGAGCAGCAGAGCTGGTTGTGCTAATTTTAAAAACACTTTATTTTTTATGGAGAAGCAGTAGTAGCTTGAAGGCAACATGGCGCCTGGCTGGTCTTCTGTCATTCATTGGAAACTTGTCACTGGCCTGATTCTCTCTGCCGCCACAGAATTCATCAATACCATGCATTTCCTTTTGCATTATTCTTTGCTTCCTGTGAATTAGTTTTGTTAGGAAGACTGAGTGACTATATATTCCTGCCAGCATAGGTGATATTTATTATTATTATTGTTGTGGTGGTGGGAGTTGTCTTCTCTTTAGTTCTCAAGATCATACGGGGTAAAATACTCAATGGATACACTCTTTTTAAAAATATACTTTATTGATTTTTTACAGAGAGGAAGAGAGAGAGGGATAGAGAGTTAGAAACATCAATGAGAGAGTCATAGATCAGCTGCTTCTTTCACACCCCCTACTGGAGATGTGCCTGCAACCAAGGTACATTCCCTCGCCTGGAATCGAACCCGGGACTTTTCAGTCTGCAGGCTGACACTCTATCCACTGAGCCAAACCAGTTAGGGCTCAATGAATACACTCTTAATGGATATTTCCAGATTACATGAGATAACTCTGTTTTCTTATAGAACTGTACTTGCCCCACAAATTATGGCTAGTCCCTGTTCCTTTGCCACTTGAAAAATGATGGTAGATTAAGGAAAAAAAAGGGGGGATAGGGGGTGCAATGGTACTTCATCTTCCACTTGACTTTGGACATTATTGTAGGACAAGATGTTGTCTGGCATCCCCACTTTGTAGCTTTATAAATCACTAACGCACGTCCTAATTCTAATGTGTCATTCATATTTCACTTTTATATCCTACAAATATGTGAATCTTACCAATTGCCATAGATAAGAGGAAAAAAATATCCACAGGAATCTTTCTGGGGATTCTACTGCCTTCTAAAAAGAATGAATTTCAGATACTAGAGACATGAGTTTAGCACTCAAATATATTTCACGTCTACTTGTCATTTAAAAAGAAATAAGATGAAAGGCTTATTCGTATTCTCTTTCCTAGACACGGAGACAGCTGTTTGTTCTGTGTACAACAGGTGTCCAATAAATGGTTTGGGTGACTGTCAGTGGTGACTCTTAATGACTTTATCATGAAGTAATTATTCATGTGTGTTGTTAAAACCATGTTTCTTAGAAATTACCCCAGGACGGTTTTCAGCTGACACAATTACATACACTTGGATAAAATTAAATTCTATTTTAAGCTATCCTTTCCTACGAATATAATTTACTGATTTAGAGACTTTCAGAATACCATTAGGACGAACAATGGAAAGAATTAAAATATGCATGCCCACGAAACAATAAAGGCTTATCAGACGTGTTCAAGTGAAAGACAACAATGAAATGAATGATTAGTTTTCAAAGTAGCGGCATCTGCTCTGACACTACTCCCAGGATACTTCCCAGTCCCCAGAAAATACTTGCTTTTGAATTGGATCTTTATTCAAAAGAGCGAAACTCTCAACAGAGACATATGGGACCAAACAAATCGCAGGGTTCTGTGGAATTGGGATTTAAAATGCATTTCTTATTTGTAACACTGCTTGCTTAAAAAGATGATTGAAGCATATCAATTGGATATACGTGCAGATATTTTTCCCTGTAATCACTGGTGCTAGGATGTTATCATTTCCTTTGGTTTTACTTTCCTTTCTAGTAAAAGCCTATACCTGCAGTGTCCCTGAGATGCCAGGACTCTGCATTTATTTGTTGTAGAAGAAATAACAACCCTAATATTCATGAATATCATTTTCTATTACTTTGTCAAAAAGTGGCATTTTCTAGCACTGATGAAGTGGCTTGGATCTGAATATCGAACCAGCCCTAACACACGAAATAAATAGAAATTAATTGCTCTAGCCAGGTATCTGAATTAATGTGGTTCATTTATCAAGTGAGAAATGGCATGTTTTAAGAAGTGCTAATGACAATATGCTACTCTAATACAGATGGTGCCTACACACAAAAAACAAGTGTTAACACACCTCGTCCAAATTCTGTTGAATAATGATAATAATAGTAATAGCCATAATGGCATTTGAAAATAACCATGTTTTTAATATATATATATATTGAATTCAGATAGGAAGGGAGAGGGAGAGATAGAAACATCAATCAATAATGAGAGAGTATCACTGATTGACTGCTTCCTGCCCCCTACTGGGGATGGAGCCCTCAACCCGGGCATATGCCCTGACCAGGAATAGAACAGGTGATGTCCTGGTTCATAGTTTGACATTCAACCACTGAGCCACACCAGCCTGGCTGAAAATAACTGCTTTTGAATTGGATCTTTAAAACTAACCAAATTAGAATTTAAAGCAACAGTTCATAATGTCATAGACTTTTAAAGGTACATGAGACTATCATCCAGAACTCTCTATCTCATTTACAAAGGAGGAAACTAAGGCACAGAGAGGCTAAGGTTTAGCACATACCAGTTAACTTTATAATGGGCAGAAAAATGACTAAAGTGTACTCTGTCGCACTTGCCAAATAATACTTGTTTAGCCATTGGAAACATTTTCCAAATCTCTCAGTATGTTGATGTGTTCGTGGAGTTAACCTTCACATGTATTTCCTGATATTGTCAACAAACATATTTTCAATAAATACTAAAAGCAACAAAAAGTTCGTGTCCTGAGCCCAGTTTATAATATTTACTTCAGATATAAAAGGAGAGATGAGGGAAAGGTTCAGCTATCATATTTTTTAAATGTGATAAAATATATAACGTTTGTCATTGTAATCTTTCTAACCATACAATTCAGGGACATTAACTACATTCAGGATGTTGTGCAACCATCACCATTATCTTGTCTCTGAAAAGTCATCATCTCCCCCAACAGAAATCCTGTAGCCATTATGCAATAACTTCCCAACCCCTCTCCCCCATCTAGCCTCCCCTGACGAATTCTAATTCATTTTTTGTCTCAGTGAATTTAACTATGCCAGAGAGGTCAAATATGGAGGAGCACACCATATTTGCGTTTGGACTCACGTATTTTCAAGGTTCCTTTTCATGGTGGCAGATACCAAAACAGCGTTTATTTTTATGGGCAGTTGTGATGTTTCTGCCTTTTGGCTGTAGTCCCAGCCGTCCTTTTGCTTTGGATAATTAGCAGACCTTTTAGATTATTATTTATTTTCGTGCAGCATCAACTTTTGTTGCTACTATTGGTTAATCAGATATTTGAAAATAAGACAATTTCAGGCATGATAATTAGTGTAACAAAGATGAGAGTTGGTATTGGAGCTTTAAATGCTTTTTTATTTTTTTCTCTCTTTAGTATCCATTTATATTTTACACTTATATCAGTCATAGCAAATTGCAAATGTTAACCATTAATCAGAGTATAGAGTCAGATTGTATAATTTTCTATTTAAAATTCCTCTTTAAACATTAGTAAATATGCTTCATAATACTTTACATATTCTATACTAAGTTAATAAACATTTCTGAAGATATTTCTTTGACATAAAACACTTGGAAAGGCTTAGAATACTACTAGCAAAAATGAAGGATGCATTAATGACCACTATCTATGCAGAGAGTTTATTCAAAGACCATCAAAATGGAGAACATGAAAAAAAAAATAAGTTTAGCTTACATTTTCTGACCAAATTATTTTATCTTCTTCCCTGAACGTTCTGTTTTAAAGGGAAACCAAAAAATCAATACAATTAAAGCATCAAAACATCTTCCTGTTCGTTTGCTCCTCACCAATAATAAATTGCATGGACTCGATTATTTTTAATATTAACATGTGAAATGTGTTTTTGGAGAAAAAGGAAGATAATTGTTTATAATGAACATATTGGATTTTCACAATTTTTTTTCCCAGATGAATTCAAGTTGTTTATGAAAAGGCTGCCCATGAACTATTTCCTTAACACGTCCACCATCATGCACTTGTGGACAATGGATTCTAATTTCCAGCGTCGCTATGAGCAACTGGAGAACAGCATGAAGCAACTCTTCCTGAAGGCACAGAAGATTGTGCATAAGCTCTTCAGCCTCAGCAAGAGGTGTCACAAACAGCCCCTCATCAGCCTGCCGAGACAAAGGTAGGACACCAGTGGTGACGTAGACACCTGAGGGCATTGTTTTCCCAGGGGGCTCTGCTTCTGTCTGAACGCAGGTGTGTGATAAGGCATCGATCGGTGTTACTCACATGATAGGCAATCATCAGAACACACAGTATGATTCCCAAGTCTCAAAGGCATAAATTGTGGTTACTTTCCAAAGGAATATAGCACATGGGGAACATACAAAGCAACACTTCCTAATTTTTTCCTTTTCTTTCTTTCTTTACTTTTTTTTTTACTTTCATAGAAGGGAGTGGGAGAGAGAGAGAAACATCAATGATGAGAATCATTGATTGGCTGTCTCATGCATGCCCCCTACTGGGGATCCACCCCGCAACCATGGCATGTGCCCTGACCAGGGATTGAACCATGACCTTCTAGTTCATGGGTCCACCACTGAGCCATGCCAACTGGACTTTTTTCTTTTATTGTTAAAATTGCGGAGTCATGATAACGTGGTATGTGAGGTAGTCAACTAAGAATTGTATCACAGTGAATCAAAAACACAGAGCCTTATCGTTAAATTGTAAGCAATGGGGTAAACTGGGCCACAGAGTGAAATTTCTTATTATGCAACTTAGAATGTAAAGAATTTAAAGTTTATGTTCTTTGATTAGTGTTCAGAGTACCATACGCCTTATTCAACATGAGTCTCTGAAAACTGCTGGAGACGTTACTAATAATTTATGTGAATGATGACAGACTATTAAAATACTGTATCTGAACTCTAATTTCAAGAAACACAATTTTTAGACTTGCTACTTTAAGACATATTGACCAGACAGTGCAATAAAAATTGTATTTATTTATTTATTTGAAGTCAGATTAAAAATACATCAGAATGAAAAGCTAAGGGAAAATACAGAATGATATCACAAAAAGTAAGCATTTGCACTATCTCGGTAATAAAATGCTTGCATGTTGACTTGATGCTTAAATCATTAAGAGGAGAAATCTATAATTATAGATTTTTTTTCCCCTGAAAAAAAGTAAACACCTGAAAGTCTATACATTTTTCAAAATTCAATTTCAAAATAAATCATTGGCATTTCCTTTCAAATCACTGGATTTTAGGACATTCATAATTTATGTACCCATCCCCACAATCCAAGTTGAGAAGATTTTTATTCTCCCCAAAACAAATCCAGTCCTGATTAGCAGTAACTACCCATCCATACTCCCATACCCAGCCCTAGGCTATTTAGCTGTAGAAACCAGTCACACTGCCTGCCTTATCCTTCTAGCTGTCCCTGGTGTGGACAGTCCTTATAAAGGCATTCATGCACTGTGTGTCTTTGTGACTGGCTTCTTTCATTTAACGCAGTACTTTCAGACTCATCTGTGTCGCATGTATCAATAATATGGGTCTCTGACATGTCACGTATTCATTCATCCTTTGATGGACATTGTGGTTGACTCCACTTTTTGGTTAGTGTGAGTACTGCCAGTATGAACATCCATGTATGTTTTTTAACGTGGAGGTATGTTTTCAATTTTTGGGGGGGAATATATCTGAAATTGAGTGAAGGTAACTATACGTAACATTTTGAGATGCTGCCAAGCTGTTTCCCAAAGTGGCTGCAGCATTTTGTATTTCCATGAGTGACACCTCCATTGCCCCATAATCCTCTGTTGTTGTCCTTCCTTGGCTTGCAGGCATCCTGGTGGGTGTGAAGTGAATCTTGTGGTTGTAGTTTCTATTTCCCGGTGACTAATGATGCTGAGTGTCTTTCCTGTGCTAAGTGCTCATTGGCTATTGTCTTGGAGAGATGTCTGTTCAAATTCTTTACTCACTTTACCATTCACTTTACTTTTGTTATTGAGTTGTTGTAAGAGTAAGTTATGTATTTGGATGATGGTCTCCTATCAGTTCTATGATATACGAATATCTCCTTCCATTCTCTGACCTTTCTCCCTCTCTCTCTCTCTCTCTCTCTCTCTCTCTCTCTCTTTCTCTCTCTCTTTCTCTCTTTCTCTCTCTCTCTTTCCTCTCTCATTAGTTTAGTTAAAGTGTGCTAATTTGGTTTCAAAGAACTAACTTTTGCTTTTCTTTGTATTTTTTCTTTGATTTTTTTCCACTGTAATCATTATTTCATCCTTCTGTTTGCTTATGTTTACTATGATTTTTTTTTACTGTCATAGAAAAGGTAGGTTATAATTTAAGAACTTTCATTTTGTTAAAATATAAGCATTTCCAGCTATAAATATTCCTCTGAGCACTGCCATAAGTTTTAGTATTTTATGCATCCTTTTACGATTTTTTCTTTTTTCTTTACGTAAGCTGCTTGTATATATAGCTGCCTGTGTACATCCCCAAGTAGAGAATCCCCAGCTGGTGGGAGACACTGTTACTTAGGTGTAATGAACGTCATGCTTCACATGTGGAGTAAATATAGTTTGTAAACCACTAATGTAGATGGTTCTTCCCATCAAACAAAAATGGGAAACGTAAGAGTATGGTGGGTCCGGAAGCAAGGGGATGAGTTTGGTAACGCACAGGTTTGCTTTAAGAAATTGGCTTAACAAGTCTGGACAGGAGCGGGACGTTGACATCTGAAGATCTGAGCAGGCTGGATGGCGGTGCTTGTGAAACTACAACGTCTGAATGTAATATCACAAAAAATGTGGAGATAGAAACTATGGCTGTATGTAAAGGGTGGGTGGAAAAACGGAAACTGCTAGTGAGCAGAGAGCAGGGTACAATACAGGGTTGGGCAAAAGTGGTTGTCGGTTGTTCATCTGTAAACCTACTTTTGCCCACGTGGCAGTATTGCTCAGTGGTAGAGCATCAGCCCGTAGTCCAATGGGTCTTGGGTTCGATTCCCAGTCAAGGGCATGCACCTGGGTTTCAGGTTCCTTCCCTGGCCCGGTAGGGGCACATTTGGGAGGCAACCAATCAATGTGTCTCACATTAGTATTTATTTCTCTCTGGGTCTCCCTCTCATTTCCACTTTTGCCAAAACAAAACAAAAAACAAAAAAAAATCAATGGAAAAATATCCTCAGGTGAAGATTAATAATAACAGAAAAAGAACCACATTCATGTCTAGAAAAACAATTCAAACATCCAAATTTCCCATAAAAGTGTAAGATATTTAAGGAATGTATGAAAACATGAAACAGTCCAAGTTGGATGTGTACCGAATAAATAAATATGCAACATAACATAAAGATGTATTCTGTGGAACAAGTTTCACTAAACTATAGGACTTAATATTTGATTTATTTAGTTCAGAAGTTTTAGGAAACAAAGATTGCCAAAGGCTTTTCTTGACTTCCTTTTTTCAATGCAGCACAACTCCTCTGTTAGCCATTACTCCTGGCACACACCACGCAGACTTCTTGCTAGTTGCACCATTTCATTGAATTTGGTTTTCAACCATGAGCATTTTTCTTCTTCTAGGAATGTGAGATATTGTTTCTGTTTTGCTTTCTCATTTTAATTGAATATAAAATGTCATTGGGAAAACTAAAAACCAATATGTAATATGATCAGTTACTAGAATACAGTGAGAAAAAGTTTGGCTATTTGTGGGGTATATTTCCAGAAACTTCTAAAGAAGTGGCTGAGCAGCCCTAGCTGATTTGGTTCAGTGGATAGAGCATCGACCGATGGGCTGAAGGGTTCTGGGTTTGATCCCTGGTCAGGGCACATGCCTGAGTTGAGGCTCTATCCCCAGTGTGGGGTGTGCAGGAGGCAGCTAATCGATGATTTCTTTCTCATCATTGATGTTTCTATCTGTCCCTCTTTCCTCATCTCTGAAAGCAATAAAAATATATTTTAAAGAAGTGTCTGAGCCAGTGGTCTGCAAACTGCGGCTCGTGAGCCACATGCAGCTCTTTGGCCCCTTGAGTGTGGCTCTCCCACAAAATACCACGTGCGGGCACACATGTACAGTGAGATTGAAACTTCGTGGCTCATGCACAGAAGTAGGTTTTCGGCTCTCAAAAGAAATTTTAATCTTTGTAGTGTTGGTATTTGGCTCTGTTGACTAATAAGTTTGCAGACCACTGGTCTAAGCAAAACCAGTGACTCAGTTCCATTGCAAATTCTGATTTTTGTCCTGCCTTTATGATATTCTTCCCAGCTTTCTTCTTTTTAACTCATCACTGTAAGAACTGGATTTCAATACCTGATATTCTAAAATCTTGAAATACAAATAAAAACAAACAAAATGCATCTTCTGAAATAAAATGATTTCTGACACTTCCTGCATAATGGCAGGTAGGCTATTTTTCTGAATGATGTAGTTTTTCTTTATATGCTTTCTTTTTGGTAAAGCATGACACTTGGATTAAGCTCTCCCTCCAAGTCTGGACTGCCATCATTACTGCTCCTCATGAATTTCTGTGACATCAGAATCCCCTTTCCCACCCGAGAAAACTGATGACATTGGTGACCTGGTGTTCCTGAGGCAGTCACCTTTTGCTACCTTAAAACTTTTGACATAAGTAACGATGACATTCTTTTATTTTATTTTTATTTTTTTTACATTTTTTATTAAATTATTATCTGTGTATATATTTTAACATTGCTCCCCCCTCCTATACATACCCTCCCTCCCCAGAGTTTTGTGTCCATTGGTTGTACTTATATGCGTGTACACAAGTCCTTCGGTTGATCTATTATCTCCCCCAGATCTCCCTCTTCTCCCCATTGTAATTTCACAGACTTCTTGTTGCTTTACTGTCTCCGTATCTATCTTTTGGTTCATCAGTTTATAATGTTCTTTATTATCCATAAATGAGTGAGGTCATGTGGTGTGTTTCTCTTTCATTGACTGGCGTATTTCACTCAGCATGATGCTCTCCAATTCCATCCAGGTTGCTGCAAATGATGAGAATTCCTTCTTTTTATGGCAGCATAATATTCCATTGTGTAGATGTACCATAGTTTTTTGATCCAATCATCTGCTGACAGGCACCTAGGCTGTTTCCAAATTCTAGCTATTGTGGATTGTGCTGCTATAAACATAGGGGTGCATATATCCTTACATTCTTTTAATGAAAGGACAATAATTACAGAAACTATTGAAAAGTATTCAGAGAGATAGAAGCATGAACATGAATCAGCTGCCTCCTGCACACCCCACCAGGGATGTGCTCTCAACCAAGGTACATGCCCTTGACCAGAATTGAACCTGGGATTCAGTCCACAGGCTGATGCTCTATCCACTGAGTGAAACTAGTTAAGGCTTCAGAGATAATTCTTAAAAAACAACTACACTATTTTGTGCAGCCAAGGATCCATAGAAATATTTCATTTATGGTCTCTTTTATAAACCTTTAGCAACCAACTCTTTAAGGGGTAAATACCCCCCATCTTTAGCATGAAGTAATTTTGTGATATGAATATCTCCATCATGGCCAATTACAAGCTGCCCTTGTGGTGTCCTTGAAGATAGAGTAGTTCAGAGACAATCACAATTGGCTCTTGCAGGCGCCAATAAACCACTACAAATGGATGAACATACGTGTTTTTTTAAAATATATATTTTTTAATTTCAGAGAGGAAGGGAGAGGGCGAGAGTGATAGAAACATCAGTGATGAGAATTATTGATCTACTGCTTTTTGCATGCCCCCAAGCTGGGGATTGAGCCTGCAACCTGGGCATGTTCCCTGATCAGGAATTGAATCCATAATCTCTTGGTTCCTGGCTTGATTCTCAACCACAGAGCCACACTGGAAGGGCTAGAAAAGTTTTAAAAGTTAGTTATAATGTGGAATTTAAAACCATGGGATTAACATTTTGAAATCCCCTACATTAAATTATTTGGTCTACCTTGAACTTCAAATGGACCTTCTACACACACACACCATGACCAGGTCGTTTGGAAAATATTGGTTGGTTACTTAGGAAGATCTACGTGTTGACACATATAATTTATTCTACAGTTTCACCAAAACAGTTTCACCCCCTGATACTGCCATTGCATTTGTGAGAAAAGTCGTTACGTATTGAAAAGCTGTCGATCTCACAGGGGCAGACACAAGTTTTCCCAATTTGGAATCGTAACTTGAAAGCTTGAGATTTCACATTGGTTTTAAATATGTCAGTTGCCTGAATATTCAATGTCAATACGTCTGAGGTGATAGCTTCATTTCTTTCCGTTTTGACAATGGACCTGCCCATAAGCCAAGTCTATCTAGCCATAGTGTGCCTGTCCATCATTCTTCCGAGTAAAATATGGTTTGAAAAAGTGCCGGCCCAGAGAGCAGAAAACATCACACTGAGTTCTGTCTCAAGTCCACCACTAGCCCAGGGGGTAGCACCAGGCATTATCCATCTGCCTATTTCAGGGTTTGTTTGTTTGTTTGTTTGTTTGTTTGCTTTTAAATGGTCTTCACTTAGTTGTACTTTTATTTATTTATTATTATTATTTTTATTATTTGTCACCCCAGAATATTTTTCCACTGATTTTTTAGACAGAGTGGAAGGGAGGGGAGAGATACATTGATAGGTTGACTCTCACACCAGCCAGACTAGGGCTGGGGATCAATCTCGCAACTGAGATATGGGCCTTTGACCAGAATTTAACCCAGGACCCTTCTGTCTTTGGGCCAGTGCTCTATCCACTAGCAAAACTGGCCAGGGCAAGTTCAATCCCTTAGAAGTCATCTTTCCAGTCATGGGCTATTTATGATTGTACCGTTATCTGAGAGAGGAATAAAATCACTTTTTTTTCCCTAAGTCAATATTACTTGGTTTATGTGACTGTAGCCAGCTTCATCCCTACCTAATAAAAGGACCTCACTGAACGGCCTCCAAATCCTTTACAAATGCAGAATGTGCGATTTAATTAAAAATGGCATTTATATGATTAATACAGGAAACTTTTGCATGAGAGCAATTTCATATGAAACTGTAGGGAGAAGTCAGGATATTAATTTTCCTTATACTTCTGTGCTACAAAAGAATGTTGTTGTTATATTTGTTTCAGTCACTTTCTGGTGTCTCACATACTAATAATGAAGCAGTAAATGCAGAGAGTTTAATGCATCCTCAGTGTGTTCCTGAGACATGTAAAACATAACAACAATGACAAAGTAGCCAGCAAATGGAAGGAGCTTAAGTAATGGTCCAAAATAGAAAACACAAATTTCTTACGTATAGGTCATTTTGAACCTATTCATGAAATTTCTGCAAAATGTGTTTTCATGAGTTTCACAGTCAAAGTAGAATTTGTCGTAAAGGTAATAGCATCAATTCTAAAAGACATGCACCGTTATGTGTGTAGAGTGACACACAGCAGCTTGAATTCTGATTCGGAGCCATGCTCTTTCCTTTTTTCTCAAGAAGAATCTGTCCTTTCCCTCAGCTGACTACCTTTTGCCTAATTCTTGGGGTAGCCCTGATTTCAACTCTTCCGACTCTAAGTTCTTATTTCTTATCTTTATTTAAAAAATATTTTTCCATTGATTTTCAGATAGAGTAGGAGGGAGGAGAAGGAGAGAGAAACATCAATGTGAGAGACACTCTGATTGGTTGTCTCCTGCATTTGCCAGGGATCCAGCCTGCAACCTAAATATGGGCCCTTGATCTGGATTGAACCCATGACCCTTCAGCCCAAAGGCAAATGCTCTAACCACTGAACCGAACTGGCTAGGGTTGTTCTTATCTTTCCACTGTACCATTCCTCATTGACCTTCAGCTCAGAAATCATCCCATGACCTTTCCACTTATTAGAACTTGATGTTAGCTGAACATAGTTATTTCAAAAGGAATTTATACTTAGGTATAAAGAGTGTTTGCGTTTTTTTAAACCCCTTGCTAGCCAGAAGAGTACCCAGTATGAGGCATATCAGCAGGGAAACACCTGTGGGATTATAATGTTGTGAATGTCCTCAGTTTTCTTTCCTGGATACAAGGTCCTGTGAGGCAATCAGAAAGCTAGTGTCTTTGATGTTTTGTCCAGAGGTCTCGGTCTGTAACCAAAGGGTCATTCGGGAAAGAAGTCCAAATCCGAACTCTGGAGGCACCCTCCTTAGCTAGCTACTTTGGGCAATATTATCAGATCAAAGGGCTTTGGTCCTTTTGGGAATTCTGTGGACTTCTCGATGTGTGTGTTTGTATGTGTGTGAGCATCGAGCAAAATAACAGGTCAACAGCTCCTTGTGTTTTCAGTAAAAGGCTTAGTAGCGTGTTGTCTTATTCTCCTTTTACACGTATTCTCATTCTCCCGTCGGAGGAAAAGGCAGCTAAGGGAAGTGGTATTGAATGGGCCACGTTCCCAATAAGAGATTCTGTCCTGTTCCTCCCTATGCAAATATCTTACAAGTACGGCTTCCCACATCTTCTTGACATTAAACAGTCTTCTAAGAAAGATGAAGAGGGTCATTACCATAATGCTTTTTACCCCCTGGTAACTCAATGGAGTTGCCAGCTAAAATAATTAGATTTGAGAACAGTAACAATATGGATGGCTCCAGAGGACTCTTAACACTTACACTAACTTGCTTACAAAAAAAAAAAGAGGAGTCCTATCAGAAATGCCCTGGAAATGAGGTCGGAAAGCTGATGCCCTCCCCTTTTCCCAGCACTACTCAGAGTATCATTTTGCTTAAACAATCAGAATCCATGTCTTATTGTTTGCCGACCTCAGGTTTATGCAACAGAGGGTAGGTTGGGGGCTGTGTATCTGGCTTCATTTCCCCCTCATTACCAAGTTGATAAGCCCTCATTGTGTTTCACTAAATAACTTGCATCTTATGAGATATTTAATATTTGTTTTCTTAAAAAATACATAAAATGTCTCTCTCTCTCTCTCTCTCTCTCTATATATATATATATATATATACACACACACACACACACACACACATTTATATATATACACACACACAATTATATATATATATATACATATATATATATATACATATATATATATATATAATTCATTTCATAGAGGAAGGGGAGGAGAGAGAGAGAAACATCAATGAGGCACATCGATTGGATTGGCTGCCTCCTGCAGGTCCCCTACTGGGGATTGAGCTCGCAATCCAGGCAGGTGCCCTCACCGGGAATCATTCCGTAACCTACTGGCTCATAGGTCCATGCTCAACCACTAAGCCAGGCTGGCTGGGCTCATTCCAATACTTTGCATGAGATGGAAAGTTGCATTAAGTTGTTTCAGGAAGTTACTTCTTAGAAAAATGTTATGGAGCGAAGGGAATAAGCTTATTCTTTGTTGATATTACATTAACCATCACCGGTCTGTATGTGGACCATAAATTAAGAATCAATAGAAGCTCCAAGACACTAATGTTTCTGTAAATCTCATAATGTTATTGACAATAAAATTCCTAGACTGGATGCACTTTCAGTTTTTAAATAGATTTAAATCAGGGCTGAGAGTCAGTCTCATTTCTGTTTGCATCACTTCTGAACCATTTCACTGGTATTATGGAAGAAATGGATACATGTTGACTTGCCAAAGTAAATACATCATCCACTATTGGGATGGTGTGATGGCTTTATTACCTCAAAACAGAAGCTCATCTAATAAAACAGAATTATTATGTTATTCATGAACCTCCCCCCCTAAATACATCCCGGCAAAATGTTGTGGCCAGTGGTAAACACCATGATGTAGGGGTGACCTGACCAGCTGGGAGCAGAATGGAATCTTAGTGTATTATCTGCATAAAAGAGAAATGAAAAACGTGTTTTCTCATATTCTATGAAAGTCTCTTCTGTCAGCTTTCCTATCCATGACACTGGAGGCTTCCATGTGTGCAGATGAAATTGGTTATGTCAAAGCTGTCACTAGTAGATATATTGATAAGATAGTATTTGGCCTGAACTCTTTTCCACTCTAAATGACGGCAGTAATTTAAAAAACAATTGTGATGTTAAACTAAAGAATAAAAATCAGCTTAGTATGTGTAGCTCAGTGGTTGAGCATCGACCCATGAGCCAAGAGGTCATCGGTTTAATTCCCAGTTGCTGGCTGGATCCCCAGTGGGGGGTTTGCAGGAGGCAGCCAATCAATGGCCCTCTCCCAATGATGTTTCTATCTCTTTATCCTTCTTCCTTCCTCTCTGAAATCAATAAAACCATTTTTAAAAAAATTGGATAAATCTTACAAACACTGCCTTCATCCAATCAGCTCTACTCAATTAAGTGTGGGGAGGGTCTCCTTTGGGTATTTTTCACAATAAATAAATTGAATCTCATGCTTAACTTAATAACACCATGTAAAGCAGTGTGCAGCCCTTAATCTTCATAGTATGCTTAATATCATTTATGCTGAGGCCAAAAAAAGAACCTCTGTCACCTCCTCTTGTCATTATAATTTCCTCACATGTATTGCTCATATTTATATGTATGTACTATGTATATGTAAACACACAGAAGGTCTACAAACATGCACCAAGTCATAACACATGATATAGGGCTGAAATCCAGAGTCATTTTATTTGAGCATTAAACAAAATTACATTTTTCTAAAATCAAATGGCTTTATAAATCAAAAGGGAAAAACTAAGCATTACCAAGCTAACACTGAAAAATCTCTAACACTGAAAACACCCCCCCCACACACATACACACACACACATACACACACACAACTTTGAAAGACTTCATTTGAGGCAGCCACCACAAGTTATAAAGTCGGTGAATACATTTCAAAAATCAATGCCAATTGAAATCAAAATCCCCTTTCTCACAATCCAGATGCACTTCAGACAGCAGCAAATAGAACAGCACAAAAGAACATCGATGTGACAAAGGAACACGGGAGAAAACGAAGGTCAGTTTGTTGTGTTTGTTCTATTAAAGCAGCAGGAAGGCTTCATGTAGGTTTTTTCCGAGGAGACAAAAGGATCAGGTCTGAGGCCGTAGCTTTTATTGAGCTGAAATAAAATTAATTCATACAAGCAGGAGAGTTCACCATCAACAATCTAAAAACAGAGTAGTAAGGATATAAGAAATCCTACCAATTTTAAGACAGATTTGTATTTATAAAATATTGTCCTCAATCTTATCCTTGGCTCAAGCGCGCGTGCGCGCACACACACACACACACACACACACACAATATGAATTAGAAACATAAGCAGGACAAGACATGGTTATGTTCAAAATACATGTTTCTGCTTCATAACCTCATCTAGATTCCTCTTGAAATGAAATAAATTACATCACTACCAAATTACATCACTATCTATATGCAGGAATGTGGAGAGAATTTTAAGCATGTACCTGTTTTTGCTCCTAGTGTTACAAGGTAGTTAGGGTTATTCCCTGAAATTATAAGTGAGGGAACTGAAGGTTAGATCATCTAAAAGGCTGGCCCAGCCAGTGTGGTTCGGTGGTTGAGCACTGACCTATGAACTAGGAGGTCACAGTTCAATTCCAGTCAAGGGCACACGCCCAGGTTGCAGGCTTGATTCCCAGTCGGGGGCGTGTAAGAGGCAGCTGATTGATGATTCTCATCATTGCTGATTTTCTCTCTCTCTCTCTCCCTCTCCCTTCCTTGTCAAAATCAATAGAAATATATATTTTAAAATGGGATGTTTTATATGCAAGAAATATCAAGTCCATAAATTTAGGTTTGTAATCTATCAATGAAAATATCAAGTCTACACATACGTCTTAACGGTAACATTTGCATGAGACGCAAACCCATGAGTCTTGCGTTTCAGGAGGAGGATGAATGAGGGGCAGTTGGGAAGGGCTGATGCATTTCAATGAGGGACCTAAGAAAAGCGGGGCTCCTTTAAAGAGACAGGGACCTCCTGCTGCAGCCAAGGGGCCCTTTCAGGCTTGCTCTGAGGGCACCAGTGTCTCTCTGCACCTGTTGCTAAGGGGAGGCACGCCTGCTTAAGCTGCAGAGTGAATGTGCCCCAGAGATGCTGAAAAAGGGCCCCTCTGTGGTCTTCTCTCCCTGGTGAATAGAGATGTTTCTCTCCTAAGCGGGGAGTGGCAGGCCAAGGCAGCATTCCGGGGAGACACCTGGGAAACTTGGCAGCCTGGGGTGGCCACGCAGCCAGCATGAATGGCTGCACAGTGAGCTGAGCCCGGCAACCAGCCCTCTCTGTGCGGGAGCTCCAGGAATGCTAACGAGACCAGCTCCTTAGTCAGGCCTCGTTTTGCAATATAGTTCGCTCTGTCTCCCCAAGTTCGAAATCAGATCGTTTGGCTTGAGTTCCAGAGTTTTAATTTGGTGAAAGGATCATCGTGAGGTGGAGGAAAATGTCAAAATTAAGTCGTGTCTGCGCAGCTGGTGTGGCTCAGTGGTGGAGCATTGACCTACGAGCCAGCAGGTCATGGTTTGATTCCCTGTTAGGGCACAGGCTCTGATTACAGGCTGGATCCCCAGTGGGGGGTGTGCAGGAGGCAGCTGATCCATGATGATTCTCTCATCATTGATGTTTCTATCTCTCATCTCTCCCTTCCTCTCTCCAAAATCAATTGAAAACATTCAAGGAAAATGAAGCTACTTCTGGTCCTGACATTTCTCAGTTCAGTAAATCAAAGGAGTGTCTTGTTTGATCCAAGAAGAGCTGTTATGCTTCCCATTAGTCGCAGACTGTGCCCATGGGAGTCCGCATCCAGGGCGGCCTACTGGGCCTGCACTACACGCCCTCCCCCTCCTGTGGCAGCCACTCGGGTCTGGTGCCCTCCCTCTGCCTGGGACACGGACCCTCTGGCTGGCTGTTCAGGTGTCACTTCCCGGAGCAGGCCCCCGAGCCCGAGCGCTATTGTCTATGGCATTATATTCTATCTTTCTCATGGCACTTCTGCATCCTCACTAGTTCCTGTTACTTCACATATTTATCCAGGAGTAAACCCACAGTGGGATTTACACTTTTTTCCTTTTCAGCATTGCAGTCTTCGTCCAAAAATACAAACAATAGCCGAGACCGGTTTGGCTCAATGGATAGAGCATCGGCTTGGGGACTGAAAGGTCCCGGGTTCGATTCCGGTCAAGGGCATGTACGTTGGTTGCAGGCACATCCCCAGTAGGGATGATTCTCTCTCATCGATGTTTCTAACTCTCTATCCCTCTCTCTTCCTCTCTGTAAAAAATCAATAAAATATATATATTAAAATTGTCTTCTTAAAAAAACAACAAAAATACAAACAATAGCAACACAAAAACCCACAATGTGGGTGGCTGCCTTTTTTTTTTTTTTTTTAGTAATTTTTTTGTTTCCTGTTGGGCTTGGTTTTTATGAAACCTATGGACTTGAGCTAATCACACATAGGGTTCAGTAATACTTTCCTTGTTTGCCTCATTCCATGTACATGTGTATTCTGGCCTCTTTCCACTTCCCTCTGATGGGCTCCCACTCTGTGGGCTTGACAGAGTCTGTAAAGGTGCCCTGGCCTTGTCAAACCTGCAGTGATGGTTTTCACATTTGTATATTTAATTTGCAAGAGTTGTAGCATGCATTTTCTTTCTTACTCTTTCTCATAAAACATGTTTGCGAGACCCACCCAACGTCCCTACCTGTGTTTTGTGGGTTCTCATGGTTGTCCCGTGTGATCCACCATAGTGGCCATGCATTCCTTAGTGGTTTGTGAGTCTGGGTATGGGGAGTGTTCAGTTGGTTTGTGTGTGTTTTTAAATCGAAATGAAGGTGGCAGTCATCTGAAGGCATGGTCGGGGCCGGAAGCTGTACTTCCAGAATGTCCATTGGGGGGAAGGTGGCAGGTGAACCTATGGGAGTAGCATAATGTATAGCACACAGACACAATAGGGGCTGGAATCCCTCAATGACAGAGCCCAGGACGGTCCCAGTTTGGGAGCGGGAGTGGGGCAGGATTTGGTGCTGGGGACGTGTGCCTCTCCCCACGTGGCCATTTGGATTTCCTGGTGAGAGGAGGCTTGCCTTTTCAGTGTGTGGCTCCCAAGATTACTGGGGCCATTGACATCTGGCCAGTGAGAGGTGTTAAGAGTGAGTGGACCAGCGCCTCACTCGGGTCAAGGGGTGGCCAAATCCGGATTTGAAGCTGACTGGGAAGCGGAGACACCTCCAAAACACCATGCTAACTGGGGCTGTTGAGAAAGTGAAGCCAGTTCACCCAGGGGCTGCTCTCAGAGCAGAGTCTTGACCATGGGGAGGTCTCCGAAGGTACAAGGTTGGAAGATGGTCTGTGGGCAGCCAAGTGCTTAGCGGCTTTGTCAGGACTTTCAGAATTAGCAAGTTTTTGCTCTCTTGAGACGATTAAAATAATGCTTGGGGTGAATGCAAGCAGCTTAGAAGGTCTGAGGCCACTGAATCTAGTTAATGCGCTACTGCACAAGAGGCGGTGGGAATATTTTGATGGCCCTGGTCACTGTGGCTCAGGTAGAGCATTGGGCTGAGTGTGGAAAGGTCCTGGGTTCGATTGCCAGCCCCATGTGGGAGGCAACCAGTCTGTCTCTCTCAATCTCTTCCCCCCTCTCCTTCCCTCCCACTCTCTCTAAAAATCTATGGAAAAAATATCCTTGGGTGAGAATTCACACACACACACACACACACACACACACACACACACAAACACACACGTTTTGATCAAAGGCCTATATTGAATAAAACAAACCAAAAGGAAAGCAAAGCCATGTTAGACCATTTCATTTATTGGTTTTAAAAAAATATATTTTATTGATTTTTTATAGAGAGGAAGAAAGAGGGACATAGTTAGAAACATCGATGAGAGAAAGTCATCAATTAGCTGCCTCTTGCACACCCCCCACTGGGGATGTGCCTGCAATCAGTACATGCCCTTGACCGGAATCGAACCCGGGACCTTTCGGTCCGCAGGCCAATGCTCTCTATCCACTGAGCCAAACCGATTTCGGCTATGTTAGACCATTTTAGACCTAATTGCTCAAAGGTGAGAGTGTGTGAGGACACAGGACATCCAGGTTGGGGAAATTTGAAAATAAGACATTTCTGAAAAATGTCTTTAACAGCGAAGATCTGAGTCAACTCTTATTTGCTCAGAGTACACTGCCAGCCAGAGAGGTCAAGGAATGTCAAAATCTGACAGAGATCTTGACAGCAAATCCAGAATGGCTATCTGGACGAGCTTCCAGAATTCTCTCCTGAAGAGACACTTTGCTCTTACACCGTTCCCTTGCCTGGCCCTTCCTGTTTGCAAGGATAACCCTACTGAGGTTTGTCTCCGGCAAGTCAGAAGATAAACTCCTGCCCCCAAAATAGATCTGTGCTTCTTAAAGGATTTTTCTCTAAAGAACAGACTGGCGTGCACCGTGTTGATTTAAAATTAGGCCTGGCTGTCTGAGCCGCTCACTTCCCATCGTTATTTACCTCTTATTCTGTCTTGCTTTGAGAAGTATAACGGGCAAATAGCCTTCTCTGCGTTATCCATTACAGCATGTGGAATTAATTTATTTCTCTCTAAATCCTCGGTGGCTTTTGGAGGAGGATGCCAGCAGAATGAGAAGGACTTCTAACTAGGCACCTAAAAGCCACCTCTTGTTTGCTAACCTACTCAGGTTTCAAGTCTTCAGCCTGAAGGTAGGATTCTCATGCTTCATGTCAGGCATGCTGCTCTAGACACAGGCTGACCCATGTCCTTACTGCTGAGAAACTGTACATATTATCTTACATGGTACATAAAGAATGTCATGTTATCATTACCTACTGCATGGATTATACATACCCCAGCACTGGTAAGTAACACAGCATTGCAACCCAAAATTATAGCTTAATGCTTGCTTGCACATAGATAGCCAGAGACCTGACTGTGACTGTTTAGTACAGTGGTCTGAAAACTGTGGCTCTCGAGCCACATGCGACTCTTTGGCCCCTTGAGTGTGGCTCTTCCACAAAATACCACGGACTGGGCGAGTCTATTTTGAAGAAGTGGCATTAGAAGAAGTTTAAGTTTAAAAAATGTGGCTCTCAAAAGAATTTCAGTCATACTGTTGATATTTGGCTCTGTGGACTAATGAGTCTGCTAACCATTGGTTTAGTAGACTTTCAAGTGTTTCTTATTATAAAGTGATAATAATCATAGATTTAAAATATACATTTTTATTTATTTCAGAGAGGAAGGGAGAGGTTGAGAGAGAAACATCAGTGATGAGAATCATTGATCAGCTGCCTCTTGCACACCCCACATGGGGATCAAGCTTGCAAGTGGGGCCTGTGCCCTGACTGGGAATCGAACCATATCCTCCTGGTTCATATGCTGATGCTCAACCACTGAGCCATGCTGGCTTGGATAAACTATTTTAAATTTATTTTTCTCTTTGTACTGTCCATTGAGGAATCTGTATTGACCTAAATGCACTCTTTGGTCTGCTGGAGGTAGGAGATGCAGGCTTCAATGGAGTGGACAGGGGCTTCCATTACTATGCACAGAAGAGAAGGAATAGTAAGAAAAAAAAATGGGTGCCT
This sequence comes from Pipistrellus nathusii, assembly GCA_963693515.1. Lineage (NCBI taxonomy): Eukaryota > Metazoa > Chordata > Mammalia > Chiroptera > Vespertilionidae > Pipistrellus > Pipistrellus nathusii. Next base: position 6,518,527 of record OY882877.1, read on the forward strand.
CTAATATATCATCCCATCGCAATTTTAATTTACAAGTGTTAGATCCAAGTTGGGAAACATAGCAGATTTCCATAAACTATCATCAAATGAACTGTGCAGAAAATCAATTACACCTTCTGGATAGCTACCTCATTCTGTTTTTGCCTTCATCCTTATCAACAGGCCTTCTGTTAAGGATTGTTCAGATGAAATGTCAAACATACTATTTCAAAGAACTAAGCTAGACTTCCAGGAATGTTTTCAAAGAGAGCCAAGATATATATCTACAGATCTTTCCGTAATGTTTTATTGCACACGTCTGCACTTCCATACATTTTTCTATAATTATGTACTACCTTTCTTCACTTTTACTTCTTTAGAATGTGCTTGATAGAGAAGCTCTTGATTCTGCTTCCTTCTTTAATGCTCCGGGACAGCATGACCTTTATTCAGCTGAAAGGACCCTCATTACGAGTTTGAGTGCTTATGTTCCAGAACTTGTTCTACTGATTATCTGTGTGACCTTGGGAAATGGTCCCCACCAATCAGGTTTCCATGTTCTCATCCACCAAGTGAAGGTGTTGGACAAGGTGATCTCCAAGGTCCTACCTACCCTGCTCTCATTTCCGGGATTCTCTGACTCGGGGCACGTGGTGGATGCTGATCTAATTAATTTTCTTAGTCACAGTCACAAGACTCAATGGAATGTATTTCCTCACGATTTGGGAGAAGGGGATGCGTGTGTCTGTCTGTCAGATTTCGGTGAAGTATGAACTGTGGGGCTGGCTTTCCTGAAAGGCAGAGTTGAGTTTCTGATCCTGCACTGCACAGAACAACCATCTCATCCTTTGTTCTTTTAACATTGACATTGAACATCCCTGCTTCCTGATAAGCTGTGAAATGGTGTCAAATTAATTTTAATACCCACGTTGTTTCATGTAGTGCCTCATGTTCAAAACTGTTTCTTATAGAACAGAGTGTAAACACATGAGCTTTCTAAAATAGGTTGTGAACTGTTTAAATCAAAATGGCTGTCTTGAAGTAGGGTCATGTAGCATTTTCACGTCTCCCATTATTATTTGCATTGCAAATGAGCAGCTTCTACAGAGCCTACATTTGACTGGACTTCAAGAATAAAAACGTAAGAGATGGCTGTCATATAGCCATCAGCCGTCAAAAATGTAGGATCCTGTAAGGGTGTGCACCATAGAACGTGTAGAGATACATCAAATGGCTTCAGATCCCAAGGGGATAGGAGATCTGAAGGTGATTTGGAAATTCTCTCCCAGGCTTGTCCTTAAATAGAAGGGCGGGACTTGGCAAGGTTGGGTGCAGAGGCCATTATTTGACCAGAGATGTGGCAGGGAGCTCATTTAGCTAACACTCGGAAGAGAGGGCTCAGAGACGGACAGGAAGATACCAATTCCAGGCACCAGCTGACATCAGCAGGAAAGGGATAATCATTTTTTCTCTCCTGTCCAATGAGGTGGATGTCTGCGGGATCCCTTTTCAGGTCTCATGTGGTTCGGGTTCTGGAGAAGGGCCGAACACAAATGAAGAGAGACTAGAAGAAATTCAATTTGGCGATATGGGGGCCAGGCGGTAGTCCAACTCTAGTGGGAGAACTACTCATGGCTCTGGCCCTGCCATCCCTTTTATTGAGGCTCTGAGGAAATACCCATAATCCTTAGGCAGGCAATAACAGAAATTGACATGGGACAAACAAGGTGGAGGCTGCTTCAGCTACCAATGTCTCCACTAAAGGGTGAGTGGTTAGAGCAATTAAGGTTGTTGACAGTCTGGCTTCCTGTCCACATCTAGTAGTGAAACAATAATTGGTTTCCGGCAGATGCTCATTTAGAAAATAATTTTTAAATAAGTTTTCAGGAACCATATAATTCGGTGACAGAATGAGGAGGACCGAGAGACAGGTAGCACAGTGAACCAGCCCAGCCGGTGTGGCTCGGTGGTTGAGTGTTGGCCTGTGGACCAGGAGGTCATCAAGTTTTGCCTCCCGGTTGGGGACATGCAGGAGGCAGCCGATCAATGATTCTCTCTCATCATTGAAATTGATGCTTCTACCTCCTTCTTCCTTCCTCTCTGGAATCCACAAAAAATTTAAAAGTAAAACACAGCAGGATTCAAATTAGACATGCTGATTTAACTCAGTAACGGGGCTGAAGGTAGAAAGGGCCTGTAGGCGGTTGGAGAAAAATATGAGTGTTGTCAGGCCATTGTGTAGTAATCCATGCAACATATTTCTCCCCACGTGATCTCACCCCGTATGTATTCTCTTTCTCTTCACTTACATTCAGTTCCGCTATCATCCTTTTTTTTTTTAACCTATTTCCACCCCCATGATTTGTATTTTCATATCTCCTCCTACACGGGTAGCTTACATTCCTCCTACCCTGCTGCAAACTATCACAACCTACAATTTGCTTTTTATTTAGATTGCATGTTTATTACATATATTTATGCATTTCTGGTGTCACATGCACTGGGAATTCACAAAATCTCCTATTTTTGATCCCCACGCCCCTCACATAATATTATCTAAAATGATGCTAGATATGTAATTAGAACCTAAGTACTTACTGACGACAGTTCCATATTCATGTTTCTGCGAGCTTTCCATAAATACTGTTTTTTTCCCCCTGAATTTTAACATTTCAAAAAAAGGGGAACAAGGTTCTGACATTTTCAGCATTTATTTATAGAAACATTCCTTTGCTTTTCTATGGCGTTTTGCTTTCAAATGGGCATGGGTAGCCATCCAGCTCCCATTTTTACCATTTTTGTTTTATCTCTAAAATTAATACGGCATTTTCTTGGAGGCTATAACAATAACAGCTAGCCCTTAAGGAAGCAAAAGACAGTTCCAACCCAGCACAGTGTGAGTTCCAGTCAGTAGGTGGTCATCTTTCAAGACTTTTTTTTTTTTTTTTTTTAGTTTTGCAAATTCATCTGATCTATTCATTGTTCCATATTTAATTTCATTTCACGGCATGTTCACCTTGGTGGACGACATGGTGTGTTGTTAAATGGTCTTGTTTGCCTTTTCCCGTGTGTGTGATTTAAATTCTGTAGGATGTTATAATTTAACCTTTTTGGGAGGCTGAAAGGGATCTACACATTGAGAGATGCACTGTAGGTACTGAATTCAAGTGATACATTTTTAACTATATTTTTATGGATTCCAGAGAAGAAGGGAGGGGGGAGAGAGAGAAACATCAATGAGAAAGAATCTTCCATAGACTGCTTCCTGCACACCCCCCACTGGGGATCGAACCCACAACCTGGGCACGTACCCTGACCAGGAATCAAACCATGACCTCCCCTTTCAGAGGCTGATGGTCAGTCACTGTGTCACAGCGTGTGGGATCTATAAGTGTTTGTATAATGAACAAATGGATAATTTGGGTTTTGTCTAGTTCTCTCCCCATCTCTTCTGTCTCAGTACTGGCCCACATTCTTCCCATATTTATGTCCAGACGCATCTTTTGGAATGGACTGAAGTTGTAACTACCTGACAGAAATGCCATTACCTGTTACTGTGCCTTTAAAAAGGAACTTTTTTTTATGGGACTGCGATATGAAGAAGTGCAGACGATTATCATATTGACAATTTAGGTCCCGGCTCTTCCATTTCAGGGTTCATGTTCAAATTCACTTCCTTCCTCTTCTGCAAAAATGGAGACAATATTAGTACCTGTCTCCACTTTGTGTTGAGTATCCAGTTAGTACTTCATTGAGGGACGGGGCTTAGAAACATGCCTGGAACATAGCAGTCAGTATCCGCTTTCTGGCAAGGTTAGATTCTCATTAAGGCACTTCTCGATTGCAAAAGTTGAAATATAAACACCAGTTAACAAATAAACACCCTTGCTCATGCACAGAGTCATTATTTAAGGCTAAGATGAAAGGGAAACTTATTAGTGTGCAGTTGAGCTGGGAATGTAACCAAATACTTTCAATGATAAAAGGCGATCTTCCTACTACATTTTTTATAATGACCTCATTTGAATTACCGACTATTTTTTTTTCTGGGTGCAAGGAACTATATTTCCTAATGAAAGAATTACAAGTATATCCGGCCGGCATGGCTCAGTGGTTGTGTTGATCATGGTTCAATTCCCGGTCAGGGCACACATCTGGGGTTGCAGGCTCCATCCCCAGTATGGGGTGTGCAGGAGGCAGCTGATTAATGATTCTCTATCATTGATATTTCTCTCTCTCCCTGCCTCTCTGAAATATAAATTTTTTAAAGGAATTAAAAGCATAGAGCCTTTTATCAGGGGCATGGGTTCGGCTTAAGGAGGAGAAAACCCTTTGCCCACATCCTTAATGTGCCAGGAGTTCATTACCTCCGTGACCTCAGAAGAGTGACCTGGCTACCCTGAGGCTCAGTGATCTCCCCTGTAAAAAGCAACATTAATATTTCCCCCTGGAGTTGAGGGTCACATGACTGCATTAGGTAAAGTGCCTAAAATCGCTTAATAAAAGTTGCCTATCTTTCTCTCTGAGCACTCAGGTGAAGGCCCTCTGGGGACAGCTGTGTCCAGTACAAATCCATTTATTAATCTCCTTCCTGTGTATTCTGTGCCAGTTTCTTATTTGTACAGGGGTGGCCGAAACTGGTTTGGCTCAGTGGATAGAGCGTCAGCCTGTGGAATGAAAGGTCCCAGGTTTGATTCCGGTCAAGGGCATGTACCTTGGTTGTGGGCACATCCCCAGTGGGGGTGTGCAGGAAGCAGCTGATCGATGATTCTCGCTTTCTATCCCTCTCCCTTCCTCTCTGCAAAAAATAAATAAAATATATATTTAATTCTTTTTTAAAATATTTTTTAAAAAAATTAAAATAATTATTTTTAGCTTCAGGTAAATTGCAATATGTCCTGGATATTTGTCACTGCCAATAAATTAGTTAATTTTGTTAAGTGATAATGGCAGCTGTGACTATGTAAGCTAATGGATCATCTTAACATTTTGTTGTCTTCAGATGAGGACTAACAACATTTTCCCATTGATTTTTAAAGAGTGGGAAAAAGAGAGAGAGAAACCTTCTATCCACAGAGCCAATGGGCTAGGCCAGTGGTTGGCAAACTGCAGCTCTTTGGCTCTTGAGTTGTTTGGCAGAAGTCAGCTTAGGAGGACCCTAATTAAGTTAATAACAGCGTACCTCCCTATATAGTTTAAGTTTAAAAAAATTTGGCTCTCAAAAGAAATTTTCATCATTGTACTGTTGATATTTGGCTCTGTTGACTAATGAGTTTGTTAACCCAGTGGTCTGCAAACTCATTACTCATTTTTATTTTTTTTTTGAGAGCCAAAAACCGACTTCTGCGCATGGGCCACAAAGTTTCAATCTCATTGTATGTGCATCCCCTGCACGTGGTATTTTGTGAAAGAGCCACACTCAAGGGGCCAAAGAGCCGCATGTGGCTAGTGAGCCACAGTTTGCTGACCACTGGGCTAGGCTTTAGCTAGATTTAAAGTTATTCTTCAACTTCAAAATGTTATTTAAGTTGAATAACTTCAAAATAACATTTTGAAGTTGAAGAGTAACTGAGGATTATGTTGTCCCTATAACCAAGCACTGGGTTTGGGTCCTGTAGGAAAACGGGAATCTGTCCTGGTGTTCAGAAGTCTCCAGAACGCCATAGGCACACACCTTCATTGAATCCGATAGAATTCAGACATTTCTTGTACAGAGAGCCACATACCTGAGTAGCTTCCATCTCCTCAGGTAACTGCTCTATAAATAAAAACTCATCTTTGTTTCCCTCAAAACTCATCTTTGTTTCCCTCAATTTCTGAATCAGAAAATCTATTAAGACAGGTAATGGAAACATGTTTGTTGGAAATTGTGTCTGGTCCCTTTAGAATGTGTTTACCCCGACCACTGACATGGGGGGGATAGTTGGCGAGGCTTACCCCAGGGTGGCTCTCCAGCTAGGAGGCAGTCCTGCTCCCTGGAATTTAATTTGTCACACGGATTACTGGAGAGACAGCAGGTGTCTCTGCCTAACCTCCTTGGCTGGGAGCAGAGGTATGACACGGCTATGAAAATGAATGCTGACAGGCCGCTCCGAGAGCTCATTTCTCCTGCGGGTGTCACACCATCACGGATCTGCATGGCGCGTGTCCCCCCCCGAGCCAGAGCAAACACTGGTCAGGGCTGTACATCCTAAAAGCAGATATTGTCTACTCCAATCAATTGTCAGCTATTAACGGGCGCTTTTAACTGCATTGGTGAAAGACAGATATGTTCAATGAGTATATTTTTGCAGGAGCGAGATAACATTCACTCGCAGGAGAAATGTAGGCTGCCAGAGTCTATGGTGATGTGTAGATAAAAATTAACACATAAGCCACGATGGACACAGCTTTAGGGAACAAGACCTTTGCCACTGACTGTACCGTGTACAATGCACGGTGATTGCCCTCACAGGTGTGGGATGGAAAGAATAGAAATAGAGTGCATAGCCAAAACCGGTGTGGTTCAGTGAATAGAGCATCAGCCTGCAGACTGAAAGGTCACAGGTTCGATTCCGGTCAAGGGCATGTACCTTGGTTGTGAGCACATTCCCAAAAGGGGGTGTGCAAGAGGCAGGTGATTGATAATTCTCTCATTGATGTTTCTAACTCTCTATCACTCTTCCTCTCTGTAAAAAATCAATAAAATATATATATATTTTTAAATAGAGTGTATACACGGTCAAAAAAAATAAAATCATGCCGGGCTGGAGTGGTAGAGCCTCATTTTAAAGCTATTTCTTTTCCATCTTGATTTTTTTTTTTTTAAACTTCAAAAATTTTTCAGGAAAAGTTAAGTTTTGCTTTGCTGGACAAAACAACTTGGTGATGTTTCAGGTAAGTGAAAATCCACAGCCTTCTTCAAATATGCTCCACCTCCTGTTTTTAACCAAAGTTTTACAAGGAGAGAAGAAGAAAAAGAAAAGACTTTCTATTGTATTTTTTTTCCTTTAAAAACCTGCTCCTCCTTGCAAAATACAATAAAATAGCGCAAACACAACAAGAGCAGCAAGGAAGGAAATCCATGCGCTAGCCCTGCTGTCGGGGTCTGCTGGCTCTGAGTGGACGCCCATCAATATTCATACTTGGGGAGCAGAGATGCAAAACAAACATCCCCCAAGTGCATCTGTGGCCTGGGCAAAAGGCTGGGGGGGCAGGAATGAGGGGCAACTGAAAGCTGGGATCCGCTGCTTTTCTGAGAAAGATTCTCCTCCTGTGCCCTAGTTTTGTGAGCAGCCATTTGCCTGAGGCCTGTTTCATTGTTTGTCCCTGTGATTTGGAAACATGATTGGAGCCTTCCAGGGAGAGATGAATTGTCTGGGGAATGCATGCTATGGTTTCAGGGAAGAAAATGTAATTTTCCAGCCAGATCAGCTATATATTTTATATTCTTTATAGTAGGCGGCCTATATAGAAACGGAACTACGGAAAGTGTGAAAAGGGGGTGGAAGGAAGAGGCAAATGAATGAACTAGACTTAGGTCTTCACAACTAGATTAAATGTCTATGTTAACCTGTTTAGCCTGGCTCAGTGGTCGAGCATCGACCACCTATGAACCAGGAATCTACCACGGTTCCATTCCCCACTAGGGCACATACCTGGGTTGCAGGCTCTGTCCACGGTAGGGGGTGTGCCGGAAGCAGCCAATCGGTGGTTCTCTCTCATCATCAATGTTTCTTTCTTTCTCTATGAAATTCATAAAATATGTATATTATATAATGAGCACTGAACGGTGTAAAGATATCAAAAGTAGGTAGTTTTTGTTTCTGCTCTGAGACACACACAAGGCAGTGTTCTAAGCGCAAGCATACAGTCTGAGCCGAACTATCGCTCACAAGAACTCAATATATTGCCGAAGCCGGTTTGGCTCAGTGGTAGAGCATCGGTCTGCGGACTGAGGGGTCCCAGGTTTGATTCCGGTCAAGGGCATGTACCTTGGTTCGGGCATATCCCTGGTAGGGGGTGTGCAAGAGGCAGCTGGTCAATGTTTCTCTCTCATCGACATTTCTATAATAGCTCATCAACGTTTCTAGCTCTCTATCTTTCTCCCTTCCTCTCTGTAAAAAATCAATCAATATATATATAACAAGAACACAATATAGGAGATATTGCTATTCCCATTTTTCACAGGAGAGAAGAGAAAGTGGGTTACACAACCTGCCCTAATATTCTATGATCATACAGCTAGGATGAGAAAAAAATTTCTGAATCCACAGCCATACTTTTTCTTCCTTATTTAACAGATTGTTATCTTAATTTTTTGTTGACTTTTAGGGAGGAAGAGAGATGGATAGAAAGAAAAATACCATCAGCTGCCTCCTGCATGCCCTCCACTGGGGATGGAGCCCACAACCCAGGTCATGTGTCCTGATAAGGAATCCAACCAGGACCTCCTGGTTCATAGGTTGATGCTCAACCACTGAGCCATGCAGGCCAGCTATTGTACAGAGATTGTAAACACACCAAGATTGTCTGAGCCCTACTGGGTTTGGCTCAGTGGCTAGAGCATCAGCCTGTGGACTGAAGGGTCCTGGGTTCAATTCCAGTGAAGGCACATATCTAAGTTGCAGGGTCCATTCTGGTCTTGGTCAGGGTGCAAGTGGGAGATAACCTATCGATGTCTCTCTCTCACATTGATGTTTCACTTTCTGTCTCCCCCCTCCCATTCTCTCTAAAAATCAGTGGAAAATCCTTGGGTGAGGATTAACAAAAAGTCCCAATAAAGTGAAGAAACAGGAAAATAACTGCTTACATTGGCTTCATGATTTGCCTGATTTGGGGGGAAAGAAATGAGAAAAAATTGTTAATGATTCAAATCTCATTAAATTGACACACTTAACCCTTGTTAAAAGAACTCATAGTTGGTATTAATGAGATATTTTCGACAATTTCTTTGAGCAGCCTGTAAGTAAAAAAATCAAACATGTTTCAATAATATTTTCCCTCTCAGTAGGTACTTGTTCTTTCAATGTTGATAAAACCCTGGGATTTAAATCCATTGATTGACAATTTGGAGCTGTTTATTTTTCTCCTATTTTCTATTTAGGGCTTCCAGGGACAGGAGGGCTTAAAGAAGCGAAGCTAAGGGTGAATGAAGAAACAGTCCTCATTTATACACGCTGATTCTCCTCTAGATATTTTATGATAAAGCCATTTATTTCCTACTGTTAGATATCTTTTCAGAACAATAACAATTCCAACTCTTTTCAGAACAATAACCATTCCAACTCTATACACAATCAGCTTTTAAGTATACTCCTGCCGTGTTCAACAAACCAAGGCTCAAGAACCACGGATTGCCTCTCTGTTGACTAATGAGTTTGCCGACCACTGTCCTAGTTCATAGGTGGAAGTTCAACTCCTGAGCCACAGTGTTCCTCTTTTAAACTTTTACGTCAGCAGTCGGCAAACTCATTAGTCAACAGAGTGGCAAATGGAAGCTCACAGGCCTCATGTGGCTCACAAGCTGCAGTTTGCTGACCACTGTACTAGTGAAACCACATGCAATGTTTTCAGAAGGAATTATCTATAGCCAATCTTGTGCAGAAATAATATATATATGTAACTTACAAATATAGTATGCATCTATTATATATTATATTATGCATCTATTATATATTATATAACATGATTATATAATATATATGTGTATATACTATATAAACATATTGAAATATATATAATTTATAGTATACAAAGATACAGGTATATTTCTTCAATGATTATATGGATCTTTTCTTTAAATATGTTTTTATTTCAGAGAGGGAGAGAGAGAGAAACATCAATGATGAGAATCATGGATCAACTGCCTCCTGTACACCCCCCACTGGGGCTGGTGCCCACATCCTGGGCACAAGCGCTGACTGACCAGGAATCTAACCAGGACCTCCTCGTTCTTAAGTCGATGCTCAGCCACTGAGCCATGCAGCCCAGCTATTGTACAGAGATTGTAAACACACCAAGAGTGTCTGAGTCCTAGCTGGTGTTGCTCAGTGGACAGAGCATCAGCCTGTGGACTGAAGCGTCCTGGGTTCAATAAAAACTCATACCTGAGTTGCAAGGTCCATGTTGGCCCTGGTCAGAGTGCAAGTGGGAGGCAACCTATCGATGTCTCTCTCTCTCCCCTCCTAACTCTCTCTAAAAATCAGTGGAAAATCCTTGGGTGAGGATTAACAAAAAGTCTCAATAAGGTGAAGAAATAGAAAAGAAATAGAAAAATAACTTTTTCTTTAGGAAAATAACATCTTAAATTGGCTTCATGATTTGCCTGATTTGGGGGGAAAGAAATGAGAAAAAATTGTTAATGATTCAAATCAAACACATTAAATTGACACACTTAACCCTTGTTAAAAGAACTTGTAGTTGGTCTTAATGAGATAGTTTTGATTTTTTACTTACAGGCTGCTCAAAGAAATTGTCAAACATGCTTCACTAGTATTTTCCCTCTCAGTAGGTACTTGTTCTTTCAATGTTGATAAAACCCTGGGATTTAAATCCATTGATTGACAATTTGGAGCTGTTTATTTTTCTCCTATTTTCTATTTAGGGCTTCCAGGGACAGGAGGGCTTAAAGAAGCGAAGCTAAGGGTGAATGAAGAAACAGTCCTCATTTATACATGCTGATTCTCCTCTAGATATTTTATGATAAAGCCACTTATGTTTCCTATTGTTAGATATCTTTTCAGAACAATAACCGGTCCAACTCTATACAGAAACAGCTTCCAAATATACTAGTGCAGTGGTCAGCAAACATGTGGCTCTAGAGCCTCGATTTGGCTCTGTTGACTAATGAGTTTGCCGACCACTGTCCTAGTTCATAAGTAGAAGTTCAACTCCTGAGCCACAGTGTTCCTCTTTTAGATGCTTAGGTCAGTGGTCAGCAAACTCAGTCATCAGAGTGGCAAATCGAGGCTCATTTACACCCTGATTCTCCTCTAGATATTTTATGATATCTAGAGCCGCAGTTTGCCGACCACTGTACTACTGAGACCACATGCAATCTCTTCAGAAAGAATTATCTATAGCCAACCTTGTGCAGGAATAATATATATATACTATACAAATATGCAAACATTATATAACAATATATAACATGAGTATATAGTATATAGATGTATATACTACTTAGTTATATAGTATATATATGTATATACTATATAAACATTTAAATACACATAATTTATAGTATGCAAATATACAGATTTATTTCTTCAATGATTAACTATGTGGATCTTTCTTAAAAATAGATTTTTATTTCGGAGAAGGAAGAGGGAGAGAGAGAGAGAGAGAGAGAGAGACATCCATGATGAGAGAGAACCATGGATCAATTGCCTCCTGCAAGTCCCCTACTGGGGATGGAGCCCACATCCTGGGACTAGGAATCCAACCAGGACCTCCTGGTTCATAGGTGGATGCTCAACCACTGAGCCCCGCCCAGGGTTCCCTGGACCTCTTACCTCTGTTAAGGACTGGCTGGAGCCGGCCAGAAGGAACCTAGTGCAGCTTGAGGCTCAGGCTGCCTGTACTGACCCAGACTCTCCCTGCTCCCTTTCCAGATCCTCCACCTACTGGCTCTCGCGCGTCCAGTCCTTCCTCTACTGCAACGAGAACGGGCTGCTGGGCAGCTTCTCGGAGGAGACGCACTCGTGCACCTGCCCCAGCGACCAGCTGGCCTGCACGGCCGCCCTGCCCTGCGCCGTGGGCGACGCGGCCGCCTGCCTGGCCTGCGCCCCGGACAACCGCACGCGCTGCGGCGCCTGCAACGCGGGCTACATGCTGAGCCAGGGCGCCTGCAGGCCCGAGGTGGCCGACTCCACCGACCACTACCTGGGCTTCGAGACCGACCTGCAGGACCTGGAGCTCCGCTACCTGCTGCAGCGGGCCGACCGGCGCCTCGAGGTGCATGCCATCTTCATCAGCAACGACATGCGCCTCAACAGCTGGTTCGACCCGTCGTGGCGCAAGCGCATGCTGCTCACGCTCAAGAGCAACAAGTACAAGGCCAGCCTGGTGCACATGGTGCTGGGCCTGTCGCTGCAGATCTGCCTGACCAAGAACAGCACGCTGGAGCCCGTGCTGGCCGTGTACATCAACCCGTTCGGGGGCAGCCACTCGGAGAGCTGGTACATGGCCGTGGGCGAGGACGGCTTCCCGGACTGGGAGCGGACTAGGCTGGACCTGCCCCTGCAGTGCTACAACTGGTCCCTGACGCTGGGCAACAAGTGGAAGACCTTCTTTGAGACGGTGCACATCTACCTGCGCAGCCGCGTCCGGGCCAGCAGCGGCGCTGGTGGCCCCGGAGGCAACACCACCGACGGCAGCAGCAGCAGCGTCGTGTACTACGAGCCGCTGGAGTTTGTGGACCCGGCGCGCAACCTGGGCTACATGAAGATCAACCACATCCAGGTGTTTGGCTACAGCATGCACTTCGACCCCGAGGCCATCCGGGACCTCATCCTGCAGCTGGATTACCCCTACACTCAGGGATCGCAGGACTCGGCGCTGCTGCAGCTGGTGGAACTCCGGGATCGAGTCAACAAGCTGTCCCCTCCGGGCCCCCGCAGACTCGACCTGTTCGCCTGCCTGCTCCGCCACAGGCTCAAGCTGGCCACCAGCGAGGTGGTCCGCATCCAGGCGGCCCTGCAGGCCTTCAACGCCAAGCTGCCCAACGCCGTGGACTACGACACCACCAAACTGTGTAGCTAAACCAGGCATAAGCCAAGCACAAGAAGCCCACGTGCCCCCCCCCCCCCCAGGGGGAATTTTTCCCTAGTGCTTTTTTTTTTGGGGGGGGGCCGTGTCTGTTGGGAAGAGTTCACTTACTTAAAACACAGTCGTCTTTTCACTATCTCGTCTTCTATCCGTGGATAAAACCGTTTGGAGGGCAACCGTTGCTGCCCATGAATATACCCCACTTGCAGTCTTGGTTGGTTGATGAATGAAAATATATAACGGACGCCCGTCTAAGGAGACAGCCTACTTTTTACAAAGAAAATTTCATTTGTAATTTTCTATGTTCCGTGGCCAATGCTTTTGTGCATTACATCCTCTGGAGGGAACATAAAAACAGAAAAGATACCAATAAAATTTTGTAGCTGAACAGTTATTAAAAAGAAGTGCCGTGGGTTTCTTCTTTCTTTTTCTTTTTTTCCCCCCGTGAAATGAGTTCTGTTTGGATACATGGCTTGTTAGGAAATGGGGGGACATTTGAAAGTCCCTCTCAACTGCCTTCAGGGAAAATCCAACTAGATGGAATGCTTAGAAACTGTTGACACATTATTACTTGTGTTACCCGTGCTTCCAAACCATTCCAAGAGACATGATCCTTATAACAAATAGGTAAAATGTTTCCCAAATAAATGTACCAAAGAAGGTGACCAAAAGCTTATCATAGACAAAGGAAACTCAAATTTTTTTAGCAACTTGTTCAGCCATTGTTTTGCTAAAGTCTAATAGCCTATAGTTATATATGCCACAATCATTTTCATGTATGAAAACCTAGTTATTCCAACATTTTACCAAAGTCAATTGTATAACTTCCAGAACTTATAGTAAATAATGATGTGTTGGTATAAAATAAATCAATAACTGATGTAAAGAAATTTTTTTCAGATAAACTATTACTAAAATACATTAAAAAACACACCCTTTTAATATAAAACTAATTTTAGTTTAAGGTTTTGTTTTAAAATGAGTTCGCATATTGCCCATGGTGTAATATTAGATATATAATTAACTTTTCCCCTGCAGATGTAAAATGCATTTTTAATTTAAATTCCTATAGTTTAAAATATTTACATGTCTCCTTCCCCCTCCCCCCCCCCCCACATCCCCCATTAACTTCTCCCAGGCTGCTTTTTGCTTAGATATGCCTGAATGTACCATCAAGTGTGGTTATGGTGCTTAGCACTGGGCTCTTATCTAGATGTGCCATAAGCATTTCTTAGCATTTAAACAAAATCCCTGCTTACCTGCTGAGGCCGTCTCGTCATTTTCCAGGGCTCGGAGACAGGAACCCTTGACAGGAATGAACAGGGTAAGACTGGCCACAAAAACATCACCCAGACATCTGGGTTCTTGAGATGTTTGTTTTTCTTTCCCAGACATTTTAACCACGAGTAGTTCTGACGATAAATATATAGTCCATCTACCATAAGCAAACCACTGATCTCGCATTGCTTGGGGTAGCTTCTAAGCAGTTCAACAGAAAATATATACAAATATACAATTATTAAACATCATCATTTTGGTGTTATATCAAATAGTCTCTTCCTTTGATTCTAACAACACTAGATTATAGATTATTATTCCCCTCCCCCCCTTTTTTTGTGAAAGGCTCAAAATGGTGGGTCAAACCAAGATGTTGAGAGCCCAAGATTCTAACACAGGTTTGTCTGAAAAAGAATTACCACAAGGACCTTTATCAGAAAGAAAGTCTTGGGAGCCTAGGCCAGACACCAACCAAGCAACCCACATTGTCACCAATGGACACGGGAGGCAGAACCCTCTGGAACAGAGGACACTGCCAGCCATGCCAGTTCACCCTGCTCTGACTGGCTTATGGGGAAGACCCTGCAGCCACAGGTAAGAACTTAACGGGGCTTTCCTCCTGGGATGGTCCGTGTTGGCACAGAAGTCCCACTGGTCAGGATCTAATTATCCGAGTGCCAGCTGCCTGAGTAACACTGGTAGCGTGACCTTTATATCTGAGTCTGGTTCCCCCCGAAATACATAGGTCATACGAATGCTTCTCTCTAAACACTGTGTCTAAGGAACCATGATTACAGTGTAAGTGAACAGATCAAGCAAATTCTCAAGTGTTATGCAGATGTAGAGGATAAATGATCAACACTTTTTTTTGGTTACCATTTCTCATATATTACTGGAATTTTGAAAACCCCATAGGAAAAACAATTTTAAATAATAAGTGTTGCTTGGGGTTTCTAAGAAGCTACGGATAGGTGTCCCAGATCAGTGTGACCACTGAAAAGAATATATAAAGTGAATCAAGCTCAGAGCGCCTGTGATAAGAATCTCTTTCTGAGTTGGTGCCTGGACCATTTAATTAGAATAATAATATCCTCTTGCAAAATTGTATTTCCCTCTGGTCATAGATACGGTCTTTATAATTTGAAGCCACAGAGTCACAGATGTTAAGCTTGTGGTATTCTTAGGCAATTATCGCATAATTGACTGAATTTTTAAAATCTGAGAGTTGACATTTTGCTATGCCCATTTACTGTCTTCCCTTCTACTGCCATCGATATTCTACTTTCCCCATCTGTGTGATCAGATTTATGTTTCTACTTCCCAATTTTCCTGGAGATAGAAATATAAATTATAATTCAATCACCCTATAATAGTTCAATATTTGATAAATATATGTCAGCTGGAAATGTTCACATCTCCATTTCTTTTACGTGAACGCAGCATCAGCTCTTTTAATGAACTACGGACGGCTTGTGAATTAGAATATCCATGTCAAATTATCTGATATGGAGGACATGTGGTAAATTAGTGCATCCAAATGAAATTCAATCTGAAGCAAAAGTTCCACTCTTGAAATTATCTGATGTTTCTGACAATCAGGCTAACCATTTAATCACCAAAGTGCTATTTCGTTCTATGGTTGTACAATGCAACTATCACATAGTAACTATACTATGTAATACTTGATTAAATATATATGCAGTACTTACCTTGAGAAAAGCACTGTCCCTAGGGAATAGGATTTCAATACAAGATATAACCTCACCACGGATTTCTAACTTGACTCTTCCTCCAACAAGCATTGTTATGGGCGTAAAACAGTCCTGAAGGGTTCAGAAGCTGGCTAATACAGGAGCCTTAAAAAAAAATGGTGTGTCTACCATATTGCTAGAAATCCATAATTCATCTTTTCTCTCTAATTTCCCTGGTAATTTTTCCAGTTCCATTCCCCTCCAGTCACCAGTGTGAACTTTTAAATTATAAACCTATTAAAATGGAAATGGTACACGTATCTTGACTGAATAGGGAACTAACTCTTTAATTGGCATGTAATTCCTTTCTTAATCCAGCCCTTAGCTATTTCCCTATCTTCTTTTTCCAAAGTATTTATGTCATACCAAACTATTATTTAATATTAGACTGTATTTAAAAAAAGAAAAATGGTGAAGAAAACATAGAACAGGTTTCTACTATTCAATCTACCTTGGTACCATCAGCAATAAAGCAAAGTTATTAGGTCAAAAATAAGGAATCTGAATAAAGTAGAGACTTAATTTAATAATGTTACAATATTTATTAATTGTAACAAAGGTACCACAATGATATAATATTTTAATAGGGAAAAGTGGCAGTGGAGTATAGAAACACATTTTTTTTTTTTTAATTTCCTGTAACTCTAAATCTGTTCTAAATAAAAGCTATGCCCGGCCAGTGTGGCTCAATGGTTGACCTATGAACCAGGAGGTCATTGTTGGATTCCCAGTCAGGGCACATCCTGGGGTTGTGGGCTCAATCCCTAGTGGGGGGGCGGGTAAGAGACGCTGATCAATGATTCTCTTTCATCATTGAAGTTTCTTTCTCTCCCTAGCCCTTCCTTTCTGAAATCAATAAACAAGTATATTTCAAAAAAAAAAATAAAAGTTGTTTTAGAATTCATAATCCCTGGGATATTCAGTGTATTATTAAAAATTTCATGGGTACAAATCATTTTCAAGCAAACATCTCAACTTTTGAATAATGTTTCCCAGAAGTATTATTACTGTTTACTGTTTGCTCCCTAAAATTCATCATCTCCTATTCCTTAACTACAAAGCTTCCCAGCTCAATTACTTTTCCTTCCCTCACTGACTCCCACTCTATAAATTCTCACCAATGAAACAGGAGTGCAAATCCTCTCCGGACAACACGCAAACATATGTGCTTGCAACAAGCTTGGCCAAGGCTCCCCGTGACTTAGCCACTGCCCTGGCTGGGAATGGCCCTGAGAGAAGCTTCCTAGAACACCATGTTTCAAGCATGCAAGAACCCCAAATATTGCTGAAATGAATACTCCAAGCAGATCCTACATACCCACCCTACACATAAACCAAGAGAGAAATACATGTATCGCTCTTTAAAAACCATTCCATTTGAAGTCATTCTAAAATCTTGGTTCACCTTGCATCTCTTAGAGTAATACTTCCCACGCATTGCATTTCTCCAGTGCCTCCTCCAATTGAATATGTGATTACGCTAGTGCACTTTTTGTAATAATGGGCACGACACTTACAATTTACAAACTATAGACATGCTTCATATTTTCGGTAACTTTAGCAGGAACTAAGTAGTTGTTTGTAAAAGAATATTAACTAGAAATGAAAATCTTATACTCCTTTAATGGCCTAAAACTGTTGTTGCTGTAATGCCTTTGATGGAACTTTCTATAAATTTCATAGAAAACAAGTCTACTAAGTCATCAAAATGACCACCAGTTACCTTAGGTCAGTGGTCGGAAAACTCATTTGTCAACAGAGCCAAATATCAACAGAACAACGATTGACATTGCTTTTGAGAGACCAATTTTTTAAACGTAAACTTCTTCTAACGCCACTTCTTCAAAATAGACTCGCCCAGGCCGTGGTATTTTGTGGAAGAGGCACACTCAAGGGGCCAAAGAGCTGCATGTGGCTCTAGAGCAGCAGTTTGCTGACCATGGCTTTAGGCTGTTGTTATAACATTATCAGGCATAGTCATCATTTGAGCACATAGGCTAGCTTTGCTGCATACTAAATGGCTCTAGATTGCTATAATTTTTGTGTTCATGCCAATATCCCAAGCACCAGCCCAGTATTTGGGTTCCAAACATTATACTCGGTTGTCTTAAACCTTTAAAAAAATACATATATGACTCTAATATTAGATGGACATGGAAAGGAACTTAGGGCATCTAAATGTGTCTGAATGAAGATTACTTTCCAGGAGTGATTTGAAGCATTCAGTGACTAGAGAATCTGAGATTGTATACCCCTGTAGCACATCTTTTAGTCAAATATGCTTTATATTTAAAAAATATAACTCTACTGGACTACTAATTACATATTTTGCCTATTGTGAGACAAGGCTTTGAAACATATTTTCTAATCTTCAGAAGCATTTACCAAAAATGAACTATTTCTCCATTGAGCCAGTCTCATTTTCTTAATGGCCTTGATGACTTGGATCTACCTAAAATGGAAAGACTTAACTTTTTCGTTCTGTTCATGCAGTGATTCAACCATATATCTATTTATTCAACAATAAAATACACCAAGCCCCAATCATGTGCCTGTTATATTGCTAGTTGCTAGGATAGAGAAACCATTTTTCTTTGCTTTAGCCTTCCACAATTTATGAGGAGCACCTAGCAGTTAAACCCCAAGATTGTGAGGTCCACTGATCCAATCA
Organism: Pipistrellus nathusii; assembly: GCA_963693515.1. NCBI lineage: Eukaryota > Metazoa > Chordata > Mammalia > Chiroptera > Vespertilionidae > Pipistrellus > Pipistrellus nathusii. The sequence goes on from OY882877.1 coordinate 6,536,956, forward strand.
GTCCCTCTGTTCAATCTGAAGGATAAGATAAGCTACCTTTAAGGCTACATTCCTGTATACACACCCCTCCTCCCTGCTGGTTTAGTACAAAGTTCCTTTCCTTTCACCTCTTTTGTACCCTTCATAACTTTTGCTCTAAGAATATTTTGCAGGCTTTGAAAAAATACTGATGAGGCACCTCCCTAGGACACCTGCCCTATTGCTTCCTGAAGAACTAACAAAGAATCCCCCACACACACACATACCATGTCTACTCAATTTCATCTAGCAACAGCAGCAACCTGAAAATCCCCCTCCCTTTCTTGTCCAGGATTTTAAAACGCAGGTGCAGTTTTGGCCCTTGCATTGATTGATTAGCAATGCACTGGCCCTTTCTATTCCGGTAAAATCAAAATTTCTCCTTGCATCTACCTCTTCCTTTAGCTGTGAATTTGTCCACAGCCCATGTCACAGGCCAAAAATTCTAACACCAGGTTCTAAGAACAAAACAATGGAAAACACGCGACCTGTGGCTGAATTTGCTAGGTTATGGGTACGACTGAGTCTTTGATGCTTCTACCACTGGAACTCCTGAGTTTCATCTGGCACTGGCTACTATCCAGATAACATGCCCATCAAGATAGCATGTTGTGTGACCCATTGTGGTCCTAGGGCCATGTTCTGATGAATAGGAAGTGAAAAGAAGGAATGTGTACTGGCTTCATTTGCTCAGAGCCAGCTCCATCACTTGCAGGGTTCAATGCAAAGTGAAAACACACTACCTTGTGGAGAACTTCAAGATGGCGACAGCAGCGCTTCCAGACAAGCCTGGGTCCTTCTCCATGTGGGGTCCTTGGAATCGCTCACGGGGCACATTCATGAAGCTGACCCTACATGCTCTTACTAGGAACATGGCAGCTTGTCTTTTTTCTCCTTTTCCTTCCTCACTTGCTGGAGTTAAAAAAAAAAAAAAAAAAAAAGGAAGATCCATGAATCCAGAATGACACAGCTACCTGTTATACCTAAACTAATGACCTATTTCTTCCTTATTAAAGGCCACCCTGTAAATCTGACATAATAAAAATATGTAAGTCCAATACACATATGCTGGCATTTCCATTATCATTATGTTTAATTCCTAGAGGTAAAAGTTAAAGCGGAATAAGTAAACTGATGGAAAGTTAGTTTACTAATTGATGTGATCCTAAGCTGCACTTAACATGCTCATTGTACCCTGCTTTATAGAGACACGCTTCTCTAATATTTGATTGGATGTAATGAATCATTCATTGCATTAATGAATGTTGATGCCAGTTGTGTCAAACTGTTGATACAGATACAATTTACATACTGCTTCCACATCGGCTGGCTTCATCCCTCTCATTATCAGCAATATCAGAAATTACACTGAATACGTAATTTATTCTGTGCAGTTGTGAGTAACCTGGCTGGGGGGGACAGTGGATGATATAAGGCATTCTCATCCACTTTGAGGCCAGGAAAATCCAAATCATGCAACAGGGAGCAATATATTCATTTTTATCTATTCAGGTGCAGTTGACCTTGGAGCAACACTGGTTTGAACTGCATGGACCTGCTTACACATGGCTTTTTTTTCCCAATAAATAATTGTACTATTTTTATCTTCAATGGGGGGGGGTGTACAGTTGTATGCATTAATATACCCCATATTCTATAAGGAATTGAGCATCCACAGAGTTTGGTATCTGGGGGGTAGGGGAGGACCTGGAACCAATCTCCCAGAGGGGGCCAAGGAATGGCTGTGTTTTGGGGGAGTCAAAAGTTAAATGCAGAATTTCAACTATGTGGGGGCTGGCCCCCCCTAACCCCTGAGTTGTTCAAAAATCAGCTAGAGATAGGTGGGTAGGTGGATGCATATATAAATGGTAGATAGGTAAATAGCTACCAATGCAATGTAAACATACATGGTAAAAAAAACTAAGTTTTAATGGAGTAGTTGATTGTTATTTTTAACGATAAGATGTTCTCCTCTAACTGAAACCCTTGGAAACAATTCAAATTAAAGTGATCCCTGCACTCTGGTTGAAATCAGGCCCAAGTATCACATAGGAAGTGAAGGCCTTGTCTTTTAACAGTGGCATAGACCCTTTGGGTTGTTCTTGCCTGATTTCCATGGGCCCCCAGAGTGCAAACATACACTAAAAAAATCCTATATTAATAATAAATTACAGCTGAAACCAGTTTGACTCAGTGGATAGAGCATTGGCCTACGGACTGAAAGGTCCCAGATTTGATTCCGCTCAAGGCCATGTACCTTGGTTGCGGGCACATCCCCAGTATGGGGTGTGTAAGAGGTAGTTGATCAATGATTCTCTCTCATCGATGTTTCTAACTCTCTATCCCTCTCTTTTCCTCTCTGTAAAATAATAAAATACAGTCAGGAACTCTTTTGTGCTCAGCATCTTGTTGCAGTAAGTAAGCCGCTTAGTCTTCTGGGACTTTGAGTTCCTCCCATATAGATAGACTTTATGGCTACATTTGCTTTAGGTTCTCATTCAACTTGAACATGTCTATGACTTCCTGTGCAAACTGACTCAACTGACAGAGCCCCCTCTGGGTGAGAGCGGCTGCCAGCTATCAATGGTGATGACAGTGGCTCCCTGAGCCTTAAAATATGAGCAGGATCACAGTACATCAGGAGCCCATGAAAGAACATTCCAGATAAAGCAAGTGCCATATAATTTGGGAATGCCAAGGCATAGCCTGGCAACGAGGAACATATGTGTCTGGCACCGCTTGGAAGTTTAATTGGCACTTTGTGTTCCAATGCTTTGATTTGGGGAAAGTAAACATTGTTGTTGTTTTTTTTAAGCCCCACTGAACACAGTGATTTCCTCAGTTGTTGGGAGTGATTTAAAAATTAATGCCACTCTCCACTGGCAAGGGACCCGGTACGCGATCGGATAGGTTTGGCTTTTGTAGTAACAAAGCCACAGCTTGTTTGCCAGTCCTGCAGTGGCCAAAGCCATGATGCCCATTGTTCCATGATGACTGAAGGATGGGAGGGGACAGAAGGAAAATGCAATGAACGATTCATTAGGGTCACTCGTTTTGTATAATAAATTAATTTCCCGAAAGTTGGCATTTGTCCTATGGAATCTGGGGATTGAAGAAAAGCACACCTAAATTTTTAGAAAACAATACCTTTCAAGAGGATGGATTCTTAAAATCAACACTTCACAGATTTACCTGTCTATTCAAAAATTTTTATTTAAAAAAAGGTTATCAAAAATCCATGGATGTCAAGGAAGGCCATCACCCTTTCAATTGCATTGCCATTTACAAAGGAAGGATGTTTCTGTAAAATTCAAGTTGCCCATGTGACCCTACTTGGTTTGGCTCAGTGGATAGAATGTCAGCCTGCAAGTCCCAGGTTCGATTCCGGGCAAGGGCACATGCCCGGGTTGTGGGCTCAATCCTCATTTGGGTGATGTGCAAGAGGCAGCAGGCCAATGATTCTCTTTCATTGTGGATGTTTCCCTTTCTCCCTCTCCCCTCTCTCTGAAATACACACACACACACACACACACACACACACACACACACACACACTGATCAATATGACTCTTGGTCTCTCTTTTCTTCAGAATCCATACAGACTTTAAAATATATATATATTTTTTTCACTATCTGTGACTTTGGATAAATTGTCTTTCTGTGCCTTGGTTAGCTCAATCTGTAAACTACTGATTATATATATATATATATATATATATATATATATATATTTATATTTAAAGTTGCCTATATGAGTTCTAAAGAAAAGAGAGACCAAGAGTCATATTGATTCATAATCTCCAACCCCAACCAGGGACATGCATGCCCTGGTCAGTCTACTTCCTCTTATAAATATTTATTTTCCATGACAGCATTCATAACAGGTAGCATTAACATGGTAGTTAACTTACTTTTCTTTTACTTTTCCAAAATTAGCAGTCTTTTTTATTGCTATAGACTGAATGTTTGTGTCCCCTAAATTGATATGCTGAAAGTTAATTCCCAAGGAGATAGCATTAGGAAGTGGGGGTAAGGGGAGGTGATTAAGGGATAAGGGTGGGGCCCTCACCAGTGGGATTTGTGCCCCTGTAAGAGATCTAGTGAGATCCCTCACCCCTCTTACCTGGTGAGGCCACAGGCAGATCTTTGTCAATGAACCACTATGCAGACAAGAAATCCTCCAGTGCCTTAATCTTGACTTCCCACCTCCCGGTCTGTAAGAAATAAATGTTTGTTGTTTAGGCCACACAGTCTATGGCATTCTTCTTAAAAAAAAAAATATATATATATATATATATATATATATACACACACACACATATATACATATATATATATACATATATATATATATATTTGATTTTTTACAGAGAAGAAGAGAGAGGGATAGAGAGTTAGAAACATCAATGAGAGAGAATCATCAATCAGCTGCCTCCTGCACATCCACTACTGGAAATGTGCTAGCGACCAAGGTACATGCCCTTGACTGGAATCAAACCTGGAACCTTTCAGTCTGCAGGTGGATGCTCTATTCACTGAGCCAAACTGGTTTCAGCCATGGCATTTTTCTTATAACAGAAGTGAACACATTTATACAATTGATAAAACTTCTTAAAATCACTACGGTTTTAAACATCACCAATGTAGCTTATATCCCAAGTGGCAATGAACTATTTAGTCTCTCTTGTGTATTTAGTAACATTTTTAAAGAACTACATGCCTGACACAGTTCTAAGTATTGTGCAAAGACCAACCCGTCTAATTCACAGATCAACCCAGAGAAGTCTATTTACACCAGCATTTTACAGACTGAGCTAACCAAGGCACAGAAAGGCGAGATAATGTATCCAAAGTCACACAGCTAGTGAATAATAGGACCAAGAATTAAGACAGGGGCATTTTAGTTCTACACTGTGCTTTTCAGTACCATATTTTAAATCTATTTATAACATTGCAATATGATCCTTAGCCAGTGAGGCTCATTTAGTTGACCATCATCCCTTGTACCAAGAGGTCACCGGTTCGATTCCTGGTCAGAGAACATAACAGGGTTTCAGACTCAATTCCCAGTAGAGGACCTGTAAGAGGCAGCAGATAGATGTTTCTTTCTCCCTCTCTGGAGTCAATAAAAACATTAAAAAAAACCCTAAATATTAAAAAAAATTGCATTGTGATAGATATATGTATGTATACACGCCCCTTTTAGCAACATCACTCATGTCTCTCTTTATATCAAGAAAACTTTGAAGACCATGAGTGACTCCTGTTGTTAGGTACACAGCAATAATTTAAGGCCATTTCAAAAGTGTATTAATAATTACCCATTCACTTCAATTACTTCATTCACTGCACTTGTGTCTTTTAAGTGATAATTGAGTGTTTACGCATGATAGTATGAAAACCCTGGAAATTAATTTTCCTTCCGCCATGTGCAAATTAGTGCATCCTTAATACTGCAACGAAATTAAGAAGCCATGTCCCTCGGGTCCTTAGTTCTTCTCTCCTTTCTTCCTGGCTCCTGTACTCAGTCAGCCTCATTCATTCTGAGGCCTCTAGCTATTGGTTTGCATTCAAAGCATCTCTTCTGCTCATAGGAAGTCAGTGGCTATCCTTTTCCTGTGGCTGCTGTAACAAATGACCTTGAACTCAGTGTTTAAAGCAATTTGCATTTATTCACACACATTTCTGGAGGCCGGAAGTAAGAAGTTAGAACCCAGTGGCATGCAGGGCCAAAGACCCCACAGAGGCTCTTGGGAAGGTTCTAGCTCTTATCTTTCTCACCTTGGGAGCTGCCTGCAATTCTAGCTCCCTGGAACACCGCCCTCACCTCTCTGACTTCACCTTGTGCCTGCACTTAAATAAACAAAAAGTCTTCAAGCCTAATGAAACCCTTTAAAATGTAAAAGGGTGGCTCAGTGGTTGAGCACTGACCCTTGGACCAGGAGGTCAAGGTTCAATTCCCCATGTTGCAAGCTCAATTTCCAGTGTGGGGGTGGGGCATGCAGAAGGCAATTGCTTAATGTTTATATATCATCAATGTTTCTCTCACTCTCTCCCTTTCTATCTCACTAAAAATGAAAACATTTTTTTTAAATGGCTGGGGGAGTAATATTGAAAAATATTCGCTGTGTGTGGACCCTGACCTGGTAAATGTATCACACATATTCAGTGATGGTGAATGAGACTGTGCGAAAATTCTAATAACTTCAGACTAAGTCTGGGATGGTTCACCAATAGAATCTTTGTTATTGCTGTATTTATTTATTTTTTTAACAAAAGAATGCTCTGCGGAAGAAATGTAATGCCTTGATGATGACTTTAGTGGCACTCTATTATTTATTTTGAGGTTCTGACATTAGATGATGCGATTATGAAATTACTTATAAAATATCACTTATTTTAACATAAAAATAATAATATTCTTTTTAATGTGACAATTTTTTCCTTCAGAATTTAGCTGAAGTAATTTAAGGTATAGAAATACCATTTTAGCAATATGAAAACTATATGCATAACAATGAACAAGGAAATGTTAATTTTTGAAAATTATTGAAAGTTTTGTCAGGTGATGTATGGGTAATACAAACAGTGGGTAAGTAAATAAGTATAAGCAGGGTAATCACATATTAGAAGTTCTCTTTTTTGAACACTGGTTCTAGAACTGAATAATAGCCCAGAGCTTACAAATAGCAAGAGGGTCAGGCTTTGACACAGCTCTCAAACTCTTGCTTCCCGTTGTTTAAAAAATATAGTTTTATTTAAAAACTATAGAAAGAGGAAGGGAGAGAGAGAGATAGAAACATCAGTGATGAGCCGAGACCGGTTTGGCTCAATAGATAGAGCGTCGGCTTGGGGACTGAAGGGACCCGGGTTCGATTCTGGTCAAGGGCATGTACCTTAGTTGCGGGCATATCCCCAGTAGGGGGTGTGCAAGAGGCAGCTGATCAATGACTCTCTCTCATCGATGTTTCTAACTCTCTCACTTCCTCTCTGTACAAAATCAATAAAATATATTTAAAAAAAAAAAGAAAAGAAAAAAGAAACATCAGTGATGAGAGAGAATCATGGATCAGCTGCCTCCTGCATGCTCTCTAGTGGGGATGGAACCTACCACCTGGATTCAAATCATGTGCCCTGACCTGGAATCCAACCATGACCTCCTGGTTCATGGGCAGACTCTCAACCACTGAGCCACACTGGCTGGGGACTTCCCATTAAAAAAAAAAAATTTCCCCTCCACTTTCTGCACTCTTTGGTCCTTTTCCAGCCTCCACACATCTAAGGGAGTGGACCTCAACTTAGACCTCGAGGCTTTGCTTAAAAGACTCCACCATTAATTACTGCTCATCAGCATCCATCATGGTGACAGCTCCTGTGAGCAGGGCTGTTTATTTTGTTCTCACCTTCTCTGCCTGGCTGTCACATGAAAGAGTTTTATGGTTCTTGAGGGAGCCATCCTTCTCTAGGACCAGCTGCTTTAAGGGAGAGAGAGAAAAAAATGTCTCCCCTTCAATGTTTCCCTGGCTTTGGTGTTTCCTTGTAAATGAAATGGCAGCCCTGTAGCAATTACTAGTCTCCTTTAATTGAGTTCATTGATAACTCAGTGGAGTTAAACCAACCAGGAAGCTATTGGAAAAAAAAAAACTGAACACTAATGCTATTACAACTGTTTTTTCAGAGATGATCACAGAAGTTACACTGTCTTGTGGGGATCCTATTTAAATGTTGCTTGACTTAAACTTTGACAAATAATAACACCCAAAGAGTGAAGACTGAGCTTCAATTGATCAGAGGCACTTAATAAAATATTAGTATGGAGCCAGGAGAGATCCCTGACTTCAGATATGGGTGACTTCAGTAATTTCAGAAACACACTACACTGAGAACAATTTTTCAAGATCTGGACAAAAAACGTTTTTTAAGTCTTTGAAAGCCCTGGTCACGTGGTTCAGTTGGTTAGAGCAGTGGTCAGCAAACTGCCACGGTTTGCCGCTCTGTTGACTAATGGGTTTGCCGACCACTGCCCTAGACTCTCGATTCCAATAATTACAGGCTGTTGTTCTTTGTGATTAAGCTCCTATCTCAGTGGTTGGCAAACTCATTAGTCAACAGAGCGGCGAGCTGCGGTTTGCCGACCACTGGTAGAGCATTGTCCCATACACCAGCAAGTTTTCTGGTTGGATTTAAAGTCAGAGCACATACTCGGGTTACAGGTTTGATCCCCAGTTGGATCTCCTAGGGAAGGCAACCAATTGAGGATATTCTCTCTGTCTCTCTCTCTCTCTCTCTCTCTCCCTTTATCTAAAATCAAAAGTGCATCCTTGGGTGAGGATAAAAATAAAATTCTTTTAAAGTGTCAACTAGCTAATAAAATAGTGAAAAATTACTGGCCACAATACAGAAGTCAGAATCTTTAAGAGGTAATCCCAGCACAGGATTTTAACAAGGGGACTTAAGAGACCCTTAGAGGTGGCTGGGATAGCAAGCAGGAACTGTTAGAAACCAGGCATGAGTTTGGCCTGATAAGAATCTCAGTACCACTTGAAGTCATTGTTCCTACCTAGACAGGTTCAAGGTCAGAAATTGGATGATTGTGAAGGTGTGCTCTCAAGGGTTTTTCAAAAATAAATTCAGCCCTAGCAGGCTGACTTAATGCAGTGGTTGGCAAACCACAGCTCTCGAACCACATGTGGCTCTTTGGCCCCTTGAGTGTTCTAACGCCACTTCAAAACAGATTCACCCAGGCTGAAAACCAACTTCTGCGCATGGGCCACAAAGTTCCAATCATACTGTGCCTGCGTTCCCACACATGGTATTTTGTGGAAGAGCCACACTCAAGGGGCGAAAGAGCCAGATGTGGCTTGCCAGCCACGGTTTGCCGACCACTGACTTAGTGGATGTAACGTCAGTCTATGAACTGAAGGTCGGTCACAGATTTGATTCTGGACAAGGGCACATACCTGGGTTTTAGGCGTGATCCTGGCACCAGCCAGGGCATGTGTGGGAGCAACCAATCAATGTGTCTCTCTCACATAGAAGTTTATTTCTCTCTGTCTCTCCCTCTCCCTTCCACTCTCTCTAAAAATCAATGGGAAAATATCCTCTGGGGAGGATTAAGATAAAATAAATAATACAAATAAATAAATGTAAATACTCCCTGGAAACATAATATAGGTTTTATCTTCTGATTAAGTATTTTATGATTTATAAAAATATAATTTTATTGCTGGGACTGGTTTGGCTCAATGGATAGAGTGTCAGCTTGGGGACTGAAGGGTCCCGGGTTCGATGCCAGTCAAGGGCATGACCTTGGTTGTGGGCATATCCCCAGTAGGGGGTGTGCAGGAGGCAGCTGATCGATGACTCTCTCTCATCGATGTTTCTAACTTTCTATCTCTCTCCCTTCCTCTCTGTATAAAATCAATAAAATATATATATATATTTTTTTAAAATATATATATATATAATTTTATTGATTTCAGAGAGGAAGGGAGAGGGAGAGAGAGAGAGAAACATCAATGATGAGAGAGCATCATTGATGGGCTGCCTCCTGCACGCCCCCTACGGGGATCAAGGCCACAACCCACCCAGGGGAGAGGGGCTCTCTACAGATCCCACGGCCAGGGGAGCATACAATGGTTGTGTGTATCTGAATTTCCTTATCAGTGTCTGTGGCGGTGTTGAAACCTTGCACTGTATCGCTTCCTCGCTGGAAGTGGAAGTTTTGTGTGTCTTTATTGAGACTTATCTCCATGGAATCAAGTTCACTCAATCTAAGGGTGCCCTCTGAGCAGCTCTGACCGAGGTGGATAGACTTGTCACCATCGCGAGAGGGAGACTTCCATCAGCCTAAACATGTCCTTCCCCTCCCTGAGGATGATTCCCTGGGCACCTTCCATTGAGTGTCATCTTAGGGATAATTTGTTTTCTTTTTTCTTATTTAATTTCCTTCCTGAGTGCTAGCAAAGCTTAGTTCACACTTTTTTTAATTTAAAATATATATTATTGATTTTGTACATAGAGGAAGGGAGAGAGATAGAGAGTTAGAAACATCGATGAGAGTGTCATTGATCAGCTGCCTCCTGCACACCCCCTACTGGGGATGTGCCCGCAACCAAGGTACATGCCCTTGATCGGAATCGAACCTGGGTTCCTTCAGTCCCCAAGCTGACGCTCTATCCATTGAGCCAAACCGGTTTCGGCTATCCTAAGTTTTTGAATGGCTGGTACCCCGCCACATCTTCCATCGCTGATTTAATGATAATTAATTAGTTTTGAAATAGTAGGTTAGAAACACTCTCCGCTTTGTGGTTGACTGTTTGGATAGTGTTTTTTTATTAGCTAATTAATATTGATTATCTTCCTCCATTTCACTCTTAGTGCTTCTTTTTTAGGGATGATGCTTGAGTTTCCCCATTTATTTTAATTTGTACCAGTTTGTTTTTTCTGGACCAATAAGTATTAAGGATTTCTAAAGAAAGTTTGACATTCCCAGTACCCTTTCTGCTGGTAGTTAAAAGAAACTTCTCAAACACATGGCATTTGTGTGTGTGTGTGTGTGTGTTTGTGTGTGTGTGTGTGTGTGTGTGTGTGTGTGTGTGTGTGTGTGTGTTGGATAGGGATGTTTGGTGAATCTTCTGAGTTTGTGAGGGGACCATTACTATACATCCCCTGCTTTGTTCACCCCTCAGCCCTCCAATCAAGCCTTTCAGGGATGCCTTCCTCTTCCAGTTTCTTTCCTTTCCCTCAAAAGGGTGCCTTCTAAACACTACGGTAACCAAAAACATACCACCAGACTCAGCCTGCTGACTCCCTAGTAGTCCATGCCCTGACCCACTGGCTCTCAGGCTGCTTCTACCACCAGACTCAGCCTGCTGACTCCCTAGTAGTCCATGCCCTGACCCACTGGCTCTCAGGCTGCTTCTCAATACTTCCTTTGTCAGGATTGAAACTTGCTTCTGCAGGTGATGCCACACATGCCTCTATCATGAGGACTCTTACTGTTTCTTAATTTTTACCTACATTTCTATCGCTATGTAGTGAAATGGAATTCTGAGCAGCTCAGTTACTTTTAAATGATATTTATATATATTGTAGCAGTCAGGATTCTCCAGAGAAACCAAACCAATAGGATACATATACAGATAGATAGATAGATAGATAGATAGATAGATAGATAGATAGATAGATAGATTGATTGTGGGAATTGGCTCACATCATTATGGATGCTGAGATATACCATGATCTGCTATCTACAAGCTGGAGAAAGAGAAAGGCTGGTGATACAATTCAGTTGGAGTCTGAGGACCTGAGAAGCTGGGGGAGTGTTGGTAAAGGCAGACAACAGTCTAAAGGCCCTAGAACCCTGAACACCAATGTTCGAGGCAGGAGGAGAAGACGTTCCAACCCAAGAAGACAGAATTTTCCTTTCCTCTGCTTTTTTTGTTCTGTTCAGGCCCTCATGCCTGCACTTAGGGCTGGATCCCCAGTAGGGGGCTTGCAGGAGGCAATGGATTGGATGGCCTCACCTCACATTGGTGAAAGGAATTCTTTTACTCATTCTACTGACTGATTCAAACATTACACTCTTCTGGAAACATCATCACAGACACACCCAAAAATACAATCATCTATGCTATTTGGGTATCCCTCAGCCAGACAAGTTGGCACATAACATTAACCATGACATACAGGTAAAATAAATTTTGAAGGACTCTTGTCCCCTAGTTTTGGTTAGCTATGATTTTTGGAGAAAGTGGGAGATTTCCTTAGTCACAGTCCATATTTTTAACCTATTTCCTTAATTTTGTGTGGATGTTTGGCAGCTTAGGTCATTATTTGAGAAGCCGAGTCTCACTCCTCATTTCTGCTTTAACCTCCCTCAGTATTCTACTCGATAGATGTAATATTCAGGCCACCCTGGAGCTTTTTCCATCTCCAGAGTATATGAACTCACTGCAGCCTCAAAATATTTGTGTATTTTAAATTCTTCTCTCCCACATCTCTGTTCAAATCTTATGCATTTTATCAGTTTTCTGGACATACTTATCAAAGCGGGCTCTTCCTCAAATTTTCTTCATAACACATATCACTCCTCAAAATGTATTAGCTTATATATTTATAGCCTGCCTTCTCCAATAGAACATAACTCAGCTATTATGCTTGTTTTTTATTGTATTTCCAGCACCCAAAACTATGCTTACACATAGGGGGTATGTAATGCATATTTGGTGCATAAACTGTTTTTCAAATTCAGTTTGATTTTTTTTTTTTACCTATTTATACACAGTTGTACTCTGAGAAAAAATTCAATATTTTGCCATAAAACAGTGTCAACTCTGCATTCCATTTTGATTTATCACATCAGAAGCCTTCTCTCTGTGCTCGGCGTCAGATTACTGGATCAAATTGAAACTTTGAATTATGATTCAATTTAAGAGTTTTTGTAGAGAGATCACCTGAAAGTTATTTAAAGTTCTGTCACTGCCAATAAAGAAGGCTTTTATGTCTTTGCGGCCCTTGTACGGGTTCAGAAAAAGCATTTCTTGGGATGGAGGCTTTTCCAAGCTGCTCAGCATGATCTCTCCCCACGCACAACCTGTCCTCTGTGGGGGACACTATTTACCCAAATCCTACACCTCAAACCTCCAACCGCTGTCAACACGCTCACTAACAAGATATGAACATGGCGGCTATTATACAAAAAATGTTTTGCAATTTTTCTTTTGTAATCCTTTCCCCAGCTACTTCAAGTCCACAACAAATCTCAATCTTTAAAGGTCCCTGACAAAGGAACAGAGGGCTAAAAATGAGGATATTTCACGGCCCTATGGGTAGTCCTCCTTTGAGCTCCGTGGGACTCTTCATTTGTCCAAGACACTCCAGCCACAGGGAGGAGAAGCAATTTTGGCTGCCCCTTCTTGGTGCAGTGTTCCTGGGGCAAAGTCCATTAAGGAGAGAGGGGAGGGGTGTGGGGGAAGGCCAGAGAGAGAGAGAGAGAGAGAGGAGAGCGCTCACTATAGCCTACAAAAGCCCATACTGATGTCAGCATGTATTTTTTTATTGGTCATTTCTGAGCAGCATTTCACAAACATCCCTGCGCCACCCTGTTGAGTCCCTGTCTGTTACGGACATTACAGTCAGGAAAATTCAGGAAGATATGCTACTTAGGGAGGACAGCAGGGACAATAATTATTAATCGAGATATGGGATAAGAAAAATATGGGGGGAATGTACATGATTCAATGTACATTGAAATAATTAGCCGTTTGTGCACAATTCCCCTAATTTCCCCCAAGGTATTAGATGCTATAGTTCATATATTAATTAAATATAGATGCACTTCATTGTAACTCTACAGATAAGACAATCTGAGAAGCCAAAAGCTAACACAATATGTCAGCACCTTGGGTAATTATCTATTTTAATTTTTTTTTTTTTTTTAGAAAAATAGTTCTACAGGCAAGCATTGGAGAAAGAACAGATCATTAGAAACTTTGAACATGTAACGAGGACTTGGTATTTATATTCCTATTGCTACAGTACTGGTTTATTACAGAGAATATTTCATTTAATGTGGATTTGGAAAACCCATTGGAGAAAAGTAGAACAAATATGTACTGGTTTTTCTTGGGACATCTAAAATGAGGGGGCAGCCCTAGCCAGTTTTGCTCAGTGGGTAGAACATTGGTCTGAAGGCTGAAGTGTCCCTGGTTCAATTTCGGCCAAGGGCACATGCCCAAGGTTGCCTCAGTAGGTGGCATGCAGGAGGCAGCCAATCAATGACTCTCATCATTGATGTTTCTCTCCTTCTCCATTCTTCTCTGGAATCAATAAAAATATATTTAAAATAAAATACAGTGAAGGGGCAATGAGGCAATCACCTTTGTATTAAGAATGAAAGAGGTTCATGCCTGCGCCTTTACAAACACCATTAAAAAGTGCGCCCTCTGCCGGTGACCTGCAGCACATGTGCAGGATTTCAGAACACCCCATTTCTTTTTCTTTTTTCTTTTTTTCTTTTTTTTAAAAAAAAAATATATATTTTATTGGTTTTTTACAGAGAAGAAGAGATAAGGATAGAGTTAGAAACATCGATGAGAGAGAATCATCGATCAGCCGCCTCTTGCACACCCCCTACTGGGGATGTGCCCGCAACCAAGGTACTTGCTCTTGACCAGAATCGAACCTGGGACCTCTCAGTACGCAGGTCGATGCTCTAACCACTGAGCCAAATTGGTTTCGGCAGAACACCCCCATTTCTTTGGGATCGTTGCCTCTGGGTTTTGCCTTGGTGGGGATTTGCCCATCTATTTGGTGGTAGGTAGAGTTAGTCCATATCAGAGTGGGGGTGAGGAGGCTGTCCTCACGTTGACTGTCCAGTGGCCTTAACGCTCCGGGTCACTCTGGCACAGGAGGCCCGGCCTGGAGAGACAAAGGTGCCTGTGGGGAAAGACCACTCTTCTCTCCAAACAGCTTTCTAAAAGGCTACGGACACCACAAAGCTACTTAAGCTAACTGATTGACAACATCAAAAGGCAATCAAGTTAGCTTAGTACCATTTACAGCAGTAGTCCAGGCAGGAGATTGAGATTCACACATCAAAGCAAAGGGTACAGATTGGGGTCTTATAGGATGTACTTAGAATTAAGAACAATCATTTAAGTGTCAGCCAAAAGAACATCCTTTCTATTTAGCCCAGTGTATCATGATGTCTAGTGCATTTCCTGTGCATTATGTCACGGGGTATAATGTTTATCTGTATTTTCCCATTGGTATAATTCTTCATTTTGGCAAAACAAGACTATCAATCAATACCAGCTAGAAAATAAACGCAATCACAGAATGCTATTTGAGGCTGGTTACTTGTCCTGAGCAATGTTGAGTGCGATTTATTTTTCTTCTCTTGTACGTTCATGTGCAAATCCTTTACCAGACTCAGAAATGTTTTAAAAAATGATCATCTGTCCTTATGAAATTTATTCTAATACTTTTCTTGGAAGAATAATACAAATACAATTCATTGTTTTCTCTTATCCCATTGCGATGGTTTCATTGCCTGAAAGTTGGATATTACACAAAAATAAATGAATCTAATGAAATGCCCGAGGACAATGGAGCTGAATTATTAGGAAAATGTCAGATACAAACACACACAAAAGTATGTGCTGTACAAACCGCGCCTCTTTTATTTATTTTTTTCTCAGCCTCAGTGTGTTCTTTAAATTTTTGAAAACCTTGTTTTAAAAAGATATTCTTTAAACTTAAAAAAAAAATTTTTGTTCAAAGACCCTTTATTTCTTTGTTGAGAAAACACGGTATTGTATTCATAGAGAGACTCATTTAAAAAAAAAAATGTTTTGCCGAGACCGGTTTGGCTCAATGAATAGAGTGTCGGCTTGGGGACTGAAAGGTCCCAGGTTCAATTCCGGTCAAGGGCATGTACCTTGGTTGCCGGCATATCCCCAGTAGGGTGTGTGTAAGAGGGAGCTGGTCGATGACTCTCTCTCATCATTGTTTCTAGCTATCTATCTCTCTCCCTTCCTCTCTGGACAAAATAATAAAATATATTAAAAAATGTTTTTACTTATTTGAGAAAGAGGAAGGGAGAGGAAGAGAGTTAGAAACCTCAATGATCAGAAAGAATCATGGATCGGCTGTCTCCTGCATGCTCCCTACTGGGGATCGAACCCCCAACCAGGGTATGTGCCCTCACCAGGAATATAACTGTGACCTTCTGGTTCATGGATTGATGCTCAACCACTGAGCCTCACTGGCCAAGCAGGGAAAGTCTTTTTCAATGCAGGGATATATATGTTATGACCTTTATCTATTATACTTAAGGTTCTCAAAGACTCATACACATGCAGGTGAAGGATCACACTCTCATTGAAGAAAAAAATCTATCCAAATTCAGTGGCCTCTGAATCATACGTATGGATTTCTATCTTTGCTATACATTCCATCTGATGCATTTTTGGATTCCGAAAGACTTAGGGCTGTGGTCCCTTCCTAAGAGACAGCATGGCATCCTCTGGCATCCCTGCCAAAGCAGAGGACGTGCCATTGGAGGGATGCTTTCTGTCCCAGAGGCTGCAGCATCTTCAAAGAAAGAGGCGACTGATTCGCACTAAGCAGCCGCCGGCTAACTCTCTAATTAGGTGACACTCTGGATGCAGTGCAGGCCCTGAGCACATATGGAGGAGCAAGCACGGGCCGGGGAAAGTGCCCACAGTGGGACTTCAAAGTGAGCAGATGGCCGAGAAACACCATTCCCACCATTATGTCCAAGTTGTCACTTTAAGTCCATTTAGCATTATTATTTTTATTTTATTTTTTTAAATATATTTTTATTGATTTTGTACAGAGAGGAAGGGAGAGCGATAGAGAGTTAGAAACATCGATGAGGGCGAGTCATCGATCAGCTGCCTCTTGCACACCCCCTACTGGGGATGTGCCCGCAACCAAGGTACATGCCCTTGACCAAAATCGAACCTGGGACCCCTCAGTCCCCAAGCCGATGCTCTATCCACTGAGCCAAACCAGTTTAGGCCATTTAACATTATTATTGTTATGGAAATGTGATTTATGGAAATGTGATTCTCGGACTTTTCATTTGCAAATATTTGTCACTCTCTGAAATAGTTTATCAAGTAGATCCACAGAGAGGCATTTGAAGTTTTGCCACAACAGAAAACAGAAATGTTTTGGCCTCTGTAATCTGCTATCTGAACCCAAATGGGATTTTAAGATACTTAGCTTTGTTTGAGTGTGATGCTCAGTAACAGATAAATAAAACATCCACAGGATGTACGTGGTTATTTTTAAAGATGATTAATAAATGTCTTATTCTAAAAATATATTGCATCTAAGACATCAAAATGGAAACAGATACAAGGTTTTGAAAGCTCATCTTTATAGCAATCAAGGTAAAACATAAATGTATTTTGAAAATAGTTTCCCAGATAAAGGGATTGAAAATTATCTTATAAATATCACGCTGAAACCGGTTTGGCTCAGTGGATAGAGCATCAGCCTACAGACTGAAGTTGTCTTGGATTCGATTCCTGTCAAGGGCATGTACCCTGGTTGCGGGCACATATCCAGTATGGGGTGTGCAAGAGGCAGCTGATGGATGTTTCTCTTTCATCGATGTTTCTAACTCTCTATTCTTCTTCCTTTCTCTCTGTAAAAAATCAATAAAATATATTTTAAAAAAAAGAAAAAAAAGAAAATTATCTTATAAATATCAGCAACAGTACATGCCCTTGATCAGAATTGAACGTATTACCCTCCAATCCGCAGGCCAATGCTCTCTCTCCACTGAGTCAAATAAGCTAAGGCTTTTTCGTAATTTTTAAACTGATTCTATGCTTATGCTCTCAGTCCCTTACTCATATAATGTGACGGCTAGAATCCAGCTTCCCTCAATTTCTCATTTGCTTCTCCTGAGTGGGAAAAAGACATTTGCAAAATTGCTTTTTCAACATCCAGCAATGGTGAGTAGATCCTGTTAGGTAATTAATTTACTTTAATAACCATGCTTTCACACTGGCCGTGTTAGTATTTTCCTCGTGAGTACATCCCACACAGAAGAAAGTGAGAGCTAGAGGCTTTGGTTTGCTCATTTTCTCTGGCTCTATCCCTCATGCTCCGCATTGCTGTTTTTATGGACTTGCTGATATCTTGTCCCTGCTTGACCCATAATATCTCAAACCTGGGTTTAAAAAGTCAAAAATGATTTTTCACAGTTCATGAATCAGACAAATATGTGCTGGATGAGTTTTCACAAAGAGTCAAAGAATACATATCTTAGGAAGCTGTCAGATACACTCTGAGGCAAAAATATGGGCAGACAATGTGGTATTTAAAAAAAGAAAAAGTAAATGATTTTTCTCTGCCATGAGGGTGTTGAAATCTGAAATAATGCAACAATTAGAAAGAAACTGTGTACTAGTCCCTAATTTCCCTCTATTTCCACAAATATTCATTTGAATTATTGGACATATAATTCCTTCCCATCTCATTAAAACTTTGGAATAAATTTGGACTTTGTGTATATGGACATTAATGTAAGTTCATTATAAGATAAGAATACACTATATACAGAAAAGGTAAGATCCAGGCCACGTGGCTATCATCCTCAACCCTAACATTTCTCAACTTCTAAACTATGGCAGGAACTGAAAAAAATTCCCCACCGGAAAATAAAGAGTGCCGAGTGCAAAGACCAAGGTGCTTAGTGCAAAGACCATGCAAAGACCAAGGTGTCCATTGCAAAGACCATGCAGTGGCCAAGGTGCTAAGTGCAGAGACCAAGGTGGCCGAGTGCAAAAACCATGGTGCCCAGTGCAGAGACCTAAGTGTCCAGTGCAAAGACTGTGGTGCCCAGTGCAATAGCCATGGTGCCCAGTGCATAAACCAAGGTGCCCAGTGCACAGACCATGGTGCCCAGTGCAGAGACCAAGGGTGCAGAGTAAAAACCAAGATGGCAGAGGTGCATTGTGTACAAAAAAGGCCATGAGCAAAAGAGCCAAGTGCAATAGAACAACTGAGCTGGTCTAAGAGAACTGAGTCTCCATGGCCACAGCCTAAGAATAGAGGAGGATCCTGGAGCCCTAGCTCAGCCTTCTCCTTTCCTCATTCAAAGAATCAAGTTCTGCTCTGCTTCACTCAACTCAGTCTCTTTCTATTGGCATCAGTGACACTGGGCAGAAGGACCTCGGTTGGGGTCTCCTAATGGAAGATAACATCACCCCATCTACTTTGTAAGCCTTGGATGGTGTGGACTTGGGCAATCAATGGGCCCTAAATGCTTATCAAATGTCTATAAAAAAAAAAAAAAAAGGAAAGCGATCTTCTGGTGGCAGTATGGCTGAGAACTTTCCAGAAAAGCCATGCAACAGTTTCGACTTTTTGAAAATACATACATTATTGCTCCAACCTGTCACTCTGCTGGGTGCGTGTCCACCTGAGCCCAGTTGCTATTTCAGTTCTAGACACTCTTTCAACCTGTCTGACCTGCCTGTCATCTCCCTTTAGTAGCTTAATTAGGGAGTCCACAGCCTGCGTGTCTCTGTGCCCCGATCACGGGCCCATATTCCAAGGTCCTTTCATAAGGCTTCTCGTGTTAATTCATCATTTGAAACACAAAGCACAGCAGGGCGACTCTCCGTGGGGAGCTTTCACAGAAATGATTGTGAGCTGACTAGTCATGACCTTGGCTTCATCTCTGCTCCATTTTTTGATCTAAAAATCTCAGGGAACATCAATTTTGAAACCATTTCCAACTGCACTGAGAAATGGCGTTTGAAGCTTGGGGCCATCAATTCTCTCTGGATATGTCCCCCATTCGGAGTAGATTGGGTGGGATTAAAGGAAGCAGGCATGCTCTAGGGGTTAAATGAGAGAGGTATTCCACTCGAATGGCAATTCCAATAGGAGGGCTGTTTTCCAATTATGGACACAAGGGCAGAGCATGGCGGGGAACATTCCACGAGGCAGAATAAGGGAAATGATGCTCCAAGCCTCCCTCACCCACAAACAGAAAGGAAAACCATTATTTCCTGAAACCAGGAGCAGGTGTAAGGCAGGGGACAATCAGACCATGGATTACCAGGTAAGCGACTCGGGGTTGCCTTTGGCAGGTAGAAAAGTTCAATGCTGATGAATGTGGTAACCAGGGGTTAGTTAAGTGATTAATGAAGAATATTAAGGTAGGTTTTTAAATTGTATCTATTATTCAAAAAGTTGTTTAATCAGGGAAATGTTAGCTAAAACCAATATGTTATATATTTTTACATGCATCAGGTTAAAAAATTAAATTGGAAACTGTAAGTCCGTGTGAATGTTGGCAATGTATTTTATGTTATTTATTTTAATATTTTTTTTTCATTGATTTCAGACAGGAAGGGAGCTGGAGAGAGAGATAGAAACATCAATGATGAGAGGGAATCATTGATGGCTGCCTCCTCAAGCCCCACATTGGGGATCAATTCCACAGCAATCTGGGCATGAGCCCTGACCTGGAATTGAACCTCCTGGTTCATAGGTCAATGCTCAACCACTGAGCCATGCTGGCCAGGCTAAAACATAATATTTAATAGAATCTATTTAACATGATAATGTCAAAGAATTAGATTTTATTATTTTTTAAAAATATATTTTATTGATTTTGTACAGAGAGGAAGGGAGAGAGATAGCGAATTAGAAACATCAATGAGAGAGAGTCATCGATCAGCTGCCTCTTGCACAACCATTACTGGGGATGTGCCCGCAACCAAAATACATGCCCTTGACCGGAATCGAACCCGGGACCCTTCAGTCCCCAAGCTGACGCTCTATCCACTGAGCCAAACCAGTTTCCGCCAAATAATTAGATTTTAGATAACTATGTTTCAGATAACGATGAGTAAGCCAGCATGAACCTGGCAAAGTAAATACCATTCTCCTCCTCAAAATAGGCGTCAGTTTGGAGTTTACGAATTTACTTCAGGTATAAACAGTCCTAATCTCAGACCAATTTAGGCCTAACCAAATAGTCCTGTCCCTAAACAGTTTTTAAACATGAAACAAGATCCTTTAACTTATATATATTTTTAAAAAAGTGAACATAAAATTAGTTCTTTCTGAAGAATTCTACATAGGCGATTTCATATATGTCTTAAACCTTCTTTAAAAAAGGGCTTTCAAGAGTTTTTCCAATAAGATACTTTACTAGTAAACACACACACACACACACACACACACACACACACACACACACACACAAAGCAAAAACAAAAACAAAACCCCAAAAACACACACACTCAAAAGCATGATTGTTTACTTGATATGAAGGACCCCATACTCTTTGAAATGAATGGAAGAATATAGATAATTGTGTTTTTCATTCACATCTGCAACCTGCATCATGTACCATTTATTTAGAGTTGTTATAACATTATATTACAGTCTATTTCGTGCCTAATGTTTTCATGTTGGCATTTCCAAATTTCTCAGTTTAACAATGTGGAATTGAACGGTAAGGTAGCAACATAATTTAGGTTGCTGTTAGTCAATTAACTCTGTGTGACACTTGAGGGAAAAAACAACAACTGGTTTATACAATTGCAATTTCAGAAAATAAAATAAAAAAAGCTTCATTTTTGTTTGTGGAGAGTAGCTCACATCAAGGACTGTTATTCTATTGCAATATGTTTCTGGCTCCAACCTCTCAGGAAATACACTTTTTCCCCCTCTCTCTTTTATATCATAATTTTAAAATATATTTTATTAATTTTTTACAGAGAGGAAGGGAGATAGTTAGAAACATTGATGAGAGAGTCGTCGATCAGCTGCCTCTTGCACACCCCCCACTGGGGATGTGCCTGCAACCAAGGCACAAGCCCTTGACCGGAATTGAACCCGGGACCCTTCAGTCCACAGGCTGATGCTCTATCCACTGAGCGACACCAGCTTCGACTCTTTTACATTATTGATTCCACACTATCCCCCTAGTTGCAGGAATTTCCACTAAATATTGTAGCACATGCAATGCTTTGATTTGCTTTAGGGAATAATGTTGTGTGTGTGTGTGTGCTTCAGCTTTTAACCTCAGTCAGGAGTACAAGTTGCTCTATTACACCCTCACGATTTAAATGCAAATAATCTTTAAACAAAACTAATCTGGAGGGCTTCTGTGCAGTGCATGATAAATGGGAGGGGGCTTTATGAAGCGGGATGGGGAGCCACTCCGGCTCCTCGTCCACATCCATCATCTCTGCACGCAGATCAACAATTAAAATAGTTCAGTGCTTCCCAGGGAGTCTGGGAAGGCGAGTTCATCATTTACCCACCCGTGGCATCACCTTGGGGGGACGCAGGCTGCTCCGGAGGGTAAGTGTTAATTGAAAACGGTGTAACGGAAATGGAAGAGCCTGCCTCTGGATTCGCTTACCTGCCAAGCCCCCTCCGCCTGGCGCCTGGAAAGGCTAACGGTCTTGGTCTTGACTGACACAGTGATGCCTCGTATAAAGAGGGCACACAGCCGTTTTAGGGGCGCTCGTTTATCCTGCAGAAATCCACTTTTCTCCCCCCAAAACGTCACTTTCAGCAGAGTCTGTGATCCTTAAAAATGACAGTTTACCTGTCTTCCACCTAAAGGAAACTTTGCTTTGGTTATTTTAATTGCTCATGGTCTCGCCCTGGACCAGAATCGAACCCCGGGACCTTTCAGCCCGCAGGCCAACGCTCTAGCCACTGAGCCAAACCGGTTTCAGCGAGATGCCTTTATAAGGAACAGAGCTCTTGAACTTAAGATAGCCGTGTTTAAAACGGTTTTCTTTCCTTTAAGAGCAAGCCCTTTCACATCCTATTTAAGAAAGTGACCACTTCCCAATATCAAAAACATATTCATCTCTATTCTCTCTCCCGAACGCTACAGAGCTGTGCCTGTGACATTTCCAGTTCTGGTTATCCGGGTCTGAATTATGGATGTGTTGTGATGGAGGAATGCTAGTCCATTTTTCTTTCCCTACAGATAGCGCATCTTTGCTGTTCAAGTTGCCGCCTCGGCCCTAAATCAAGGCAGCGTCTGGTCTGGGTGTGGATCTGGGCCTGCGCTCCCCTTGTTGTTCTGAGCGTCCACTGGCCCATCCCTGCGCCCTGCTGTCTGAACTGCTGCAACTTAGAATAAATCTCAGGATTTAGGAAAGGCTTCTCCTCCTCTACATTTGTCTTCCTCAGACAGCTTTAACCCACTGATGCTTCTCTGCTCGTCTACGTAAATTTTAGAATCATCAACTCTGCTGGTCAGTGTGACTCCGAAGAGAAGTATTTCATTCCAGAATAGAACTTTGAATTCTGCTCCTCCTCCACTTAGACACACAATTTCATGAAAATCGGCACCGAAACACCGCAGTTTCTCTAGGGGTGAAAAGGGTGTAAGATCAACGGGCATACAAGTTAATGCACTTCGTATAATATCCTACCTAATAGAAGAGTCATGTGCAAATTAACAACCAGTCTGCTATAAAGCCACAGCCATCACCCACGCCCACCAATCAGAGCAAGTATGCAAATTAACTCCAACCAAGATGGCTGCAGCCACAGAGAGCAGTTGAGAGGCTTGGGTTCCCCCGGCAATTGAAAGAGCCAAGCTTTCCACACACCCTGGCCAGCCTAGGCCTCCACTCAAGGATACAAAGTTTCAATTATAGAAGGTAAATAAATTCCAGATACCAGGGCTCTGCCAGAGTTGCCAGAGGGCATAGCTGACCTGCAAACCACCTCAAGCCCCTCGCCCAGGCTGCCCCATGCCCCAAGGGAACCCTTATCCTGATCCAGGACACCCTTCAGGGCAAACCAACCAGCCCCCACCCACGCACCGGGCCTCTATCCTATCTAATAAAAGAGTAATATGCAGATTGACCATCACTCCAACACACAAGATGGCTGCCCCCATGTGGTCAGATATCCTTCCCCCATGTGGACACGAGATGGCCAGCAGGGGAGGGCAGTTGGGAGGCACCAGGCCTGCAAGGGAGGGCAGATGAGAAGGGCCAGGTCTGCAAGGGAGAGAAGTTGGGGGTGGTCAACCCTGTAGGGAGGGCAGTTAGGGGTGGCCAGGCTGGCAGAGGAGGGAAGTTGGAGGCAAAAAAGGCTGACAGGGGAGCAATTAGACATCAATCAGGCTAGCATGGGAGTGGTTAGGGGATGATCAGGCTGGTAGCAGAAGTGGTTAGGGGAAATCAGGAAGGCAGACAGGTGAGCATTTGGGAGCCAGCAGTCCTGGATTGTGAGGGGGATGGCCGACTGCCCTGTGTATACCCGATCCCAGTAAATGGGCAATTGAACATCCCTTGAGGGGTCCCATATTGGAAAGGGTGCAGGCTGGGCTAACGGACACTCCCCCCACGCAGTGCACAAATTTCATGCATCGGGCCTCTAGCATTTTAATAAGAAAGGATGCTCACTTATGAGAAATTTTACTCTAATACATTTGTACTTAATACTTAGGTTTTATTCAACATTGAACAGCCTTCTCCCCCCCCCCCCCCCCCCACACACACACACACACTATTTGCATCAGAACCCAGAACCTCTGGTACAACCAGGTGATGATGTTTAGGGACGTGTAAGTGTGCCTGTGGCTTTAATCCCAAAAGTATTTTAATTCCATGGATCAAAAAGAGTGTAAGGAAAAGGGCCAGCCAGCCAATGCCCGTTCAATTAAGAAAACAATGGTGACAAAGAACCAACAATCCAATCTCAATCACGCAGCAAACTCAGCGGACACTGTAACAGATGCTGTTTTCAATATTATGAACCACTCTGTCCAGAAGAAACTCCCTTGAAAATTTAGCAACAAAACAAGCCATTTTTTTATTATTATTAATTCTGCTTTTCCTCTATCCTCAGAGCTCAAGTGGAAAACCTACTTGTCCCCATGGTGTTGGAGGCAGAAGCAAGAGCAAGTGAGTTCAAAGGAACAAAACTTGGAGACCAGATGGATGTGGGCAAATAGTAATATTTCAGGGAAGTTTCAGTGGCTCATTCACAGGCCCTTCTTCACCTGTGAGGGACAGCAGTTTGCTGCCTACCCAGCAAACAGTAACACTTCCAACATCCTCTCTGATGCTTTTCGATTCCTCTCTACTTGGTAGGCTCACCATGAATCTACTAAGTTTGTTTGTACACATTTAACTCCTCATTACATTTCTAAAAGTAGGTTATGATACAGGCCAAGCTCTCATTCATGCTGTAGTTTGGTTATACTATTCAGGAAAAATCCTTTGAGGTCATGATTTCATTATATACATTTTCAGAGAAGTATGTATAATATTACTCTCTCAACAAATTAAAAATAGTTATGACAGTAATCCAATCAAAATATAGGTGAAATGTTAATAAAAGAAAAAAAATAAAGCTAATAGGAGGCTAATAGACAAACTGCTATGAAAAACAAATTTGTAGGTCTATAAAGTTTACACTTCTTGAGGCTAGAAACAGTTAAATATGTGATTTCATATGGTTCTATCCATTATTTTAGAAATTATTCACATGATATTTTGAAATGACTCGCCCCTCTTTTGTGGGATGTTATTTGATTATTCAGTGACTGTTTCCCATAATTTGTTCATTTAAAATTTTAATTTAGCTCCTCTAGTGAGGTGGTTGAACCAGGAGGCCACAGTTTGATTCCAGGAGGGGGTAAGAGGCAGCTATCAATGATTCTCTCTCATCATTGATGTTTCTATCTCTCTCTCCCTCTTCCTTCCTCTCTCTGAAATCGCACATTTTTTTTTAAAGAAATCCTATAAGGATCCATAAGCTCATGTGAAGGAAAAAGGAAATCAATTGTGTTTGTTAGAAATGGTGACACATTGTCTTTATCTGGATTGATGATCTTTGAAGCATAATTCCAGGACCAGCAACATCACCAGCATCACCTAGGAACTTGCTAGAAATTCATATTCTTGGCACCAACCCCCACTTGTTCTATCAGAAACCCTATGAGTGGAGCCTAACAATGTCCTTTTTTTCCCCCCCCTGAAAACAAGCTTTGCAGGTGATTCCAATGCAAGCTCAAATTTGAGAACCACTGGCCTAGATAATTACCTCACCCTTTGCTTGGTTTCCCTCTGCCAACATGCCAGTCATCACTATGGAAATATATTGTCATATAGTCCACACACAATTGCCTCTGATATTTAGGGAGCAGATTGATTTGGCCAGAACACCATGGCTGGTCCCCATCTCTAGCTGTTAGTTCCAGACTCTGCCCCCACCCATCCTTTTATTTATTATCATTATCATTATTTATTTATTTATTTATTTTTGCCAGAGCCCCTAATGAGAACTAATTGAGGCTTGTTTCTGCTCTCTCACCTGCCCATTAGCTGGTAAAGGTGCTAACGAGCAGGGGAAAAGCCTGCAAGCAAACAGCAGGAAGGAGGAGGAGATATGCTCTGTCCCTCTAAATATTTGGAAATATACTATAATATTAAAAACAATTTTTAAAAAACCCACACCCTCTTTTTTTCCTGTCTTAATTTCTTAACATGTCAGTATTTTTTAAAAAAAAATTATTAATTTGTTACAGAGAGGAAGGGAGAAGGGTAGAGAGTTAGAAACATCCATGAGAAACATGGATAAACTGTCTCCTGCACACCTCACACTGGGAGTGTGCCGACAACCAAGGTACATGCCTTTGAACCCTTGACCAGACTCTAACCCGGGACCCTTTAGTCCACAGGCCGACACTCTATCCACTGAGCCAGACTGGCTAGGGCTCAACATGCCAATATTCAATTCAGTTAAAATACCTTCTAGTAAAACCATGAGCTGGTATAGGGATACTAATAATTTCTCTAGATGATACTATTTTTTTTCAATGATTAGTTCTTTCTCCCTTCCTCACTTCTGTTTGTCTAGTTCCCATCTCTTGTGTTCTCTAACTACTGTCAACAAAGCCTTTCTTTCCTCCTCTCCAAATCTCTCTACATTTAAAAAATATATATATTTTATTGATTTTTATACAGAGAGGAAGAGAGAGGGGTAGAGAGTTAGAAACATCAATGAGAGATAATCATCGATCAGCTGCCTCTTGCACACTCCCTACTGTTGATGTGCCCACAACCAAGGCACATGCCCTTGACCTGAATCGAACCTGGGACTTTTCAGTCCGCAGGCCGACGCTCTATCCACTGAGCCACACCGGTTTTGGCTAAATCTCTGCATTTTCATCTCTCTGTTCAATTGGCTTTGAATGGTAGTCTCTGAACCTACATAATCACATTGAGAGAGAATAGAAAACTGCAATGTCATTAAACACCCAGCCACTGTTACAGGCTAATTCCAAAGGTATTCCAGGGTTTGGCCCACAAATAAACCTCAGTTTGAAGGGTATTGTTTGGCTTTTCTCTCTGCATGACAAAGTGGTTGCAGGAAACTCGTTATAGAAAAATCTTCTGTGATTTTGACTGAAAAAAACACAACAATCTACATCATGAATATCATCATAAAACTCCAAGCTCTTCTTATCCTGTGATTTAAAAGAAAGCCTATCCCCTGCCCTCTGGGGTAGCTCAGTGGTTGAGCTTTGATGTATAAATCAGGAGGTCATGGATCAATTCCCGGCCAGGGCAACATGCCCAGGAGGTGGGATCCCCAGTGTGGGGTTTGCAAAAGGCAGCCGATCAGTGATTCTCCCTCATCAATGATGTTTCTCTCTCCCTCTCTCTCCCTCTCTCTCCCTCTCTCTCCCTCCCTCTCCCTCCCTCTCCCTCCCTCTCCCTCCCTCTCCCTCCCTCTCCCTCCCTCTCCCTCCCTCTCCCTCCCTCTCCCTCCCTCTCCCTCCCTCTCCCTCTCTCTCCCTCTCTCCCTCCCTCCCTCCCTCCCTCTTCTTTCCTCTCTCTGAAATCTATACAAACAAAAATAAAATAAAAGATAACCCATTCCCAAGAACCTGAAGATGACTATCTCATCAATATAGAAAAATCACTTTATGAACTTCCCTCCCTGGACATATATCACTCAGTACAGATAAGAGCCCTGGTGAGGAGGAGTGGCTTGTTGACCTAGTGATATTAATAAGGTGGTTTACAGTCATTAGCATTGATGCTGAGGCCACGTACACTGTCATGTGACCAACACCGCATTAATTCCAGTTCTCTTCCTGCAAAGCCGAGACATGTGTTATATTGGAGGTGATTTAAGTCATTAATCTCTGCTAGAGGTCTTTGCTGAAATCAAAGCAAAGCAGATTGCAAAGATCACAGTCACGTGGTCATGCCATAAATGTCCGAGGTTCCAAACAGAAATGTAAACTGGGGCACCGATCCCATCAATGGGGTTTAGGGTAAATTGTGAGAGCCGCTTTTGCTTAAAAATACCCTGACTCTTCATCTTCAAAATTACCTGCTTGGGAAGCTCTTATGGAACAATCCTGTTAAAGTTTAAGATAAGTCTGACATAAAAAAAAAAAAAAGAGTGGATTCTAAATTATGTCCAAAACTTGTTACATTTTCAAGCCTTGTCTGTTGAAACTGAATATGAATTCTGATAAACAGTCAAAAAGGTTCGGAGCTCATTCTGGTGAGTACAATAATAATCAAGACTCACTAGAAAGAAAACATGTGTCACTGGGTTAAACCAAAGGGCCCTAATGTTTCTCAGTATCTAAACCATGTCACCAGCTGTGCTTGCTTCCAGAACTGAAAAGAATTCCACACCATGAAGACCAGGGTGCCCAGTGTGAAGACCGGAGTGCCCAGTGCAAAGACCGGAGTGCCCAGTGCAAAGACCGGAGTGCCCAGTGCAAAGACCGGAGTGCCCAGTGCAAAGACCAGGGGGCCCAGTGCAAAGACCAGGGGGCCCAGTGCAAAGACCAGGGGCCCAATGCAAAGACCAGGGGGCCCAGTGCAAAAACCAAAATGATGATGAGGCATCCTGTGCAAAATACCCTGAGACCAGTGGTTGGCAAACTCGGTCAACAGAGCTAAATATCAATAGTACAACAATTGAAATTTCTTTTGAGAGCCTAATTTCTCAAACTTAAACCTCTTCTAATGCCACTTCTTCAAAATAGACTCAGCCCAGGCCATGGTATTTTGTGGAAGAGCCACACTCAAGAGGCCAAAAGGCCGCCTGTGACCCAAGAGCTGCGGTTAGCCAACCACGGCCCTGAGTTAAAGGTTCAGCTGCAACAGAAGAATGACTCAGCAAAGAGCCAGGTACAACAGAAGAATGACTCAGCACCCACAAAAATGTAATCACCGGTGATCAACTGCCACAGCCTGGGAATACAGGGGCTCCTCTGAGTCGGGAATAAGGGGCCCTTAGCCTGAGCTCACTTATTCCCTTAGAATTATTCCCTAGAAGCTCTGCTTTACTAAACTCAGGCTCTTTCTGTTGGCACCAAAGGCGCTGGGCAGAAGGGCCTTGGTTTGGGTCCCCGACCCCCACAGTCCATCAGTAGCAATTATAGCACAAAGAGAGGAAAGTATCTGTGTAGGCAGAAGCTAAGGCAATTCCATATTTTGGTTTCTAGCAGAACTAAAGGAAATAGTTAGGTGCCATATATTTATTAGTTCTACGCATTTTCTGAGTCACCCGTGTACTGTAAGATTATTGATAAACGTGTGTAGGGAATGCTACTTAATGGATTCAAAGGTTTCAGATGCACTGCATCTTGTAATATGATCAATCATTCCGGAAGCCACCAGGATAAATGATGGAGCAGAATCAGCAACAGCCTGTGAGAACCTCTTTGTCTCAGCCTTCCAGAAATAAACACCAGGAAGGACATTCTTGAGTAACAAGAAGTGAAAATGAAAATACATTTCTGGAGATTGACCTTTGCCCTATATACCTCCTGAAATCTCTAATTCTTTTATTTTTAATTTTTAATATATTTAATTTTATTATTATTATTATTATTTTTTTTTTTTGCAGAGAGGAAGGGAGAGGGATAGACAGAAACATCGATGAGAGAGAAACATCGACCAGCTGCCTCTTGCACACCCCCTACTGGGGATGTGTCCGCAACCAAGGTACATGCCCTTGACCGGAATCGAACGTGGGACCCTTCAGTCCATAGGCTGACGCTCTATCCACTGAGCCAAACTGGTTTTGGCATGAAATCTCTAATTCTTGTAGAGTTAACTGTGGTGCATGAAAATCCTGCACATCGGCCAGGTACAGTTCAAAACTATTCACCTTTATCACTGAATTTGAAATAAAGACCTGTGCGTTTCGTACCTGCCATTGGACAGACTGAACAAAGCAATAATACATTTCTAATAACACAATCTTGTTTTAAAAAGCTATGAAATCCATGCGGCTGCCTCTTTAAGACCGGCAGCTGTTGTCCATTGGGAAAATAAGCCCAGCGATTGCTAACACGAGCTCACCCCGCGCTCAGTGAGATGCAAACGTCTAGAAATCCCAAGATTGCTGCCTGTATTTAAATCAGAATCCTGGCAATTTTTTAATGTTTATATTGATTTCAGAGAGAGGAAGGGAGAGGGGGGGAACCTGCAGTGATAGGATTAGTTGGGAACTAAAAGGAGGAAATGGATAAAAAGCATTTAGCCTGGGCCTCTGTCTGCTCTCCTCTCCTCTCCCTCTCTCTCTTCCTCTCTTCACTCCTGTGATAGAAAGCGGATTAATTCAAACCCTGTGAATAACAATGCTTTTAAGGAGCTCGCTCAGCCAGCTGGCCCTGCCCTCTGTCCTATTTACTATTTGGGGCCATATCTAGCCCCAGTTGTAAAAAGAAAGATAATTCACCCTGGAGATTTGAGATTTTTGCCTTATTTATGTAAAAATACTTCATCCTGTCGAAACCGGTTTGGCTCAGTGGATAGAGCTTTGGCCTGCAGACTGAAAGATCCTGGGTTCAATTCTGGTCAAGAGCATGTACCTTGGTTGCGGGCACATCCCCAGTGGGGGATGTGCAGGAGGCAGCTGATCCATGATTCTCTCTCATCGATGTGACTAACTATCCCTCTCTCTTCCTCTCTGTAAAATCTCAATAAAATATATTTAAAAAAACACTAAAATAAAAAAGTAAAAAATACTTCCTCCTTGTACAAGATTATTCATGATCTGAGTAGAAAGGAATAAGGGTTTGTTCAGTCTGTTCCAATGGGTACGAGCTTGTCGAATGGATACACCCCCAATAGCTCATGAATATTTATAGACTCCTCAGCAAAGACACACATAGCACCTTGCACACTGTGATCACAGCTTTGTTGCCAATTCAGAAGTTTCATGTTCTCCTTTGAGGTTTCCCTCTCTGAACTGCCGTTGAAAGGCTGGGGAAAAGAACACAATACATTGGAAGCAGGGAAGACATGTTGCCAGTAAAATGTAAGCCGCTAACGGCTCTGTCACTTGAGGATATGTCACCTAAGAATATAGTGTTTAAAGTTTTATGCAGGAAATGGCTTGAAATTAATGTTTGTCTTCCTCTTCCTAAGTCTCTGGCATCTGTGGCAAGCTCTGACCAATTTCTCAGAGAATCCAGAAGGCTCACATACATTCTAAACTTCAAAAACGGATATGAATACCATTAGATCGCAAACAAGAAAAACACAAATAAAAGCACTGCAGGCAGGGCCATGGGCGGTCTGGGTCTGTCTCCTGTTCCAACAGCCCTTGGACCAGACAGACCCATGGACCCCTTTTCTCCCCTCAATGCGTCGAACCAGCCACCACCTTCACAACCACCTCCGAGACCAGCCAACACACTGGTTTCTTTCTGCCTGAACTCCTTACTGCAAACAACCACGCGCTGCCAAATTCCTCAGTATTATTCCTCCACTGAGTTGGAGGCCCCCTCACCAGCCCGAACCCCTGGCTCTGCAGGCCCCACACCCACCTCTCTCTGGGCTTCTGTTTCCGCAGGATGTGGCTCTCCAGTCCGCCGGGGCCCAGTCCACTGAAGTTGGGGGAGAAGAAGCTCCAAGGCCTGGGCATCTTAAAGACGCTAACCCAGTGCAGGGGCCGCATCCTCTTCCAGACGTGCACAGATTTCCCAAGAGGAGTGGGCGAGAGTGGGCACAACTCAGGGCCACGGAAGCCGCCTTAGCCTTGGAGAGGAGCCGGACCCAGGCCCTTTTGTAGCTACAGGCTCTGGTTTTACCGCTGCAGACCTCCATCCCCGTGACTTTCTGCAGGTGAAGGTCATCAGGAAGAGGGGCCACACCTGCCTCCCCTCCACAGGCGGCCTCAGGCTGGGCTGCGCCAGTATCTCTTCCAAGGCTCCCCTCAGGCACAAACAGGAGCCTGTGGGGCCCTGAGGCCTTTGGGGGTCCCTCCAGCACCCCTCTGGTGCCTGGCATTTGCCTGAGCCTCTCCCCCAAATTACTAGCCAATCTTTAACCGTCCTGAAACCTCTCCCATGAATTGCACCAAATGAAACAATACAGCTTGTTGCAGCAACGATAATCTAGCTGAAAGAAAAAACACTTTAATGCACCACTAAGTAAAAAAGTAGTGCATTAAAGTGTATTCTTTCAGATCTGTAATTGGTTAAATGACTCTGTTCATAGCATTCATGATGTTTTGTTCTGCATTCCGGTGTCTGAGAATAATTATCAGCAGCTGTAATATTTACTATTCGAAAAGAACAGATTTTACAAATTATCAAATTTTCAATAAATATAGTATTAGCATTAATTGGCAGCAATGTTTTAGCATATGTATCTATGTCTCTTTCCAAATGAAAGGGAATTAACAATGTTGACTAATACAATTGTTTTTGTTAGCAGTCTGCTACTGAGCAATATTATTAGGCATGATGAAAATTTTTTCTCCTGTCCTTGACTTTTTCTTATTGCAAACTTATGCAATAATAGAAACTGATTTCCAGCTACTCATGAGGACTGGTTAAAAGCACTTATTAAAAGCACTACTTATAATAAGGAATACGAACAGAAAATACTTTTAAAATTGAATCTATTGTTTGATTTTATTGGATAATGTCTATGTTTTGACAATTTTTTCTTTTTGGTCAGCTTTGATTTTTACCTAATAAGGATCCAAGATCACGTTTCTCTACCTTTATTTACTTAATTTGAAAGACACTGGATGATGTACATAAAGAACTTGCAAAATAAAATCCGACCCTTATGGAGCTTTAAAGTGTCTCAATGGGTATCAAAAATAATGAAATCACTGGAAATAACTGACATTGCAAAATTAGATTGCTTGCCTGCTTCAATGATCATTTGTGACCCAAAACAAGCAGGCAAACAAACAAAATATTTCAAAATACACTAGTTTTCAGGGCATTAATATGGTTCCTATGGTTAAAGTTTTCCTTTAGTTTACTTTTTAAGCATACTAAGCTTTTTTCATATTTTTTTATTTTTTATTTTTTTAACATAAGGGTTTTGTGCTGATTTTGTTCCCCTTAATTTGGAGTTACATTTATCTTAAGGGTAGATTTTAAAATTAGGAACAACTACATCCTCAAGCTTATTATGTATTAGGCATTGAGCATTTCCAATTTAATTTTTAATTTTACTAATCATTGCATGTGGCAAGTTCTCTCCACCATTGCTCAGCTACACTAAGCTACCTAAGGCAACCTGCTTTCTCCAGGATCTATGCTAATATTTTATTGGCCTTTCTATTATTCAGGTTCACCTATGAAAAACATCCATAGGACTCTTGTTCCATTTGCATTTTAATTCCTAAGGACTGTTTAAATTTTCATTGTGTTGCATTATTAATTGATTTTTCCCCACCTCTATTTTTTTTAAACTTGAAAGAAAAAAATGACTTCTTGTCTCACAAATGTGTAGGTCATAGTCCCATTCACTAATTGCTTCAAAAAGTACTTTGGAGCCCTAACCGGTGTGGCTCAGTGGCTAGAGCGTCGGCCTGCAGACTGAAGGGTCCCAGGTTTGATTCTGGTCAAGGGCATGTACCTTGGTTGCAGGCACATCCCCAGTGGGAGTGTGCAGGAGGCAGCTGATCGATCTTTCTCTCTCATCGATGTTTCTAACTCTATCCCAATCCCTTCTTCTCTGTGAAAAAATCAATAAAATATATATTTTTAAAAAGTACCTTGGAGATCTGGGCTTTAGCAATGCCAGAGAAAAGCAAAACCCAGGTGCTCCATGGCCTGACTCTGCCACTAGAGGGCACTGAACCTAAGCAGAGCTCTTCCTTAATGACCTCTTGTAGCCAAACCCCAGAGGATAATGTGATGGCTGAATAGGGAGAATGAAAAAAAGAACGAGAGAGTGGGGGTGGGGAGGGAGAGAGAGAACAAGAGAAAGATTCAGCCATAACAACATCCAATTTGGCCTTGTGAGAATCTTGCATTTCATAACTACAAAAGAATGAAGAAGGTACACTATTTGTGCACAAATACTGCCCTAGAATTAGTATGTCTCAGTGGTTAGAGCATCAACCTATGAACCTTAGGGTCATGGGTTCAATTCCTAGTCAATGGCATGCACCAGTTTGCAGGTTCCATCCCCAATCCTCGTTG
Organism: Pipistrellus nathusii; assembly: GCA_963693515.1. Classification (NCBI taxonomy): domain Eukaryota; kingdom Metazoa; phylum Chordata; class Mammalia; order Chiroptera; family Vespertilionidae; genus Pipistrellus; species Pipistrellus nathusii. The sequence goes on from OY882877.1 coordinate 6,570,965, forward strand.
GGGCCTGTGTGGGAGGTAACCAATCACCCTCTCGTGTTGATGTTTCTTTCTCTCTGTCCCCCTTTACAACTCCTCCTCCCCCTCTCCCTTCCACTCTCTCTAAAAATCAATGGGAAAAATTTCCTCGGGTGATGTTTTCAACGTTCAAGTTTATGTTATTGGCAGTGAAAATCAGCCTTCCAGAGTGCTTCTGAATATACGGAAACCATGGCCGATATTTTCCTAGTTGGAGGCAAGCTGATTGCACTCATATTTTAGAGTTGAATCTTCCAGATCACCTAGAGCCACCAGCTCGGAAACCCATGGTGTTTTAGAAACTGGAACCCCGTCTTTCTGGGTGTGCCATCCATCTCCACAAGGATGATTTGTGCTCTTCATTTTGCCTGGATTGCTGTGGAGCAAACAGGAATAAACCTCCTAACATCTGCTCTGAGCAGTAAGCAATTTATGGCCGGCTTTGGCCCATGATGGTTGTATGTCTGTGCAAAGCGAGAACTCAATAAATGAGCTAAGAGTGGAACCAACACAGCCGGAGGGCGACTTGGCCAGCTCCTAGACGGAATCGACGGCCTCTCTGAAAGTGACTGATCGATCACCCCAGCTTTTATGGGGACCCCTTTTACTGCCTGCTGAATTTAGTGACATTCGGAGGCGAACATGGCCAGTGACCATCTTGGCATCCAATTTAATGGACCCAACGATTATGTTTCCTAGTGAAAGCCTCTTTCTTTTGGGACCAGAACTCACTGTGCCCCAAATTACAGAAACAGCGGGGAAAATAACACTTTGGGGTTACTTGGCTTTACCAGGTGTTATAGTAATAGTAATGAGAAAAAAAATACAATATTAAATAAGTATTAAAGTGTAGAATTGAAGTGTGATATCTGAAAGTATTGAATGTAATGTAAACAAACTGATAAGCACCCTTGAGTGGCCTGTATGTAGGAAATAAATAAAGTGATCTGTACCCCATAGTTAAGACCAGATAGCAAGGCTCCTGGGACCTGCTGATAAGACACACTGAAGATACATCTGAGCACTGAAGACACATACAAAGAGCAAGCTCCACAGGAGATCAGAGATGCTCCTTCTGCTCCTCCACAGAGGATCACTCTCCACTTTGCCCACCTGCTAAAGTCAAAGCTCTGTCTGAGCCGTGATCCCAGGACCCTGAGTCACGGGACCATGAGCCCACACAAGAGGCCTCAACTCAAGCTGAGCTGCAGCTGCAACGTCCTCCGTGAACCGTGTGTGTGTGTGTGTGTGTGTGTGTGTGTGTGTGTGTGTGTATTTGTCAGTGCGGATCTCCGGGTGGCCTTCCCAGGTCTGGAACCCACCAGGACTCTGGCAAATAAATTATGTGTGATTCGTGCATTGCATGTTTGTCTCCTGTGTAATTTATGCTCAATGGATTATTAATTAAGTATCTTGGGTTGTACGTGTCAGATTTCTGGCTGAGGCACCCTAAGTCCCTGTGTATATGTCCCTTATGAAATTATTGGGACACCAGGAGACACAGCCACACCCCCTCCTTGGCTTGCTGGGCTCATACATTCTACTCATGGGAGAAATAGTGATTGAAGACATCTGTGGCATTCTCAGGACCTCGCCATAACCCTCCTGAATTGTCCCTCTGACCTCCCTCAAGCAGCTGTTTCTGGGATAAACCCTGGTTGCACTGGTGAGTTTGTGGATGCCAGTCACTAGTTTCTTAGTCCTTCCACATGAAACATGAGCTTTGGTGAGTAGAGATGCCAGGCAATGGCCACAGCTTTCTGGATGTCTATGAAAGGTGGCTGCTGGCAGTAACCCTAGGCAGTAAAGGAATTCTGTGCCTCTGGACACATATTCCCAATCATAGAAAAAGTTGGAGTCCTCTGGCTGGTAAGATGCTAAATATTCTGTGTGGTTTGCATCACTGGCCTCTATCCTTCACAGACTGGGATCAGTCTCAGAGCAAAAATACTCTACACTGGAGTCCAAGCCTGACCCCCATCTTTATCATCACGGCCACTGTTTATATTCCCATTGAGCCAGCACCAGTAAGACTGTGGGAAGGGGCGAATAGTAATGTTTTCCATCTGTTTATTGAGAGCCTCATCCACTTTATAATCCACTGTGTTCTTTTAACTGAACTCCATACTTTTAATTAATTAATTAAATTGAGTAAAGGAAGAGAGAGAGGGAGAGATAGAAATAGCAATGATGAGAAAGAATCATAGATCAGCTGCCTCCTGCACAGCCCCAACTGAGGACCGAGCCCACCAGCCCGGCATGTGCCCTAACAGGGAATGGAACTGTGACCTCCTAGTTCATATGTTCACACTCAACCACTTAGCCATGCTGGCCAGGGGCCAGGCGCTGTCTTAAGGTCTTAGTAAGTTTTAACTTCTTTATTGTTGATAACCTCATGAGGGGTGTCGAAATGCATTTTTCTCAGACCACAGCAACAATTAGTGTATGTCCCACCTCTGTGTACACATGTAGAATATTGAGCCAATCTCTACAGTGAATTAGATATACACTGAGTGGCCAGATGATGATGATCTATGTACGCATAATAATCTGGCCACTCAGTGTACATCCTATATAATAAAAGGCTAATATGCAAATTGTTCCCTCAACCAGGAGTTTGACCAGCAGGCAGGCTGGCTAACCGCCCATGGCCAGGCTAGCCGGACTCCACCCATGCACAAATTCATGCACTGGACCTCTAACACACACACACACACACACACACACACACACTGAGTGGCCCCAGATTATTATGCGTTCAGAGATCATAATAATCTGACCACTTAGTATAAATATAGCAGTCACTGTAATAATTTGTGCAAATAGCAAGAGTACTTGGTTTCCTTTGTCAAGAGATGGTGTAGGGAAGTTGGAGACCTATAAACCTCCAGGAAGTGAAATTATCCGGCATACCACACTTGGGTACTATCAGAAGACACCTTTTCAACCTTCCTTGAAGAATACAGTCCACGAAGTCTGCAGGCTGGATGGTTATTTTATGCGGCGCACTATGCAATTTGCAGGAATTACTGTTACAACAGCAGAAAGCACCTGAAAAGTCCCTGAAATTATTTTTCACTCGGTGTTATATCTATTTCTCTACAAGATGATGACTGCGTGCCATTCATATTCGTAAATTGGTGGCTGCATTAGTTCATAGGAAACACATTGGGACAGTGAGAAAAGGTAATCTGAAGAGACGCACATTCTCTCTGATTCTCAAGAGTCACCAGCCACCTGGCATGAACTGAGGTCATTGTCAGAATGGTGGCACCTGTACATTGTCACGTCTCATTGGTGATCACGGACATGGCCCATAGCTTCTTTTATTCTAATACTGTCCTTGCAAAGCACATACATAAATGAGTAGTTAGTGAATGTACAGTTTAATGCTTGCTGATTATTTTTTCTGGAATAATAATGCTAGCAGAACAGGAATACTCTTGACAGGTGTTCCTGTGTTTAAAAGGAATGTTCTCTCGGATATTCAGAGTAGGTATAATAGCTCTAGGTGGTAGATAGTGTTGGCCTACAGACTGAAGAGTCCCAGATTTGATTCTAGTCAAGGGCACATCCTCAAACTGCAGGCTTGATCCCCAGTAGGGAGCGTTCTGGAGGCAGCCTGTGCATGATTCCCTCTCATCATTGATGTTCCTATCTCTTTCTCCCTCTCCCTTCCTCTCTGAAATCAATAAAAACATATTTTAAAAGGGGGAGGGGAACAATAGATTGTTCTTATGGCCGATGTTCAGAATTTTTCATGTCCAGCTCATTGCATGACCTTTACTTCTGAAGATAAAACATGGTCTTTCCTTTGTAAAGTGTTTTCCAAGTAATGTTTGTATGCATTAGCGCTATTAAGCTTCACACCTTCGCATACATTATCATTCTGTACAGGTAGGGTAGAATTTAATCTTGAACACAAAAATTCAATAACATTTTTCTCTCCTTAGGAGATACTATGCTTTTTAATTAAAAAAAATATTCTCAGGCCATAAGAACAATTTATTACTTTGTAGGCATTACATATCATACATTGCATGGATATTATGTAATTCAAAATAACTTAATTTACCTTTTAAAGTAAAGCCAAGGCATTGCAGATTATAAAGTTATTTCTGATGCAATTGTTCTTTCTCTTATGCAATTAGCATAAATTGCACTTTTTCACTAAATAGCCTCAACATATTATTGCATGTAACTAGAAATTATTCCTCTATTTTGCATTCACTTTTACAGAGTATGCTCTCTATGGAGTGTGCATTTATTTCTCCCATTTAGATCATAGATTTCTAGAAAATGATTCTACGCCTTCTTCTTCATTTTATCCTTCTCCATCTACTTTTGTTTACTGTGGCCACAAATCGATATATCTTATCTTATAGCCTAACTTCTCAGAACAAGATGGGAACATTCTCAGGTAACTATTAAACATGAAGAAGGATGGTGTTCGAATTTAGAGAGAATAAAGAATGAAGCCCAGCCAATGTTGCTCAGTGGTTGAACGTCAACCCATGAACCAGGAGGTCAGGGTTTGATTCCCCTCAGGAGGGATTGCTCAATGATTCTGTCTCATCATTGACATTTCTATTCCTCCCTCCCTCCCTCCCTCCTTCCCTTCCTCCCTTCTTCCCTCTCTCTACCTCTCTTTGAAATCAATAAAAAACACTTTAAAGAAATAAAGAAAGCAATGAAGTAGGGGATACCATGATGGTGACTTTAAAATTGCTTTGTAATACTGTTTTTGCATGGTTGACGACATTTTTGAAGAATCATTACCTCCACTAATTTCTCACATTCTCTTGTTTCCTGGGTTTTTCACGGTGCCTTTTCTTACCTCATCAACCTTTTATGACCATCTTAGACGGAGATTCATTGAGCTGTCACACTAAAGATAAGCATAGAGAACATTCTAGAATGGATCTTTCTCACTTCAGGTCCGGGTAACCAGTCTTTCCCACAATTACATATATTATTATCTGCCTGTCTGTGCTCATTTTATGAGAATTAATTCACCTCTGAAAATTGGTCCTGATTTTCCATGTTAACTAACTTCTGTTCAAGGGGTAAGTCAATGCTAGGAGCATATGTTTGCATCTAACATGAGTATATTTTGTTGGTGTGAAACGCCGCCATATGGCAGCTGGTTGGGGTTGAGAGTGGGAATCTGTAATCCTTTCTCAGACTCTCAGAGACCCTGCCCTGGAAATTGGGGATTGAGACCAAGAGGAAGGAGAAAATAAAATCCCTTTCCCAGCCTAGAATTGGGTGGCTATGTTTTCCTTAGGTGGAATGAATGACAGCCCACAAGGATGCGTGAGAAACACTAAATGTAGCCAATCCAAAAGCATTTGAAATGTTTAAAACCAAACAAAATGTTTATGCATTATGTTTCTGATCACTTTCCTTATTTTCTTTATAGTCCTTCCTTAAGCCCAGCTACTTTCTGTCCCATATGAACCATCCCTTTGTACTAAAATAAATTTTTTAAAAATCATGTTTTGTCTTAATCCATTCAAGTTAATTTTCGTTCCTGGAAATCTAAAGTGCCCTAGCTAAAGGTACTTAATTATAAAATAGTGGAATTAAAAAAGAGTTGTGCCTAGCAGCAAAGTCTTGAAGAAAATGTTCAGCTCTGCGCTTTACATAACCATCTATTATCATGAGAGGAAAGGAAAAAAGTTGAAATTTTTCATGCAAGCCATGCCTAAGAGTCCTCGGAAAAAAATTACAGCAGAATCAAGTATTTCTGAAGTACCCAGAGAGTCCTCTGTGTAGACAGAGATAGAAAACTCTCTACAGGTTACTTTTATCCAGCATGTGCAATTTAAATAATATTAAGACTAGGTTGTTCATTCAGAAGACCTTTTGATAATGAAATCTCAATGGTTTTTTAAAATACATTTTTATTTAAAAAAAACAAAACATTTCTTTACTGATTTCAGAGAGAAAGGGAGAAGGAGAGAGATAGAAACATCAATGATGAGAATCAGAATCATTGATTGGCTGCCTCTTGCACACCCCCTCACTGGGAACGGAGCCCAAAACCCAGGCATGTGCCCTTGACCGGAATTGAACCCAGGATCCTTCAGTCTACAGGCTGATGCTCTATCCATTGAGCCAAGTGAGCCAGGGTGATACATTTTTATTTTTTTAATATATTTTTTATTGATTTCAGAGATAAAGGGAGAAGGAGAAAGAGATAGAAACATCAATGAAGAGAATCATTGATTGGCTGCCTCCTGCACGCCCCTTACTGGGGATGGAGCCCACAACCCCAACATGTGCCCTGCCCTCCTGGTTCATAGGTCCATGCTCAACCAGTGAGCCATGCCAGCTGGGTGAAATTTGATTTAATATGGTGTTTAGCTAAAGAATTTGTTACCGATTGGCACGTAGGGGCCAGAAAGCTATTTTCTGGATTAATCATTTTAACAAATATTTGTCTGATTTCAAGAGACATTTTTTTTGTGTATGGGTGAGCTGGCCTGGATCACAGGAGGGCCATTAGGTTATGGCTTTCATTGCTGTACCTCATGGACGAATATGAACTCATAGATGTGTACAGAAAAAAGAAATAGGAGTTAATAAGAGCTGGCAGTAGCAAAATGGCCTTTGTGTTCAAACATGTGATTACCAGATGCCAAAGGAAATTGTAACAACCCTACAGTACATTAGAGCACATTAACAAACAAATCAACAAGCTAACTAACAAAAAAAAATGTATTCTTTGAGGCGAATAGTAACATTAAGCAGAATTATGTGGTTTCCTCTTAATTTTCTACATTTTTAAAAAATCAAATTATTGCTCAGCTTCAGACACAATGCATTTTGATCCAAGGATTATGAATTTCAATCCGTGATTAAATACAATTTTTTTTTCTCGTTTTCATTTTCCATCTGCGAAAGATGTGTTACATTCATTGGATGTTGGGACTTCATCCAAAGAGAATTAAGTCAGTATGTTTTTCTGTTTTAATGTTTATTGAATGGCTGTCATTAAATATTATAATGCTGGACATTTTTATTTTCCCCAACAGAAAAGTCCAAGATAAGCCAGTGACAACATTGTGGAATATGTTCATTTGAGAATATGGTAACAGATGAATTTATGTCTCTAATTTTAAGACATTTCAGTCTTACATGTTATGGCCATTAGGTGAGAAGTATATTTTATCATTCATTAGTATGCTCTGCATGCCTTTTATGGGATAATCGACTTTGATGTTGATTGTTATTATACTTAAACAACTTTTATAAAATGGATCCTGGTGCTTTTTATATTAAAAATATTCATATTCTTAATTATTCAATGCTAAGTTAATTGAGACATTTAGTGTTCCCTAGACTGGAATTAGGTTAAATTTAACTTCTACAAGGTGGCTAAAAGGTACCTGATACTAACTGCATCACAAATGTAAAGTATTTGCAAATCCAATACCCAGCAATGGTGGAATGCAGAAAGCCCAACATTCAACTACGCAACTCACCAAGTAATCCTATAAAAGGTAAAATCCATGATTTAAAATTGATCTCCTTCTCCTTGAAAGAATAAAGAATGAAGAACATTCCAATCCCATTTTGGTTGATAGTCTAATATCAACTTGGTATTTTTTTCTTCTCCAAAGAATTCAGTCTATCTTACTTCTGAGTGACTGTCCTCAATGCTACTGATTTCTATGAATTTTCTCAAATTCCAGAAATTCCTTCTGAAAATATAAATGGGAGATTAAAAAAAAAAAAGCCAAATAAGGGCTATCGCCTACATAAGCCTATGGTAGACTTTACCTCAGTATTTATTACACGTGCTGCTTTTCAAAACAGTGACAGACAACAGGGAGGTGGGGGCAGGAGTGGGGGGCATATGCGGGAATAAGGACACATATGTAACACCTTAATCAATAAAGAAATTAAAAAACAATAGAGATTAAATAAACAAAAAACAAACAAACAAACAAAACCAGAGACAGATTGTGTGTTGGAATCTCAGACAGATGCGTTTTGATGAGTAGAGTCTGTCCGCAGGCTGAGAAGACAGGACTAGAGACCTGTGGATGCTTCCACCAAGAACTTTGTCATTTCTGGATCAGGGCTGAAGGCCTATGCCTCACATTCTTAGATCGCCTTAATCCAGGTGGCAAATTGACCTTATCCAAATTCATCTTGTTCTTTGCTATCACATCTTTTTAAAAAATATATATTTTCATTGATTTCAGAGAGAAAGAAGGAAAGAGATACAAACATCAATGATGAGAGAGAATCATGAACTGGCTGTCTCCTGTACACCCCACACTGTGGATGGAGCCCACAACCTATGCATGTGTCCTGACTGGGATTCGAACCCTGACCTTCTGGTTCATAGGTTGATGCTCAACCACTGAGCCAAACTAGCTAGTCTATTTTAATTTCTTAATTGTATTATCCAATGCTAGAAATGCATGCTTTTTAAAGAATTGGAGACAGTGTCCCATAAGAGCATTAATTATTTATCCTATAGTATATTTTATAAATATCAATTCATCATAAATAGAAGGTAATAGAGTCCCTATTTTGCAAAATGATTTCAAAATAATTTTGGAGGCAAAATAAAATAGGGTTTTAGAAGAAAATAAAGGTTTTATTAGACCTCTCAGAGCAATTCAGCATTTTATCTCAAGCCACAAAGACCCACTCATTGGGCGTTTACACTAATCAATATTTCTGAAGGCACATACTCAACAGCCTCACTAACAACTCCTCTACTAATCTTAACACTGCTCCTTTAAAACAGCAGCTCAAATGGCAATGAGGTACCCTCTCACACCTGTCAGAATGGCTATCATCAACAAATCAACAAACGACAATTGCTGGCGAGGATGCGGAGAAAAAGGAACCCTCCTGCACTGCTAGTGGGAATGCAGACTAGTTCAGCTGCTGTGGAGAACAGTATGGAGTTTCCTCAAAAAAACTAAAAATGGAACTCCCATTTGACCCAGTGATCCCACTTCTAGGAATATATCCCAAGAAACTAGAAACATCAATTAGAAAAGATATATGCACCCCTATGTTCATAGCAGCACAATTTACAACAGCTGACATTTAGAAACAGCCTAAGTGCCCATCAGCAGATGAGTGGATTAGAAAACCGTGGTACATTTACACAATGGAATACTACACTGCGGTAAAAAAAGGAGTTCTTATAATTTGCAACAACATGGATGGAGGTGGAGAGCATGATGCTAAGTGAAATAAGCCAGGCAGAGAAAGATAAACATCACGTGATCTCACTCATTTGTGGAATATAATGAACAGAATAGACTGGTGAATGAAAACTGACTCAGAGATTGAGTAACGTCCATCAGAACCTCAAACCTCAGGGGAGCAGGGGGTCTGGTGGGAGTAAGGGGGAGATATCAACCAAGGGACTTGTGTGCATGCATATGGGCGTAACCAATGGGTCACAGACAACAGAGGGGTGGGGCATTAGTGGGGGTTGGGGGTAAGGGGGAATAAGGACACATATGTAAAATAAATAAATAAATAAATAAATAAATAAATAAATAAATAAATAATAAATAAACCAAAACCAAAACCAACCAACCAGCAACCCAAACTCTGGTGATAGATACTACAGCACAGGAAGACACACAAAATCTGGATGAAGGTATCTTTGCTGCCCTATTTCCATAGGTTCACCTTGACCCGTATCCAAAATGTGATTTGGAGTGATCTCATTTCTGGGTAATGTACCTTTTCCCCAAAGGACTTTAGATTTCCAAGTAAATTATGCGTGAGATTTTGCTGCACTATGACTTTCTGTGTAGGACCTTTAAAATAGTTCAACTTCCTGCTTTTTGAAGGAAAACTGGGGGGGGGGGGGGAGTGGACACAACACCCCATGCCTCCTATTTGGGTAGATGCATTAATTGTACTGATCACCATGGGACATTACAACATGGGACACGGGAAGCATGGGGTGGCTGCTATCTTTGCTCAGTAACTATGTCAAGGATATACACAGTTCACGAATGTGAATGTGTTTCCATTTGCATTTATCGGCGAACTTAAAATGTCATTCGGGAAAAGCAACTTGGGGAGGGGGATCTTGCATACTCCATCTCCATTCTCAGATTTCCATCAGGACTCGGAGGCAGGAAATAGAGCTGGCCGTCACCCCAGGGGGACTCAGAGGGACCATGTCCTCTCGCAGAGGGACGTGTTCCCCGCAGGTGACAGGCAGAGCTGTCACGGGGCACGATGATTTATCTCCTCTGATTTCATCCCTTAAAGATGCCCTATGCAAGGTGAAGTGATCATTTTCCTCCGCGTTAACATGTCCAATGTCTCATTTTTCATTCCAGTCCTTGGGAAATGACATCAAACACTAAATTGGGAACTCATTTGGGTTGTGAGGGTTGGCTGTCTGCCAGTTTCTCTGGGAAAAACAAGCAAATTATCTGTACGTTTTAGCTGAAGAAGTCATAGGCTACCTCGGCCTGGCAGGTTGGTCTCCGAACTTTTTTTTTTTTTTTAACTTACATTGGAGAAGCAAAAGAGAAAATACAAACATGGCATTTTGCAAAATAATATATATTTTTTGTTGCTGGAAAATTAATAAAAAGTTAACATGGAAAATATTGTTTCGTGGGGGCGGGGGCAGCTATTGAAGAATGTCAATGAAAAAGAAAGGTGAGCCCTCACCGGTGTGGTTCAGTGGATAGAACGTTGGCCTGCGGACTGATAGTTTCCAAGTTCGATTCCGGTCAAGGGCATGTACCTTGGTTGCGGGCACATCCCCAGTGAGGGGTGTGCAGAAGGCAAGAAGGCAGCTGATCAATGTTTCTCTCTCATCAATGTTTCTAACTCTTTACCTCTCTCCTTTCCTCTTTGTAAAAAATCAATGAAATATATTTTTTTTAAAAGAGGGCAGTATATTTTTCTTTTTTTTTTTATTGATTAGGGTGTTATATATGTGTCCTTATCCCCCCATTACCCTCCCCTCACTCCTCCCCTCCCACACTTATGCCAATAACTATGTCCAGTGGTTAGGCCAGTAGTCAGCAAATTCATTAGTCAACAGAGCTAAATATCAACAGTACAATGATTGAAATTTTTTTGAGAGCCAAATTTTTTAGACTTGAACTATATAGATAGGTACATTGTTATTAACTTAATTAGGGTTCTCCTAAACTTATATCTCTTTTCCTTATCCCCATCCTCCCCTACAGTATATTTTTCTACAACTAAAATATGCAATTGATTCTATATGTTTTTTTTGGGGGGAAAAAACACACCATTTTTAAGAGTAAAAATTCAGCCAGTCAACATATTATTTTCATCCAACAAGAAATCTTGTTTATAACCCTTTTTTTTTTTCTGAAGCCAGAACGCAATTTTATAATTCCTCTTCTGAATTCACTCATTTTAGCACCTAAATAGAAAGCTAACTACAATCTGTTTGTGTAGAGAAAAGACCGATGTGTTAAAACTAAATTCTAACCCACACAATTATCTACTTTTCCTTGATAAATAATTGATCACGGGTCATAATTTATTGGGTAATTGTATTAGCCATGAGCCACTTAGAATTAGCAAAGTTACATGATATTAAGAAGTCATTGGAACATAAAGTAAGGATAGAGAAAGGTTGTCCTTTTTAAAGTCATGATTATTTTATAAGGTGGGCATGCTTAAAGGATGCTATTAGTTCATTAAGTAATGGGTATTTGAGAATTTTGCCAGCCATTTCTATGGGCCCTGGCATCAAAGGAAGCCCACAATTTAAACAATGATAAGAAGTGAATATAAAAAAGTAGAGGAATGGTTAGCTTTATTGAAAGTTAACTATTTTCATGTAGTAGGTGCAATGCTCTCTGTGGATTATTTTATTTATGCCTTACATCACTTCTAAGAAGTAGGTGCCATTAATTGCATCCTTTTATGTCTGGGAAAAATAAGACATAACAAGGAACAGTAATTTTCTCAAGATCTCACACTTAGTAAGCAGTAGAACCAGAATGCAAATCTGTCTAGAGCAGTGGTTCTCAATCTTTCTAATGCCCCAACCCTTTGATACAATTCCTCATGTTGTGGTGACCCCCAACCATAAAATTATTTTTGTTGGAGCTTCATAACTCTAATTTTGCTGTTAATGAATCATAATGTAAATATCTGTGTTTTCCGATGGTCTTACCCTACAGCAGCGGTTTGCATAAGACCATCAGAAAATACAGATATTTACATTATGATTCATAACAGTAGCAAAATTACAGTTATGAAGTAGCAAGGAAATTAATTTTATGGTTGGGGGTCACCACAACATGAGGAACTGAATGAAAGGGTTGCAGCATTAAAATTGTTGAGAACTACTGCTCTAGAGCATGCACTTCTTTTTTAATCCTCCCCTGAGGATATTTTTCTATTGATTTTTAGAGACAGTGGGGAAGAGAGAGGGAAAGACAGAGAGAAACATCAATGTGTGAGAAACACATTAATCGGTTGCCTCCTGGACGAGCCCCGGCTAGGGAGGAGCATGCAAGCCAGGTAAGTGCCCTTGACCAGAATCAAACCCAGGACCCTTTGGTCTGCAGGCCCATGCTCTATCCACTGAGCTATACCAGCTGGGCCTGGAGCATGCATCTTTTTTTTTTAACCTTAGACAAATGAAAAGCAAAGTTTGATGGATGCCTACAAGAATCCAGCAGCACAAAAGAGAATGGCAACGCACCTAGAGAGAGGATGGGAACACAAGGAGGCATTTTAGCTGCAATTCAAGGGTGGGTAGGAGTTTCCTCAAGCGGAAACAGAGAAAGGGGAAAAGTGACTTCCAGCTGATACAATTCTGTGAACAAAGCCAAGTCAAGAAGGCACTTCCTCGCCTTTGTAACAAGTGTCTGGTCTGCCTGGACTGGAGCATCAACTTCAGGGAGAGGATCTGAGATCAAACCTACTAGAGGTGTTTGCAGTCAGACCCTTGACTTCGAGGGCCACGCCAGAGGAAGCTACAAAACACGAAAGGCTGCTTGCTATCCAGGGATGTTGGTCTGTATCAGGAATGCAATCTCAACTCAGCCGGAAGAGAGGGGATTCTTTGCTATATAAACTGGAAGGAGAAGCGGTTAACTCTATAGAGAAATAATGGACACATGGGCCCACCTGACATAATGGACTGAATTAAGTGAAATTTAAACGAAAGAGACAGATGTGATTGGCAGAGAGTTCTTCAAGTCTAGGAGAAGTATTTTCTAGTGCACTTTATTGCTTATCACTTTAATATTTATGTGACCGTGAAGTACTGACAAATACAGTGCTTGGCTTTATGTGCATAGCTTATACCATAAATATTGTTTTTGATTTTTCAACAAGTTAAGCACTTCCTTTTCAAAACTTCATCTCTATAGTTGAAAGTATTACAGATGTCCCCTCCACCACTCCGTGGATCCCTTCCACCCTGCACCTCTCTCCCCAAGCCAACTGCACCATTGTTTGTGTCCATGGGTTATGCATATCACTTTATTGATATATAAAGATCTATATAAAAACCTAAGGATCAGTCACTATGATACTCACTTTGGCCAGTGAACCAGCCCTGGGAAGTGGGGCTGGCCAGCCAACCTCCTGCGGCCCCTCCCCCCAGCCAGCTCTCCCACCCCAATCAGGGGCAGGGCTGGCCAACCAACTGCCTACAGCCCCGCCCCTGATGGGCCGCCACCACACCATTGGCCCAGAGCCTCTCCCACCAGCCAGCTCCACCTCCAACCAACCCCCCTACAGCAGGGTTCACAGGCCAACCACCAGGCTGCTGGCCCCCAATCTGCCACCCCCACCCCATTTGGGGGTGGGGCTGGCCAGTCCACAGTCCCTCCCCATGGCTGGCCCCATCCCCAATCAGCCCAACACCCTGATCAGCCCACAACCCCTCCCCCCAGCCAGCTCATTAGTTTCCACATAGGAGTGAGATCACATGATACTTGTCTTTCTCTGACTGGCTTATTTTGCATAGCATAATAATAATACTAATGTGCAATATTTGCATCATTTTTTTGAGAAAGCACCAGTCTAGAAAGAATGTCCCACAGCTTTACTGTTACAAGTAACATACTAAACACATATGCTTAAATGGATTCCATCAACTGCTAGCTTCTCTGAAGTCTGACACATTTGTGAAAAATGTAAAAAAAAAAAAAAAAGACATGTCTTGTTGGTTGCTGAGAAACTTAGAGAAAACACAGACTGCCTCTGTGCTGTGCTAGATCTTATTGGAATTTCCCAAAGAGAACAATAAGAACGATGTTATTAATAAAACAGCTTCCAAGCTATGAAAAGCTGGTCACCCTCACTAGCAATCTCAGAGATGCAAATTAAAACCGATGACACCCATAAAAAATAGCATCCATTTATCAAACCCTCGCTATGTGCCAGGTTAGTCCATGTTTAGCTTATCTTGAATTCTCATAGCTATTCTGGGAGGTCAGGTCACTGTCCTTTTCCAGATAAGGAAATGGATTCTGTGAGAAGCCAGTTGAAACCAAGTTGTCCAGAGAGTCAATGTCAAAATGAGGGTTTGATCCCAGACCTGACTCCAGAAACCTGGCCCTTGTAACCATTAAGGGAGCAGAGCATTTTCTTGAAACAAATTCGGGGTTCTCTTCACAATGGTCACTGCGGGGACCTCAGAAATATGGGGTGTAGGGTGTGCTGCGCTGTGAAGCAACGTGGCCACAATGACAGTTCAGAAGGGACAAAATGGTACCCCTTTGATGGTGGCAGCAAGTGAGGCCACTTGTGCATGTGCTCCAGTCTGATGGAAATAAATGTATCCTTATGCTTATTTTGCTTCTAATTGGATAACGGTTGTTTGGGATCCACTAGGTCAGTGGCCGGCAAACTGTGGCTCACGAGCCACATGCAGCTCTTTGGCCCCTTGAGTTTTTAGCAGAGGCCAGCATAGGAGTACCCTAATTAAATTAATAACAATGTACCTCCCTATATAGTTTAAGTTTAAAAAATGTGGCTCTCCAAAGACATTTCAATCATTGTACTGTTGCTATTTGGCTCCGTTGACTAATGAGTTTGCCTACCACTGCTGTAGGTAATGCTTGGTTTTCTAGTAATTCTGATACAACTTATTTTTCATTTTGCTTTTGTAGGAGTGTAGGGGTGTCAGATTAATGCATGTTCCATACACTTCTGGGCAGACAACATTTTATGAAACTGATGTCACCCAAATGCATACAAATGTTTTGGACAAAGTATAAACCAGGAAAATATTCTAAACAAGTACAAGATAAAAATGCTTATATTACAGACACTTACATTTGACACTCGCTTTAGAAAAGAGGAGCTTAGTGGATTAAAAGCTGGAAGTGCCCAAACTAGTTTTTGCCAAAATGGCTTTCTCCATATTCAAGTCTCAATAGCTTTGCAACTCTTACATTTTTATAGGAATACACTTGTCAACACAGAATTACATTTATTTTATTTTTAAAAAAATCATATAGCCAGGCTGGCATGGCTCAGTGGTTGAGTACTGACCTATGAACCAGGAGGTCATGGTTCAATTACCAGTCATGGCACATGCCAGGGTTGCAGGCTGGATCCCAAATGTGGGTCATGCAGGAGGCAGTCAATCAATGATTCTCTCTCATCATTGATGTTGCTATCTCTCCCTCTCCTGTGCTCTCTGAAATCAATAACTGCTGTCACCTAAATGCATACAAATGGTTTGAACAGAATATATTAAAAAACAAACATACAAACAAACAAAAATAAATAAAGCAAGCGAGAAGACAAAATAGACTTGAATAGAGTTGGATGGTGATTCTATTTCTTTTTTCTCTCATCATTGATGTTTCTCTCTCTGTTTGTCTCTCTCTCCCCTCTCTGAAATCAATAAAACTATATATTTTAAAAGGGAACCATATATAACCCTAAGGATGTGTTGTTATTGTTGTTTTGTTTGTTAAACTTCATGTCTTAAATTCCTGTTAATTTTTTTTTTAAGTCTAGTCTCCAGCGAGCATCACATAGTCCCCTGCTCCCGGCCCACAAGGCTGTTTTCCATGTTCGTATGCCTTGCAAGTGCAGTTTCTCACAGTGGGGAGCAGCATGCTTACTTCAAAGCTTTCTTCCAAGACTCCCAGTGCCTTTGAGAAGCCGCGCGGCAGGGGTGCAGAAGGAGCAGGTGCTGAGTTTCTCTGCCTCATCTGACAATTTCCGTGTTTGCACAATGAGTGACATTCACAGGGAGGCTGGAGATAGCCTGCTAATGTGGGTTCTCTTCCCCGTCTCTTCTGCTTGCAGAGGATAAATAAAAATTCAAATGAGGTTCAAACACCCCTGAGAGAATAAGTTAACAGAGCTCCTCAGGTGGTATGGGAACATAAACATACGGGAAAAGGCAAAGAACAGAAAAGCATTCACTAGTTCCAATTGAATCAGTTATTGTTTTTTTGTTTTTTTTTCAGTACAAACTAAACCGTCTTCAAAAGAAAGAATACTAAGGGATAGAAGAGTCAGTGAGAAGGCCAAAGGAAATGATTTCGTGAGTGATAATCAGCAGTACTATAAAGGAAGGTACGTTATAAGTGTTACCTGAATTCTATATAATAAAAGGCTAATATGCAAATCGACTGAATGGTGGAAAGACTGGTTGCTATTATGTGCACTGATCTCTAGGGGGCTGATGCTCAATGCAGGAGCTGCCCCTGGTGGTCAGTGCACTCTCACAGGGGGAGTGTCATTCAGCCAGAAGCTGGGCTCACAGCTGGGAAGCACAGTGGTGAGCACAGGGGCAGTGGTGGGAGCCTCTCCACCTCCTTGGCAGTGGGGATTGGGCCTAAGCCAGCAGTCGGACATCCTCCAAGGACTCCCAGGCTGTGAGAGGGCACAGGCCGGGCTGAGTGCACAAAACTTGAGCACTGGGCTTCTAGTTTTTAAATATAATAACATCGATGGAGAGTTTTTAAATAACATCTAGAACCTAAAGGTCTCTAGAATCCTAATAGGGTGCAATTTCACTATCTCAGGGCTATTTGGACTCAGACATTGGAGACCTTTAGTCTTAACTATGCTTTCTTCTAAGCGGGTTATTTAGAGAGTTATATGTGAATGTCCTGAGAGATCTAACCCTAGCCTTGGGTATGTAATAAATCCATTGTTTGGACCCTAGGGCTATGATGAAGAAAAGTCATCACTAATATTGCAAGTTACTGTCTTCATGTATGTTTTCTCTCACATGTCCCGACAAGGCAGCCACGTAGCCACCTCCACAACAGTGGGACCCCGGGTGACCTCCTGGGACACACTGCAGACACATGGGCCTGTGACCTTGGCAGTTGGTCACTAGGGATAGAATGCTGGAGAAGGTCATCCAAAAGACATGAGCAGCCCAGCTGGCGTGGCTCAGTGGAATGTTTGAGCATTGACCTATGAACCAAGAGGTCATGATTTGATTCCCGGTCAGGGCACATGCCTGGGTTGCAGGCTTGACTCCCAGTGTGGGGCTTGCAGGAGGCAGCCGATCGATGGTTCTCTCTTATCACTGATGTTTCTTTCTCTCCCCCCTCCCTCTTCTCTCTCTCTTTCTCTCTCTCTTTCTCTCTCTCTCTCTCTTTCTCTCTTCTTCCTCTCTGAGATCAATCTTATTTAATAAAAGGGTAGTATGCAAATTGACTCCTTGACTGGGAGTTCTGCGAGGGGCAGGGCCAGTGAGGGGAAGGGAGGGAGGCCCAGGCCAGCACCCAGCAGCCACTAGGGATCCTACCAGTGCATGAATTTCATGCACTGGGCCTCTAGTCATAATATAATAATAAAAGACATGACCAGAAGCTGCCCCTTGAGGTACAATACTGGGCTGCTACATTGTTGTTTGTGTTCAAGAACTGAAGGCTTCTCACCCTCTCCTTGTCCTTGGAAGGTGCACTCTGCTTGCCTTCCCTGTTCTAGAAGCTTTTCCAAGGATACAGCCTTGAGATTGAAATCTGGTTTTCCACCATCTGAACTGGGTACATGTGACTGAGCTAGGGAAAGGCCTCTATATAAACTTATAAGTCTGTGGCTGGTGGGTCCAGAAATCTACTCACCTTGCAGACCCCACACCTATCCTCATCATTCATCCCACCTGCCTCCTGTCAATCCGCAGTGGTCTGTCTGTGTTCTCCTTGGTCTTTCCTTGCCCTCCCACCACGGACGGCCAGTTTCAGATTTCATCTGAGGTGCTCCCCCAGAGGCTGCAAAGAAAACCCTGGAGAGTTTCATGGGTATAAATTAAATTTTAGAATAAAAATCAATATGTCCGCAGTAACCCAAAGGCTAAGAAATGCCTGCAAAAAAATTAGAACTCAATGGAAACAAGTTTCTTAACAAAAAAAAAAAAAAAAAAAATTGATTTGAAAGGATCATTGCAGAAGAAATGTTACATACAAGGATGTGTCTTTGATTTTCAAACAACTCACTTAAAGGAGAAATGCTCCTGACATAATCTTGTGGTCCAAGGGTACTTCCACAGTGTATGCAAGAGTCATCTCATCCCCGCATTGAAGTCTCATCAAAAGGTTCAGTTTGATGTATTTTATCTCTCTAAACTCACATGAAAAGGCTTCAGAAGTGCAAAATCATTTAGCACCGGGGAAAATGATTAGGGGAAATTGCGCTAAATTTGGAGGTCTTTTTAAAGATAAAAACTAAATGACTGAACAGCCAGTTAGTAAATGTCAATGAAAAAGAAGATACAAATGCATTAAGTTAACCAATAAATGTTAGTGCTGTTGTTTGAACAACTGTAAAAAACTGACAAGGGATAGAATCTGGTAACATTAAAAATGATCTTACACTTTTGTTTGTTTGTTTTTTGTGTGTACCTTCTGGGTATCCATACCTAATATATTGAAAGAAAACAGTGTATCTTTCTGGATCTATACGTCCCAGAGGACACAGACCTGCCAATTCCTGAGTATTTTCAGGTTACAATGGGGTCAAAACTTGGAAGATGGTCTCTTAGAATTAGTTAAAGTATTACAGTAGGTTTTATTGTTATAATAAAATTATATATATATATATATATATATATATATATATATATATATATATAATATTTTATTCATTTTTTACAGAGAGTAAAAAAGAGGGATAGAGAGGTAGAGACATCAATGAGAGAGAAACATCGACCAGTTGCCTCCTGCACACCTCCTACTGGGGATGTGCCTGCAACCAAGGTACATGCCCTTGACTGGAATCAAACCTGGGACCTTTCAGTCCGCAGGCCGACGCTCTATGCACTGAGCCAAACCGGTTTGGGCTAAAATTATATTTAAAAAATATATTTTTCTATGACCAAGTGTGGTTATTTATTTCTGGGAAAAGTAAAGGTCATAGTTCTGTCTCTCGGGAGATTGCAGTTGATTGAAGAACATAAAATAATGATCTAGTTGTGATTTTTTTTTGATGCAAGCTTAATTTCCCAAGTGAATAAAAGTGATAACACTGGGCTTCTACATTGTTGTTTGTGTTCACACTTTAAAAGTGTAGAATAACTTGTAAAAGAGAAAAATTCCATAGAAACCAAAGCTACTACTATTAATATCATCATCATTAAGGCAAATGAGTGGAAGAAAAACAGCAAGCTATTTAATTGTGTTGGGCATTAATACTAGCTTTTCAACATGTATATTATTCAGGATTTAAACAGCAAAAGCTATAATAGTTGCTACTTAATTTTGTCCTGATATAAAATTTTTCTTTACTCTCACCGTTTACTTAATTAGAACTGAGTGAGCTTTGACAAATTCTTAAACTTTCTATGGCTTATTTTTCTTAATGTGTAAAATTAGTGAAAATTTGTCCCAAGAGAATTGTTATGAGGCTGTTAAGAGCTCATAACAACTAAATATGGCTGAGTTTACCTTGCTGTTGCAGAATTTTGTGATTTTTAAGTCTACATTTGTTCCCTTCATAATTCTTTGTACATTGCTTGCCTCCTGAGCCTATCAGAATGGTATATTAAAAGAAAATTGTGATAAACATTTCTCCTCCTTGACGAAGTACCATTTTCCCACACCTTCCCCTCTCCTCACTTTTACCGAATGAACAGTGAAATTTCTAGAATCATTTGCCCAAGCAGTGTTCTGTTCTGTTGGACCTGATTTGGGATGTTGTGAGTGATTTCTCTGAGTATCCTTGTGGCAGGATATAGGTTTGGACAATTGTCAATGGCCTCCCCTGTGATCTGGCCAAAGAGAAAGGAAGAGAGGGACTAAACAAGGCAGGGACCTGGACATCCCTCACTTCTTGAGGGATGGAATTCATGGATATGCAGGAAGTTGTAAACGTGGCCCAGCCGAGCTGGATTGCATGGAATCCCTCACACTCAGTAGGCCCTCTGGGTACAGACTCACTGGGGCTTATAGAATTCTCTCTTGCAGTGATAAGCTTTATTTAAAACCCTGCTTTATTGAAGTCTAATTCAAACTCAACCCTCATCTTCTTGGTTGAGTTGAGAAGCTGAATATCTCTATCTACAGTGTTTCCCCGAAAATAAGACATCCTCCGAAAATAAGACCTACTTACAGGTTTCCTTCTGAGTGAAATATAAGGCATCCCCAAAAATAAGGCTCCCCTAGGCTAAACATGAGAGATTTGGTCCACTGATTTTGAAAGAAATGGAGTCATAATAAATTCACCAGGAAATTCAGGAATTGGATTGTTATGAAGATGTTCCAGAAAATGATGTCATGATGGTCATTGAATAAATGAGTAAATTCTTGATACTGTAGGATTCACAGTTTGTCTGGTTTGTGTTGACAACTACTGTACTACCGTACCATATACAGGTAATAAATTTCCTTTATTTTCATTTTACAATAAATGTGTATTGTATTCTCCTTCATGGAAAAATAAGACATCCCCTGAAAATAAGACCTAGCACATCTTTGGGAGCAAAAATTAGTATAAGACACTGTCTTATTTTCAGGGAAACAGGGTAGAAGCAATTCCCCCTTAGTAGAGACATTTACATTTTTTTTTTGGTAAAGAAAAAAATCAATCCATTTTCAATATAATCAGCTATGTGTTTTGCCTATATATTCTTTCTTTTCTTCTTCTTCTTTTTTTTAATCCTCATCCAAAGATATCTTTCCCTTGATTTTTTAAAAATATATATTTTATTGATTTTTTACAGAGAGGAAGGGAGAGGGATAGAGAGCTAGACACATCCATGAGAGAGGAACATTGATCAGCTGCCTCCTGCACACCCTCTACTGAGGATGTGCCTGCAACCAAGGTACATGCCCTTGACCGGAATCGAACGTGGGACCCTTCAGTCCATAGGCTGATGCTCTATCCACTGAGCCAAACTGGCTAGGACTGCATATATTCATTTTTGTGATTTCAATCAACATGATCTATAGGAAACATTTGTCTTTTGTTATTACTAGCTGATATGGAAAGAATGGGAATGCAAACTAACAATAGTGTAGAAGTAGAATTTGTTGACTAGGTGCCCATTTTCATTATACTTGATGGTTCTATGCCAGCCACAGGAGCTGCTCTGTGTCCCCAACCATGAGACCTCCCTGCACCTGGGTGGAGGCAGAGAGATGTCACACCTAGTAACCAAAGGTCTTAACTCATGATCATTCCAAGTCCCAAAGACACTTTTGGGATCCTAGTTTTGAGATAATTCAGTGATCGCTAGGGATGGACACCCAGGAAGGAGGCAGATGACTATGTCTCTCATGAATTAATTGCAATATCCTTCTTGGTAGAGCTTTGATCCGAGACATTTATTCACCATGGATCTTGCCAACAAGAGTTGGGCTCCTCACAGGGACACCTTTCCTCATCTATGGAACCTGGTGCTCTCGGAGCCTCAAATAAATGAAATGGTCCAGTGTCCTCTCAGAGATGGGGTCCTTCCTCTGAACCCTCAGATGCTAAATCTCTTCTTCTCCCTCCATTTCTCTGAGTGTTTTTCTTTTGCTCTTTCTGTTCCAGAAGTGAAAGCCTTTAGTTCACTTCTTATTCTGAAACTTGAAACTGAAATGACCCGTCGGAAAGACCTGGTCTGACCCTTTCTATGACAGCTCCAATCTTTAGATACACAAACTATTCTCTAGATTCCCTGAGGATACGAAAGTATGTTTTTTAAAATCACACATTTCCTTCTAGTTAAATCACTGCCATATACTAAATAAATAAATAAAAATTCTTGCAAAAGCATCCAACAATTAAAAGTACAGTTGAGTGCCAATGTCAGAAGGCCTATGGTGCCCCATGATTTCCTAATCTACACTTCAAGGACAGAAGAAACTTCCTGGATTAGCTTACTCTGTTCCAAATCTCTGGAAAGACAATTTGATAACTTTTAAAAGTTTCTTTTTTTTTTTTTAATAAAATACGAACTCTCTAAAGTGCTTACTATCCTGAAATAAAAATAAGTCTTCACTCATGCTCATGAAGAAAAAAATTCTCACTAAAACTGTCAGTGATTCTGAATTTTTGAAACACTTGAGTTGCTTTATGTTCTAAACGAGATAAAGACATTTACAAAATCCTATTCCAGACTGCATTTTTTATAACAAACAAATTACCAGTGTGGATTTTCAGGAACGCTTATGAGAATCCAATTTAAATTAGCGAACCAGAGAGATAAAGGCCAATGTAGTCATACAATGAACCACCACTGAAATTTATAATTTAATTAAGGAGTACAAGACTCTTTTATGAAATGGTCTTCTTCCTTTTCGATATAAGAATTAAAAAAGAAAAACACAAAAAAACCCAAACATGGATTCATTGTTTGCTCAATAAAATGAGATTAGCTGATGAGTAAAACTCATTAAAAAGCTCTGTAAATGTGTGAGTGTGGTGAGTTGAGTTTTTATGGTTTTCTACTAGTATATATTATTTCTGTTAATGAATAAATCAAGTTATTAGGAAGTAAATCTTAATAAAAATGTTATAGAAAATCATATGCATATTAGTGTTTGGCCTACACATTTAGTACTGTAGTAGGATGATATCAAACATTGTGATCTACCTAGGGTATAAGGGAATTTTGCTCTCCAGCCTGAAATCTGGGTCTAATATTATTAATAGACTCTTGGATTGCTCAGTGGTTGAGTATTGACCTATGAACTAGGAGGTCAGGGTTCAATTTGTGGGTCAGGACATATGCCTGGGTTGCGGGCTCCATTCTCAGTAGGGGATGTGTAGGAGGTAGCTGATCAGTGATTCTCTCTCATCCTTGATGTTTCTATCTCTCTTTCCCTATCCCTTCCTTTCTCTGAAATCAATAAAAATGTATTAAAAAAAACAGACTCCTATTGCTAGAGGTGACTCATTGGAGAGTGTTTATGGGACTCGGAGGAATGACATTTTTGAGTCATACACATGACAATACCAGTAACTCATCTTTAGCCTGTAGTCTGCAAGTTGCATTGACTATTTTCTGCAATTGTGTATATCTATGCTTGGTAAGTTTGCATGAATATATGAATATGCAATATATATGTATACACACACACACACACACACACACACACAGCTATAATAAATGCATACCGGTATGTGAACGTAACTCTGAATCTTCTTTGAGACCATTCAGACTAATTACCTTAATTCCACAATACGCCAGTTCTAACCAGTAAACCAGACCGGAAGTTCTCTATCACCCCTCAGCATGGGGATCTGATTGTCCCTGAAGATCCGTGTCCCTTTTTTCTGTCAGTTTCTCCTGTCACCTGATGTTTAACTTCTGCACATTTTCCACCGTGGCTTTATAGAATCATAGTTGGTCATCACCAAGGACATCATATTCTACATCTATTCTTTGAGCACTAGCCTCATTTTAGTGGTGCAAAGGAAACTTGGATCTCTCTTATTTGTTCACATACAAGATGGGACAAAAGTACATTTACAGTTGTAAGTACATGAAACAAAGAGTGTATGATCACATCATTATAAATTATTGTATTATTTTCCATAGGAACAATTGTAAATCTACTTTTACTCCACCCTGTATATGTTTTTTACCCTAAGTAGATAGAATGTAACCTTCATGAGGGCAGGCATTTTTTTATCTGTTCTGGTGACTGCTTTATCTCTCGTCCCCAACAGAGGAACTATAATGTAGTATTTGCCGAATTATTTCAACTTTTTTTTTTCACTCTTGTCTTCATTACAATTATTGTTGAGATCTTACTTATTGAATGAAGACACAATCACAACCCTGTTCAAATGAGAAGCCAAAACGAAGATCAATGCCACCTTCCTAAGTTAACAGGAGAGAAAGATTGTAGGGGACAAGATATAAGATATAAATAGCTTACAGAGCAGGCCTGTCAATAACCCAGAACTAAACGATCCAACTGCTCTAAAAAGAGGAGAAGAATTATTTATGCTTAAAAAATGCAAAGCGAACGTGCGTGTGGTGCGGTAGAGTCCTATCCGTGCAGAGACGAAGTAGCAATCAAGCACGGTTGCCTGGCAACGAAGCTGAGAGATCCATCCGAGTGGAGCAAGTTCAAGGCACTCTCCCAGAGAGCAAAATGGTACTTCATTCAGAGTCAATTCTAATTAAACAAAGTAGAACCATATGAAAATGCCGTACGCTTCCCCACAGTTCCCGGAGTTGGATGGTAGACGTCGTTAGAATAGTTTGTACAAAAGGGAAGGATACAGATGTCTTTTTAAGTTTCACTGTTGTAGCATCCATAGGAGCAATAGGCATATTCCTAAGCTTGAAATGACTGTTACAGTTGGGGGAAGGTGTCAGAAACTCTATCCTATTCGCTTAAAATCAACTGTTTCTTTCCTTGATTGATGAGACAAAGGTCATATGCCTTTGCTCTAGTTTCTTTCTTTTTTTTAATATATATATATATATATATATATATATATATATATATATATATATATATATATTGATTTTTTACAGAGAGGAAGAGAAAGGGACAGAGAGCTAGAAACATCGATGAAAGCGAATCATCAGCTGCTTTTGCACACTGGGGATGTGCCTGCAACCAAGATACATGCCCGTGACCGGAATCGAACCTGGGACCCTTCAGCCTGCAGGCTGACGCTCTATCCACTGAGCCAAACCGGTTTTGGCTGCTCTAGTTTCAAAGGACCGTTCACATTACGTTGACTACCAGAGGGAAAGGGATGGGGGAGGTAGAAGAGGGTAAAGGGAAGGTAAATGGTGTTGGAAGAAGACTTGACTTGGGATCGTGGACACAAAACAATGTACAGTTGATGTATTATAGAACCATACACATGAAACGTATGTAATTTTATTAAACAGTATCACCCTCAAAAAATTCAATTAAAAAGCAAAAAGAAAAAAATTAAAGAGAGGGGCTGGGAGGAGGGGGACAAAGGGAGAAATGGGAGATATCTATGATATTATCAACAATAAAATTATATTTAATAAAGAGTGAGTTTTAAAGTTCCAGGCTATTAGATCTATCATTCATAAAGAGATAAATCAACCAGTGTTTAGAAAAATAAACTTAATAAATTTCCCCTATAATATATGTATCTACTAGAATGTCTTTTTTTTTTTTAATCCCTTGTATAGTTCATTATTTCTGCTTAGGGAAACCATGGGACAGTGATTTCAAATAACTTACCAATTTGGGAGAAATCTTAGAGTAGGTTAAGAATTTTTATTAGGCATTATAATATGGGAACATTTTAGAATTTCAAATTTCAGGGTAAGAAGAAAGTCTGGGTTAAGAGAACAACGGGTAAAATCTCCAATATGAAGTGACAGAAGGAACACTGAATACAGCGTTTCGGCCAAGGTAAACGCATATGGAAAGATATGCTGAAAAATATGCTGCAAAGGCAGACTGTCATGAGAACAAAGAACGATGATTATGACAGTGTAGTCTACCGAGTTTGGATGTGATCCTATAGACTGGGAGAAAGTAATGAGAGTATTTGAACAAGGATGTTAAACAGAAAAATCTGTGCTTCAAAAAGATAAGTCTGTCAGATGAATAAATGTTAAACTGCTCATGAGAGAGATAGAGAGAGTGAGTGAGGGAAGGCAAAGAGATCAGTTAGGGAATTATCATAAGACTCAGTTAGAATAATGAAGTCCAGGATGAAAAACATGGAAGTGGAACTAAAGGGAAATTATCCCCATAGTGCCTGGCCCGGGCTAATTTCTTCTTGTTTCCTCATCACAGAATTTTGTCACATGGCTGGCTCCTTCCCAACACTCATGTTTTATTTCAAATAGCATCTTGAAAAAGGCCTTTACAGCCGAAATCGGTTTGGCTAGATGGATAGAGTGTCGGCCTGCAGACTGGAAGGTCCCGGGTTCCATTTCCGTCAAGGGCATGTATAATACCTTGGTTGCGGGCACATCCCCAGTAGGGGGTGTGCAGGAGGCAGCTGATCGATGTTTCTCTCTCATAGATGTTTCTAGCTCTCTATCCCTCTCCTTTCCTCTCTGTAAAAAAATCAATAAGATATATTAAAAAAGGAAAGAAAGAAAGAAAGAAAGAAAGAAAGAAAGAAAGAAAGAAAGAAAGAAAGAAAGAAAGAAAGAAAGAAAGAAAGAAAGAAAGAAAGAAGAAAAAAAGAAGAAAGAAAAAGGCCTTTATGTACCTACCGGTTTTCAGCAAACATTCAGGAAGTGATTGTTGAATAAATAGTGAAATCACAGAGACAAATAAGTCTCTTGAACTCTTGGAGCTTAGATCCTAACACATTGTGAACAATCTATTCGACAGAAAGGAATGGTTACCCCACATTTTCAAAGAGGAATTTTGAGGGCCTCTGTGTGTGATATGTGCTCAGTTAAGATGGAAAGATTTTACATGTGTGGATAGATGTGCACAGAAAACGTGTTCCCACTGATGGCAACATGTTGTACCAGAAAGCACTGATCCTCTCCAAAGATTTCATCTAGGGACCCCCTTGTTCTGTTGATGAGTCCATGCAAAGCCTCCATCCCTGACATGATGGCTCCTTTGTAACAGCTGACAAGAGAAGTTCTGCTGATACCTACAGGGAATTTCATCATATCCACCTGATTAAAATTTTATTCTTCTGTGGTTTCTCCTTGGTGAGCATTCATGGGGGACACAACTCTCTTCACACTCTGTGCCCATTCAGAGAAGTCTAGCATATATCTCTCCTCTAGACCTCATTATTATCAATTAGAGGCCTGGTGCATGGAATTCTTGCATGGAGGGGGGTGTCCCTCACCCAACCTGCACACTCTCTAATCTGGGACACCTTGAGAGATGTCCGACAGCCTGATCCCACCAGTGGGATCTGGCCTAAACTGGCAGTCTGACATCCCCCTCATAATCCAGGACTGCTGGTTCCAACTGCTTGCTTGCCTGCCTGCCTGACTGCCCCTAACTGCTTCTGCCTGCCAGCACTGATCACCCCATAATCACTCCTCTGCCAGCCTGATTGACGCCTAACTGCTCTCCTGCTGGCCCTATTGTCCCTGACTGCATTCCCCTGCTCACCCAGTCACCCCTAACTATCCTCCCTTGCCAGCCTGGTCACCCCCAACTGCCTCCCCCTGCAGGTCTGATTGCCCCCCAACTGCCATCTCTTGCAGGCCTGATTGCTCCCCAATTGCCCTCCCTTGCAGGCCTGGTCCCTCCTAACTGCCCTCCCCTGCAGGCCATCTTGTGCCGGCCATCTTGTGTCCACATGGGGGTGGCCATATTTGACCACATGGGGGCAGCCATTTTGTGTTGGAGTGATGGTCAATTTGCATATTAATTTTTTATTAGATAGGATGTTCCCAATATTTTCCTTTCAGATGTCTGACAACACTCAGTGTAAACCCATTTTATGATTATCTTTGTCTATGCACAATGCACAGCAGGGCATACTCTACTCTCTGCCTTGTCTTCTTTGGGGTGACCAGAAGGAGGTATATAAATACCATAGTCAGCTACTTTCAAGTAGAGTTAGCTTATGTACAGAACCAGCTGTCTACCAGATCTGATTTTTTTCTTTTCTTCCTCAGTCACTCTTTTCCAGAGAAACATCTTATGCGTCCCCAGGTGCAGGTTGAGAGAGTAGAAGCAATGTAGCCTGCTTAGGGGTCATGGGCATCTGACCACCTGACTTACTTAAACCTTCAGAATCTCTTTAAGCTCCATCTGATGATGGAATGATGCTCAGGATGCTGCCCAATCTCATCGTTTATTGGATCAGACAGTGCACAGTTCATGCTTCACATCTCAGGCCCCATAGTAACCTCTTGGCTCACAGTCAAGTTTTCAGCTTCTAGCCAGGCTCTGTAGCAAGCCAAGGGCTGTTTTATTTTTTTATTTTATTTATTTATTTCTTGTAATATATTTTATTGATTTTTTTATAGAGAGGAAGGGTGAGGGACAGAGAGTTAGAAACATCGATGAGAGAGAAACATCGACCAGCTGCCTCCTGCACATCCCCCACTGGGGATGTGCCTGCAACCAAGGTACATGCCCCTGACCAGAATCAAACCTGGGACCCTTCAGTCTGCAGGCCAAGGCTCTATCCACTGAGCCAAACTGATCTCGGCCCCAAGGGCTGTTTTATAAAAGGAGAATAGTTATTTCAGAGGATTGTACCACTTGGCTTCCAAACCCTCAACGTGTGGAGTCCACTCCGATCCAGAGTCTGCCAATAGCTCTAAACTCTTCGTGTCATGGAGAAGTGAAACACTGCTGTAGCTGCAATGTCACATGATCCAAGCCATAGAACAGCTTCATTGGGGCCTAGATCTCTGGCAGAGACACTATTAGCAGAATCCCGTAAAAGGGAAACTAGAAAGCAAGGGAGTTCATGCAGTTTACATAGTCACCCATGTCTCTCCCCAGGGAGCAGGGAAACATGAAAAAATGGTGGAACGTGTACCTGAAGAAGGAACACATGAAGAATGTCCAGCACATTAAAAAAAAAATTAATGTATTTCCATTTGTATTTCAGGACTGCGGTACATTTTTAAGGTTCATCACTGAACCAAGCCAACAAAATCCTTATCTTCATACATTTTTTTTTTTTTATTGAAGTGGATCAGAGTGTTTTGGGATATTGGACAAATGACCTGTCTAGATCTCTGTTGCCTTATATATAAATTGGAAATAATAATAGTTCTTATGTCAAGGGGTGATTAGAGCATTACAATAAGATTATGTATTTCCCACGTGTCTGACAAAAGTACACATTTAGTATACTTTGGATATTAATATTGCTGATAATTTTAGAGGAATATTTAAGGAGTAAAGATAAAAAAAAAGAAGTTTGGATACTAGCAATAGAATATCAAGATTCTAACATGTCTAGCTGAGGATTTAGGCTTTTTTTATACTTATAATTAGTACCTAGTAAATATCCAAGAAATACTTACGCTTAATTAGCATCACCAAATTAGGTGGTTGCACAAATAATCCTTGAGCAATTCATTCACTTTTGGAAATGATTCAAAGCAAGGGGAATTTTCAGCTTGTCATACTGGTGATTTGAACATGATAAAATTAGCATGGTGCCCATTAGTGAAGGTGCTGAACTTGAGGGCTTTAAAATATATTTTTATTATTGATTTCAGAGAGAGGAAGAGAGAGGAGAGGATCATTGATCATTGATCAGCTTCCTCTTGCTCATCCCATACTGGGGACCGAGCCCAAAACTCGGGCATGCGCCCTGACTGGGAATCACACTGTGATCTCTTGGTTCATAGGTTGATGCTCAACCACTGATCCATGCCAGCTGGGTGACCTGAGGCTTCTTTAATCACCGAAGTCAGGCTGATGCAACAATCTGGAAATACATGCAAGACCAAAAGAGTCTTCATGGAGGAGAGAAACACCCTCAGATTTTACCAATTGGAAGGCACTCTCATGCCACCCAAGTTCAGATCAGAAACTAAATCCACATGCTTCTCACAGCACAGATCTCAGAGCATGCAGAACAATGAAAGGTGCCCCTGAGAGAAGGTCACACAGAGAAAGGCCATCCTATATAATAAAGAGCTAATATGCTAATTAGACGAAACAGCAGAAGGAGTTGTCCTGATCTTCTGGATGAAGCTGGGGCTGCGAGGGCCTAGCCCCTTGCACCAATTTCATGTTTAGGGCCTCCAGGTTTTATATAAAAGGGAGAAGCAACCACTCTTTGGAAGCAGGTTGGGTATTTTCAGCTGTAGTTACTGGAAAGCAGATTGTCTAGCAAAGACAAGTCATAATCTAATTGCTTTTTGTCGTGGGCAAGAACGAATGTTACTTTTCTCCCCACTCTGCCTTCAGAGTGGGGAGAAAGGGCTCCAGAGGAAAATTCTGCCAAGAAAGTGTGAATTTTGAGACATTTCAGATGAAGGGTCTGAAATTTTTTTATTTTATTTTTATTTTTTTGCCACTGATATAAGATGAACTGAGCATTACAAAACTGTGGAAAGCTCTAAAGGACAGATAAAATGAAAGCACAGAATAGAAGAAAAAGTGCAGGATTATAGTTGCTGTCTGGTTCAAGTTTTCACCAATGCATTAGTGTTAGAAATAAAAGCTGATGTATGAATAGGGCAGTGACTACTCTGTACACTGGGATAAATATGATGTCCACAGTGTAGGTAAGTGGGTGTGAGGGACTCAGCATAGTGGTCAAATGTATTAAGGTGGAACAAAGTGGAACAAGGTAGAGAACATTGAAATATCTTTCTTTGAAACTCAGATCACTCTGTTATCCCAAAATGACAAAGAACTGCTTATACTAGCATTATTTGTAGCTCAAAATATATATTTAACATTAGTCAAATGTCAAAGGTTACTTAAATAAATAGATATTTTTCATAAATGTAAAGGAAACTGTAATAAATGTTGTTGGTAAAACTTCTAAATCTGGCATTGAAATAAACCCACAATTAGATTACTAACAGTTAGTCCTAAAGTTCTCCAGAATACCTCAAAAGTAAAAATGTCAATCAATTCATTTTGGTGTCAATCAATCCCTTTGAACTCTTATTGACATTACAAGTCACTTATGGTCCCAAAGAACCTAGGAGACCTTCAGGCAGGACTCAACTAAGTTGAGGTATTTTATGCCAGGCTGTGTCTTCAATTTTCAAAGAATTCAAGTCTGAAGAACAACAGTCATTAACGTCAAGTTATGATAGGAAGTGAATCCTGATAGAAACTCTGAAACTAATTGTATGCTAATTTTTGAATAGTTCACTGATTTGTTCACAGAGACAACAGGCATTGGTTGTATTTTCTTGACCAAGAGAGTGAGATGGTGAATACCAATTCTGAAAAATTGATCTGGAAGTATAGCATGCTCTAGAAAGAGGACATACTAAAAATTAAAACAGCATATCGATATTTGGAATCAATAGTAGAGGTATTATAAGTGAGATATGATGAGAACTGGCCAGACTGGTGATGATAGGAATGAAGAATAATGAGTCAGTTTCAGGCATCTCATAAGAGAGAATGGCTGGTTATTAGGTATTATGAATTTGAAAGAGAAGATAATATTTCAGATATATTGGTTTTGAGACAGTTATAGGCATGCTTCTGGAAACTTCAGAGTAGGACCCAGAGAAGAGTCTAAGACCATGAAAATATATAAACACCATCAGAGTAATGACTGAAGTGATAGAAAAAGAACGAAAATTATTTGGGTCATTGGACAACATGGGGTTTTGGGTAAAGAGAAATGTTTGGAATATGAGGTAATTTGTAAGGAAAAATTCACTGGCAGTTTGAAAGATATTTTTAAAAATACATTTTTATCATGTTAATGTACTCTAATTACATTTAGAAGGGATTATTTTACTTCCTTCAACATTTTTGAATTTCAATCCATAATTAAACTTAAAATGATTTATACTACCTCCTCAGAGCTTAGTAACTCGATTGTAGTTTTTTTAAAAGGTGGTAAACAAGTATGTGATGGAAAATATAGAAAGTTTTGTGTCTTTTATTTCAACTGTTTAAAAGTTCTTATTCATTTCTAAAAAAAAAAAAAAAGAAAAGAAAAGAAAAAGGTATAGGACTGAATATTTGATTATCTATTTGCTTTTCCTAGAAAAACATAATAATAATGTTAAAATATTGTTTTAAACATGTTTTACAATAAGCATACCTCCTACATATTGACACTATCTCATGTTTGCATTTCAGATGCTCAGTTCCTTTTCATGATATTAAGAAACATTTCTTGCTGAAACCAGTTTAGCTCAGTGGATAGAGCATTGGTCTGCAGACTGAAAGGTCCCATGTTCGATTCCGGTCAAGGGCATGTACATTGGTTGCGGGCACATCCTGCGTGTGGGGTGTGCAGGAGACAGCTGATTGATCAATGTTTCTAACTCTCTATCCCTCTCCCTTCCTCTCTGTAAAAGAATCAATAAAATATATTTTAAAAAAAACACTTCCCATTCTGAGAAAATAATCTAATGAAATTACTATTTTTAAGCATGGTTGAATTTAGTGTTTAAATGTCTGCAACTAATTATGCTAAATAAAATGATGGCCAACTTTACTATAAATGAATAGTGACTTCTTCTATTATTGCTTAGAATTTAATTCAGGAACATAATGAGGGGAGTTATGCTGAAAAGAACTAATGATGATGACTCCCAATACCAAACTGTATTTGTGCTTTTATTTCACATGTTATGTTTTTAAAAAGGAATATGTCAAATATGCGAACAAAATTATTGGAGAATTTAGCATTTTCAGTTGAAAACGTTTACTAAGCGTTACCAAATGTGAAAAAAGAATAAACAGCATTACTGAAAAAAAAATACAAATGAATAGTTATAATTATAGGTATTGAGTTTGAAATTATAAAGAGTGTTTTTTTCTGTTAAAACAAATGCATGTCATTTTTGGTAATCATGAAATATATGCACAGTACTTTTGGATGATTAAGTGAATCATTCATATTATAATATAAATTATAAATCTACAAAATATTAACAGTGAAGTGCTTTTGTTCAGAATAAATCTGCATGTACATTTCATGGAAGTCATTTACTAATAAAAAGTATTTGATAATTGTTACAAAAGCAGGGAATACAAAAAATGTTCAGAGTCTATTATGTACAAATAAAACACGTTAGATGGACACACACATGGAAATCTAAGCTAAAGTTTCTTGTACTGAAATTTAAATAAGTCCAGGTTTCCAACATAAGAAAAAACTTATAGATTACATAATATAAATAATACCGGGTAAGATTTTTATTGTGTGTTTGTCTTGTTTTGTTTTTTTTACTTCTGAAATAGCTTTATAAATTAAATCTTACCTAATAATAGACAAATTTGTAAATTGACCGAACCTCTGCTACACCAACAGCCAATCAGAGTGAGTATGCAAATTTGAAAGCCAAAGATGGCGGATCCCAGCTGCTCCAGGCCCTGAGTGGCCAGGTGGGGCTGGATGCCTGCTCTGAGAGGGAGGGTGAGAGTGAAGGGATCTACAGGAGCAGAGTGCTGCAGAGAAGATAAAACTTCAGACTCCGGAGTCTGCAGAGAAGAGAAAGAAGGCAGACTCTGGCTTCAGGGAAGACCTGGGTCCAGGGTGCTTGAGGATAACCTGTGCTGTAAGCCAAGGGAAGGAAGGCCTATTGCACAAATCTCTTTGTGCCTCTAGTATATATATAAAAAATTGGATGATGACACACAAAATGATATTATCTCAATAGTCTGATGTGCTTGATGTCAAAACAACAGGACAGGTGTAATTTCCTTTTGGTTTGAGTTTCTTTGCAGGCTAATCTAGGTCACATTTCAATGAAGGCCAACACACTTCCTTCCTTACTGTTTTCTTCTTCACACAAACCCTTGTTTATTGCTGTTGAGCTCAAACTGAAATGCACTCCCCACAATTCTCCCAGGACTCAGGTCCAGAGATTTGTTTGATCTCTTTATATTGGAGAAAATGCATTTCTTTCTTTCTTTTTCTTTTTTTTCTTTTTTTGGTATCTTATTCCTACAAGGTAACTAGGGAAAGCTGTTAACCAAGAACATAGCACTGTCCATACGTGCCTTTCTTTCATTTACCCTTTGAAAATACACAAACAACATCAATAACCAAAATATATTGAATTTTAAAAAGTTCAAACTCTAAAAAATCTGGCTTATGGCTGTTTGGTACAAATGACTATATAATCACAGGAGAACTTGGCATATCTATTTTTTTTTTTTATTATGACAATTTTTCTTCAAGGAGCTCACCATTTCCTATCTAACAACCAACAGGCCTGATCCCCTATAATGAGTGAATTACAAAGATACTCTTTTTTTTATCGTATTAAATCTTTAGCTGTTTAAAGCCAACTTGATCAAACTGATCAATATTTTAATGAAAATATCTGGGAACCACAAAAGTATTTAGCACACTCTACAGACCTGAAATAGAGAATGATGTCAGAAAAGATGCAGTCTGTTTGTTGGATGGCTTGTTGGGTGTTGGTGATGTGAATGAAGTATGAATAGAGAGAAACTTAATCAAATGACAAAACTGGGCCATGCACTAGAAGTCAGCCAAATGTACAAGAGTCATCATATTTTGAAAATGAAATATCCTGCTTTTATTGTGTTTATTTTCCAAATTGAAAAATAGGATCCTCTATGCCTCCATGT
The DNA here is from genome assembly GCA_963693515.1 of Pipistrellus nathusii. Lineage (NCBI taxonomy): Eukaryota > Metazoa > Chordata > Mammalia > Chiroptera > Vespertilionidae > Pipistrellus > Pipistrellus nathusii. The sequence goes on from OY882877.1 coordinate 6,605,566, forward strand.
TTCCATCTAAGTGCCAAGATTATTTTTCATCTTTTTTGGGGGGCAAATTTAAACGCTTTTTGAAATCAGTGCCTTTTTGTACTCCAGTTAAATTTGGGTCAATCAATAGAATAGAAATTGTTCACTAATATTTAGATTGGAATACTTTCAGTTTTATTATTTTTAAGGCTGAAATAGGGAGGGTTTTTTTTTTGGTCTTTTTAACTATCAATTAAGTATAAAGTCATAAAACATACAAACATTCCAGCAACTAATTCTTATTAAAGTGAAAAAATACAGATCATTTTGTTATGGAACATTTAAGAACCATCATATTAACACAATTCCAGCTTTATCTGGTGGCTTTATTTCAATTATGAAGAATATTTCTTAAAATAACAAAACCTATTTTAAGGACAGTCATATGATATCAAGTTTCTTTGTACATTTTCTTTCCTTAAATCTACTTTTTAAAAAGTAAAACTATGGGCTCTTGTGTTTTTAATGTAATCTGGCACATTTATAACTGTGAATCCACATATTTGTGGAAGGTAGAATTTAAATTACAATGCTAAATTTAAAAAGCACAAGGCACTGAAGAGATAGGAATAGTTATTTATTTTACAAATACTCTGATTTTTAATAAATCCTTGGGACAGCAGAGAAATAAGTGTGTGTGTTTATGCACAATGCTTGTCTTCAAAGCTGATACAATGCTCAATGTTCATTGCATGAACTGTTACCCGTACTCATTAGGAAACCTACTAATTACCCTACAAGGTCGATTGACAATATCTGTGTAGGTCTATTTCTGGGCTATTTATCAGTGTCATTGATTGACTTATCTGTCCTTTTGCCAGCACCATCACTGTGACTTTATATACAATGTGTTGAAATCAGGCAGTATCAACTTCATGCTTTTGGCTGTTCTGCCTTTTGCCTTTTCATTTAGACTGCAGAATCAGTTTGTCAATAGCCACAAAATGATTTGCTGGGATTTTGATTGGAAATGTGTTAAACCTAGGGATCAATGTGGGAAGCACTGACACCTTGAGTATACTTAGCATTCCTAATCACCCACACAGAATCTCTCTCCATTCAATTAGGTCTTTGATGTCTACCATCGGAATTTTATTTTTCCTCAAGTAGATCTTGTACACATGCTGTTAGACTTATAACTAACAATTTCCCTTTTTGGTGCCAATGTAAATGACATCGTGCTTCCAATTTCAAACCCTAATTGCTCCTCGATATAGTATATAAGAAAGAAATTATATTTGCATTACCCTTGTCTCCTACAACCTTGCTATAATTGCCTATTAGCCCCACTGCCCTTTATTGTAATTTTTTTTTCTTAGCAGACTATTTTAAATCCCTGAAAATATTATGTTCTCACTAACTTGAGGTTATTCTCTCTTCTTTCTCTTTCTGACACTGTACTCATCTTTCACATCTTTGTTTGATGTTATCTTTGCAAGGATTTAGAGTTCTTTCCTATTCATGTAAAAAGAAGGTTAATGCAAATCCTTAATTTATATGCCTCTGTAATACCTTAAATTTCACCTTCCTGGTAATTAACCATAGGCATAGTTATCTGTCTGTCTTCTTTATCAGACTAGAACAGTTTACAAGCTGGTAGTATGCTCATCCTATGCATTCCCACGTCCCCATTTCTTCCGCAATCAATCTTTTCTACATATCTTTCACCACACCACATAGCAGATCCTTCAGTCTCCCTACTGGAATAGTTTTGAAGCTACGGGGACATGTTATTTTCTCCTTTTCCTTTGCTTTCTAGACTCTGAAAATTTCTTGCATTTTCAATTCATTAATGGAAGACATGTTATTTCACTTAATCCACACATACCAGCCTGCATCTTTTCACTCTTCACAACCCTAGGTTTTGCCAAGATCTGAGCCAAATGTAAATGTTTTCCTGATATTGACCTTTGCTACCTTTTTCCTCCTTGAAATGAAAGACTTTCTGATTTCCAACTCATGGAAGTGACATGATTAACACTGTCATATATGTTGTCACATCATGTAATAGATGCTCTATCTAGTCATGGCGTCTGGAGAATTAGCTCGTTCAATATATATTTGGAATACATGAATAGTCATGGGATCACAGAGGATAAAACATTCCCCCCTCACAGCTGGAAAGAATAAAACATAAACAACAGTAAACCTCATCTGTGTGATGGATTTCTCTTTATCTAGAAAGTATTTTGGACCTGAGTTACAAAACCATCATAAAAGCGTGTCATGGAGACATTGGACAGATTCATTTCATTGTTGCTTTGAAATCTGGTTCTTTTTATCATTTTATGGGGTATATTTTAGTCTAGGTACAATATGAAAGTCAACATTCCAATTTGAGAAACTAAGACAACTATGTAATTTTTTTTCTTTCTATTTTACTTAGGAAGTCCATGCCAGAATCCTGTTAAACACTAGCTCTTTCTTTAATTCTACTAGCTATAGAAATGAGGTACATAAGAGCCAGAGACAAAAAAAATAGGCCCAAATCCCATATATCTAACATGTATTCCATATGAATGAACTCCTGTGTTCTTGCAAATGCTTATATGTGATATAATTTATCGAGCTGACCTTAATTTTTTGTCCCTTTATATATTAAATATTCACCACTGTAGATTTCAATGGTTCAATGCTTTCTCTAACCTACATAAAATAGCATTAAACAACAACAAAGGGTAAAGTCCTTTTATCCAAGGCACTGCAGATGAGAAAGATGAATTAATGTGATGCATACTATAATAGAGGCACGGTGTCATGGGGCAGGAGGGACCTGTCCTGTGTAGTGAGTCTAGAGCCAGGAATCACTTCCAAAAGTAGCCACCCAGTATTTGCTGAGTCCACACAGTCAGGCAAATCTCCTTGCACCATCCATGCAGCATGTTGTACCAGGATTAAGTCACAAAGGGATCTTGGTAAGTATTTCACCTCATACAGTTCTTAGAACTCATATTATTGAGATTTGTCTATGATGGCTTTGGGCTATCATATTTATCACACAAAGATTCACAGCACAGAAAGTTATGTTCAACTGGACTTAATTAAAAATTATTTGCTGCTGCGTGTGCTATTTTCAAGAAGCATATTCTCATCATTTTAGGTGTGCAAAGGACGCAAGATGAGAATGAAATGCTGCATGCTCTTACTAAAAATAAAACCCAACGGGAGAATTCCCCTTGGCTTACCTCAACTTAGTTATTCAGAGGAACAAGTGGTGCAATTATTGTAGCATATGGTTTCCCCTACTTCATTTACATGTAACCATTTAATTATTCTATAAGAATGGTATTGTTGGAGCATGTTTTTTCGTCAATAATGGAACTACTCAGAGGGCAGGGATCACTTTAGCCTGTAACACAAAATGGCTGGCCTTAAATGTTTTACCATACAAACCAACTCAACAAAAATCCGTCTTTGTTAATATGTAGAAAATAAGCAAAAATCATGCAAATAACTCGTTTATTTCCTAAATTACTAGTATTTAAGTCTTTATAGTAGTTAGATAATAATAATTGTTTATTTTATTTGTTTTGGTGTTTGAAATGTATTTCACATTAAATGATCAGTTATTTTAATAGCAAAATATAAGAAATACTAAAAATAACAAAAAATACCTAGTAATGATATAAAATTGTAAAGGAAGGAAAATATAGAATATTGTTTACTTAAATCAACCTTTCATATATACACATAAGAGCAAATAAATGTTGTTTTTGACAAAATGTGAAAGAGTTGTATAAAATGACTTATTAATTATTAAAATGACTTTTTAAGTATTAGGGTATGGTTAATCGATTTTTCTTTTTGGGTTTTCATGTGTTTTCTAAATTACTATGATTAATTAAATTTTTTTCTAAAATGAATATTTATTATTTCTATAACTTCAAAATCAGCATCTTTATTAACTTGATTTAATCTTATTTCTTTCTGTTGTATTTACCAAGTGTAAGTGGGGGGTGGAGGGAAGCATCTAGAAAGACAAAGTTCAGATGTTTATCTTTTTTTTTCTCAGAGTCTTCAAATATTTTGTCATGGTTTCCAGGTGTTTGTTAAAGCTCTCCTGACAGAAAAGTACAGTGATCGGTCAAATCCTTAAGATAACAAGTCAGGCAACCTCAGTGAACTCCTGGTCCTCGGATTCTTCTCTGGCAGCAGAAATGTTTACATCAATTTTATATAAAAAACAATCCCCTGAGATTCCAACTTAAGAATGGACCTAGACCTAAATCAGCCTTGACTTCCACTGAATATTTTTCCAACTCTCCTCCAGCGAGTGAGCCCACCCTGAATGTAGAATATTTAAAAAATATATATATTTGTATTGATTTAAGAGAGGAAGGGAGAGAGAGAAACATCAATGATGACAGAGAACCATTGATCGGCTGCCTCCTGCACGCCCCCTTCTGGGAATTGAGCCCACAACCTGGGCATGTGCCCTGACTGGGAATTCAACTGTGAATTGACTTATGAATTGAAATGACTTATTAATTATGAAAAGATGATACAATCAAAACATGATCAATACTATTTCATATAATCTATTTAAAATATTAAATATATGTTATATATAAGTGCATACATAAATGTATTTTATATGTATATCTTTATATTTATATATTCCTTTCAGATAGATATATTAGACAACCTTATTAACTGTGCATGTTGTTAAGTATTAGGGTATGGTTAATAGGTTAACGCTCCTGGTTAATAGGTTGACGCTCAATCACTGAGTCACACTGGCCGAACTAGAATATTTTTCTATTTATTTCTCATAAAACTGATCCTCAGGGTGGCTGGACATGGAAGAGACCCTGAGATGCTACCGAGCTGCTGTCTGTGCTGGGAGAATAATGGAGCTCTTGACTTTGACCCAGGTCCCTGTTCCCGAGATAGTCTGTGCAAGGAGGTGACATCTCAGCCCTTTCATAGCCGCTAATAACATTTATTTAAATTTCGATTTCAATACTGAATTTCAATAGAGCCATTTGTTACAAGGGAGGCCATAAATATAAAACGGTCTATTTGCAATCTTTTCCTGGATGTTCTTAAAAGGTGTATTCTCTCCAACGGATAACCTTTTAAGCTGTGCTTACACACAGCTTTGTGACATATGAAAGCCACAAAGATAAAGATTTATAAGGGGCATGTTGGGGACTTCTTAACTACAGGAGCATAGAAAGAAGTAGCATAATTTATGATGGCTCAAGCTCCATTTACACGTTGTAGCATGGGCCTTAAATCCAAGATCATTACCTAGCTTTTGTTATTAATAGGAAGCCAAAAAATTAGTAATATTATGTCACCATTTTTCAAATGCTCTGGATTACTTTTAGGAGGGACTCAATATCAAAACATCTTTGATTTATTTGGTAGGTAGAGCAGGATGTGAAATCCATCAAGAGCGAAGAGGATTTTTTTTTTTACTACAAATATTAAAGTGAAATGCTTGATTTAAAAACAGCTGTGATCATGCCATCAATCCATGACTCTGTAATAAGCAAAGATTATAGGCAGTTCTTCAGCAATGAGTGCTAATGAGAGAAGGTACGGCGCTATAATTCTGTTCTTTTAAAAACTGGAAGGCTGATAGGATTGGGGCAGATCAGACAGCTAGTAGAGGCTGCTATGCATTCCTATTTCAAAGTTACAAATCTCATTTAACACTTCACTTCTTATATAAGCAAGTTCTATTTTTATTTACATCTTAACACTGTTTTTCTAGCTTGTGCATTTCATACTCTGTGGTACCATGATAAATGCGAGTCATAATCACTTCCAAAGGAACCAATGATCCAGGCACTATTACAGACTTACTATGTAAATCTCAAGATCAAATATCAACTTGCATATTTTAATACTTGATAAATTGTGGGTCACTATAACTATGTAAGTACTTTTCCACATTTCTCCACTTGTACCTTCTCCCCAACTGCATCCTGCATGAAGCTGCTGAACTATCTTTTAAAAATATATAAATTGGATTTGTCAACTCCGAGTTTAACATTTTTAAAAAATGTATTTTTATTGGTTATATTGATTTCAGACAGGAAGGGAGAGGTAGAGATGCAGACATCAATGATGAGAGAGGATCATGGATTGGCTGCCTCCTGCAGGTCTCCCATTGGGATAAGCCTGCAACCAGGTATATGCCCTAATTGGAAATCAAACCATGACCAATCTTGAGGTTGATGCTCAATCACAGAGCCACACCTGCTTGGTAGGAGTTTATAGATTCTGTTAAATTAGTGAATATGATGCTTGAATTTTCAAAACAGTCTGAGATATTTAATTTAAAACAATGTCCATGATTTCCCATTTTTAAAAAAATGCAGTGGAAGCAGGAGGTAGGTATGTAACCAATAAGTTGTAATAACTATGGAAGGAGCAAGTCAGGACTAGTCCTATCAGAGAGATTACTGCACAATATTGACATGTCTAATCACTATGCTGTCCACCAGAAACTAATGTAATAATGAATATTAATTGTAATAAAAATCATTAAAACAGAAATGCTGTAAAGTAATCCACAAGATCAAAGGTCCAACAAAAAGTCAATGAATTATAAATGAAATTCAGAAAAAAAAAATGAGCCTTTTTTTTTACAACCTAAAGAATTATATATTTGTTTCTGTAGAAATATCTGTAATTGTTGAACAAATGTAATATTACATGTTCAATTTCTTAAAATCTGCAACTAAAATAATTTCAATAGAAGTAGGTCTTTTTCCAATTTGCCCCTTTTTCTGATACTTCCCTTCTTAGCTACATTCTCACCCATTGCACGTGGCTTCTCTTCGTCTTGTTTATTGACCAATCCCTCAACTTGACAGTGAACTCTATTAAGGATATTAGCATAGACTCTAGTTTATCACTGCTGGTGTGTGGCCAAGCATGGAAGTTACATATGAAAATTGTTCAATAAATGATAGTTAGATTGACTAAATTTAAAAAAAGTGATTGTAGGCCTGAAATATTTTGTACTCTATAATCAATTATCATTGAACTTTTCACTTTATAAGACTGAGCACAAATGTCATAAATATTTGTGCAGAAATGATTTCTCCATCATGGGACATTACAGTTTGCGTACACATTTTTGAAGCACCCATAATATTGGCAACATTTTTAACTATTTTGCAAAAACAATTAGTATGCTATTTGTTTGGTGACAGGAATTCTCTTTATTGAATAAATTTGATATATAACACTGAGTAAATTTCAAGGGTAGGACATGTTACTTTGATATATTTATATGTTGTGATATGATTGCTGTAACAATATTTATTACATTACCTAATTAGGCTACAATATTGTTCCTCTATATTTATTATGTGGTACATCAGATCTCTGTGGCTTATTTATGACTCATTGCCAGTTTGTACCCATAAACCACATCCATCTTACCTGTCACCCTCCAGCCCCTAGTAGCTACCATTTACTCTCCATTTCTTGTGACCTTCACTTCCTTAGATTTCACATATAAGTGACATCCTACCGTAGTTCTCTTTCTCTGTCTGACTCATCTCACTTAGCATATTAGCTCAAGGTCCATCCATGTTGTCACAAACAATAGGATAAATGGTAATAATTCTCCTGACCATTGTTTTATCCCATAAAATGCCTAACATAGAACCTTATATTAATTAGAGTAAGTTTATTAAAATAATTAGCAAAGTGAGCTCAACTAAGGCAGAAACATTTTCAACAACAAAAAATAAATAAATGGTTTAGCCAAGGAATCCCATTTGTAAATGCTATAATTTAGGACATTCTAATGCACCGGATAGTAAATACAGAGAAACAACATTGTCTGAGGCCATTCAAGTGGCCAAACTTCTGTAAAGTGTGTGTTGAAGTGCAGAAGATATCAGAGGTGAGCACAGCTGGCGTGGCTCAAGTGGCTGAGCTTTGACCTATGAACCAGGAGGTCACAGTTCGATTTCTGGTCAGGGCACATGCTCAGATTGAAGGCTTGCCCCCCCCCCCGTAGGAGGCCTGCAGGAGGCAGCCATTCAATGATTCTCTCTCATCACTGATGTTTCTATCTCCCTATCCCTCTTCTTTCCTCTCTGAAGTCAATAAAAATATATTTAAAAAAAAAAGAAAGAAAGAAATCTGGGTTGAATTCCAGGTCTGATAGCTGCCTTCCTGTTCTAGTATATCTTCCCTGTACAGAACCCCTTAATGCAATGTTCCAATGGGGAAAATAAGATTTGCAGTTGCTTGTCTGGTTCTCAGAAATGATCTGATACAACAGATCACCCCCAAATTGCAAATCTGAGCAGCCACAAATTATAATCATGGATGAATGGATCTCCGTTCACTAAATTTGGTGAGAGCCGCAGCCTCCAGCTGGGAGCACAGGGCACCTCTCACTGGCCAAGGCTTCTTCTCCGAGTTGAAGAACTAGAGCATGGAATTAATTGAATTGGCTCGGATGAGGTTTAGAGAATGGAAGCAGATGAAAATAAAAACCAGTACCATTCAAAACCTAAAATGATCAATGAACTCTTATCACTGAACTCATCATTCATGAATGTGTGGGTGTTTTAAATGTCCCCAAACATACTGTAAGTACCGCATACAATGAGATTGGAAAATTCTCTGCAAAGGGCCGGATAACGGATGTTTTAGAGGTACTGGTCGTGTGGTTTCTGTTGAACTGCTCAACTCTGTCACAGCAAGAGAGTAGCCACAGACAATATGTAAATGAGTGGCCGTGACTGTGTTCCAATTAGGCTTTATGGACCAGAGCAGGCAGCCGACCGGATTCAACCTGCAGACTGCAGTTCGCTTCAGACAGTAACCATGCTATCAACACACTTTCCAATGCTTTGATTTGGTTTGCTGAAAACAGCCCACAATTCAGAGATGCTTAATCACCCTGAACTGAGTTTGAACTACTGACATTCAGCAGAAAGAGTAAACATTCTTGTCCCAAAGTCAAGAGAGAATTATGATGGGCAGTGAGGTCGGATGAGTATTATTAGCTGAGGCCATATCTACCTCTGCTGATAACGGTTTGAATAGTTACACTGAGAAGCACCAATGGCAACCTGTACTCTGTGCGGTCATGAATTTGTCCTATCTGAAGCAGACATTGTGTATACATTGCACACAGTTGAAAAGTTCTGGACACAATGATTAAAAGCATAAGTTGAACTATTGCTGCCTCATACCTTTGGCACATAGTATGTTCTCTCCCTGGATTTTTTCTTCTTTCACCCCTTTCCATGAAAGCAGTTATGCCAGAATAATGTGAACATTAAACTAGGAAATATGAGTTATAATCAAATGACAATAACATTGGCTTTTCTATATAACAGACCAACTCCTTTCATTTGTCATCCATCTCTTAGCCCTTCAGAAAGGACTTTTATGACACCTTAGCCACAATACACCCCATGCTCATTCTCTATTCCATTATTTAGTTGAATTTCATATAGAGCACTGTAACCTATGCAAAATTATTTATTGTTTTCTTGCTTCCTCTTTCCCAACTAAAATATAGGATCCCTGGGGAAGGATACTATTTGTCTTATCTACAGTGTTTTTAATCACTGGCATGTGATTGGTGTTAAAATAAAATTCTAAGCTCTATGAAGAAAGCTGTCTTCAGTTTTTCTCCTGCCCACAACATCTATCAGAAAGGTAATGAATCGCCTGGCCAGTGTAGCTCAGTGATTGAGTGTGGACCTATGAACCAGGAGGTTATGGTTACATTCCCAGTCAGGGTTGTGGTCTTGATCCCCAGTGTAGGACCTGCAGGAGGCAGTCGATTCATGATTCTCTCTTATCATTGATGTTTCTCTCTCCTCCTCTCCCTTCCTCTCTAAAATTAATAAAAACATTTTAAAAAAGAGAAAAGTAAGTTGTTTATTATGGAAGACCTAAACAATCTTTACTATGAACTACTTAGAAATGGTTTGGATTTTCTTTCAATGTCCAAGTATAGTAGGCTGAACAACAACAACAACAAATATCCTTCATTTTCATAGGTGAGATGTCCTTTAAGATATTGGATCATTTTAGGAGAAATCAACTACTGCAATACACAGGCAACCTCACCATCCAAGCTTTGGTTCTTTTTAAAATTCATGTTACTGTCCCCACATCAATTCCCAGCTTCTCCCCATCCATTTGGAATAGCAAATAGAAAGGAAAATTGATTTTAGCTCGAGTGCCAATTCTCATGGATGGGTGGTGGCTGTTTAGAGCACTAAGGTGAGAAATATTCTGAAGCTACATCTGGGTTCTGGAGGCAGAGTGCCTGGAGGATTAGTGGTGTTGTTTGGGGAGAGGAGAAACAGGGGACGTGACATGCATGCAGCATATTCCCCGTCATTGAGTAGGAAGCATGATGCATTATTCTAGAAGATTTTCCAAAAGCAAGCATATTACTATTGTTTAAATAACACTTGAGCTTTCCCTTTTGCATGCAAATGGGTTTTGCTTTGTTCTTTCTATCTTCCTCTTTACTGTTAGAATACAGATGTCTGATATATTTTAGTCTTGCATTAGTTATTAATGTGAGTATCTCTTGCATGGTCAAGTTCTTAGACTCAGCCACAAATGGATTAAAAATGTAATGAACTGTATATTTCAATTCTATTGTGTGTTAAATATTAAATAGTTATGTAATCGTTTCAATAAAAAATAAATGTTAGCTGATGAAATATTTACAACCTAGTAGAAAATATGAAAACAAAGTTGAATGAAAATGACATTAATATCCAATAATGTCTGGGCATTTTTGCTACCTCTACATTATTTATTGTGGATGGCAATCTTTATATGGCCATCTGTTTAAAATCCAGAGTGCTGCATGTCATTAAGACGCTAATTTACTCTCAGATGTAGAAAAATCAGAATGCATCCATCTTATGTTTCAATTATCTGTATATATAAAAACCTAAGTGTCTGTCCAACTATTCAACCAGTAGCTGTGATGCTTACTGACCACCAGGGGTAAGCACTCAATGCAGGAGCTGCCATGACAGGATCTTGCAAGCACCATGGACTTGGCACCACCAAACCCACACTAGGCTTCTCCCAAATGGGAACCAGGCCCCACCACCACCCTGGAGCAACACCCCACCAAATAGCAGCCAACGCTGCCAAGACTCCATGGTCTTGCGGCTCACAGCCCAGCCCAGCCTGGAAACAGTCACTGTGGGCACAAGTCAAGGATGTCATGTACCAATGCCCAGCTTCCTCTCTATAGCAACTAGCCTCCTTAGAGTTTCTTCATCACAGGAATACAACTTGCTTTATAGCCAGGTACAAACATTTTACACTTTAACCGAATATTTGTGAAGTGCTTTCACGTGCCTCATCTCATTTGATCATCACAGCAGTTTTGAAGTAGCTAGACAGGAGATTTTGAAGAACCCTATTTTCTTTTCATTAGCCAGGAAACAGAGATTTAGAAAGTTTAGAAACTTGACCTGACTGAAAAGAAGTAAAAAAAAAAAAAATGGTGGACCTTGAAAATGACTTCAGGTTTTCTCCCTGCACAAAATACAAACACTGCTGCAGTTCAATATTTTACCCTTTGTTCTCCCTGCGTAATCTATAATAATTATCTGCTTTGTGTTGATATTTACTGCTGTGTTGTTGACAATTACCTGAAAGAGAAGTTGGGGGTGCTTCACTGGGCTGGAAAAGGTTTAGCTAAATCAGAAAGCAGGTCTAATTAAGCAAATTTATTTTATATATACAAAAGGCTAAGTTGACTTGTATAATATGTGGACGATACATATAAAGCTCTTGCTGGCACCAATCACAGGCATGTGTTTTGATTTATCATTATCAATTGTGAATTTGGTTGACACTTCCATTATAGAGAAAGGACAAATAGTGATATTAAAATATTTCTTCTAAATAGTTTCCTCTCAATGTGCATGAATCTGTACACTGGGACACTAGTTTCTTTATAGTAGAAGATCTGAAATAAAAATTTATTTTAGAAGGCATAAATTATATGTGATGATTTTGAGCATTATCTTCAATTTAAAAAAAATTCTGATTCCATTTATACTGCTTTATTTCCATGCAGTGGGTGTAAAATATCTGATATGAAGTTTGGAGTCTATTAAATCCAAAACAGAGAGCCCAGTGAAATGACAAAAGTCTTGTCTGGAAGATTTGGAAAGTATACATTTAGGATCATGAGACAACAAAAGATTGCTTGAACCCTCTGGCTGTGAGTTTTGAGTAGAGAATTGCCATTTGTGGATTAGAGCTTTGAGGATTGCCATTTGTGACCCCATAAACAGATCATTCTAACTCATGAACTTCACCACTAGATTGTTATCTAGTACCAAGGTTATAGATTTTAACTGCAAGATTAATTAAAAAAAAACAAAAACAAAACAAAAAAAAACAAACACACACACACACACACACACACACACACACACACACACACAAAAGCATAAGACCATGTCATTTCCCAGAAAACATAGCTAGCAAATACTGATGGGCCACCCCATGTAATTCACACACACACACACACACACACACACACACACACACACAGAGCACATTTGTTCCACTTTACTTTCCTGGTGAATATTTTCTTGCAACTCATACCTCTCTGAATGCCAGAGTTTGTAAACCATTGAGGTTCTCTGAAATAGTCTTTATCATATTTGCAGAATGTAAAGTATCTAACATTTCTTTCATATGTCAGGCTGAAATGTAACTTTTTTTAATCCCAAGTTCCATTTTTTGGGATCACAGAAGACAAGTATAATAGAATGCATCTTCTATGCAAAGGTTTGTCAGATATTTGAGGGGTCTATCATATTTCCTGCATGTTATTCCCTGGGTTGTACTCTCCAATTCCCTCAAGACTTTCTGGTCTTCTATCACTATGGGCATGATACATGAACACATAGTAATTATTTCCCAGTGTCTCCCCCAAAATGTGGTGCTCATGGCATAAGTCAAAAGTCAGGGGGAAATAGCCACCATATAAATATATGTGGTCCAAAATATGCCCTGTCTCTCAATTGTGGTAAAAAATCCAAAAGTAAGGAGCATATTTATGGAACATAGCCTAAAGGGTACACCGTCCATACTCTCATTAAGTAACTCTGAAAACTATTTTTGGATCAAATTAGACAATTAGAAAATTCCCTGAAGGTTTCTTCCACTGCCTTGTGCTTCAGCTGTGGCAGAATCGGAGTAAATCGAAGAACATTAAAAGAAGCAGTCCTTGGAAACTTGACACTCTTATTTCCCCCTTTATATTTGTAGTTGAGTATGTTAATTATTATATCACCCAAGTCCATTTGGACAATGCATCCCTCTTCCAATTTAGGGCACAGAATCTTGGAGCCGTGTTTTGGGCTCACCTCTTGGGAGAAACTCATGGGTCATCCTACATGTTTTGGGTGCTAGAGTGAAACCAGGTTTAATCTCATTTTATGGCACTGACTTCCTCCTTTCTTTAAAATATCTAAAGCAGTTTTATGTTTTTAAAGAACAAATCAAGACCCAGTTATTCCAGAAAGACACTGTGAGACTTCTAGCAAATGGTAAGCAGGTGCTAGGACAAGAATTCGGATAAAGAGGAAAACAGGTTGTTCCCTTAGCTCTGTGGCTGGCAAACTATGGCTCCAGAGCCACATGCGGCTCTTTGGCCCTTTGAGTGTGGCTCTTCCACAAAATACCATGGCCTGGGTGAGTCTATTTTGAAGAAATGGCATTAGAAGCAGTTTAAGTTTAAAAAATGTGGCTCTCAAAGAAATTTCAATCCTTGTACTGTTGATATTTGGCTCTGTAAACTAATGAGTTTGCTGATCATTGGGATAGAGCCTCATCTCATAGGCCAAGGCTGTGGGCTCCATCTCTGGTTAGGGTACATACAAGAATCAGAAGAATCAGTCCATGAATCAATAAATACATAAATAAGTAAAACAAGAAATTAATCTCTCTCTCTCTCTCTCTCTTTCTCTCTCTCTCTCTCTCTCTCTCTCTCTCTCTCTCTCTCTCTCTCTCTTTCTCTCTCCACATTAACACTGGCTGGCCATATCAGCTCTTAGAATCTATGTACTTCTACAAATGGCATTTTTATTCTGCCTATTATAATCTTCTAGGTTCCAGGCTCTTGTTTTGAAATCTGTACTTTTCTTATAACACAAAAATTGCATCCCTATAGAAATCCTCTAATTTCTCACCCCCTGGGTAACTTAGCATTTATTTTCTTAATGGACATCCAAAGTAATCATCGTGATACATCTCATATCTCATTATAAAATTTCATGGCAAACACTCTCATCTGAAAAGATCCCTGTCAAGTCTCGCTAAGGGATTTCTGTGGGTGTTTCCACTTGAGTACCATGTTTTAAAAGCATCTCAGGGGGGTTTAAAAGCATAACTGTGTGGTTAGAATATTTTGAGAGCGGATAAGTAAGAAAACTATGTCCCAAAATGCTTCTGAGGTTTTCTTCTGTATTTGGAAATATTTCTAGAGCTCCTATCGTAAGATGCCAATTAATTTTCCAGGTCACTTAGACCTAAAAATATTACAAAAAAAAAGCAAACACTGACCTTTCTAGGATTGCACACAGAAATTAAAAGTGTCCTTATTTTTGAGTCTTTTGCTTTTTGGACCATCTCCAGGGAAGCGGCGGCTCTCTCCTGATTGAGTGGTTTAACCCGCTGCCCTCAAGACTATTTGTCTCTATGGATCTCTGCTCATTCATCCTCAAAGGCACCTTTCCTCTCAAAGCCCCACAAGCGGAGAAGTTTTGATACAGAAAGAGAATTAATCATGTGTTTGTCATACTGCACGCAGAGGAAGTGGCTGGATACAACGGGGCAGAGTGTTCGCTGTGAGTTCGCTCGCTGCAGAATAGAGCTGCCGGTGGTCACGTGCTTCTTAGGAGTCAGGTAGGATTGATGGCCGAGTTTCCATTTGCACAAACAGAGCACTCAACCCCCAAAACACATTTGAAAGCAACGCTAGTAAGACAATGTAACGCATAGGAATATTTATTAGATAGCTATCAGTAGCTTTATGCATTTTCCTTAGGCCCCATCCTGAATGATCTAAAGGTTTAAGGTCATGCTGGTGCTAATACTGGGAAAGGTTATAATTTACTTAAAGGAATTTAAACTTTTTTAAAATATATTTTCATTGATTTTTTACAGAGAGGAAGGGAGAGGGAGAGTCAGAAACATCGATGAGAGAGAGACATTGATCAGCTGCCTCCTGCACACCCTCTTCTGGGGATGTGCCCGCAACCAAGGTACATGCCCTTGACCAGAATGGAACCTGGGACCCTTCAGTCCGCAGGCTGATGCTCTATCCACTGAGCCAAACCGGTTTCAGCAAGGAATTTAAACTTCTAACTTAGATTTTTCAGGACTTACATAGTAGGTTACTAGTTCAATTTTTTTCTCACTTACCAAGAAAATGAACTTTCTAAAATTTCATTTTTTCCTCCAATTTGAGCTACTAACCACATTGAAACTTATGTAAGCAAATGCACCCTCTTTAAAGCCTGCCCCGTGAGATGGCAGAGAAATTATCTGAGACTTCAGTGAGCTATACATCTCTTTACACAGCCTAAAGGTAGAGGAAACATGGATTCCAGCCAAGAGAGGGAAAAGAGTAATGGGAAAATAAATTAATTTTAGAAGCTATAAAGAAATAAGTACCAGCAATTGGTAGATATAATATTAGAGTAATTTAGAAACACACATTTTAAACATTATTTTTAAATGAGAACTCCTGAGAAGCTCTCTGCCCCTATGGCTGGACGCTTCAAGACACAATTACCGGACAATCATTTTCAAACAACCTTGTTCCTTTGGAGTTCCAAGAGATGTTTGCATGGAAAATTGGGTGCCACATTTTTTTTCAGAGTTAACCTATTAGAGCAAGTTCTATGTGGAATTATAATTCTCAAACACTGTGTCTTTTTAAAAATATACATATTTTTGATTAATTTCAGAAAGGGAGAGAGAAACATCAATGATGAGAGAGAATCAGTGACTGGCTGCCTCCTACACAACCCCCATTGGGGATGGAGCCCACAACCCGGGCATGTGCCCTGACCAGGAATTGAATCATGACCTCCTTCATTCATAGGCCAACACTCACACACTGGCTGGGTGAATCCTACTGTTCTTGATTTTTCCCTAATAACATTTACAATAAACAGTCTAGAAAGGAAGAAACTAAGTTGAGAAGAGAGACAAGAAAACCAAGAGGTAGGCAGGGAGAAGAGCAGGTTTCAGAATTTAGCTTTAAAAGCAAAACTTGAGGAAAACAAATGTGTTGTGCTTCCATGATTGTTTTGTGGTGCTTTCTGGAAACAAGGTACCTGGAATGCTGTTTTTCATCCTAGATTCCAGGACTGTCTGCCAGTTTTAAGGAAAATGAATGACAAAGTTGCCATAGTGCGCTGCCAATCTGTTCACCCTTTCCCAGGGAGAAGGCAGATTTCCTACTGTTTCATTCTTCCCTTAGCTAGCTCATTCTAGAACAGTCTGTAAATAAGATTAATGGTAACAAGGCTATAAACACATTGGCTCTGTCTGACATCCCCCCCCCCCATGGTCCCTATTCAGTGATTAGATAGCCAATCTAATGCGCAATAGTTCATTTAGCAAACTATCCATGAATAACCCATGGAATAATATATTATGCTCTGGAAAGAACTTAGACTTCTAGAGATCTTCACATGCTTCATATTAAATCAATAATCAAGGTTTACAATCACAAGACAGATCATTATTGTTATTTATTTTGGAAGGCAGGGTTCCCTTTTTCTGGTACACTGGTAAAATGAATTTCCTACATATCTCTGAAATCATTTTTTTGGGTGTGGCAAAGGTGTGCTGGCTTGTGCATGTAAAAGTCTTAATGGTTGAGTGTTTAATGTAATGCAAAGTAAAGTTTATATCCACATGTGATCCAACCGCCCCCAACAAATCCATAAGGTCATGGTCAGACTCTCAACTCTGAGTAACAAACAGCAGTGCAAGAAGTAGTCCTGTTGTTGTTTGTTTGTGTTTTTGAATCTGCAGGACACCAGCTATAACAGATATTTTGTGATTGTTAGATTACTCGGTTTTGGTGCAACCATTTTCTGAGGGAATGACAAATTAGGTTTTCCTAACAGCCTCAGAAAAAGTATCAGGCAACAGTGTGTTTCTAATTTCAAAGCAGTTGATTTTTACACTGTAAACATGGTAGGATTCTGCAGCATGGTGAGAGAAAATGACTTTTACTAAACTTGAAATTCTACCGAGATTGCTATTTCAAATAATCAGCTGCAGGGAAACTGTATGAGGATGGAAAAATTCATGCTGACTTGTTTTTAGAAGAGTTTTTAAAAATGCTTTTTTTTGAATTTTCAACTTATAAGAGGAAATTATTTTGAATATATGTCCTTGGGTGATAAGAGCTACCAACAAAAGCATGGTTCATAACAGTGTTCCATCTCACTGACTTCAATTGTGAAAACAAACGTACAAAACACAGTTCTCTATTCCACGTCAGGTGGAATTTTTTCTTTAAAAAGACAAATTTTATGATGTAAAAAAAATATTCTGGATACGTAGACAAGTCCAATTTATCTGATTACAGCATGTTCTGAATATAAGAAGAAATTATTTAAGCATAGGATAATTAGCAAGTCATAATTAATGAATCACAACCAATATGTCCATTAGAGTTGAATGCCATGTCTTTCTTTAAAAATATAGATTTTTATTGATTTCAGAGAGGAAGGGAGAGGTAGAGAGAGATAAAAAACATCAAGGATGAGAGAGCATCATTGATTAGCTGCTTCCTGCACACCTCACCCTGGGGATTGAGCCCACAACTGGGGATGTGCCCTGACTGGGAATCGAACCGTGACCTCCTGGTTCATAGGTCAACACTCAACCATGGAGCCACACCAGCAGGGCTAGATGCTATATCTGCACTGGAAGAAGTAGTGGCTATCATGAGAATGACACAAGCTTTGTAGAAAGACTGCTCTGGTTTCTAAACCCCATTTCTAACCTTAACTAGCTCTTTGTGTCCTTAGGCAAGTTACCAACAGCTTCCTCATCTGGAGAAGGAATGATGCTACTTCACCAAGTCCGCTTGGAGTGGAGTTTCAGGAAGTGATGCATGTAAATAACATAGCAGAGTGCCCGGGGGTACAGCATGGCTCAATACTATACCTGACTAATAGTACTCACTGTGCCAGTTAGGAAATTATTCAGCTAACATCTGTTTTGCAGCCAATGCTGGATTGGCAATACAAAATCAATCCACAATAACTTTTCACTTCCTCTCGCTTTTATTTAAACATTCCTCTCAGAAAATGTATTTAAGACTTTAATTTCTTTGACAAACATCTGCGCACTTTTCACGTGAACAAAAGCCAGATATTCTGAACTCGAATGGCTCAAAACCCAAGGATTGCTGCTTCTGTCCTTATCCGTTATGCATTTAGAAATCTTAAATAAATGTCACATTTATTTCGGGCTGGTCCACTGAGATATATGGCTACTTTATCACCTGTGAAACCATCAAGGACTCAAGAAGAAAAGCAGAAGATTAGGATTAATAATTTATACTGGAAACTTGATTTACATGGTCCTACTATTTTTCTACTCAGTGAAACTCTATATATATTTAAAGGCAATGCTAGCGAAGATGGATTCACTTAAAGTAATGCTGATTCATAAATACTTCAGTGAGCCAAAAGTATAATTTAATAGCAAGAGAAGCAGAGCTTTGAATGGAGCAAAGGAGAAAATTGTATTATTAAAGTGCTTGCCAAGAAGGTATGTTCAAATGATTCACATTTCTTGGGACATTTACTCAGAAGTACCCCATATTTTTCAAAATCAGGTCAAGTTTGTTATTGCATTAATGCACTTTTGTGATTAATTTTACTAATGAAGAATATCCATTTCACAAAGCATGTGCAAAAAGTATATCACTTTTCGAGAGAAGGGATTTGCAAGGTCAATTGAGTTATTAAATAATACAGAATGGGTTCATTGTATTTTTTTAAAGAAATGAAAATTGAATTATTATGCCAATAAAGGAAAACAAAAGCGTTTTAGTTTTTATCTGATTATAAAATTTAGCAGCATAATGAACAGAAAAGTGGATTTAGCTAGGTATTTCAATTATAGTAAGAACATAGTTTTCTATCTTAAGATGTGATTAAACAGTCTAAGTTACCTATGGATGGCTAATGAATATTAGTACTCAGAGATTGTAGAATCAATAGTTTATAATATGTTGTCAGTCATTTTATTCAGACCTAGCTATGACTGCTAGCTTTAGACGGAATGCTAAAAAGGTTAAAATAACATCATTTTTGCCCCTTCAATAGTTGGACCTAGACACATATCAAATCAAAACTCATAAACATCATGTCCTGATGTTCTCTTGTAGATATAAAATATGTTCTGCCAAAAGTGGTTAATAAAGGAGAGTTTAAGAAAAATTTTAATTTTGCATATACTTTCCAACTTCCCTTGCAGGGATTCTTAATTTTCAAGATTGTGTCATTTATTCAGTAAATATTTATGGAACTTTTGCTGTTTTTGTTCATTTTTTAAATATATTTTATTGATTTTTACAAGAGGAAGAGAGAGGAATAGAGAGTTAGAAACATAGATGAGAGAGAAATATCAATCAACTGTCTCCTGCGTACCCTCCACTGGGGATGTGCCCCAACCAATGTACATGTCCTTGGCTGGAGTCGAACCCAGGACACTTGGGTCTGCTGGCCGAAGCTCTATCCACTGAGCCAAACTGGCTAGGGCAGTTTTGCTGTTTTTAGAGAATTCTTGTTGGTGTTCAATTGCATAAAAGAGGAATTGACATTTTTTACAGTTATAGGTCCTTTCTTTTTCTTCCCCAGAGTTAATGTAAAAACTAAGAGGAGAGTCACACACTAAATATAAATTCCTGGGAAAGAATAGAGAAGCTGTATGGTTTCCGTTCACCTGCATCTCAGAGAGGCAGCAGCAGAATGCCAGGTAATTAGAAGAGGAATTGGAATCTATATCACTCCTTACTGCTCAGAACTCTTGGAAAGTGGAATCCAAATTTAATATCAGGTCTTTTTAATATATTTTATTGATTTTTCACAGAGAGGAAGGGAGAGGGATAGAAAGTTAGAAACACTGATGAGGGAGAAACATTGATCAGCTGCCTCTTGCACGCCCCCTACTGGGGATGTGCCTGCAACCAAAGTACATGCCCTTGACAGGAATCGAACCCTGGACCCTTCAGTCCGCAGGCCGACACTCTATCCATTGAGCCACACCAGTTTCGGCTATCTCAGTTTCTTTTATGGATGAAGTCGAGTGTTCATTTGGTGCACTGGATACCAGACTATTTCATTTCCAAAGGTAAATCATAAATCACTTCATTTATAATCCAATCTAACCAAATCAAAACAACTGACAACAGTGGCAACAAAAACGATTTTTAAAACCCCCAAACGTTAAGAGATTCCAAAAATAACACTTGAACGAATAATTTGGTTCAAACTCATAGCATTTACAGTTTCTTCACTAAATGTATCACTTGTTAATTTAAGTTAAAGGTTCAAACTCTATTAGTTATACATATACAGTATAATATTTTATTTGAACATAAACATTCATGGTCTATTGGTTATTGGTCTAAAGAATCCTACATAAATGACCTACTTTATTATGATTCAGTATTAATATGTTCTGTAAGATCTAACAGTTTAAAAAAAACTTTATAAATATCTACAGAATAAAATATGCATGTATATAATTGAGAATTGTATTACATTTATGTTTGCAATAATCAGTCCTGACATTTATATTGAAAATTACAGAAACTTCATAAATAATCTCATTGGGTTTTTGCACCTTCTTTGTGAAGTATGTAGGGCAGGAAATAGCCTTAGAGGTTAAGTGGCTTGTCCAAGGTCCAAGTATTAAGTGGTAGCAATAAATTCAGAAATCAGGTTTTTTTGTAGAAGGTCACTGCTCTTTCTACACTAATATTCTAATGGACCTGACACACACACAAAACTTTATTACTATAATACAATATTATGTAATACTAGAGGCCTGGCACACAAAAATGTGTTCACTGGGTTTGGGGGTGCTCAGCCCAGCCTGCTCCCTTTCATAGACTGGGAGCTCTCAGAGGATGTCCTACTGATCACCCCCAATGGCTGGTGAGTTCCTCTGTGGGAGGCGGCTGGGCCAATCAAGAGAAAGCACCTCCCCCATCACCCTGTTGCTGCTGCCACTGCCAGCACTGATGTGAGAGAGACACATCAATTGATTGCCTCCCTCAAGTGCCCTGACGAGGGCCTGAGATCAAGCCTACAACCAAGGAATGTGCCCTTGACCAGAACCAACCCTGGACCTTCAGACCACAGGCTCACACACTATCCATGGAACCAAACTGTGTAGGGCTCTTCAGCCTCTTTTTTACTGTTATGGCTCCTGTATGAAAGCAGAAGTTCCACACACACTATTCATATTTGTTTCTTGCAGGAGGTAAGTTCCTAATTGCCTTCATTCGGTTCTGACCCCAGAGTCCGCATCTCTAGTAGCTCACACACTTGATGCCTCTCTCCCCTCCCCCATTTCTTGTACACAAATATGTTTTTCTTCGTCTGTGTTTTTAGAGTTGGAAAGAGTATGGAAACTCAAGTGTTATTTTAAATGCCTATACTGCAGCTTTCCTTTCCAATTGCTGAAGGGTAAATACAAAAGAAAATGAAGAGAGACTGGACAAAAGGTCCTTGGCAGAACGGAGTTTTAGAATAGCAGTCCTTTGTCTTTCTGTATTTAATGCCTACTTTAGCGAGCTTTTATTATTCGCTAAGACTGAAGACTAAGCCATGAAAAAAAGTGGGGAGGGGGCTCAAAACAGAACATAATGACAATTTTTCACCAACAAGAACCGTTTTTGAAGAGATTGAATGGAAACTGAAAGCTGAGAACCATATGCATTCATCCAAGAGAAGGTAAATCTTCAGTCCGCAAACAAACCACTCCTGTGCTTTTAAAACTCTTAACTATTGTGAAATGCCTGTTGGTACTGGAAGGCACTCATTGTCAACGCCAGCAGCCTCAGGGAAACCTACATTTGCATGCCACCTGCCCTCTCACAGTGGGGAATAATAGAATTTCTAGTGAATTTGCCCCCTTATTTCATAATACCAGAGCATTCTGGAGAGTTAGGTGGTTTTGAAATATTTATTTTTTTTGTGAATGTCTGTAAATACCTATTTGTTGTGAGAAACAGAATAGAATAGGGATTCCGCATCCTAAATTAAACATTTGAAAAATCATGTCAGTAGAGGGCTTGCTAAAAAGTAGGCTTTGAGAATTATAACATCTATGATGTTGGTGTTGTAAACTCCCTCATCAAAAAGCCAGGCTCTTTAGATTTACTTCTTCTAAACCTTATTTTAGCAATAGCATTTATTTGGAAAAAAAATATGTACAGAGAATAAAGATGCTTCATGTTTCCATTTAAAGTTTTGCTTCTTTCATTCCTTTGTCCTACCTCAGGTCATCCACTTCCTTACCGAATAATCTTGCTCATGGATTAATTATGGGTTGCTAGGGTGTAATGCATGAACTATTTTGATAGGTTAAAAAAGGATAAGAAGTAGAACATTTCCTTATGTTTACTTGGTATGACACTGCATTTTTATTTCTTAGGAAAAGCTATCCCATCCTAAAAGTAAAACAAAATACACAATTTAAAAATTAAATTTGTAAAATATATGCCTTTATATGTCCCTGTGTTAGATGGTTTAGACAGAGCTCTTAAAATTTCAGAGCTGTAACGAGCTCCATTTGGAGCAAAATTAAATTTCACAAATCTTTATGGAGCTTGTGTTTAAGGACCTTGCTCCTAACACATGAACTTGCCTCCCTCTCCCCTGAAATTTCATTAAAGTAACATAAGGAAATAGAAAAAATATAAGCCAGTAGTAGCAGCGCCAGGACAAGGTCAGCAGTGGACAGAGGATTTGCAGATACGGGGAGGATGAAGTTCCAGAATCGTGTTGGCAAATGAAAACAGAGGCAGCCAAAGTAGTAAATTAGGGAGTTCTTAGGTCCAGAATTTCTGAGCCTCAGAAACAGCAGAGGAAGCTAGGCAGGAAGGATGAAAGAAAAAAAGACTAGAGCTCAGAATGGATGATTTAATAGACAGCTGCTTTTAAAAAAAATAGTTTTATTGATTTTAGAGAAAGAGAAGAAACATGGAGAGAGAAGAAACATCAGCTGGCTCCTGCATGCCCCCTACTGGGGGTCAAGGCCACAGCACTGACTGGGAATTGAACTGGACACCTCTTAGTGCAGGGGCTGATGTTCAACCAACTGAGTCACACTGGAAGGGCAAAAGTTGCTTTGTTTTAATGCACAGTTGATTCTCCAGCTTACATGCAGAGTGCAGTCAGTCCTGAGTTTACCTGCAAGGGGACATGTCAATGCTTCTCCATAAGGATATGGAAAAGGGAAATAAAGTATGAGGAGTGTAGAGACGCTTGGGGGGCTTGGAATTTAGAAGACAGAGAATCCTTCTCCTCATTTTTCATTTCTCTCCATGGGAATTACAAAAAGACTCTGAATGTTCACTCTGAAAAGAAGCATGTCTGTAAGGAAAATGGTCTCAGTTTGCAAAGGTATAGATGAGAAACAAGCATTACATAGTCTCTATCAGTGGATGGCAAACTGCGGCTCTCGAGCCACATGCGGCTCTTTGGTCCCTTGAGTGTGGCTCTTCCACAAAATACCACAGACTGAGGGAGTATATTTTGAAGAAGTGGCGTAAGAAGAAGATTAGTAAGTTTAAAAAAAAATTGGCCCTCCAAAGAGATTTCAATTGTCGTGTTGTTTGGCTCTGTTGACTAAAGAGTTTGCCGAAGACTGCTCTAGGTCATTATAGCATGGACAAAAGTTTTGTTTTAAATGATAAGCAAGAAAAAAAAAGAATAAGAAGAAACAGAGAAAGTGACTTAGCATGATATAGATATCCAAAGAGATAAAGAGACAGATGTTGGGGGAAGTTGAAGGACTGAAGGGAAAAAGTTTCAGACTTATTGGAATCAAAGCGCCAGGACCTTGCTATTTTGATTACTAAGACAGGAGTGTTTGGCCAAAAGGTAAAATGTGAACAGTACTCTTTTTTTATTATATATTTTACTGATTTTTTACAAAGAGGAAGGGAGAGGGGACAGATAGGGAGCTAGAAACATCAATGAGAGACATTAACCAGCTGCCTCCTGCACACCCCACACCAGAGATGTGCTCGCAACCAAAGTACATGCCCTTGATTGGAATAAAACCTGGGACCTTTCAGTCCACAGACCGAAGCTCTATCCACTGAGCCAAACCGGTTTCAGTGTGAACAGTACTCTTAACTACAAGCGTTATTTAGAAAAAGAGATAATAACACTAAAGGATATGTACCACTGACAGCTTTGGATTAATATTTAATTTACAGTGTACTCTGCAGTTAAATCTCCCCCATTCCTAGCAGCGATTAGCCTTCTTCCCGCTGTCATCACTTTTCATTTCCTCACTTTTGCTAAGAAATACGGGGCTGAGATAACCCTGGCCCACCAAGGTTGTGATCTACTTAACTGAGACAGCAATATGCAATAGGCACTGATGCTGGCACAGATTTTACTCCACTGATTCCGCCCGGGAATTAGTCTCCTTGTCCAACCACTGAAGCCAGCGTTCCTGAAATATAGGCAGTGACTCAGCAATTATTATGAATTGAACCACCATCCTCCGTCAGGGTCCCAGAGAGGTAAAGGTTGGAGTGTTTCAAGGACATTTTTAGAAAGTTTCAATTTACCTGTGACAATGAGGAAACCAGGCATATGGACCTATAAGACGTGGAAGATAGATGAGCCATTCCACGATGCATTCAGCTCACAGATCATTATGTTTTTATTTTTATTATGTAAGAGAAGCATCACAAGCCAGTGGTCACCAGCCTATCTATGTATTTCAGCATCTTCATAGCCACCAACACCGGTGACCACATTGGATATTATACTTGACTGATCTAGCACCGTTCAGTATGGAGCCAACCTAATTGCAAGAATGATGAAGATTATATGAGGAGGCATTTCAAAACTTCCTCACTTCCTTTTTGGCTCTTGATTTCTTATTGTATCCTAGCAAGTATAACAAGCCTATGAACTATTTTCAATTGTGTCCACAACACAAGAATAACCGTAACACACCTGATATCTGACAAATAGTGATGTCCTTGATTCTACCATCACAGTCTTATTAAATAACATTTATAGCCATACTAGAGGCCTGGTGCATGAAATTCGTACTCGGGGGCGGGGGTGGGGAGGGGGGAGGCATCTCAGCTGGGCCTGTGCCCACTCGCAGTCCAGGAGCCCTTGGAGGATGACCTACTGTGGCAGAGGCAGGAGAAGTCTCCCCCCCACAAACCACTGCACTTGCCAGCCATGAGCCCAGCTCACCTTTGGAGCTGACCACCAGGGGGAAGCTCCTGTGTTGAGTGTCTGCCCCTTGGTGGTCATTACACATCATAGCCACCGGTCTTTCTGCCTTTTAGTCAATTTGCATATTAGCCTTTTATAATATAGGATAAATAGGTGAGTGGAATGCTGGAGCTTCTTTTGTAATTCCTTCCCATTGTTTTTCTTCTCAATGCTATCATCTGAGAAAATAAAACATCTCAAAGTATTAGCTTCAAATAATTTGCATTTGAAGCCATCAATTAATGCACAGAGAAGGAAGAAAAAAATGAGTATTTTACATGATCAGTTTTTTTTTTTTTTAATAATTTGCTCATGTTAGCTACATGATCAAAAATACCTTTGGTCTAAATTGTATGTCATTTTTCCTGAGACTGTAGATTGTTTTATGTGAAATTATAACAGGGCATTTTGATTTTTTTTAACATGGTAATATAAAAGAGAATCCTGCTTGTCTATGAATAAGGACTTAAATAAGTAATCACCAACCCTCAGCTTCAACTGCCCATTTGAAAGACTATCTGGGCCTTCTGGGGAGAGGCACCTGCTTAACTGTCAGTGGTTTAGAAAGAAAACAAATGTATTCATTCAACAGACAATTCTGAGAGTCGATATATATCAGCCACACTCTCCCTGAAGGAGACAGACTTGCCTCTTCACCCCCATGCATTTAATAAATTTACCGAAAGAGAAAACAGGAACGAGGTAGAAACATAAATAAAATAATCATATTTTGTGATGACTGCTATGAAGGAGCACTCAAGGATGAGATGGATGAGAGCCTGCTCACATAGCAGCATCTGAGACGTTTCCCTCCCCAGCTGAACAGCTGAGAGCTGAAGACCTGGACCCCTCATGGAGGGGGGCTGTTGGGGAGCTGCTAAGGGAAGAAGCCCAGGGACACAGGCAGCCACACCATGGCCTCCCCCAAAACTGGGGCAAGGATTTGGCAGAGTCAGTGCCAGGAGTTCTAATTAGAGCAACAATCGGCAATGTTCCCTTTTGGGTATGATGTGCCAAACATTGGGTGAAGCCTTTTAATTCTCAGAAGGACTCTAAAGGGAAGGTTTAAAAAATTATATATATAATTATTAAATTCAGAGAGGAAGGGAGAGGGGATGAGAAATAGAAAAATAAGTGATGAGAGAATGATGGATTGGCTGCATCCTGCACGTCCCCTACTGGGGATTGAGCCAGCAATGGGCATGTGCCCTGACCTGGAATCAAACCTTGACCTCCTGGTTCATATGTTGATGCTCAACCACTGAGCCATGCTGACCTGGACAGGGAAGGTTTTTTGGTGTGTGTGTGTGTGTGTGTGTGTGTGTGTTTTAAGAATAAAGTTAGCCACTTATTCAAATTTATCAAAACATCATGTCTACATAATGAATCCCAAAATAAATGTTGTATAAGTGATTATATAACAAATTAATCTTTGATATTAAAATGGACATCTTAGCTAGAAAACCAAATGTTAGAATTTCTGTTCCAGTGTCTTCTCCATTCTGAAGAAGGGGCCTTGAAGTCTCAGGGAGGTCAAGGACTACCTCAAGGTTACCCTGTGAGCAGGGGCACCAGACTTTGTACTCGCCCAGTGCATACATTATGTCTCACCAAGTAAGAGTATTGCTGCATCCTTAGCTTTTACCGAGCACTTGCTTAATAACAATGATCATGCTAAAGCCTTGGAAATACATATTTAAGAAGAAGCTTTGAAACAATACACACCTAGAAATAAAACCTCATTTTGCAGATTAGGGAAGTGAGACCTGGGAAGGCTCCATATGCTTTTCAAGGTTACCTCAATAATGAAAAGCACAGCAGGGGATCGAATTAACTCACTTTCAGGAGACTCCTACTCCACAGACACAAGAAGAAAGACTGTGATTTGTTTCTCTAACAAATCCACATTTCGAGGGACAAGGCTTCCGGCCTGGCGCACCACAGAGGATCCAGAAAACCCTATTTCTGTATCTCTTTTCTCTTTCAGAAAACTGTCCACTTTCGTTTCTCTTGTTTAGAGAAGACACTTCCCCTTTGTTTGCAGCCCACAGGGCAGGATATGACCATTCCCTCCATCCCTGGAACCAGCTAACACTCATCATTGACAATTGATGTTTCTATCTCTCTGAAATCAATAAGCATAAATTCTATTTTTTAAAAAAGTGTTTGAAATAAAGTATCTAAAGTATTAGTCCATAGACTCTAAGATGTAAGGCAGGAAATTAAACCGGAAGAGAAGAAAGGGAAACCATAGGTTATATACACGAAGAGATGCTTGATTTGGTCATTGATGAAGCAATGAATTGTCAAAGTTTCAGAGTAAGAGCAAATGACTGAGATGCAAAGTTGCTTAGGAGGAGGTCACAGGAAATTAAGTCAAGAAATAAGAATGCTGCCTTAACTGCTTTGGCTCAAGGGATAGAGCATTGGCCTGCGGACTGAAGGGTCCCAAGTTTGATTCCAGTCAAAGGCATGTACCTTGGTTGTGGACACATCCCCAGTAGGGGATGTGCAGGAAGCAACTGATTGATGTTTCTTTCCCATCTATGTTTCTAACTCTCTATCCATCACCCTTCCTCTCGGTAAAAAAAAAAATCAATAAAATATACTTTTTAAAAAGTTATAAGAATGCAAGGAGATACACCAGCATCCTCCCACATTTTGGTGATTGCTCCCCATGCCAATGGCTTACACAGAAGCCATTGAGCTCATACAATCACTTGGTCCTAGACCAAAGTGCCAGAGATAGTGTTCGATGTAATTTAGGTTAATTAGTTTATCTCCCATGATTTCCAGCTCATCCCAATTCAATCACATCTAACACCTTGAAAGGTGAGATGAGAACTTTTGAGCTGTCCTTGGGTATGTTTCTTCCCAGGTGCTGCCGATAATAAAAGACAGTTTTTTGTTTTTTTTTTAAGAGGGGAAGAATGAAACACATCATCCCCGCAGAGAGAAGAAAAAGGAAATGCCAAGAGTATTTTATTCTAGTGAATTTCTGCTCTTGGATTTCATATGGTAATAACCTTATAATGAATTGAACTTTTAATTAAACTTGCATCTAATAGAGTCTGAACTGCTATGCAGATCACTCTTTTGAAGAGGCACTGGAGTTAAATAAGATTGTGACAGGAAAATAAATGAGGAAAATATTCTCTTGATGATTGCTTCAGCTGCCTTCGCTTCCCATTTGTGATGCTTTCTTACTCAGTATGCTTGAAGCAAGGTGCGTGCCCCTCCCACTATGATTTTCACCTGCAGGTCCATGCATCATGGAAATAAGCATGGAATCATGTCTCCTTCTCATTTGCGAAATATGAAGGCACTAGCTTAAATTGGCACGATAATGTCTTGAAATATGCTTCTCTCACGTAGATTCCTTTTTAGAAAGAAGTCAAAATCCGCAGTTGAGTTTGTTCATTAGTTTGTTCTTTTTGTTCAAGTGTTTAACTTACTCTCTTCTAAGTGCTAATAACTCACTTATTGTTCAGACTCTAATGACAAAGGAATTAATACACAGGGAAATAAGTGAGACAATTAGAGCAGGTGTGCTCCCACAAGGACCTAATAAAAGTACTACATATTTCTCTAGTATCTGAAATTATTTAAAAAGGAAGAGGAATTAGAACTGAGGTAGGTGGATGATCTTCTTGTAATGAGATGACCCATGAAACAAATTGGTACGTGTTAACCCTGCGGCAGCATCCATGCTTAGTTATCCATTCGAATAATTACAGTTGAAAAGATTCACACATAAAAGTGTTACATGATATTCTTTCCCCCAAGGCAATAATTCTCTTAGTAAATAGAAAAAGCAATTTTCAAAAGAAATTGCCTGTGAGCAATGACACATAGGATGTGTGTTTTGACTATAATATTAATATTATACAGGATGACTGACTAAGCTATTAATTACCATATTTACATGTTAAACTTAAAGTCTTGCATATATTTTTCTAAAGGTTATATGTGGGTCCCATGGAACCTAAAAAGGAAAGTTTGTGTAGAAAATTAGAACATAATCTTGGAAGGCATAGTCTTTGAGAAGTCAAAGAAAAGAGTCAAATGGACAACTTATTCCATATATCTGTTACTGAGTTCAGAGAGGGAGGGATAGAGAAACATCACGGATGAGCAAGAATCATTAATCAGTCGCTTCCTGCACACCCCTTACTGGGGATCAAGCCCACAAACAGGTATGTGCCCAGACTGGGAATCAAACCGTGACCTTCTGGTTCTCAGGTTTACGCTCAACCACTGAGCCATGACAGTTGAGCTGAGCCATAGTTTCTCTCTGATGAAGAATTAGAAATCAACATCAAGTTATCCAACTTGATTTCAGCCACTTTTTTAGCAACTAGCAAACACAAAAGGATTCTTCATGAAAATAAGCCATCATTTCTCACTAGTTCTATATACTTCACTTCTAAACCTAATTACAAGACCATTAACATTCAAAATAAGCAGATTATTTACTCATTGATGTATATTCCACATACCTCTTATAACTCACATTAAAATTATGTTTTATATTTATTAAAAATTAAAATTTTAATTGTGTAAAAGCATTGCCAATTGGAGAAGGAATTAGAAATAAAAACACTATTCTTTATTTCCTTAAAAATAACCCTATAATATATTAAGGACCACCTAATAAACAGATTTTAAATGCTCTATTACTATAATAAGATACATTTAATTAAGAGTAGGTCATTTGGACTTTCTTAGGAAAAGAGCTCCTACCTGGTGACCTATAACTGTTTACTGCTTTCAAATACCTAAGAGTCTAAGTTTCTTATAATCAACTTCACTTTTAACCAAAGAACCTTGTCCAAATATAATTACTAGGAATTTGAAATCACATTAAAGATAAGAAGAAAGGGGAATTAATGCAACTCTGGTTCAAAAACATGGCCACACTTCAGCACCTCTCTATTGATATCTAATTATTTTCTGCTGGAGGAACAAGGACAAATTAAACTCCATCCTTTCTGTGCACTCAGCCTGTGGCATGTACCATGTAGATTCTTCCTGCATGGCACCCAAACTCAGGTCTTCTATTCAAATATGAAAACACGAGCTCTTAATGAGATGAATGTGTTATGGTGAAAACATAAAAGGCAAAGGCATTTCAGTCAGCTTTTAGTCCGTGTTAAAATAACTTTCCATTAGAAGCTCACAGAAAAATAGCAATTTCAAGATTCTTGCCCTTCACGCAGACTGGTGAAATGTATTTTGAAACTTTAATTTAGTCTATCTTGTCTTTCTCATAATGTAGTTTTCTAGTTCCACACACAAACAAGGTGAAAGTGAATAATCATTTTCACTGCCATCAGCCCTAACTTACACATACGCGCGCGCACACACACACACACACACACACACCCAAGGCTGTATTATTTTTTTTTTGTTTTTTTTTTTGTTATTTTGTTTTTTACCTTAGTATGCCTTTTGGAGACTTACGGAGGTTGGACAGTCTTGCCTTTCATGTTTAAGATTAAAACGTTTAGAGAAAAGAAGTATTTGTCCTCTAGATACCTGGACTTACAAGGTCAAGGTAAAATCCATAAACATTAGATTAAAAAAGACCTGATGTTGCTATTTTCTTTTAAGATAAACATTTCTGGATGGGAAAGGAAGATTCAAATATAGGCAAAAATAGATAGGAGAGGATGGAGTGGTTTTTTTAGACACATTTTAGAGACATTTTAGATTCACAGTGAAATCCAGAGGATGATAGATAGCGTTCCCATAGGCTCCTTATCCCTAAACATGCACAACTTTCACCATTAGCTATATCTCCTCCAGTGGCTAATGTTAGTAAAAGGGGGCTTGAGGGCTCAGGGAGATGTGGTCTGATTGTTATAATTCATGGGCTCTGTGGACCATTTTGAGACTGACTATTATTTTGAATAATATTAAGAGTACTGGATAGCTTTGGTCAGAAGAGTAGGGTGTGATTTCATGTATATCTTTTTTTAAGTATATTTTATTTATTTCAGAGAGGAAGGGAGAGGGAGAGTTAGAAAACATCAATGATGAGAATCAGTGATTGGCTGCCTCCTGTATGTGCTCACAACCTTGGCATGTGTCCTTGATAGAAATCAAACCTGGGACCCTTCACTCCACAGGCCAAGGCTCTATCTACTAAGCCAAACCAGCAAAGTCTCAAGTACATCTTTCAAGGAAGGTTCTGGCTGCTAGCTGAGGACCAGTATTAGGAGGAGGCAAAAGCAGATAGATGGATGGATGGATGGATTGAATTGCTAGAATACAAAGATTATGCTAGTTTGGATCATTTTCTGGCTTTGACTAAGTGGCTCAATAAGATAACGTAACTCCTGAAATGATTAATTAAATAATAGAGTGTTTCCAAATAAATTCTGATACATACTCCCTATAGCTTATTTCACCCATCTTAGGAAATTACATGACATTTTATTGTATTTCCAGGGTGTGACTGCTATTCCTTAATATAGTATTTGTGACTGTCATGGTTTTCTTATGCTTATAAAAGTAAAGTAATTGTGTGATCATATGGACATTTAAACTTATTAACCTTTTTTCAACATACTATTTCAAACAAAATTTAAAAATATTTGTGTGAATTATAGATGTGGAATTAAAAATATTATGAGAAAAATACATAGTCTTAGTTCTTCCTAAATCATTGGTCACTAAGTATTGTGGTCAAATAACATAGGAATTGTGAGCATGTTTTTTAATAATCAGTCTCTGTCTGACCTTTTCCAAATTTCCCCAAGGTAGCATGCTCATCTTTTTCTAAATTAAGTTTTCTGATGTTGCATCCTTAATTATGAGTGGAATTTGAATTTCTTATTTCTTGTAATACCTCTGCGATTTTCATCTGATATATCACACTTGGAGGTGTGCAAGAACCCAGAGCTACTTAAAAATAAAGAAGTATAGTAATTCAGATGTAATAATGAGAGATTACAGCAGCTTAAAATAGATTTGATAGAGACATGTTGCAAAAATCAAATCATTACTGTTCACTATGCATGCTCCCTTGAAAGATAGAAAGGAAAATAGAATTTTGAGTTTGGTGCAATTGCTCAATTTCTTTTAGGCAACTTATTTTTACATAAGACCATGTTACATGTCTCTACTACATACTTGTATCAATTTTTGGAGTCCTGATAGCATGTTAAATCCACTATGATGAGAGGGTACTCTCATACCAATCAACTCTTCTTTCTCCAGCACCTTCAGTGTACATCTCCTTTGGTACATGTTCTGCACCTTTATATATAGTCTCTTTTTCCCCTTAGCAAGTCTAGAACTCCTGAAAATGGATTATGTTCTGACTTGGCTCTGCCTATTGGTTTAGTGGCTAAGAAGGGGGCTGGAGTTGATTCCTGGGTGCATATGTTTTCTCACAAAGCAAAAACATTTCATAAAGATATGAGACAAAAAAACAAAATTTATTGTTCCATGTTTAAGCATCAAAGGCATTTTAAGTGACATTCTGGTGGATAAAACAAAAAAATATCTTCAATTAAAGCGTGTAGATTTTCACATCTCTCATTTTATATATGCATTATAAAAATATTAATTGGGTTGTTTTGCATATTGAAATTACTCTTTGAATGAAGACTGTTACCAAATGTTAACACCACAGAGGACTATAAAAGTAATAGGATTTAAAGATATGTTATTTTACCTTGTGTACACTTAATTATTTTCTAAACATAGCCAGTGAAGCTACTCACTGCAGACTACATTTCAGGAATAAATAAATAAAAATCATTGGCTCATAAAAATATTCCTTTGAATTTTTTTTTCCAGAGTCCCAAACTCCATCAGTGTGTCTTACAGAACATTCCAGGCTGTGTCACAGTTGCTAATATGGAGCTAGTTAACAGAAGACATGAGGCTGAATCTGAGGCCAAGCCAATTACCTCCAGGATTTAGAGGCCCTTCTTAGGAACTGAAGCTCATTTTAACCTTTTTAATTCCAGTCTAAGGTACTAGATACAATCTTTTTCTCCCATTCAGTCTGGTTGTATGAACTTAGCCTTGATGGCTTGCAGCAAATGCTTAATTCTATGCTTCCTGTTTTTGCTTTTAAATTTCTTCACTTAATCTTGGTAAGGGATTGCTCTCCTAGTTCACAAGTATAGGCTTTAGATTTCTTCTTCTTCCTCCTCCTTTATTCTCCACCCCCCAAAAAACAGAGTAGTTAACCCTATATTTAAGAAGTAAAACATATTCAGAGGACTGATACTATTCAACTTAAAGACTTATACAAAGATAGGATAGAGACAGTATGATAATGATGAAAGAATAAATGGTAAGATCAATGGAAAAATCCAGAAATAGACCACATAAATATAGTCAACTGATCTCTGCCCAAGGAGCAAAGACAGAACAACAAACACAGTCTTTTCAACAAATGATGTGGAAACAACTGAATATCCAACTGAAGATTCACCCAGGAATCTAGACACAAAGCTTACTCTCCTCACAAAAATGAACTCAAAATGGATTGCAGGACAAATGCAAAACTGTGAGGTTCCACATAAGCTACCAGTGCCTTTAAGAAAGTAATATAAATAAGTGAGGTCATTCTTTTTCTAACCTGCTGATTCCAGCTCAGAGTTGTTGCTCAGGATGCAAGCTAGAACCCCACCCTGGATGGAGTGCCCACCCATCACAGGCCATAGTCATGCACATTTCACTCACACTGGGACACTGTGGACATGCCAGTTCACCTCATGGGCACATTTCTGGGATGTGAGAGGAGACTGGGGCAGCTGAAGAAACCCTCCCAGTCATGGGAAGAACATGCAAACTTCATACAGAGGGTTTCCCCCGCTGAGGACCCATTTTCCCCCCATCAGCGTTATAATGAAATGACATTATTTTGAATAACTGTGGATAGTTCACACATAGCTGCATATCTATGAAACACCTGCAATCAGAATAACATGTAAGTGAAACTGGACATCTTGATAAGGCGGTACATCCAATTCTAAAATATATTTTCTTCAATGATAACACTGAGCTTTTAATACCTTAAAAGATTCATGGCGGTATCTGGAAATATGATCATGGTGCTTGTTAAACTAGGTGATAAATAAAGGAAAACTATTCTAGTGAATACATTTTGTGATATTTCACGGATTATGCATATCAAGTTTTTGGCATAACATGTGTTTTTTGTTTGTTTGTTTGTTTGTTTTTAAATATATTTTATTGATTTCTTTACAGAGAGGAAGGAAGAAGGATAGAGAGTTAGAAACATCGAGGAGAGAGAAACATCCATCAGCTGCCTCCTGCACACTGGGGAACCTGAACCAAGGCACATGCCCTTAACCAGAATCGAACCTGGACCCTACCGTCCACAGGCCGAAGCTCTATCCACTGAGCCACACCAGCTAGGGCTGGCATAACAGTTTTTGAATAAAGGAATGACAAACTAAGTGCTCCTTACCTTCTAGTTGAGAAACAAAGACATAAGTAAAATAAACAATATATTTAAGATATTTTTAAAAGCTTAACATGTCTCCTATTGTTATGCCATGCTATTACTATTTGATTAAAATGCATACATATGAAATAATATTCGGTGCCAGGCATGATTTTCATACATGTCTCTTAAGCTTGCCAGGATCAACAGAACATTACTTAAGAAAAAAAACTGACACCTATAGATGGAATAATTTTTTTTTAATTTTGAAATAAATATTTTATAGAGAATCATTAAATGTAAAAGAGTCTATTTGAGCTGTGGAGATTTCATACTATTTTGATTAACTATCCCGCTCACATAAAACAAAGAAAACATTTTTATTTGAACAATAGCCTTTCCTTAGTAGTTTAAGCCAACTCAGTCACATTAACATTTTCCATTCAATTGAAAAATAATGCAAAGCCAAAGAAAGCAGGAACCCTGGCAAGTTTCAATTGCCTTAACACCGAGGACATAGATAAGCTTGTCTACCCAAATGAAATATTTTTCTCTGTGAAGATTGCATCTCAATGCCTCAGTGAACCTCCAGATAAGATAGCTCATTTTGTTTTCTGACAATGCTATGCTTAATGTCCATTTCTCAACTTTGTTAATACCGACCCCAAACAAAACACTCACCTTTAACACGCGTTCTAGAGATAAGCCTGATGATGCTCAGAGTGAAAGATATTCTGCAACGGATACTAACAATTTAAAGGCTCACCATTCATAGAATCACACATGTGGCCACTGGACCTTTTCATTTGTGACAATGGTCACATTGCTTACCTTGGTCTGTGGCCTGTCACGGACAGGGTTGGGGTGGATGGCCAGAATCCAGGGGTTGCTGTGTGAACCTGGCAGGTTTTCCGATCTTTCCTTTTGGTCATCTCTGAAATGAAGAATATTGTCATTAGTTGTGTGTGTGTGTGTGTGTGTGTGTGTGTGTGTGTGTGTGTGTGTATGTGAGATTTTCATGAGCCGATACACATAACACACTGAGAATTTTGCAAGGCATGTAATAAAACATCAGTGATTACTATTATTTTTTGTTAATAAAGATCTTTTGCCACCTCCCAACATTCTCCTTGGGTGATTTATATTCTTTTCAATACTGTTTTTACATCTTCTTATTAGAAAATGGCTATTATTTTCACATGTGGTATTGGCTTTCTGAGGTCCTAATTCTGAAAATGTGTCCTAAGAAAAAATGCATCTCCATGACCAGTATAGGGATAGGTAGTGTATATCTCTGGGGGTTGGCTAGGAATGAATATTCACAATACAATGAATAAATGGGTACCTTCCCCTCTTTAGAGAACAGTCTGTGACTTTAAAGAAAACAACAATAACAACAACAAAAACAGTGTATTGCCTTGGCCAGGTAGCTCAGTTAGAGCATCATCCCCATACACCAAGGTTGTGGGTTTGATTCCTGGTAGGGGAACATAATAGAATTAACCAATGAATGCATTAATAAGTGGAACAAAAAATCTGTTTCTCTCTCCTCCATTCTTTCTCTCTTTTCCTCCCATTTCACCTTCCCTCCCTACCTCTCTCTCAAATCAATAAAAATTGGGATACATGAACAAATTGGCACACACACACACACACACACACACACATTTGTGAAGCAGATTTGGGCTAACAATTTTGCCAATGAAACTTGAAACTGGTTCGCTTTTTCAAGAAGGTTTTTAAAAAGAAGCCCAAAATTACTTATATTCTTCTTTACTTATTCAAGAATAATCTTAAATATTTTTATCTCTTTGCTCCCTACTTAATTATTTAAAACTGATTGTCTATGTATCTCAGATTGTTCTAGCATTTTAACCAGAATGGCTAATTATCCCAATAACTGGCACTCCTTTCACAGAGATTTCTCTGTCTTCCCAGCTCTTCAAGACTTCTTATTCCTTCTTCAAAGCCTGAATATGTATTCTCAGATTATGTTTCGATGTGGTTGCTGTCACATATGCTTTTGCCATTCTTATGTCTTTGGAATGGAAGAGGGCCCATTTTACATTATTCAGTTCTCATTCTTGCAAATCCTCTTTCCCATTTTCCACTAGATTACCTTTCACATCTTTAATTTTAAATGAAATTAACTCAAAGCACATTTATCTTGAATGCTGCACATTTTAAGTCTATTTAAAAAATATATATATATATATATATATATATTATTGATCATTTACAGAGAGGAATGGAGAGGGGCAGAGAGTTAGAAACATCCATGAGAGAGACATCGATCAGCTGCCTTCTGCACACCCCCTGCTGGGGATGTGCCCGCAACCAATGTACATGCCCTTGACCGGAATCAAACCTGGGACCTTTTAGTTCACAGACCGATGCTCTATCCACTGAGCCGAACTGGTTTTTGGCTTAAGTTTATTTTTGAAAGTTAGTTTTAAAATACATACAACAATGCTGGGTTAGTGGTTGAGCATCGATGCAGAAACCAAGAGGCTGCAGGTTCGATTCCCCATCAGGGCACATGAGTGGGCTGTGGGCTTGATCCCTGTGGGAGGCATGCAGGAGAGGCAGCTGATTGATGATGTTTCTCTATCACTGATGTTTCTATTTCTCTAGCCCTCTTCCCTTCCTTACTCTCTAAAATAAATAAATAAATAAATAAATAAATAAATAAATAAATAAAACCATATTTAAAAATAAAATAAATAAAACACCGAAATACGAGCTGAAAGGTAATATTTGTATTCTGCCCCCTGTACACTAGATTGAAATGCTCTGTGATAGGATCTACTCCCATGACAATCGTTATCCACTGACCCCGGTCATGGAACATTCCTGAACCTACATGATAGGACCTTAAAATTCCATCTCATAGAACGTAAAGCAAATGAAAATTCATAATTGTTAAATGTAGGAGCTGCCATCCTTGAAGGATGGGGATATATTGCAAAGTTTAGTTTGGAAATTAGATAACCCAACGTTGAGAAACCGATACTGAAATATGGAGAACCAGTGTCCTGATGTGTGTAATAGGCTGTCTTTTCATGTGTGTAATTGCTTGGACTGGGGTCAGTGGGAGAGGGAAGATAAAGGCCCAGGAAAGAGATATGGACCACATTTACATACACCCTATTTTCGCTCATCTTCCTTTGGAAGCAGAACTTGCTGAATTAGTTTAAAATTTTTTTCAGAGGAAAAGGACATGAGTAGCAAATAAACAAAAATATAATGAAAATATAAGAAAATAAAGTATGTTACTCTATTTACTTTTAACTATTTTTTTATTGACTCAAGAGAGAACAAGAAGGAGAGAGAGAGAGAGAGAGAAAGAGAGAGAGAGAGAGAGAGAGAGAGAGAGAGAGAGAGAGAGAGAGAGAGAGGTCAATGATGAGAGAGAATCATGGATTGGCTGCCTCCTGCACACCCTGTACTGGGGATCAAACCATAATCTCTTGGTTCATAGGTTGATGCTCAACCACTGAGCAGCACTGGCTGTAAAACAATCAGTTGGATACACCTAAGTGTCTCATATAATTTGAATAGCTTACAGTCCTTGTGGCCCTGAAGTTCCATAAGTAAACTTGTTATTCATAACCTCTTGCCCTTAAAGAATCCATTTCATGCCTCTGAGAGCTGGAAGACTTTGTGCAGGTCTTGTGGTTCTGAGAGGGTGGGAACATGTCCCCTTTAGTTACCCTTTTCATAGTTTCCCAACTTGCTCCCATTTTTCTGTTGAGAACTAATTTTTTGGTTGCCTTTTTTTTTTTTTTAAATGATCTATCTCCTCGCATTCCCAACTCCCATTTATATTTAAAATATAGTGCCTTATACTAGATGATTAATCCTTAAAAGATGCTACTTTAATCAGGTTGGCATATTGAGATTATGAATGAAAATAGCAAAAAAATGAGCTCCAGTAACCACCTGAGATTTAAACACGGGGATTAATTTTGACTCCGTGGACACAAGACAAATGTACCTGCTATCCTCTCCACCTGCAGAGACCCAGCTCAAACCCTTCTGTGAGGTAGGAGGTCTGAGGAAAATTGGTGACCCCATAAAATAATTGTGCAATTAATCACTGCGGAAATCACTGTTGAAATCCCAAAGAACTAGTTATGACATGCACATTAATACCAAATGAGTTCATCATGATTAATATTGTGACAATAAATACCAGAGGAAATTAATAATGATCAGCTATTATTTTAAAGCTCTGTTACACCATTCAAATATTTTGCCTTGGAATGTACGCACTTTTGATGCACATACAACATGCAAATTTCCGCAACTGCATTATGGTTTGACCTAGCTTAGTACTTTTAAGCATTTTTTATTTCAGAAATAATGATTAGGAGAGAGAATATCGGTTCTTCCCATGCCCTCTCAGTGGAAAGGGATTAAGGCATTGATACGGAACATTTTAATTATTTGGAACTTATTCTTAGCAGGGCTAAAAGATGAACTGAGGCATAGTAATAGCCCAGTCTTTATGATCTTTCATCTACATAAATAAACACATATTTTTCCTAATTCATTAAACACAACTTTTCGTTGTTGTTGTTGTTGTTGAGGGAGAATATCTAGTGTGTAGTATAGAACTCAACTTATTGTCTGTTATTTATTTATTTATTTATTTATTTATTTATTTATTTATTTATGAAAGTATTACATATGTCCCCTTTCCCCCATATTGATCCCTTCTAGCCCACCCCACCACCTGCTCCAGGCCTTTTCCACCCAATTGTCTGTGTCCATGGGTTATGTCTATATCCATACAAGGTCTTTGATCTCTTCCTACCCCACCCACCCTCTCCCCAAGCTCCCTCTGAGGTTCCACAGCCTGTTCTATGCCTCTGTGTCTCTGGATCTATTTTGCTCATGAGTTCATTTTGTTCATTAGTTTCCACATATTGCCTTTTAAATTAGTCTTTCTGTTACATGAGGGAAGCAGGATGATTTTAGGTTTTTCAAACTAAAGCTAAGTTCTGCCTATATCGTTACACAGAACCCTAACTCAGAAAAGAGTTAGCCTAGAAACAGACTTCTCAATATCTGAATCTAAAACTTCTAAGCAGCCCTTGAATTGATATATCATTAAATCCAGGTTATAACCCAAAACTTATATAACAAATTATTCTCTAGAGATGCAAATCCTCTTTTTACCTGTTTATTATTATTGGTCAGAAAATTCTATTAGTAATTGCATTTTCCCTAATGAATATCTGCTCTCTTGATTCCATATACTGAAATGCTATTTTATAATGTTTATCTCATTATTCATTAGAGCACTTAAACTTATTTCTATTTATTGTATTCTGCCTGTGCTCATTGATGGATGAAAATATTCTCACAAAATATGCCTTTGGATGACTAAAGGATGGTTTTTCAAAAAACAGCCTTTGTCACCTTAATAAATGCAAATTACAAAAATTGCTAGAATGGAAAGCTTGTTAAAGATCACCCCATTTTAGGTTTCATTAACATTGCAATGGAGGTATAACAGCACTCGAAATCAATCTAGGCCAAGTCATTACTCTTCAAATACAAGACTTTCTAGAAATATTTATGACCATAATAACTGCATTGTTTTCAGAGTAATGAATTTTATAGGTTAGGAAAACATCATTTAGAGATATTTAAATATTGCTGTAAAAGCACTTAGCTATTAAGTGGACATCTCATAAGACATAGAGGTCTACTGGAAGATCTATCTTAACGAAACATATGTTTGGCATGCAAAAAGTAATTGTATTATAAGTTTTCTTTCTCCTTAATCAAGCTGACTTCATTAGACCATCAGTTTTGTCAATAAGCACTGCATGTATACTGTAGCATGTCTAGCTTTCCTAAGTTATTATGTTACGGCCACTAATCTTGCTAGCCAATTAAATTTATTAACAGAGTAAGATTTTATTTCACTGAAAATAAGACTATGCACACATGAGAGTTGCGTCTTAGTTACGTTCTTTCCAAAATAGTTCCATTTTAGTTACGTTCTTACCACAAATCATAATTATTAAGTTGGGGGTTACAGAAATTCAGGGCTAGAAGAAGCCAATGGTAAAGCTTGGGTAATAAGTGATAAATATTTACAGGGATAAAAATCAAATAACTTTACTAAGCAAAAACACACTTAAGCATATATTTAAGTAAATATGAGTATGAAATGCCCACATATGTAGTAATGTCTCAGGACACATATCTCAGATTATTTCCTTTTAAATTGCTTATATTTTCGCAATATGTCAATGCTGATGTGGAAATATCAGTAGAATTAACTTAGATACAAAGAAAACACTTTAATGCTAAGGTTTTAAAAATGCAAAATGCATTTTGAAAGAACCAGGTTGCTACTCTATTTTAAGACGAATGCAATTTATATAGGTAACAAGTAAGAATGCTAAGATCATGGATTTTTTTCCATTTCATTACAATTACCTAATTTTCATGGACATTCATCTCAATTTTATTTGGGTGATGTTTGTACTAGTTATCTCATACTGCTTAACAAAGTACTCCCAACATCTAGTGGCTTAAGACAACAAATCTGATGATGTCCAACTTTCTGTAGGTCTAGAATCTGGGTAAGGATTAGCTGAGAGTTCTCACAGGCTGAAATCCAGATGTAATCAGGGTTGGGCCTCCCAGGAAGGCTGACTTGAGAAATGGTGTGTTTCCAAGACCATCCACACCGTTGTGGACAGTATTCAATTTACTGAGTGTTGTTGGACTGAGGGTTTTGATATCTTCAATGGGGCTTGGCTATTGGCCGAACTCAGTTCATGACCATGTTAGCCTCTCTGTTGAGGAACTCAGAGCAACTACAAGAAAAGTGTTGTGCCCTAACCAGTTTGGCTCACTAGATAGAACGTCAGCCTACAGACTTAAGGGTCCCAGATTCGATTCCGGTCAAGGGCATGTAACTTGGTTGCGGGCACATACCCAGTAGGGGGTGTACAGGAGGCAGTTGATCGATGTTTCTCTCTCATCGATGTTTCTAACTCTCTATCCCTCTCCCTTCCTCTCTGTAAAAAAACCATAAAATATATTTTTAAAAAGAAAAAAAAAGTGTGGTATTGTACCCCAAATCTCACAAAGGACCCTTCAAGAAGTTGAATTACGGAGTCATTTATTGAAGACCAGTGGCATAGGAGGGGTTAAAGCGCTCCAGATCTCGAAGCCCCTAACAGCTTGCCACGTCTGGCTTACATG
The DNA here is from genome assembly GCA_963693515.1 of Pipistrellus nathusii. Lineage (NCBI taxonomy): Eukaryota > Metazoa > Chordata > Mammalia > Chiroptera > Vespertilionidae > Pipistrellus > Pipistrellus nathusii. The sequence goes on from OY882877.1 coordinate 6,647,770, forward strand.
GGCAAAATATCACAAAAGTATCAATTACATCTTTGGGTCTGGAATGAGGAACCTGTTTCTTAAAAAAAATTTTACAGAAGCAAAATTGAGCAAGTTGGTTATCTAAAGTATCTATGAATCACTGAGTCAACAGAAACACATTATCTGGGACCACGGGGGCAATTTAGAAAAATTATGCTGTCAGGATTCTGAGACCACTGAGTCAACAGGAATGCACTATCTGTAGCTACTGAGACAATTTAGGATAATTGAGTTGTCCTGCTTCCCAGGAGAATGTGCTTCAGTAACCAGTGAGATCACAATCAATGGGATATTCAAATCGCCATCGAAGGAGTATTGGGATAGCATACGTAAGTTCAGAAAATCAAAATAATGTTCTATTGTTTTAGCAAGCAAATGAGTACAGACCCAGACATGGTTGCTACCATGCTTCAAAAGAACCAGCTGCCTGGCCAGCATTGAGTAGTGGTGAGGATCAACATATGAACCAGGAGGTTAGGGTTCAATTCCTGGTCAGCACACATGACGGTGTCGTGGGCTCAATCCCCAGTAGGGGGCGCACAAGAGAGCTAGAAGCATCATCACTGATGTTTCTCTCCCTCTCTCTCTGAAATCAGTAAACATCTATTTTAAGAAATGATTAAAAAAGAAAAAAGCCAGTGATACAGGTTGCAAGCAAGATGGATGTCAGTCTCTTATAATCTAATCTCAAAGCTGGTTTACTCCCACTTCTGGTTTATTCTTTTCCTTAGAAATAAGGTTCTAGGTACAGGCCACAGTAGGTGGGAGGTGAACGCAAAAGGGTCTGAATGTCCAGGAGCAAAGATCCTTGGGAGTTATCTTAAAACACTCCTCATAACAAAACTGATTAAAAAACAAAACGTTTTCTTGAAATTAAACATATTTGTTTGCCAGTCTCTATACTTTCCATTAAAATTATTACTGATTACTGATAGAATCATTTATGTTTATTTTACTTTTATTTTTTTTAAAAATATATTTTATTGATTTTTTTTTTTACAGAGAGGAAGAAGAGGGATAGAGAGTTAGAAACATCGATGAGAGAGAAACATCGACCAGCTGCCTCTTGCACACCCCCTACTGGGGATGTGCCCCCAACCAAGGTGCATACCCTTGATCAGAATGGAACCCGGGACCCTTCAGTCCACAGGCTGACGCTCTATCCACTGAGCCAAACCGGTGGGCTATGTTTATGTTTCTAACTCCATACATACCCTTTCAATATTTTTACTAAGATTTCCTAAACTACGTATTTCTTTTAGATATTGCAGCCTTTACCAGATGAGTCATTTGCAGTAGTGTGCTGGTAAATGCTTAACAATGAACTCCCTGAAAATAATGCATGAGTTTATTATATTTTTTGTATGGATACAAAAGATATATGGGACACAATTTACCAATAATAATAAAAATGCAATGCCCTCTTGTAATTCCATATAGCCAATTGATTTTCACAGAATGCTTTGTATTGATTTTTGCTGACTCCTGTATCTGTAGCAAACCTATGTTTGCAATCCACCGTGATTTGAAAAAATGAAACGACAAATAAACACAAAGATATTGCTCATATTATCGATAAATGGGGGCACTTTTGACATGAATATTAATATTAAGCTTATTTAGCAACTAACATGAGTGAAATGAAAATGCATCTTGGAAATCCCTCATTAGTCATTCATATGAATGGGTTCTTTGCTGAATCAAATGATAGTGTTTGATTAATAAAAGAATATTTACTCGTGTGTGTGTGTGTGTGCATGTGTGTGTATTAGTCACATGGTAATGACTATAGATCTAGCAACTTTCTAAGTTCAATGTGCATTACTAACATGTTCCCACCCCTTTCTTAAGACTAGCTTATCAGGAAAACAGTGAATCAAGTCCTTTTGTCTGGTGTTTGTCAAATTCCCTGGTGTAAATTTTCCATCATGGCTGAAATCCATCTATCAATAGAATGTAACTAAATTAATCATTTAATTGGAAACAGTGGTGGTATTTTAAAAGGAATGTAAACAATCTCTGAAAATTTAAATGTATTGGTTACTGATATATATATATATATATATCAATATCAACAGGCTGCTTTCATTTTTGCTGATAACATTTTCTCCCAAAATTAGCAGTAAATAATAGCCAATATCATTAAGAGAAAGAATGGTCAGTGTTTTTTTTTTTTTTTAATTGCTCCATTATTTATTTAGACAAAATGGGTGAATATAAATGTTTGCTGCAATTATGCTCAGGCAAACTGCCATGAAAACAGGAAGAAGGCAGAGACTATGAACATATACTAACTCTGCTCACCCTCAATCTGGCCCAAGGTTTCTCATTTGTAAAATGGAGAGAAAAAGAACATGCACGGGCAGCTCATGGACAGGGACAGCAGTGTTTGATGGCCAGAGGGGATGCGGTGACATCTGTAATATTGTCAACAACAATTTTTTAAGATGCCAGTCCAAATAAGCAAAACACGACCAGCAGGGTGGTGGCTGCCAGAGGGAAGAGAGTGGGGGGAGAAGGGGGGTCTAATTCAAAGTGACAGGAGAAGATTTAACTCTGGGTGGTGGGCACAAGGTGCAACATACAGATCTTGTAACATAGAAACCCACACATGAAACCTGTATGTGCACGTTGACCAATGTCACCCAATACAGTTAATAAAAAATAATTATAAAAACATTTTTTTAATCTTATGTGGTTGTTGACATGCATGAATTAAAGAAGTCAAGTACTCATAGTGAGATGAGAGATAAGGAATCAGAAAGCAAGAAATGTTGAGCAATATGACCTAGTGACATTTTGAGAGATACCCCTGTGCTATTTTAAAAAAAATATATTTTATTGATTTTTTACAGAGAGGAAGAGAGAAGGATAGAGAGTTAGAAACATCAATGAGAGAGAATCATCTATCAGCTGCCTCTTGCAGACTCCCTACTGGGGATGTGCCTGCAACCAATGTACATGCCCTTGACCGAAATCGAACCTGGTACCCTTCAGTCCACAGGCCGAAGCTCTATCCACTGAGCCAAATTGATTTCAGCTCCCTGTGTTATTTTGAAGCATGATTTTTTAATGCTCCAACTCCTCCAACAATTTCCTCTCTCTCTCTCTCTCTCTCTCTCTCTCTCTCTCTCTCTCTCTCTCTCGGGACAGAATCATGTGATAGAGTTGGTGGAGAGAATATTCCACCTGAAGTTGAGAATGTGAAGCCAGGGGAACAGACTCTGATGTACAGGTACAGCAGTACCTCAGGAGGAAGTACAATATTTTACAGCACTCCAGTTTAAAACACTTGGGACAGGCGCTTTCTTCAATGTACAGAAACGAGCTCAACAAATATCCGTGGAATTTAATATTCCTTCCCTAAAGCAAAATAACCCTGCCACGGTAAAATAAGCAATCTGCTTCTATACTGCAATGGCAATACAGATCTATATCTGGAAATATATTGCCTATGTAGCTCACAATATACGGCTCTAGTAAATCAGCTCTAATTCCAAATTTATACGGAATAAACTTCAACTTGTCAATGCTAAAACGTTCTGTAAGCATCAAATAAAATACAACTGTAAAATTTACATCTTATCATTTTCCATGTGGTGGAGGAAAACATATTATGTTTAGTACTTTGTATCAAGAGACACAAAAACAAGTTCCAGAAGAGTCCAGATCACACAACGCGTAAAGATTGGGGCTCCCATTAAAACTGGTGTCTAGCCAAAACCGGTGTGGCTCAGTGGATAGAGCATCGGCCTGTGGACTGAAAGGTCCCGGGTTTGATTCCAGTCAAGGGCATGTACCTTGGTTGCGGGCACATCCCCTTTGTGGGGTGTGCAGGAGGCCGCTGATCGATGTTTCTCTCTCATCGATGTTTCTAACTCTAACTCTCTCCCTTCCTCTCTGTAAAAAATTAAAAAAAAAAAAAAATATATATATATATATATTTTTTTTTTTTTTAAAAAAAACAAAAAAAAACTGGTGTCTCTAACAATTCCTAAGACATCTTTATTCTATTCAATATTTATTTATTCATTCATTCATTCATTCATTCATTTTAAAAATATATTTTATTTTATTTATTTATTTATTTTTTTGTTTACAGAGAGGAAGGGAGAGGGATAGAGAGTTAGAAACATCGATGAGAGAGAGACATTGATCAGCTGCCTCTCGCACACCCCCTACTGGGGATGTGCCCGCAATCAAGGTACATGCCTTTGATGAGAATCAAACCCGGGACCTTTCAGTCCACAGGTTAATGCTCTATCCACTGAGTCAAATCAATTTTGGCTCAATATTTATTTATTAATTTTTAAAAAATATATTTTTATTGTTGATAGTATTTCAGGTATCTCTCATTGCCCTCCATCCCCCCTTCCTCACAGCCCCAACCCATCCACCCACGGGTTCACTACCCCAACTGCCCATGTCCATGGGGTATGCAAATAAGTATACAAGCTCTTTGGTTTATCTCTTCTTGTCTCCCCAACCTCACATGGAAGTAGGTCAGTCTGTTCCATGCATCTCTCTGCTTCAGGTCTTATTTTGTTGGTTAATTCATTTTGTTCATCAAATGCCACAAATAAGTGAGGTCATGTGATGTTTGTCTTTCTAAGGTTGGCTTATTTCACTTAGCTTACTATTTTGCTTTAACATTTTCTTTGTTTGTTAGTTTGTACGTAGAACCTTCGACTTTTGGTGAGCAGGGGGATGCTAACCATGGCTTTAATTCCCATTCTAAAGTTATATCATTCACCAGAAATCAATGACTAACAATATGAGCATTAAGAACTCATTTCTGCCGAAACCGGTTTGGCTCAGTGGATAGAGCGTCGGCCTGCGGACTGAAGGGTCCCAGGTTCGATTCCGGTCAAGGGCATGTACCTTGGTTGCGGGCACATCCCCAGTAAGGGGTGTGCAAGAGGCAGCTAATCGATGATTCTTTCTCATCAATGTTTCTAACTTTCTATCCCCCTCTCTTCCTCTCTGTAAAAAATCAATAAGATATATATATTAAAAAAAAAAAGAACTCATTTCCAATCTTCAGGAAATTGAAATGCATGCTTTATTTTCAGATAAGCTAGCATATCCTATATAATTAAACTGGAGTGTTGCAAACAGACCAAACAGCAGAACAACCAAACAATCAATCAAAGCATAGTATGCTAAGACTCCTCCACCACTTGCTATGACGTGCACTGGCCACCAGGGTGCAGCTTCTCCAACCAGTAGGTTAGGTTGCTTCTGGGGTCCAGCTGATGAGGACTGAGCTAGATGGGCCAGACACACCCTCCTACAGTCCCTCCCCCAGTCCGATGATGCACCAGCGAGGTCCCTCAGCCTAGCTTGTGCTTTCTTGCAATCCGGGACTCATCAGGGGATGTCGGAGAGCCAGTTTCAGCCTGATCCCACATGCCACTTCCCTGGATCAGGAGGGATCCAGATGCAGGGCAAATGGCTGGTGAGCTATGGTTGGGCAATGCGAGCCTCTCCCAATCGGGACTGCCTGGGAATGAGCCCGTGGCAAGCACTGGGCGCCTCTATCTTTTTTGAAGAATGACAGCTAATTTTCATATTACTATTTTATTATATAGGATTCCATGATAAAGGTCAGTATTTTGGAGAATAAAAGGTTCATCTAAAATACCAAGATCAAAGGGGAACATTGGCATCTGTAATAATTTCAACAATAAAATTTCAATTTTAAAAAAATAAACGGATATCATTAAATAATAGAAAACAAACAAACAAACAAACAAACAAACAAAAACCAAGTTCTCTGGAGAAAGAGATACTTGAAATAGGAGACATATTTCAGCTCTAGCTGGTTTGGCTCAGTGGATAGAGTGTTGGCCTACAGACTAAAGGGTCCTGGGTTTGATTCCTGATCAGGGCACATGCATGGGTTGTGGGTTCAATCCTCAGTAGGGGCCATTGCAGGAGGCACCAATCAGTGATTTTTTCACACTATTGATGCTTCTAGTTCTCTCTCCCTCTACTTTCCTCTCTAAAATCAATAAATATAAAATTTTAAAAAATGAAAAGCATTTCATATGTGTTTTTAATGATTACATTATACATATTAAATTTGCCAATTTAATTACCAATATGGATTACTGATACTTTGCAGTGTTCAATTAATTCTAAATTTAATGTCTATGAAGAGGCCAATGCTACTTTTCATCTAACTTATATAGAAACAAAACCCAAAATAGCACCTTTTAGAAAAAGTATTCATCATACGGATTGAGATTATTGTATAAGATAAAGTATATTTAAGTATAAGAAATATCTGCCTTACTAGAATATATTTAATTTTAAGTCAAATTTAACAGATTTGTTCAGTCCAAATTAACCTTGAAGTGGCTAAATGTAACTCTTCAGTGAAGAGTATGGGATAAGTTGTATAGCCACTCAAAATCACAAGTTACAAAATTAAGGAGTCAAGGATTTAATTAAATTAATTTTGTAGGGCATCTTTGACAGTTATTGCCTAGTGTATTTTAATAAATCAGTCATTTATTCCTTATATATGCACATACAAAAAAAGCCATTCTGCCTTTAAAATAAAATATATAAAACCAAGGTTGATTTCAACGAAATTCTTTGTTTTTAAATTTTGTTGCAGCAGTTCTTTTTTTCCCCCAGAGGAAAAAGCGTTGAGAAACAATTGATATGATTATACTTAATCTTATGAATATTAATTTTCTAGAACTCCTTCTACAAATTTTACGTATATCACAAATAGCCACTTCATGGCCATAAAATACCTCTATCAGAGTCTCTTCATTTCCCTTTTATTACTTCAATTCTAGCTAATGATCTTGCTGGTGTATTTTTCTGGTACAGCAAGCTATTGCACTGGCTGCTTAAGAATTTTAAAGTATTGCTCATAATTAGGCCTATTTGCTTAAACTGATATTGCACAAGCATCTTCAAAGTGTTATAAAGTTTGAAAAATGACTGGAAAATGAAAAAGCTTTTTATGATGGAATATCTGCATTATGACATATAACTACAGGTTATTATGACTATTGAAAATTTACCTTTTAAAATTGTACTACGTTGAGATCTTAAACTAAACCAAAAAGGAGAATGTTATTTCTTTTCTAGCATGAGTAAAGCAAATAACTCAGCATTTTCATCAGGAGGAAAATTCAGTTGTTCAATCCAGTTTCTACCTTAATTGTAAGACAACTGACTTTGTACAGTTTGGGATATATTAGTATTCCTTCTTTCCTTGTTAAAAATACATGTAATACTGCATAACAGAATTATGGTAGAAACACAGATGTACTGTAGTTGTTAAGCTGAAATGTTGTAGAGCATAGATCATACACGAAAACCAAAGTTAAAAATGCAATCTTGAAAGAAGACATAGAAAAGAGATACGTTGTATAAAGATCAATATGAAAGTTGTCTGACTTTCCCGGGAAGCAATGAAGTGGGAGAAAACAATGGAATTGCATCTGGAAACACATGAGAAAACACGTTCACACAAAACTGTCAACTCAACTACTTAATATAACCGGTGAAATTCTTGAAATAATGAGGATGAAATACATACATTCCCAGAAAAATGAAAGTTGAGGGAATTAAGTACAGGGTCAAAGTATGTTTCCTTTACTTTTTTATTTTTTTGGTCTTTATCATTACACTAGAGGCCCAGTGCATGAATTCATGCACCGCTGGGGTCCTTTGACCTGGCCTGTGGGGATTGAACCATAAGTAGCTCTCCAACATCCCCCAAGGGGGCCCAGATTGCAGGAGGGTAGTTCTTGGGTAACGTCCTGGAACTTGGCTCCCTTCTCTCTTCTCCCAATATTATGTCACTTTCTCTCTGTACCTGTCTCCCTTTGTTCATCTCACTTTACCCTAAGCCTGGTGGTAACTGATGACTTGTGGGCATTTAGCTACATTTATTTAGCAAACAGGATTTACTGAGCCTGGAATCTTCTAGTCAACCTAGGGCAGGGCCCTGCTCAATGTCAGGCTCCCACCTAGGCAGAGTTCTGTGGCGGCAGGAACTTCCTTCTTCACACCTGAGCTGCTCCTTCCATCTCCGGAGGTTGCCCTCTGGCACTACTGTCCCCTTGGAAGGAGTGAAGTTGGACCAGTTTTCCAGCCAAGAGGGGTAGAAGGAAAATTCCCTGCCTCCATGGGAAATCCATATTACCCGTATTTTCCAGCATATAAGACGACTTTTGAAACAAAAAAACAGCCTGCTCAGATTGGCCAGAGTCAGAGAGGCAGTTTATTAAAAAAAGAACTGGTGTTGCCTAGGAAGTGGGGGGTAGTCTAATACAGCGAATATAGGCCTAAACCTATGTTTTAACTGTAAAATTAGGGGGGTCGTCTTATAAGCCGGAAAATACGGTAAGTGGATGGGCCAAAATGCAGGCACCAGATATTGGGATACAGCCAGTAGTTCCTGCACATCTCATCATTGCTGTAAACCAATCATTGTCTCACAAATAGAAAGAGGTTGGTCAACCTTGAAGCTCTGAAAGGTCAGAGCCAACAAACCCTATCTAATTGAGTCAATAGTAACTGAGGCAACTTCCCCATCTTGTAATCATATAAATCCTTACTGATATGATAATCCGCTTATTACCTGCCTGAGGGCCATGGGTGTTTCCCAAAGCTGCTTCAGGGTAATGGGTGTATAGCAGCCTCAATAAAAGAGAGAGCAAGGCCAGAGCCTAGAGAGTCTTCCCACAGAGGTTAACTCCTGCCTGGCCTCCATTTGTCCCAAATTAACTCTTTTCTAGTCTCTCTCTTCATTTTAGTGTGCAGCCTCCTCCAGAAACTGGACCCTGAGTGGGCCCTAATCACACAGGTCCTGTTAAGGGTTCCCACATCCATTTTGCTAATTGAGTAGAAAAGTTTCTGTAAGGGCCAGACCCATGACCTCTGCCATGGGCTAGAGGCTCAGTGCACAGATTTGTGCATCGGTGGGGTCCCTCAGCCTGGCCTGCAGGGATTGTGCTAAAACCAGCTCTCTGACATCCCCTGAGGAGTCTCAGATTGCAACAGGGCAGTTCTCAGGTGACATACCCCTGAATTGGGTTTCCTTCTCTCTAGTTCCAGGTGCATCACCAAAGAACTATAGCTGCCAAGGAACCATAGCTCAGCAGTTCCTATGTTGAGCATCTGCCCCTGGTGGTCAGTGCATGTCATAGTTACCAGTCAGATGGTTGAATGGTCTGCCAGTCGGCTGGTCACTTAGGCTTTTACATATATATACTAAAGGCCCGGTGCACAAAACTCGTGCACAGAAGGGGGTTGTCTTACAGCCCAGCCTACACCCTTTCCAATCTGGGACATCCTTCTCACAATCCAGGATTGTTGGCTCCCACCTGCTTGCCTGCCTCTGCCAATATCCAATTTTAAAATATCCAATTTTTTAAAAAGGCCTTAAATTACCATAAATGCCCTCCCCTGCCAGCCTAATTGCCCACAACTACCCTCCCTTGCCAGCCATCTTGTGGTGGCCATCTATGACCACACGGGAGTGGCCATCTTGTGGGGGGATATAAAGGATAATTTGCATATTAACTCTTTATTATATAGATGTTTTACATTTACATTTACTAGTTCCCCATGATGTAATGTTAATAGTCAAAAGTCCTGATCTGATATTATTTTTCACATTTACTGACATACTTAATTTCTATTCTTTCCTTTAGATTTAAGTTAAATCTAGGTGACATATTTTTCAGTCTGAAAAACTTCCTTTACTATGTTTTGTAGTTAGGGTCTGTATGTGATGAATTATCTTATAAAGTTTAGTGTTTAATGCTTTGTATTTAATACCACCACAACAAATTTAAAAGAGGCATATAGACAAAAATAGTACGTTAAATGCTTGAAGTTATATTGAACTTCTATAAAAGTCCTTTGAATGTGTAGCAGCAAAATACAAGTCTTGACTGGGAGTAATTTATTTCCCATTTCCCCAGGGGGTTGGCCCTAAGTGTCTGACCACGAAGTGTTCCTTCAATTGACATTTATTAGAAAAAGCTATTGAGTTCAATATCCCTTAAACTCTCATCCCATCCCTGCTGTCCAGAAATCTAGTGTCAGTAAATAAGATGGTGTAGGAAATTATAAGGCAATACCAAGGGCCTTGAGACAGTAGCTACTGCAAAAGAGGTAAGAGTTCATGAGGTACATAAACTATTTGCTGCAAATCTGCACTTTGCCTATTTCTATACATTATATTTTATTTCCAATCAAACAATCAAATATCCTTTCAACATATCCAATCAAATATCTGGATAATTAAATCTATTCAAGTAATCAAAGTGATTATCTGGGTGTTTTGTTTTTTTCTTTGTTCTTGTTTTTGTTGTTGCTTTTTAAAGCTTCTCTATTGACAGAAAAATCCCTAGTTTAAATTATAGAGAATTACAACACTTCCAGGGATTGTCTGTTTATGGTATATAGCAAATTTGGTGCCTTGTTCTTTGAACCATGGATTAGTAATTGGCTCTTATTTGTTATTTTTGGAATTATTTATTATAAAATAAAACTAAAATTTGTTGTCATGAAGTAAGACATTCTATTAAAGTTAACTTATGAAACAGGGCCTGTTTGTTATAGAAGTACATTCTAATGAGGGAGAATAAGAGAAGATTCTACCTAGAACAAGGAGAAGATCAATATCAGAAAAAGAAAACAGGTTCATATGTATGTACCTCTGTTTAGAGATGCCCTAATTAATATGGATATTGGTAAACTCCAGTACATTTTTATCATTAACTTAAGATTAAAGATATTGATAAAAATGTACTGGAGTTTTTAAGTAATATTAATTGCATTTATTTTTACAAAAGTAAGTAACACCTAACTACTCTATATTTCAGTATTTTCACACTAGTTTTTTTTTTTTTTTGTTTTTGTTTTTTGTTCGGATTTATGTTAGTAAATATCCATTTTTTTAAAAGGCCTTTAATTAAATTAATCCTTTTTTTATTTTAGTGGGTTTTTTTTAACATTAAATACAATAACCATTTAATTAATTTGTTTGTAAATCTATTAATTTTGTACTTAAAGATGTTTTCCAGGGCACACGTGCACTTTGAATTAGTGAGATAATTATGTAAGATCTTTGTTTTAGTTTCCCTGTTTAATAGTAAACATCAGTGATGTGTTTCTATCACAAAGATTCTTACATCCATAACATTTCTCTAGGGTTATCAATCAATGTATTACTACTTACTTCTGAAATATAGAGCTTTAAAAGCTCTTTCATTCAAAGGCATGCTAATAAATATTTAACTAAAATTAAGTACCAATTACATTTCAAGGGCTCACAAAATTATTTTAAAGGTAAATTGCTTGGGAAACTTTAACATTACACAATAAATACTTTCCTCAATTTCTAAAACCTACATACAAAATTGAAATATTGAATTTTAAGTATAAGAGATTTGGTTAATCATAGATTATTTGTAAAAAGAAAAACAATCATGTTACTATTTCAAAAGAAATGATTTGTGTTTAGCAATATATTGAAAAAAGTCTATCTCACTATATGTGATGTTTAGACCTCTACATATTTATCTATGCAGTATCTATATATCAGTTTGTTAGTCTGCCTGTTTATCTGTCTTATCTACCTGGTTTCTATGTTCTCATCTATGATGCCATTATCCAATTAGTTAACTCAATATAATGTTCTCCAGATTTTTCTTAACAATTACAAAACAATTTATTAATATATTTATTTTTTTAAATATATTTTATTGATTTTTTTACAGAGAGGAAGGGAGAGAGATAGAGAGCCAGAAACATCGATGAAAGAGAAACATCGACCAGCCATCTCCTGCACACTCCCCACCGGGGATGTGCCCGCAACCAACGTAAATGCCCTTGACCGGAATTGAACCCGGGACCTTTCAGTCCACAGACCGACGCTCTATCCACTGAGCCAAACCGGTTTCAGCAACAAAGCAATTTATTAAGAAGTCCTGTTTTAGTCATCCAGTCAACTATGTGACCTAAGACTACTGTTTGCGTATTTTAATTGCTAATAAAATATGTGCTATGTAGTTATAGACTCATTTGCTTGTTAAAAATGCACAGAGATTGTCAATAGTGAAGCCTCACACTCCAGTGACAGGCAATCCTGCCTTTGAATTCAGGGATTTGGAAAAAAGTTTAAGTAAAATATTGATGATTTCACAGCACCCTCCCCATCTTTCTTAGCATGAGAAAATAATACTTACACTTTATCTCTGCTGATTATTAAGGAATGTTCTCTGTGTCATCTAATATTTATGCTCTCTGCAGAGCAAGCAAGCATGGTACGTGGATAGTTTAAATAACCTCATCTCGCCTTAAAACTCATTTAAGGCCCACGCATCTTACCCCTCTGGTCAATGGCTGGAGGACTGGAATATGAATACATGTCACTGGACCTTCTCAGGGACCTTTATTGAACTTGCTGTGTCCCAGGCCCTGGAAATAGTCTCTGGAATCTCAGAGATGAAGGTGCAAGATGTCTCTCAGTGGGAAAGTGGCTGCGACGGGGGTCAGAGTTTCAACATCAGAAAACTCTTCATTCAACCTTAGGGTCTACCTGCCCCATGGCTTTCTGTTTCCAGAATGTTCTTTCTCCCACGTGGTTGAGTTGATCATACTGAGCTTAATTTCCTGTGTGTGGGTTGTTTTTTTTTTTTTTTTTTTAATTTCCTTATTGATTAAGGTATCACATATTTGTCCTCAACCCCCCATTCCCATCCCCCCACCCCACCCTCACTTATGCCCCCACCCCCCCTATTGTCCTCAATCACTGGTTAGGTTCATATGTATGCACATAGGTCCTTTGGTTGATCTCTCTCTTTTATCCCCACCCTCCCTCTGAGGTCCAACAGTCTGACCCCATGGCTCCTTATCTCTGGCTCTGTTCTTGTTCATCCATCTATGTTGTTCGCCATTTCCCCTAGATGAGTGAGATCATGTCCTACTGGAAATATACTTATAAGAATCAAAAATGAGACAAGCAATAATCGTTATGCTGAAAGGCATATGAATCAGTCTGTAGAGAGATTCTTTCTGGGTTACCAGTTCTTTTGAGACCCAATTTCAAAGTCAAACAGTTCCTTATGTGTACCTGTGGTTGCCCAGGACCAAACCAGAGAGGGTTGGACCTGCATTACCACCATCTGCCCATCATTCAGAACTGTATGTGTGTGTGTGTTTGTTTTTTTTTCCTCAGGAATAACACAATGCTGGGAGGAAGGTTTATATGAATAAAACAAGGCAACAGAATCGCAAACAGGGTTTGAACTTACTGGGACAGACCCTGCCTCCCATCAGGTCTCTCGGTGGTGGTGGAAGGCCATTCCACATCCTGGTGGCAGGGCGCGTCCGAGGGCCATTGAACACGGCTAATTTGGCTAATGCATCACAATTACGGAAACACCTGTGCTAAACATCCTTGTCCCATTTCCATGAAAATGAGTAGTGTTCAATAACCCTCAGCACATCTCATTTCATGCTGATTCTGATTTCCTCCAGCCGTTTTCCTGTGACGTTTCTTCCGCAATCACATGGCATGTTTTTGAAAAGCCAAAATTCAGTATCTTGCCATTCATGTGTTTCAGAAATTTCCTCTTTATTTTTTTAAAACAAAAATGCACTGCATTTTGAAGCTATGTTCATATATATATAATCAAATACATATATAAACACAATAGAACATATATATGTATGTATAATATATATATATATATATTCTATTGTGTTTATTTGCCTACATATATAATTCCTTTAAGTTTATCCAATCCACATAGCTGTTACATTTCACATGCAGAAATTTAAGTAACACCCAACTACTATATATTTCCGTGTTTTCACCCTAGATATATTTAAAAGCCTACATATATGTGGATGTTTAACCTAGATCTATCTACCCGTGGATGCATCTATATATCTGCTTGTCTGTCTATCTGTTTATCTGTCTTACCTAGTACCTGGTTTCTATGTTCTCACCCATGATGCCATGATCTAATTATTTCACTTAGCATATTGTCGTCTGTTCACTACAGAGGAAGAAATGGCTTTTGACATTGTTTGGGGTCTAAAGGTTATCTGAGAGCCAAACATAAAGCAGCCAGCCTCATTTGAAATCGATCAATCAAAAAAATTATCAATAAAGCTCTTTCGAACCAGACCTTTCCCTTACATGGTTTATCTGCCAGAGTCATAACAGAAACTGGGGGAAGCTTTGCTGAGCACAGTGAAAGGAAACATTTCATTTATTCCGTGCGAGAAACTCAGTTTAACCTGCTGATGCCGAGATGTCAGAAAATAAGCAGATGTTGACTGAATATTTTATTTGCGATGCTGATAAAAATAACATTATGGTGACAGAGAGCGGTGCTCTCTGCCTGCTGCTCTCTCTTTTCTCTATCATTATTTTTGTGAAGACATGCTTCCAATGCATCCTCCCCTAGTGATTTCCCTTGTAGATGCTGTGCAGTATATGCCTGCTAGAGGCTGGGTGCATGACATTTGTGCACTGCAGGGGATGAGGGCTCAGCCCAGCCTATGCTCTCTAGCAGACCGGGACCCCTCAGCAGACATCCCCTGGGAGTCCTTAGAGCTGCCTGGAGGTGAGGAGGCTCCCATTACTGCAACTATGCTCGCTAGCCATGAGCCTGGCTTGTGGCTGAGTGGTGCTCCCCCTGTGGGAATGCACTTGTCACCGGGGGTCAGCTCTTACACTGAATGTCTTCCCCTGGTGGTCAATGTATGTCATAGTGACCAGTCATTCCACTGTTTGGTCAATTTGCATATTAGGGTTTTATTGTATAGGAAAAGCACAATTCCAATGGCAGGGCTTTTGGTATTGCTTTTGAAAAACAAACAAGAAAGGGTCATTGCCCATTTATCTTTCCAAAGGCAATAATTCTAAGCTGCTTGATTTTGACACTTCCTTTTTGATTGCACCTTTCATCAATTTCCCTGAAAAGAGACCATTAGAATGGCATGCACATGGAATGCTACTGCTTAGCCAAAGGACTCTGAAAGGCAAGAGAGAAATATCTGGATAATGTATCAGGTGTATTTCTTTGAGTGAAAATAGATCATCATAAAATGCCACTCAACAAAAATCTTAAATCTTATCAATTAGTATTGATTAGGGTATAAGCCCATGTAAAGCATTTGTTTGCCATCAGCATCACACAAGGTAAGCACTTCACTTAAAGTGACTTTCATAAGCATAGCACTTTCTAATAAAGATAGAGTAATTTTGGAAATGATCTCAACCAACCTTCCCATATCTGTTCTTCCCAGTCTTCCCTAACTCAATAAAGGGTAAGTCCATCCTCCCAGTATCTCAGCCTAATGCCTATGAGTCATTCTTAATATCTCTAAACTCTTCATATCCAGATAGTCTCCTTTAATATATATATATATATATATATATATATATATATATATATATATATATATATTTGACTACATCTCACCACCACCAATGTTCAGTGTTATCATCCTGGACCCAACTTCATTATCTCTCCTCTAGATTATCATCTTCTATTGGAGATTATTGCTTCTCTTTATGTCTTGATCAGTCTATTCTTAAAAGGCAACCAGAGTGACTGCTTTTATGTCCTGGAAACCTATTATAATCTACTATGAAGTAATAGCAAGTATACAGTTATTATGTACAATAAATAAGAGTGCATAAAATGAGCAAATCATATGAAACTATCAGATTTAAAAGGCAGTGATGCATATATTAAGAACATGGCTTAGAGTGAAAAGCTGTATTTGATTTGCAGGCAGAATAAACCAAATCAGGAAAGTGAGGTGGAGAAAGCTAGATTATCCATTTGGGAACTCAGTTTTTTCTTTGGTAAAAAAAAAAAAAGGTCTTAAAATAAAGGTTGAATAGCAATGCCTAACTTAAATGAGTTCAGATGTAAGAATTTATGTAGTACACTGTATAGCCTCATGGGAGGTAAATAGCATAAATGTTTTCATATTTCTTATTTTTTTTCTACTTTAGGTGCATTATCAAGTCTGCTTGATAATGATGCTGTGAGCTTCTTGGGCTTGTGTGATATTTAATAGTGTGATTCTCAAGACATCTTGTCGCTGAGAAGAAGTAATGAATGTTGACCTTGGACGCTGATCCGGAGGAGACTCCTGCTGTGAAAGCCAGAGGCGTCGAACAAGCATTAGCTCTGGAGAACACGGGTGGGTAGCTTGGAACTTCTAGGTCAGAGCAGGGTGAATGTGCAGCATCATGCAGAAATTCTCGTTCACGTACAAATCGGGCAGCCAACATTTTGTAGAGATTACAGGAAGGGAGCATGCCTTCTGTCTGCTCTATTGATAAAGATTTATTTCTTAATGTGAACTTTGACAAATTCATAAAAAAAAAAAGAGTAATGGTTTCCTGAAATCAGCCAGGGATATATCTAAATCAAGACACAGTTATTACTGTGAGACTTCTAGCTGATGGTAAGCAGGTGCTAAGACAAGAATTCAGATAAGGCAGAAAACAGGTTGTTCCCTTAGCTCTGTGGTCGGTAAAATACAGCTCTCTAGCAACACGTGGCTCTTTGGCCCCTTGGGTGTGACTCTTCCATAAAACACCAGGGCCTGGGCACGTCTATTTTGAAGAAGTGGCATTAGAAGAAGTTTAAGTTGAAGAAATTTGGCTCTCCAAAGAAATTTCAATGGTTGTACTGTTGATATTTGGCTCTGTTGACTAAAGAGTTTGCTGACTGCTGCCTTAGCTACATTAACCTAGGGTTTCCTTATTTCCACATGATTCCTTGTTCATGTGTAAAGAATTTTTATGTTGAGATTTTTTATGTGTAAATCTATGGCAACATGGCACCGGCTTCCTCTTATAATTCCCATCCATATGTTTGAGGGTGAATTGCAATTGTTCTCATTATTGCCAAGTGCAGCAATGGCAGTATTGAGCAATGTCCCCTTCCAGAAGCTTCCACAGGAAGGCTCTTAGTATTGATCAGAAAAACGATTGCCATAAGCACCATGCCACTGTCCATGCTCACATTCTGCTGACTGAAAACCTCATCTGACAGCCCATTTCACTCTGGTTTCAGACAGTTTATGTAGAATGCTCAGATCCTTCCCCCTGCCATTTCCCAAATGCTCTTAAAGAGTCACTGGCCCTACATGTGCAAGTATTGTTTTGAAGTAAGTCATTCCTTTAATCAAGTGTTTTATATAATGTTATTTACTTAGTTATTTAATATATACCTTTATTGTTTTCAGAGAGGAAGGGATAAGGAGAGAGGGAGGTAGAAACATCAATGATGAGAGAAAATCATTGACCAGCTGCCTCCTGCAAGCCCCCTACTGGGGGTTGAGCCCACCGAGGCATGTGCCCTTGACCAGAATTGAACCCAGGGCCCTTCAGTCCACGGGCTGACACTCTATCCACTGAGCCAAACCAGCTAGGGCTAAGTAAAGTCATTGATCTTAATAGTTTAATGCCATTAAAAAAAAAACTTATTATGCTATAAGTGAATTGTATGGATAAAGTAAAATAAACCAAGTGGGAAAATAAATTATTTTTCACCTAAATGGTTAGTTCCAGGCTTGGAGGGATCTTGAGATTTATTTTTAGATCTGACCAAATGAAGAATTCATATCTATTTTTGTTGTTAACGGTGTCTTATAGTTTGTATTACTGAGTGTGTTGTGGGTTTTTTCCCTTTTATTTAAAAAAATCCCCGGTTTAACAAACCTCAAATACAGGAAAATATAAAAAGATCACCAGTGACTAAGAAATGTAAAGGCACTCCTTTTTCAAGCAACAAGATCTTGCATTCACCTCAGTTAATACACTGCAGCCCTGTTTTTCTATTGCTATGGTTATCGTAACATTACCTTTTAACCAGAATTATTGAAAAGCTCCTTATGCACAGCTTGCTTTGAAAGCCTTTTTAAAGCTTCTGCTGTGGAAACGATTCCGCGAATAAGTTAGCTGAGGCAATTTGGAAAGAAAGCAAGTGGAAACCAGCACTGTTTTAGGATTTTTTTTTTTTTTTTTTTCTTTAAAGCAAGCACATAAAACATACAGCTCCTCCAAGCACACAGTAAATTAAGCTCTATGGATACTGGGCGTTTGCATTCATCGACTGAAAATTATGTGTTCTCAAATGGATGTGACCAGATAATTATGTGGTGTAATAGTTTTGGCTGTGAGTTATAGTTAAGCAAGAGCTCCCAAATGGCCATGTGTTTACAGGCAGTTCTAGCTAGCTATAGTTACAAAGCTTTACCACGAAATCAGTATAAAAACACCACAAGCACACTTGTCTAAGGAGAATGGTTAGAAAAGGGATTTCATTTTAGAAGATAAAGGAAATGCTCCAAAAATGTTTGTTTATTTGTGGATTAAACGGTTTAATACCAGAATCTGGAATTTAGGGAAGATCATAAAAAAAAGAAGTTTACTCCCAGTGCTCTGTTGAGAATGAATGGTTCTGTTGGGTTCTCATATATAATATCTCCATTTAAATCCTTAACTCCAATACATCTGCCAATCCTTTTGCCATGCATGGTAACATATTCACAGTTATGGACGGTTAAGACACAAATGTCTTTAGGTGGGGACATAACTTCTTCTACCACAGGGGTCGGCAAACTCATTAGTCAATAGAGCCAAATATCAACAGCACAGAGATTGAAATTTTTTTGGAGAGCCACATTTTTTTAAACTTAAATTTTTTCTTTTAAAAAAATATATATATTTTATTGATTTTGTACAGAGAGGAAGGGAGAGAGACAGAGAGTTAGAGACATCGATGAGAGAGAGTCATCAGCTGCCTCTTGTACACCCCCTACTGGGGATATGCCGGCAACCAAGGTACATGCCCTTGACAGGAATCGAACCCGGGATCCTTCAGTCCCCAAGCCAACGCTCCATCCATTGAGCAAAACCGGCTTCGGCTAAACTTAAACTCCTTCTAATGCCACTTCTCCAACATAGACTCGCCCAGGCCGTGGTATTTTGTGGAAGAGCCACATTCAAGGGGCCAAAGAGCTGCATGTGGCTCAGAAGCCACAGTTTGCCTATCATGGTTCTACCACATAGAGGTAATGCTGTGAGCATTTTGACACACACAGTTATTTTCTTTAATGAAGATATTTCATGAATGTTATTCTTCATGGGGTGGGATACATCAGCCATGTTATGAAACTTAAACCATTCATGCAACTTCCTTCTTAAAGTGAGAAGCCCAACTGCTTGGAGACAGAAAGAAAATTTTAAAAAAAGGAAGGAAAAAAAACAACCCAACACATATCATCCTACCTGCAAACCCGGATGTTGGCCTGATGTATGTAATGCTGTCTATGATTCAAACATCTTTAATAGGCGCATTAGGAACAGGAAACTCTTTCCAATTTTTAATCAAAATGAAGGTCCAAATCACCAAGCCCAAGAATTAAGATTTCTATATTTGCAGTCATTGACTCCATGGTTTATTTACCCTACATCAGAAACGTGCATTCTGTTCTCCATTCTCATATCGGCAGGGCATTGATAACACGTCTAACAGCCAGTGGGAGGAGAAGCTTTTAATAGCATCTTAATCCAATTTGGCATTTGTAGTAAGCCTAAGTGTCCAGAGGAGTGCTTGCCCATACATGTTTTCTGATGCTGGAAATGTTCCTTATCCGTGCTATGGAATAGGCTAACCACGCCACACGTAGCTTCTGAGAGTTCCGAATGTGGCTAGTGTGACTGAGCAACCGAATTTTCAATTTTATGTCCTTGTAATCCGTTTCAATTTCAATGTACATAGTCACATGTGACAAGTGGCTACTGTACTGAATAGCACATGTAGTCTAAGGTCATTGTTATCTAGATAAACCAAACAAGTCACAGAAGCTTCCCAACTGCTCTTTTAAAAAAAATATATTAGAGCAACTCAATATCTATCTATCTATCTATCTATCTATCTATCTATCTATCTATCATCTCAGAGAGGAAGGAAGAGGGAGAGAGAGACAGAAATATCAAGGATGAGAATCATTGATAGGCAGCCTCCTAGGGATAGAGTCTGCAACCTGCGCATGTGCCCTGAATGGGAATCAAACCATGACCTCCTGGTTCATAGATGTGGATTCTCAACCATTGAGCCATGTTGGCCAGGCATAGCAAATATCTTAGCAGAAGAGTGTTTTAAAAAAATCACAGAAAGCTAACAGCAAATAACAGTAATTTATAATAAGTTTTCCTTTAAGTCTTTGATATGGTTCAATACATAATGTTGTGCTTTCAAAATAATCTCTATACCTTGGTTTTGTTCTCTGTAATATGTAGGGAGACCTCCTTCATATTATTTTGAATGAGCCAACCAAAGTACCTCATGCATCATATCATATCATGCTTTACAAAGCATGAAGCCAGATAATGAGGTGGTGAAACGCATGAGCTTCGAGGTCAAACTAGTCGGGGCTCTGTGATAGTTCTGCCATTTCATAATTGTGTTACATTGAACACGCTCTTTAACAGGTCTCAGTTTCAGATCCATCATCTGGAAAATATCGGTGGTAGCGTCTAACATCAAAGATGTTTGTGCAGATTGAGTGCGACAATGTTGATACAGCCCTGGGCACAGAGAGCAGAGAGGTTGGCAAAACGCTATAGCTCAAAGGGGAAGCTGCCTCTGTGCAAAGACCCCTGTGGTTGCCATGGAACTACTATGCACACAAACTCTTCCTTCTGGGACATTTTCAATACCTGTTTCCAAGTTCAAAGACACATCCCCCCATCTAGGAGTGAGGAACAATTCTAGTGTGCCTTGCTTTAATTATAAGACAACCACAACTCAAAAACAGTGGGGGGTGTCACAATTGGATGGCTTCCAGAGGCACTGAGGCATTCATCTGTACTTTAAGAAAGAAAAGAAAAAATTATATATATATATATATATATTTTTTTTTTTTCTTGTAGACTATATTCTGTAGACTATAGCTAATTCAAAATAATATGAAGGAGGACTTCCTACATATTACAGAGAACAAAATCAAGGTATAGAATGTTCCACAATTAAAGTATGTTGCTAGTCATCAGGATATATGTAGACTATATTTTGTAGACTATACTGTTGCTAGTAATCAGGATATATGCGATAGATAGATAGATAGATAGATAGATAGATAGATAGATAGATAGATGATAGATAGATAGATGATTGATTTCAGAGAGGAAGGGAGAAAGAGAGATAGAAACATTAATGATGAGAATTATTGGTTGGCCACCACCAGCATGCCCCCTCCTGGGGATTGAACCCATAACCTGGGCATGTGCCCTTGACCAGAATTGAACTGGCGACCCTTCAGTCCACAGGGAAGCACTATCTACTGAGCCAAATGACTAGGCCCATCTATATATTTACATTTAATCAACCTAAGGTTCCAAGTTGCCTTGGGCCCTGAGAGTAAGGAGGATAGTCTGTTGATCCCAGACATTGACTAGTGACCTGGCACCATAACTACTCTCTTAGCCTGCTTTTTTTTGACCAAATTTGACATGGTAAGGTTCATAAATGAGTAAACTTTTGGGAAACACTATAATCACAATGAATTAAGTGGCTAAGTCATTTGGAATTTGGTGGTTGCCAGGGAGATACACATTCTCAGATAACTTTAATTTTTGAGAGTTGAGGCTAAAGAATATAATGAAAAGTAAAAGACTAGGAAATGTTCTCACTTGAAACAGTTTTAATCCCTCCTTAGTCAGACATAAAACATAGGCGTTTTCAGAAACTTGAAGGTTGTTGAAAAAAAAGAAAGTATGTTGAGCAAATCTCCAGACATTTTAGCATATAAAATGAAGTTGACTCAGCTCTAAGTCCCTTAGCACTTAATTTCTTTCTCCATCAATATCATGTGCTCTAATGCCATTATCCATTACATGTGATAAACTAATGACCTGCACACAGTGAATGAAGCAGATGCAGCTTTTCAGTATGTCATAACACAAGTGATTAATGCAACTTATGGAGATATAGTAGTTCCAACTTTACAAACTGAAATTCAAATATACTTATGTGGATTGTTTTTCCTAGAATAGTCTTTACAGAGTCAAAATTAAGGGTATATTCTATCTTAGAAAAGAATATTCAGCCTGGCTGGTGTCAGTGATTGGGTGTTGACCTATGAACTAAGAGGTTTGATGCTACTCAGAGCATATGCTTGGGTTGAGGGATCGATCCCCAGTAGGGGGTGTGCAGGAGGCAGCTGATCAGTGATTCTCTCTCATTGTTGATGTTTCTAGCTCTCTCTTCCTTTCCCTTCTTCTCTGAAATCAATTAAAAATATTCAAACTAGAATATTCACTGTCAGTTTTAAATGTGGGAACGTTCATGTAATTAAGTTAGGTATTTTAGTCTTTTGAGACAGCTTAAAACAAAAAGAAAAACAAATAAACTGAGCTCATTAAAATATATTGCCTTATTTAAAAATATTTTGACTAAACTGCTGCTAGTAATCAGGATATATGCTAACTAATTATATATTATTTTTAAAATTTTGTAAATAAAAATTATATATTTCCAAAGATTAATTTGTAAAAGGATAGAAAAAATTTTTTTTTAAAAAAGGCCAGCTTTGCTCTTGCTATCCCTTTCAGACCCTACATTTATAGCTAATTTCCATGAGTTATAAAGTTCTGGATTGCACATCCCCCCCCCCACCCGAAACACCTCCCAGCTTTTAAAAGAGCTTAACAATTTATTATAGCAATTTAGCAAAAGGACTGCTGCTTTCTGTCAGAATTTACTGGCATCTTTGCTCACAAATTGGACGTAAAATATGTCAATGTGACCCTTGTCAGTATCCTTGAGGCGTGACATTGATTGCACATTTCCTTCCTCTGATTTTATGGGTGCGTTTGCTACATCAGAGCAACCTGGGACACCTTTAAATTTCTATCATAAAATTCTTGTATTTGCAGAACACAGAGCCCTATGAGAAAAACGATAGAGGGGCACAAAATGGAAAACACTTAATCAAGACAAGTTGGCTAACCAGGTAAAGGACAATCAATATTAACCTAGATTTAACAATCGCATCTGCCAGTAATCCAAGCAATTTATAGTAGGAGTATATGCCAGAAGTTATGAGATGGGTTTTTTGTGTCAAAGTAACTTGTGTCCTATCCCACTCTAGCTCAGTCCATAGTTCTCTAACTGGATTTCCCAGGAACCATAGCAATGTTTTCCCTCCATCCCACCTGGCTCACATTTTTTATTTTACTTTTCACATGACAAGGTTTGGACCCCGTAAGAAATAAGACCTAAGACCACCAATACCTCAACAGCTTGTTCATAATGATATAAATTAAATTACATTTCCAAATAATGTAAACATCTATGTCCACCCTCTTTGTGCCATAATTTGCATGATCTTTATAAGACTTAGAAGGGGAGAAGGCGGATGTTGCTTCTACTTAACAGGCTCACATGCCATTAACATAATAATCTTCAGTATCTACATGCCCATAAAACTTCTCTACCAGGAACTCCATGCTCTCAAAATATCCTGGCAAATAAACTGTATTTGATAGAATGGAAAGCAACATTTTTAAAGTAATTAGGAACTCAGCCCTTCATTTTTTATTAAAGCATCCATTTTTTAGTGATTTACTATTTTTAAAAAAATATATTTCTTTTATTGACTTTAGAGAAGAAGGGAGAGTGAGAGAGAGAGATAGAAACATCAGTGATGAGAGAGAATCACTGATTCGATGTCTCCTGCACACTCCTGACTGGGGATGGAGCTCACTACCCGGGCATGTGCCCTTGCTAGAATTGAACCCAGGACTCTTCAGTTCACAGGCTGATGCTCTTTCCACTGAGCCAAACCAGCTAGGGTGTGATTTACTATTTTTATCTGAAGAGTTTTAAATAGACTTTACTAAAATGAGCGTTATACTATATTTCTTTTATAACTTATTTATGTAGCCTAATGTTAGAGATAAAGGTCTAAACTAATGTAGAGAAAATTTAATTAAATTTATGAGAAGTATGGTAGCTTGGCTCAGGGAAGACTTTATGCAATAGAAATATGTCTATCAGTACACTTGTATATGCACATCAAAACTTATATATGTGATGGTGGATTTTGAAACTTATTTCTCTAAGAGATCGATCTTATTTAAAATTAAAATTAGAAATTAATTTCAAATGTAACAAATTGTAAACTGTATAGTGTGATAATGAAATCGGGTATGTTATAAAAGTCACCTGATGAGCCAATTGTTCTGTTTTGAGGTTAGCAGTAGTTATTTTCAGACTGACCCTGGGATTCTCACTGATTAAGGCACCTTTTAAACAGAAGGCCCATGCTGAGAAGTGGCACACACACTGAGCTGGTTCTTAGACCGTAAGGCCCTGTCCACTCTACACCGCATGATTTTTCTCATGGTAAGGTAGCTTCTCTGAAGTACAAGAAAGAAATTGTTCTTCTAGTCCAATAAAGTCAGAAGAGTAACAATAAAATCAGTTTTTAAAATACTAATCAAGGAAATGGAGATATAATTTTAGAATGGTGAGGCCCAGCAAGTGGCCTTCCAGGGGAGGCATACCTGACAATATCACTCCATAAGGAAAGGCCCAAAACAAGAAACACGTTTTCACTGTGTCACTTTCACATGATGGAGCTTATCCTGACTATGAAGTTCATGTATTTTAAAACATACATATTTTTACTGATTTCAGAGAGGAAAGGACAGGGGAGAGAATGAGAGAGAGAGAGAGAGAGAGAGAGAGAAACATCAATGATGAGAGATAATCTTTGATCATCAGCCTCCTGCACACACACCCCACACTGGGAATTGAGTCTGAAACACAGGCATGTGCCCTGATCAGGAACAAATCCATGACCTCCTGGTTCATAGGTTGACACTCAATCACTGAGCCACTCCAGCTGAGCTAAAGTTCATAATTTTCCAAGTTGGGTGGCTTACAATATAAAGGAAAAATAAATTCGTGTTGCCTTTTATTTCTTGGGTTCCATCAAAATAGTTTAAAGAGAGTGATGTAAATTATATAGCATTATAGGAAATATATTATTCTTACCACAAAAATTTTGTATACATCTCAGGTAGGTTTCTTTAAATTTCAGGGTAGTCTCCATTTTCCATGCTGGTAAATGGTAGCAATATTTAAATAATAAAAGTCTAATATGCTAATTGTCCCTCCAACCATTAATTTGATTTTTCAACCAGTTGCTATGACATTCACTAACCACCAGGGGGTAGACATTTCAACCAGTATGTTAGCTTGCTGCTGGGATCCCACTAATCAAGACTGGGATAGATGGGTCAGACACTCTTATGACTCCTCAGGGGATGTCAGAGAGCTGGTTTCAGCCCGATCCCCACAGGCCAGGCTGAGGGTCCACACTGGTGCACGAATTCCTGCACCGGGGCTCTAGTGTACTCTAACAGCCAAAAAGTTGACAATTTTATATTTACTAAAATCATCACAATAGTTCTTAAGAGATAGCTATCTTCATTAAAAAAAAAAAAAGACAGAATTTAAAAAAAAAAGTTTACGTAGCCTGCTAAATGCCATAAATTGCTAGTTGTAAATATTAGTAGTTAAATTCATCCATCTAGATAAAATTTGAAACTACACTGAAATGACAGACCCATTTTAAGGAATACATTTTTACTCTCTTATTGATGCTCTGTGGGAGGTATTTATTTCCTCTGGAAATAATACATGATGAAAAACACCAATATGTGGGTAATTAGCTTAATTTCTTAAAGAAATTAATGAGGCCACAAGCTCATTATGTATAGATCACTAGCCTTTGAGTACCAACAATAATATTTTTTCATAAGTCACAGAGTTCTATTTGAAAAACAAGTATATGAACTAGAAAAAATAATTTCCGCTTGAATTAATGAGCAGCACCAGAAGTAATGAAAAAGGTCACATTTATAATTAAATTCAAGAAATATGATGGTTAAAATATGTGAGAACAAATAATGCATCCCTATGTTTGTTAAATAAAAAAAATGTGCTTCTAAATCTGAATTAGAAGCAAAAATACTGAAAGATAATGTACTTAAACTGGAACTGGGGGAAAAAAGGATATTTTTGGTGCTACATGTTAAAAATAGGGCTTATTAGCCCCCCCAAAAGGGGAGAATTCATTGCTCTACACTACCGAATGCCCTCTAGTAATGACAGGACTATAACCTGGGTAATTAGAAAGGTTAGTTAGAAAGGTTGACTTTACCTTAACACAGCCTGTTTTCCCTATCACACTTAAGGGTCAACTCCCAGAAATATTGTAAAATTGTGGCAAGTATGAAAAGCATGGTAAGGTAAAAACACAGTCATCTAAACATTATCATTTAAATAATTTAGTATCATTTCACTTGCTTTTGCCTAGTTAAGATGTAAACGAATTTTTCATATTATAAAACATCCTTTTCTGAAACCCAGATAAGGTTCATACATTATAAGAGGATTGTTTCCTTTAATAAATAAGACTATCTGGAAGCTAATTTCAAAAGAAATATGAATTATTTTATGTCACTACCTATTATACAAACATTTTGTTTATTATCTTTTGAAAGTGTCAAAGATTTAAAATTAAATTTACAGGATCAATAGTTTTATTTTTCTTTCTTATTTCCATCTTAATTCTAAAGGTACTATAAGCAATGTTAACAGCATATATAATTGAATAAAAATATTTGAATATTAGAGGCTCATGCAAGAGTAGGCCTTCCTTTCCTGGGCTGCTGGCCCAGATTCCCTTCTGGTACCTGGGACCCAGGCTTCTCTTCCAGCCCTGACTTCATTCAGAAGGTCAACCAGAAGGATGTCCAGAAGGATATTCAGTCTAATTAGCATATTATGCTTTTATTATTATAGTAGCTAGGAATTACGGAAAAAGGAAGAAACACTTAGCATGTGCAAAATAACAAAAGCTACTGAGAATGTGTGAAGTAGATACTCAACTGCAGTCTAATTCCTGTCATAAATAATGTCCCTTCTCATTAAAACACAGACTGTTCATGGAAAAAAATGCACATTATATTACGGAATAATTAACATAATTTTTCTCCCTGTGTACCTACTTGAGCCTGGAAATTTTATCGGCTCTCCTTTTATGCCCATATGCCCTCAATAATTTCTTTTATAGCCTTCCCCACCCCCCACCCCCTAAAATTATTTCCCTCAGGGAAGTAGAGGTGGTTACATCCTGGGTATCATTAACTATCAAACATTTGGTGCAGTGAAAGTTACATTAGAATGTAGTCGAAGTCTCAAAAACATTAGAGACGAAGAAAAATGGCTTCAATATGTTTTTCAGGAGTTGATAGCACTACTAGCTTTTATTTTAATATGCTGATGAGAGTGCCTTTGTCTTCTTGCCATCATAAAACTCACTGTGGCAGAGCTATGCATACATTTAAAACATTAAAAATATCAAACTCACAAAGCAGAGCCATGCTCCTGAACTCCATTCATGGACAAGAACATGTGCAGTGTATTGTGTAAGTTCCACTCTAGCCAGTGCTAGGAGCGAGAATTGTACTTCCTTTCTGTGTTTGCAATAGGAAATTTATTTCCAGGAAATGATGGCAAAATCTCCTAGAGCGACATATCAACAGAGCATCAAAATGGCAATTACAGCTCAACCTCAGTGGCTGCCAATGGCAGAGACACGATTGCATCAGCTGCTACATACAATGTCTTCCTTGCAGTATTGTGTCTGCCTCCCAACTTCACCATCTGCTTCCTGCTTTCAGTTCCTGTCTCCTACAACTTTATGATAAGCATTTAATGTTTAGTACATAAGCCTGAGCATGGCTTCCTGACAGCTTGTTTCACTGTCTTTGCCAATACAAGTCTTTCAACATTCAATATCTCTATTTAATGTGCGACACCAGGACCAAGAATGGAATTAAGATATTAGAATCCGAATACACCACTGTGAGAATAATGTCCATGAAGGCCTGTGATTATAATAGAACAAAGATCTATTGTACGTTAGTGATGAAGAACAATGTCAGAGGGTTCAACAGCATAGATGTCTGGAAGTCAGTTTCATGCTTCTTTGTCTCCTCATCAATTCAGTTAGTAGGGTTGATCCTCATATCTTCAGAATTTTAATTTTTTTAAGAATATATTTTATTGATTTTTTTACAGAGAGGAAGGGAGAAGGATAGAGAATTAGAAACATTGATGAGAGAGAAACATCGATCAACTGCCTCCTGCACACCTCCTACTGGGGATGTGCCTGCAACCAAGG
This sequence comes from Pipistrellus nathusii, assembly GCA_963693515.1. Lineage (NCBI taxonomy): Eukaryota > Metazoa > Chordata > Mammalia > Chiroptera > Vespertilionidae > Pipistrellus > Pipistrellus nathusii. Next base: position 6,676,081 of record OY882877.1, read on the forward strand.
TCCATGCCCTTAACCGGAATTGAACCGGGGACCCTTCAGTCTGCAGGCTGATTCTATCCATTGTGCCAAACTGGTTAGGGCTATCCTCGGAATTAAAAAAAATATATATCTTGTTTCCCCGAAAATAAGACAGTGCCTTATATTAATTTTTTCTCCCAAAGTTGCGCTAGGTCTTATTTTCAGGGTATGTCTTATCTTTCCATGCGCTAGGTCTTATTTTCGGAGGATGTTTTATTTTTGAGGAAACACTTTACTTGTTCAAGATTTATTACTTGGTGTAGACTCAAGTAGAATGCTACTTGGTCAAAGGCACATTTATTTAAAAAGAAAATAAATATTAATGATTAAAATTTGACTATGAACCTAGGAAACCCTCCCCAATTTCTCTAGAATAAGTTAAAATCACTTCTTTTTAATTCTATTACCTTCTATTCATTGCCCATTTCACATTGTTCCTCACATTATTTAGGCATGGTGTGATTATGTGTGTTAGTCTTTCCCTAGAATATGCTACCTTTAAGAGAAAGTATGGTCCTAACTGGTTTGGCTCAGTGGATAGAGTGTCAGCCTACAGACTGAAAGGTCCCAGGTTCAATTCCAGTCAAGGGCGTGTACTTTGGTTGTGGGCACATCCCCAGTTGGAGGTATAAAGGACGTGGCTAATCGATGTTTCTCTCTCATTGATGTTTCCAGCTCTCTATCCCTCTCTCTGCAAAAAAAAAAATCAACAAAATATATTTTAAAAATAGAAAATATTTGTTTGACTGATGTACACACAGATATGTACACAGCCACACATGAGCGCACGCACACAGGCACACAAAATGTAGTTACCATTCTTCCTATGTCATATCTCACATATCTCATATTCTAACTTATGCCTCTTGATAGTTTTAAGTCACACAGGTTTCTTCACTGACCTTTTTTTTTTTTTTTTTTTTTTTCACTTTCTAAGAGCACTGAGAGATGCACATTTTGAAATTTAATCATCCAACTGCAGGCACTTATTAACAATTTCAAGGTACTAGGAGTACGGTGTAATGCTCCCATCGCCTTGGAAACAGGGTTGCACGCCATTACTACTTTTATTACACTTACTTAGGCTGGGAGGCATTATACCAATGAGTAGGCTCTGGAGACATTAAAGTACCCTTGCATATTCAGAGAGCTGGGAGCCTGGGGCAGAGATATGGATCATGAGAGCACTGAAGAAACAAGGAGAGGAGGGAACTTTGAAGTAAAGGAAGAGAATATCACAGTGCTCAGTGTCACCAAAGAAATAAGGGTCATCATTTAAGTCAGGGGTGGGAACATTCCACCCATGGGCCATATAAGGCCCATGACATCATTTGGTCTGGCCCTACCAAGGCGTAAGGGGTGAGTGAACTGAAAGTTTGACAACATGGAGCAGGCTAAAGTTTAAGTTGATAAGTTTGTATGGCCAGAGAGTGATGTTACAAATATAACAATGGCCCTTCGCAGGAAAAAGGTTCCCCACCCCCGATTTGAGTGGGAGAGAATTCTTAGACCTAGGATGTATTGATGAAAGCCAAGCAAGATGATACTTTGAATGTCTCTTTCAAATGAACATCATGGAAGTCATTTGGATCTTTAAGAGAGACTCCTCAATGGGTTGGTGGAATTGTATTTCTGATGGCAGTGTGTTGTATAACAAACAAGAAATAAGACAAAGGAAAGAATATGATTACACAAAAAGCCTGGTAAGAAATTATCTGGCCTAAACCAGTTTGGCTCAGTAGATAGAATGTCGGTCTGAGGACTGAAAGGTCCCAAGTTCTATTCCGGTCAAGGGCATGTACATTGGTTGCAGGCACATCCCCAAGGGGTGTACAGGAGGCAGCTGGTCTATGTTTCTCTCTCATCAATGTTTCTCTCTATCCCTCTCCCTTCCTCTCTGTAAAAAATCAATAAAATATATTTTACAAAAAAAAAAGTCTGTAAAGAAGGGAGAGAATGTGTTAATAAAGAGGTACATTTTGTTGTTTTGTCTACAAACCAAGATGACCCTATCTAAGTCAGAATGGATAAGTTTAAAGGTTCAGGGATTAAAACTGCTGTCAGTTCATGAATTTTAATTTTCTCTATGAAGTAGGAGTGTGGGTCAGAAACTAAGGGCAAAGATAAAGTGATGGGATTAAAAATTGGGATGGTGGAGAGGTTTTGAAATAGTCCTTTTGGAAAAGTAAAGAGGATGATGACTGGAAAAAGAGATATACCGTGGGCCAGTATTGAGAGCTGAGTAGGGCTCTGCCCCCTGTGTGATGCTCTCTGGCTATGCTGATGACCCTGGATCCGGTGTGAGAGGACGATCCATTACTGCTGGGAACATGGGGACTATAAAGGTCATTTCTATTGCTTAGAACATAAGGCATAAAGATAGCACTCATGGTCACTTAATCCCTTATCATTGTCCCTAATGCAATTTTGCACTTGAATGATCTTGAGAGAATAGCTGTTCTTTCCACTAGAGTATGATGCTTTCCTAATGAACACCTGCATGGGATATAATAAATGATTCATCGAATGGCCCACACCAGAAATCAAATTCTGATCTATGGGAACTATTTCACAAGCAACCAACCTCTACTAAAATATGCATTGTTGCTCGTCTCATAGCGCTAAAATAAAAAGGAAAGAGAAACGATTTTTTTTTTTTTTAGTGAGAACTAAATATGAATATACAATATATCGAATACACATGCTAATTTGGGCATGTCCCGTCCCTGGTTGCCATGGTGATCTGAGGTAAAAACTGGATGTTTCTGGAGGACAGGGTCCACTGTGGCCCTCTCCCATTTCAGCAAACTGTGCAGTTTTCTCCAAAAACACATTTATGGGCTTTCTGTTCTGCATTTTCTCAGATCCTCTGAGATAAGATTTTTGAATTTATATTTAATTTTTTTAAATATATATATATTTTATTGATTTCAGAGAGGAAGGGAACAGTAAAGAGAGATAGAGACATCAGTGATGAGAGAGAATCAGTGATGGGCTGCCTCCTGCATGCTCCCCACTGGAGATCGAACCTGCAACTCAGGCATGCGCCCTGACCGGGAATTGAACTGTGACCTCCTGGTTCTTGGTCAACAGTCAACCACTGAGGAACACTGATTGGGCATAAATTTATATTTAATTTTGATGAGTCATTTATATCCATAGTATATTAGCAAATTTCAAAACATAGCACCCTAAAGGTATCAATAAAAACTTTGCAAATGTAATTCTACCAAAGGCCTTCTCAAACATCCTTCCTAAGAAACACCTATAGAACACAAGTTATTCATATATATAATAAATCACAAATAGTTGTTTTATTGTGAACTAGCAGCAAGGCTAAAGCTAATAATCATATAAACATTTTATTTATAATTAAAATAGGTTTTCTATTTAACAAAATCTATATGGAAAGAAGAAACAATGAGTATTAAGGTGGACAGACTTAAAAATAATGGTAATTATCATCATATTTTTAGAGAATTTAAGAGCTTCACTAATATGGCTATTAAGTACTGCTTGTTGGTCTTAATTTCACTGAGATATTTAATGCAAATTGCCCTATTTTTTTTTGAAAGACTATTTACATTTGTACAGGATTTTTTTTTTACTTAATGTGCTACAAGCAACAAACTGTTTTTTGGCCTCTATTCATTATATTATATGCTTTACAGATTTTGAAACTTGCCAAGGGACTGTAAATTAAGAAATTAGAGTGTTTGAAAGATATTCAAAGTGAGATAAGTGGAAAAGGGTAAAAATCTGATTAAAGAAGACAAAATAAGCAGTATAATATTACTTTAAGGTGCTTTCCAATATGAGTCCAATTTTATAAAATTTGCATATTTTAGACTGGATGGTACAGGCGAAGCTTCCATGACCCTCACTGTCTGGTTGCCACAGACAGCGTTAGCTTTCCTGAATTACAGTATTTCTTTATTTTCACCTAATTCACTATGTGAGATGCAAAACCAAATTTATATCCATTCCCTGCTCTCTGTGTACTCATTATTCCCTTCTCAAATGCCTCACTCAATATGCTCACTTTGCCTCGGAGGCTATGAGGTTTCCAATAAACTTGCATCATATTTTCTTTCTATGCATATCTTTATTCTGTATTCCTAATTGGCTATTATAAAAAAAAATAACCTCCTGCTATTTTATCTCTGTTTCTGGAAATTAGATTATTTTGAGAAGGTTTTCATAACCCCTTAAATGGAGTGTACAAGGCTGAAGAGAAATGGAGTGAACAAGGCTGAAGTGCAGTTATATCAATGAATTTTAGGCAGGAAAACAAGAAAAGTCTATACAGAGAGATGAAAGTGTGTAGAGACTGGACAGAGGTTTTTATATGACAAGATTTGTTTACATTGAATTAACCCCTAATAGAACTGGCACATGGGAATGCTCAAACTTATTTGTTGAGCCCAGCTGGCATGGCTCAGTGGTTGAGCATTGACCTATGAACCAGGAAGTCATGGTTTTATTCCCCATCTGGGCACCTGCCCAGGTTGCAGGCTCCATCCCCAGTGTGGGGCGTGCAGAAGGCAGCTAATCAATGATTCTCTCTCATCACTGATGCTTGTATCTCTCTCTCCCTCTCCCTTCTTCTCTGAAATAAATAAAAAATATTCTAAAAATTATTTGTTGAACAAATAACTTGGGAGAACAGAATTTATATGTCAATTATGGAAAATTTCCAAGCTGTATCTAGAAAGCTAAGCTAGGAATCAATATTCAGATACCTAGAGAATCTGGATATATTACATGCTAACTTTTGTTTTCATCTATTGAGAGTGATGGACTATTAACGATGGTCAATATGATAGAAAAAAGAGAGAAAGAAAAAAATACAACTTGATAGATGACCAAATATAAAGAAAAACAAAACAAAACAAAAACCTGGTTAAAAAGAAAACAAAATGGAAGTAGCTTATGAAATAGAGATAAAACTAAGAACATAGTCCAGAAATGAGAGAAAGAGAGAGGGGATCACGAAACAAGTACTCATAGGACTGCTGTTTTGTTGAGGCAGAGCTCATGGGCTTGATGTGAGTTTGGTACAATGTTCTCTGTCCACATTCAGAGAGGACAAGAGAAACATGGATGGGTTAAAAAAAAATGAGTGGGGATTTATTTGGACTGACAGTGGCTTAAATATCCAGAAAGTATCTGTAATAAACACATGTAGCAGCTATTGGAAAGTACTTAATGCTTTTAAATAGAGGAGAAACTTGAATGAAAGTTATTTATATACTAGAGGCTCAGTGCACCAATTCATGCACTGTTAGGTTCCCGAGGCCAGGCCTGCACCCTCTCACAACCTGGGACCCCTCAGGGGATGGTGGACTGCCAGTTTTGGCCTAATCCCGCCAGGCCAGGCAAGGGACCCCATTGGTGCATGGGACCTCTAGAATGCATATAAAATTTTGGTTAATCTTTTCCCATCCTCCCCCCTGCTCCCTTCCCTCTGAGATTCATCAGTCTGTTCCATGTTTCCATGTTTCCATGTTTGTGGGTTGAGTGTTTGCCCCCTGGTGTTCAGTGTGCGTCATAGCTACTGGTCAAATAGTCAAAAGGTTGCATAGGCTTTTATACAGATGATTTTGCTGGGGACGGCAAATGTAGAGGAAAAGGTATTAGTAGAGAAAGTAGTTTGGAAGTCATGATAGTTGTTCAGACCTGAGAAAAGAGAATGGAAACTAGAGAACAAATAGAAAGAATGAAAAGAAACTCATTGATGGTCAAGATTTCACTTTGACTTCAGTCATCCTTATTCTTTTTTGGCCCTAATTTTATTAAGAACATTTCAAGCTCAATGCATAGAAACCAGGCATATCCATGGAGTTGTGGGCATTACTAAGCACACCTTCTATGCTCAACGAATGTCAAACCATTATATCACTGAAGGAGAACATGTGATCGGTGGCTTCAACTTAGGAGGAAAATGAAGCATTTGTAATCCCGGGAATTAACTCTCTTTTGAACAATTTCCCAATTATGTCCCACTTTTCTTGTTAGGAAAATTGCAGCTTCATTCCTCAAGTATATACCCAAAGCCAGGAAGCCCACTGTCTAAGAGCCTGGATGGCACAAAGAGGTCTCTAAAATCAATCCAGAAAATTAAACATATAAAGTGCCTTTCACAGTTTCATGGACTAGTGAATAATACATTCATAAGTGTAGACAGATGTTGAATTACATAGGCATTTAGAGTAGAAACAATAACACTTTTGTCTGGAGTGCTTAAAAATGGGTTCTTGGAATAAGCAAGATTGAAGCTAGCTAGAGCTTGAAGGGTAGGGTAGAATTTAGAGAGGGGCGAAATGTGGGGAGAAAAGCAGTTTTATATTAAAGGGTAATGATGTGATAAAAGAGCAGTAGGGGAAAATGCAGTGTAAGATTTATGTATAAAAAAGCATAGTTTCACTGAAGTACATTCTCTATGTGGGAGAATAATGGGAAGAAGGTACTTTCTAATGCCTAGAATTCAAGGTTGAGCTATTTTATATTTTCTTTGGCTCTCAGGATTCATGGAATATTTTAAAGGGAAGAACTGTAAGAAAAATGTGATGTTAGGGGAAAATGAGATTGGTGGTTAAGTTCAGGATGGATGGGAAGGGGACAAAGAAGAGATATCTGTATTTATTTTAATGCCTAGATTCAAAAGAGTAATTTTAATTTAAAATAATTTATCCTAGTCTTATATGTAAATATTTTGCGCTATGTAGTATAGTGAATATAAGATATTTATACTCTATTTCAACTTAAGTTTATTTTAATTCACTTGTGCACTTTGACACAATATATCAGATTTATCATAAATCTTTTTTAATGAGCATATGAAAACACATAATACTTAATTTAAAACTTAAGAAGTTATATTCAGCTTTCCAATGTGATATTCTAGTTAGCACTTCCTTACTGGAATAAAAACTTAGTCTTAATTCCTGTAATAAATGTATTTTTTTCTTCTTCTTTAGACTATAAAGTATAGTTGATAATTTATTCAGACTCTCGTTTGGGAATTATTCATTGCTCACTAACAACCATGACATACTAATGTTCTAGAACAATCTTATGACAGTTCGATAACCCAAATTCGGTCTTTATATGAGTTCTCGTGTCTTTCCTGTTCCCCAGGAGACATCTCTCCCGCTCTCACCTATTCTGCACCCAATGAGGCTGACCTCAGAGGCTGCAACACTATTTCCCATGAGTCTTTGGGTTCCAGCTCAGTTCAGCCAATAGGAGGCAGCAGCGAGAATTTGGGGGGGGAGGAGGGAGGCACCTGACACAGTAGGTGAATATTAAAGGCAATGGCAGTGCTATTCAGTTCTTGGGTGGTTTTGTATTTAATTTCTTCCTCCAAGTTTATTATTGCCTGTGCTGCCTTCTGTACAGCCAACTTTTCAGTCCATGTCAGCTTCGCTGGAGCATGTCCGTTCCACCTGAGAGGATACTGATTTTGATTTATGGTCCATGCTCCCACTCCTAGTGATGGGGAAAATTAGCGTAGGCAAGATGGATATTTTCTGAGCGGGAGAGGCCTGTTTTGCATACATTTCTGTCCCGTCTTTACACAAGAAGTATCAACAGAAGTTGCTTTAATTTTTATAAAGCGAGAAAAGGCCCAGGACCTTATTAAAATTCAGCCCTGGAACTGGTGGAAGTTATTTTAAAAGCACTCTCCCCTAAATTGCATCTCACTTTTAGCAACCTATACTGTATGTGTCACAGATGTGAGGACTATACTAGTATTCTCATGGCTCTGAACATGATGAAATGATTGATATGTAAGCTATTTGCAACAAACTTGAATATATAATTATACGTATACTATATTATATAATTATACACACATATATATTTCCTATAATTATTAACAGAGCACAACCCCTAATATTCAAATAATATATTATTTAAAGTATTTCTCTAAATGTAGCTCAAAAAAAGGTAAAATTAATACAGAAAATGGCAACTCCTATTTCTGGAAATTCAAAACACACAGATGATAACTAATGGGTCAAACAAGAACTCATAACATGAATTAAAATCTACTTAGAACTAGTAGAAAAAGAAACCACTGCATATAAATAAAAAAGCTGTATGGCACACTGACAGTTTGAAATAAAAAGAAATTTGTAGCATTAAATCCTCACATTAGAAAAGAAAATAACAGAAAAAAAATAAAGTCACTAAATGCAAAACTCAAATGCTTGCAAAATGCATCTGAGACTAAATCCATGTCAAAGTCAGAGATCCCTGTAGATACACCCATGTTTTCTATTATCATTCTTATGCCTGTTCAGACTAACACTATTGCAATTTTGGACTATTTCTCCTCCTCTTCTCATCCATTTTGCTGCTTCTTTACTTTTGATAACTAGCCTGAACTTAATAACTTAATCTGCTTTCTCTCTCTCTCTCTCTCTCTCTCTCTCTCTCTCTCTCTCTCTCTCTCTCTCTCCCCCCCCCCATTTATTTTTCTCTCAAGTCTTTCTCAAGTGTCTTTCTCAAGTGTCTCTCTCAAGTGTCTCTCTCTCTCTCTCTCTCTCTCTCTCTCTCTCTCTCTCTCTCTCTCTCTCTCTCTCTCTATCTCTCTCAACTGCAAGAATCTACAGTAACCACAGTAGTAAACTTAACCTACCTCATTTAGGATTTTGTAAACATGGTTTACTTTAAATAGTGTCTATGCTCTATTGCCCAGTATCATTTATCCCCAAGTCTACAACATCCTTGCACATCATTGGAAAAAATATCAATGGAGTTTGCTAAATAACTACTTGGCCTGCTGCATGCAGATAAGAACTTTTTCTCCAATAGGCCATTAAAACAGTAATCAATAGTCTGCTTAAATGATGCCTGAAGCAAATTTAATGATAGTTCAGCTTATGTTTTTCCATTTTGCTAAAAATAATTTTCAGGAGAGTCAAGTGAAATTGTCATCATGCTTCCCTATAGTGATAGTGGGAGAGTAAACTCATCCAGAAAGAAAAGGTCAGATGGTACAGCTTAGCAAATTCATCCTCCCATCTTGAAGTGCCCCCTTCTCCTTCGTCACAAATTTTTGAAGAATCATTTTGTGTTCCTGTTTGTTTATTTATTTATTAAAATATTTTAAAAAATATTTTTATTGATTTTTTTATAGAGAGGAAGAGAGAGGGATAGAGAGTTAGAAACATCGATGAGAGAGAGACATCAATCAGTTGCCTCCTGCACACCCCCTACCGGGAATGTGCCCAAAACCAAGGTACATGCCCTTGACCAGAATCGAACCTGGGACCTTTCGGTCCACAGACTGACACTCTATCCACTGAGCCAAACTGGTTTTGGCTTTTGTGTGTCTTTAAATGCAGTAAGCTTTGTGTCTTAACTTACCGAAAGTCCAACTTTTTAAATATTCTGAACATTCCAATTTTAAACTCTTGAAAGGGTAGTGACTAGTTCATATTCTGACACTTTGTTGAAACTAGCACGTTTAAGTAAATTTGACAAGTACTTCCAACTCATTTATTATAACTGTTCAATCCAACAGCAGGCCTGGTGAGAACAGTGCCAGATGTCAACACCCTTCATTTATTTTCAGAACAATAAACACAGTTTTGAGAACAGTCATAAATATAGCAGACAAAGACATTGAAGAGAACATAAGTTTTGGAGCATTGGTTAGTTTCAAACATACCTTAACTTTCTTGTTAGATTTTTTTTTTCTCTCCAGGAACTTACAATGATCTTTGGGGACTCATTGTAGTATATGGGTACTTGTGGTGAGAAATGTATCTTTAATGAAGATTTAATATTTTAACATTTGATTTGCAAGAGGACTAACTTTAGGCAGGATAGCATACTATTTTTCAAAGAAAAGGAATTAATTAGGCTTAATTTCACTGAGTGAGTTAAATCCTCTCTAGACATTTTTAAACATCTCAATATTCCTGATACACAACTATTATTTCCTATTTTCTCCTCTCTGCTATTCTTTCTTTTTTTCTATCCCATCTCTTTCAGTTTTGAGTTGAGTGTCTGCAGTTAAGTAGTAGAGGCATTATTATCCCAACTTGATATATTAGGTGGATAAGAGATAACATTTATTTTTTATTTTAAAATAAATTTTATTGATTTTTGTTTTACAGAGAGGAAGGGAGAGGGATAGTGAGTTAGGAACATTGATGTCAGAGAAGCGTCGGTCAGCTGCCTCCTGCACAACTCCTACTGGGGATGTGGCTGCAACCAAGTTACATGACCTTGACTGGAATCGAACCTGGAACCCTTCAGTGCCCAGGCTGATACTCTATCCAGTGAGCCAAACCAGCTCCAGGGAAAGAGGTAACATTTATTAAAGTACTTTTATTATTAATGATTTTTAGAGAGAGAGAGGAAGGGAAAGAGAAAGAGTGAGAGAAACATCTATGTGAGAGCAATCATTGATCGACTGCCTCCTGCACGCCCCCCACTGGTGATCCATCAAAGAACTAGGCTGTGTGCCCTGACTAGGAATCCAGGCAGTAATCTGAGGAGTGCATGGGACCATGTCCAACCAACTGAGCCACACCAGCCAGGGTGAAACAACCAATTTTTATTGGTCCAAAGTCACACAGTAACTTTTGTGATACCTACCTACACTATCCACCTGTTGGGACTCAGGGATCTAGAAAGTCCATTTAAGAAGCAATTGTATAAACTTGCTTTCCAATTTGGTTACATGCAATGGAAATTCTGACTTAAATTCTAAACTAAAAGGAAAATACTTTTATCTTTTACGGTGCTACATGATTTATCAACTCAATAAACAAAAATATATGCAGGCTGTAGAAATTTCAATAGATTAAAAAGAACATAAGGACGTTTTGAAACATTTTGAGTATAAATCAGTATTCTGGAAGCCACTACTTTAAAAAAATAGTCTTTTTAAAAAATTTACATTGATTTTTCATGTGAAATTGACAGCCACCATATTTTTATATTTCAAAGAGATTTGAATAGAATTTGAATATAATTGTGAAAGGATTTTGACTGTAAATGAGACCTTTGTAGTCTTATAAGCATGAGTGGGATTGATTTTAAAAATACATTTTATAGAATACTTTTTAATGTATTTATTTTTATTTATATTAGGATTATGACCCCCCATTTATAAATCTAATTTTTAAATTTTACCATGTAAGAAGGTAAATTAAAATTAATGTCCTTTATTATTTAAGAATCATAATTTTTGGTTTAATAAAAAATGCATAGCTACACAGGTGATAGCTAAAATCCATACCTGGGAAAAAGAGTTGGGAAACAAATATATAGGGTTTCCCCAAAATGTATACATTTTATCTACATAAATTTAGCAACATAATTATTCCAACACATCTATTAATATATAGATTAATCATATTATTTTTATTAATTATATACATTAATATTCCAATTACATTTGGAATTTTCCTATTTGTGATTTTTTGACTAGATATATCATTTAATCTGAAATTCCTTTTTAAAGTAAGAATTCAAGATTTTTTACCCTACTTTGTTTAAACAAAGTTAGCAGGATTGGAACTATTGAGAGATGTTTGTATCTCTGAGGGTCAGTTACTTCACATAATAATATACGGTTTACTCACAGATCATTAAGATGTTTGTATTAAATCATGTGAGTGAAATGGCTAACACACACGGTTATTCTTAATAAAGTTATCATGCTTACCTTAATCAACATTTTCATGGACACATACTATTAATTAAAGCTACGCACTTTAATATTTTACGGAAGCCATTTTGCTGCATTTAAAATATGGTTACCTAAACTGTTTTCTTAATCTTCCCTAAATATCTCTGCAACATGACTTCACGTGGTTGACGTGTATAAAATGGCAAGCCGTTCTAGTTGAATAAATTGCCTATAAATGTCCATCTCCTACCACCGATGTTCAATCATGCAAGAAAAACATCTCACACCAATCAAATTGCAGATGTACCCATAATGAAAAGCAAAACTACCTGGTGAGTGTTGAATACCTCTTTAATTTGACAGCAGCTACATGACAAGAGATGAAACAGACATTGCTGCTGCTTTGAAATTGACATTGAAGCAGTCTACCCTCTGGCCACCCCCCCATTGGCAATAGCTCCATCGTGTCACTGTAAATCACCGGGCTGGGATGAACTGTCAAGACCCCAAGGGACCCTGTTGTATATAATATCACACAGAAGTAATGAGAGGAAGAGAATTCCCGCTAGGACATGAGTCATCGTTAAGCATTCCGCTAACAAAGCTTGAACGAAATCGGGCAAGAAATAAGACGGTGGAAATGACACAGACACTGTACATCAGCAAAATGCCTTGGCAGGAAGTGGCTGGACCAGCAGAAGTGCAATCGCTGTCTTATTTATTTGCCACTCTTGGGAATGCTAATAGGAAAGTGACTAATACGGTGTAATAGTTCCCAGAACCAATTAATTAATCATAGCCTGCCATTAATAGGCATGTTCCTTGGGGGATGCCGGGGGGGGGGGGGAATATTTCATGCTCGGGGAAATTAAACCATTTTCTCCTGATAAAGTTTTCCCCGTCAAAAGTACTTTAAATGTATAGTCTCCCACCGTCAAGGAATTGGGATTTCCAAAATGAAAGGATTTCATTTTCATTTGGTCTAGGGTGACTTCTGGAGGAAAATTAACTTAAGGTTCAGATGGACTGGAATGAGAGAAGGGATCTTCATGTCTTTGTCTTGCACTTAGTATTCATTCAAGATATCCAATGCATTAATCCAATTTTTTTTAAAGAAACAAATTGTGATTTAATTCAACTTCCTTTGAACACCTAGCTCAATAGCTGGTTTTCATTTCCAATAAATGGGATAAAGGTTCAGTCATTTAGTTAAAAAGTTTGAAGTTTAGTTAGCTGGTTTATACATTTCCCCCCTTATTACAAAAATGTTAGTCACTTATTTCCTCATTAAGTGAATGAACCAACTTACAGGAATGTCTTAAAATCTTGCAACCACAGTTAATGTTTTTTTAAGACTCTGGCTTTGTCCATATTATTTCAAAGTCCAATTTTTTTTATGGTAGCATATATTATCCAGAAAAAAATGTGTAAAGTAACTGTAAGGTTTGAGGCGCAGGAAACTGATCACCAAGGAGTTTTAAAGTAAAGTTTATTCCCCAGTAATGAACGGGACTCATTACGGAGGTAGAGAAATCAGAATTGAAGGAGTTGGGAGGGGAGATGGACCCAGCTGGGCTGCCACCTGGACATGGAGGATCAGCAGCATGTGGATGGTCTGGGGGTCTTTTTAAGGGGAGGAACAAGAGAGGGTTGGACCCAGGGCAGAACAGGAAGGGGTGGGCTCCAGGACACTTTGGCAGGCACTGATTGATGGCTCAATGTCTTGGAGATGTCTCTGTGACAGGTGTCAGTAATGTCATAACTCCGCCCACCAGTTGGGAGGAGGGAGAACCTTATAGTAACCCTAGCTAGTTTGCTCAGTGGATAGAATGTGAGGGTCCCAGGTTCAATTCCGGTCAAGGACTGTGTACCTTGGTTGCAGGTTCCTGGACTCTGGTTGAGGTGTGTGCAGTAGACAACCGATCTATGTGTCTCTCTCACATCAATGTTTCCCACTCACTCTAAAAATCAATGGCAAAAATATCCTTGAGTGAGTATTAACAACAGCCACAACAAAAACTGTGTAATGTACTCTGAATTTATTTGTTTTGTTTTCTCCTTCCAGGTACCTGTGTTCATATGACACAATCAATTTTTCAATATCCCCAGCACCATACATCACCTCCCTAAACAGTATCCCATATGATCAGTCTCCATCATTCTTGCTATAAACAGTGTGTGCTCAACAATGTAGCTAAAAAATGCGTTAAATGCAAGGTTCTCGGCCTTCCCTTCCGACCAATGTGCCATTTCCAGGGTGCTCTGCTCTGGATGTGATAGACAGCTTTATCAAGTCAGCACTCAATAGCCTGGCCCGGGTCCCTTTCCTCCTGAGGTCGTTCTCATATTTCTTTCCTACTAGTATCCCGGAGAATACACCAGCCTTCTCGATCATATTTTAGCATGATTTATCTGCCGAGGTGCTTTTAGCTAGTACATTAACTGGCAGAAGATTCCAGGGACTATTTACAGCCACGCTTACTGGCTAGTACATGTGGTTATGACAAGTGGGATTCCCGGTTGAAGCTCAAGCAGGTTCTGTAGATGCTTTAGGTTTATTTTTTAAATATATTTTATTGATTTTTTTTTACAGAGAGGAAAGAAGAGGGAGAGAGAGTTAGAAACATCGATGAGAGAAACATTGGTCAGCTGCCTCCTACATACCTTGAAGGAAGTGAAGATCAACTGGCAAGGGCAAATATGTTGAAGTTGCATAAGACCTAGTAGTTTCAATGGTTGACCATAACCTTGAATTTGAGTGAAGACGATAGAAGGATACTTATTTTTGCTGTGCTACCAAATCAGGTGGGCTTGTCTTTTATTTGCATGGTTTTGTATCTTAGAAAAAAATTCAATGCACATTGGAGGTTTGGAGCTAGTCGATATTTATAATCATTGTTTCCATCACAGAAATGCTGTTGTATATTAACCAAAATATATAAGGTGTTTTGCTTCACAAAACACAATAATTAATTTTTGGGTTATTAAATCTACCAACATGCCACCCCATCTTTGGAAAATATAAGGACTTGGGAACTTTTTGAAAGGAGTCTGAATTTTGATATAATAATTTAATACTAGTGATGAGAAATTAAACATCTGAAATTCCTCTGATTAGTAACTATATGGCTATCAACATAGAGAGTTGAGAGGTGATATTGTTGAATGGTTGACTGATTTGCTGGTCACAATATTCCGTGGGCTTTTTCACTTTTCTCTCTAAAGACCCTGTTCCAGTGAGTGACCCGTGGAGTTCCCGCTGAGAGCTGGCCTTTCTCTGCTTTCAGATATTCTGCCAAATTCATGCAACCTTAGCTTGAGTTGGTCTATTTCCCAGAAAAGAAAAAAAAATCAAACTGTACTTTTTCTTATCATCTATGAACTTGAATGATAGTAAAGAGAGAAAAATAACTTCCCAGACCACAAATTGACATCCAATAGAAAAAAAAAAAAAAAAAAAAGCCAATTAGTATAAAACTCTGTCCTAGGAAAAAAATGAAAAGCCTTATTTAACCAACTTCAAAAGATGTTCCGCAACAGGTTTCTAATTAATCATTGCAAACTTCTCATTAGTGAGTTCCTATATCAGTTCAGGAAGAGGTAGTAAAGCCTATTTAACTACAGGAATGATTATAGTTGAAAGTCCGAGAATGGAATTTTCTGCAAGAATTTTGTTGTTACTCCTGTAATTGCTAAATGGCAAGCTGTCAGTTCATCATACTTACTAAAACAATATTTAACAATGTAATGACTTTTTCTTTTCAATTCAAGCCCTGGTAAAATATTAATGCATTAATTCTATCAAATACTTCTTTGGGGGGAAAAGTAAAGCTTATATAACTTATCCCAGATATTGATAAGTTCTTTATTTTCTCAAAATGTAACAGCATTAGGGATTACAAATTTTATCCCATAGCTCAAGGTGCTGTAATAAACTGATCACTAAATGTAGGCCTAATCTTATACTAAAATAGAATGATTAGAATAAAAATAAATGAGTTCTATAAATTTTTATACAGATATCTGAATTAAAAAAAACATAAGGTTGTAGAGTCATCAAGTCAATAACATCTGTACTTGCTCAAGTTTCACAGATATTAGGAAGAGAAAAGTACTATAGACTATTTCCTTTAATTTGCAAAAGAAATAAATCTAAGGATGTCATTCATTTTAGGAACATTTTGTTTCAGTACATGCACAACACAAAGCTATATAGTATAATTTAGCAGTTCTCCATCATATTTTAAATCCTATGTAAAATGATATAACCAGCTGATACTCAAAGCGGTAGATCTATATAACATTTGTAAACTAGACATAGTGTCATTTACATCAGAAAAATTTAAAAAAAAAAAAACCTTAACGTAAAAATAGAAATGAAATGCAATGCACCGCATGGATCTCATCATTAAATTAATATAAGAAAGTTTTGGATTTATTCTTCAACTTTAGGTGCATATTTTTTAAAAATATATATATTTTATTGAGTTTTTACAGAGAGGAAGGGAGAGGGATAGAGAGTTAGAAACATCTATGAGAGAGAAACATAGATCAGCAACCATGGTGCATGCCCTTGACCTGAATCAAACCTGGGACCCTTCAGTCTGCAGGCCAATGCTCTATCCACTGAGTCAATCCAGTATTGGCTAGGTGCATATTCTTAAAGAATATGATTCATTTCTTTTACAGAGTCACTCTTGCCCTAATTCAGGCAGTGCATGATCTCATTAGTGTGGACTATTGGTATGTATGGCTGTCTTCCCTGGGCACTATTACAAAGCAGGATCTCCTGGTATTCTATAATACTTCTTTTTCTTGGGAGATCTAATTCATTTCTATTACTGCTTTCTCCACCAACTGCTTACTGTGGCCATTTAGAGCTACTGTTCTCCCAAGATAGCATCTAATGGCTTCTCCAAAAGCATCTGAGCTGAATAATATCTAGAACCTTTTAACAAATGCACCCAAGGATATTAAATTGAGACCGCACAATCTATTACACTTAAAGATTCTAGTCCCCTGGATATTTAATAATACCGAAACTAAAAACGATACCCTCACATATAATTACTGATTTCTGAAAGACGGCAAAGGAATATACATTATACATTGATTTTCATTTAAATGAATTGTAAGCTCGGGTTTGGCAGAAAAAAACCAAGAGGTTAATATTTAATATCAATAAGTGCTTCAAATATAAATAAAGTTTGAAAGACAGACCACCAGAGAAATTTGAAATCTGTGTTTCACAAATGTAAAGTCTCATTACATATACTTAACTACAATGTGTTACCGAGCAACTAGTGCACATATGAAGTCCCCTCAGAAATATGCTGTCAAATTCTCTTAATTCAAGATTACATACCTGATTAAATTTTCCTGAAGTTTTTTTTTTTTTTTTACATTTTTGTTTTAGTTTAAAGATTTTACTTTTTTTTCTAACTGGAGGATGGGGGCGGGGAGTGAATCTGTTAAAATTTTTGGATAAGTATTCTGTTGTATGACAATATATCTGCATGTTTCACAGGAGCAAGTTAACTAAAGTTCATAAATGAGACCTCCAAGATTTAAATCATATACAGAATTAGTGTGCTTTTCATTCATAGAGGGTGTTAAATAAGGGAAATTCTATGAATGTGATTTGATCCCGAGCTTTTCCTAGACCAAAATTTCAGAACTACAAATACTATTCCCCTAAATTCAAGTTAAAATGTTATATTCTGTTATCTTTCATATGACTAAGCCTTTTGCAAACTATGCTAAAACACAAATATCAACACATTTAAAATAATTGCCATGTCATTTAGCTAGGTCTGTAGTGTTTTTATGGAATACGTTACTTTTGTTTTGATTTGTTTTACCTAAGGAAAAAAATTATGGGAACATAAATCAGAAGAGGGTTTCAAATGGTAGGTATTGCACTGATTGTGATCCTTTGGGCAAGTTACTTAATCTTTCTGAGCCTGTTTTCATATTGACTTAAGTGGTAACATGTACTAACACTACTACTCAAACTGAAAAACTCGGTAGAGATATTAGATAAACTATTATTTCAAACACAGACTTATTTTGCATTTGCACATCAATTTCCATATGTGTTACTGGGCAACTAATTCAAATATGAATCATGTTTCACCATTAAATTATATATATATATATATATATATATATATATATATATATATATATATATATTTTTTTTTTTTTTTTTTTTTTTTTCCACAGAGAATAAGGGAGAGAGAAACATCAACCAGCTGCCTCCTGCACACCCCCCACTGGGGATGTGCCTGCAACCAAGGTACATGTCCTTTACTGGAATCGAACCTGGGATCCTTCAGACTACAGGCCAACGCTCCATCCACTGAGCCAAACTGGTTTCAGCTAAATAATATTTTTAAAGATCATAATTCTTTCTAATATTCTTATACAGCCAACACGATTATGCATGGAGGCCAGCTTTTCCAGGCTTATGGGCAGGGAACTCAAGTAGTGAAGCTATTGCTTCATCTCACCCACTGCTGTCTGTGGGAGTGGTTCTATTCTCTCTTCCTGGAATATCTGACTCGAGAAAGATTATAGAAAATTAAAAAAGCAGTCACTTCAGGGAAGCTGATCTGGCACGTTAGACTCTTAAAACATAGCCATTCACTTTATGCCACAATATATTTGTTTTCCTCCTTTAAAAAAAAAATGTCAACAATAGGATCCATGGTGCTCTATTTTATACTGAAGATGAAATACTATCAAATGGAATTCAAACTGTTTTGCGTGTATTTTTCTTTTTTTAACGTCAAGGTGGTTCAGAATGTCATGCTATTGCTAGTAGCAAATGGAGCATAGACTTCTATTTTAATATTCTAAAATAAGAAGAAATGGTTTCATGCCCCGGTCACTCCAGGGACCAAGTACAGTACTGTGATCTCATTTGCTTCTTGAAGAGAATGAGAGTGTATAAGTCTGCTTGAATGAGGAAGCAGAGGATAGGGGGATATGACAACATTGCTCTCTGGTGATAGCTGTAAAAAATAAAAATAAAAGCTCCTTGAAGATATTAAAATGGTTGATTTCAATATCTTGTCTTACTTTAGCAAGTACTTTATATGAAAACAAACAGATGTTATAAAATTTAAAGTGATTTGCAATTTTTAACCCAATATGCACTTTGCAAAGAGGGATCCTTTTTTTTATTGTGCTTTTTGGGGTTATGTTTTCTACCTTTAAGTTGATTTCAGATTATTAATATTGTGTCATGTTCATTTTAGAGAAGTGTGATCCTTCAAAACACCCTGTAAATAGCTTAAGCCACTTACACCTTCCTTTTCCTTTGATAAAACACCAACAAAACCAGAGAAATCCTTCAAGTCTTCTTATAATGTGTAGAAACTATATAAATGAATAAACAAAATAAATAAATATACAAACCCAAACAAAACACCAGCATCTTTTAGTGAAAGAAAAAGGCAATGAAAACTGTTGGATGCAGGATTTAAACAAACAAAAAAATGTTTATTAAGACCAACTATGTATCATATTTGGTATGTCACAAGGCATTCTGTTATTTAACCAATAAAATATTCAGACAAATATCTATTTTACTTGGTTTAAATACCAATGAGTGAATAATATCAGGTAAATCCCAAGAGTTTCAGGCATCAAGGAGGGGAATATATTTATAGCTATATCACTACAAACTTCTATTTGAAAGTTAAGCACAGTAATAATTGGGAATAACACTCCATCTAAATGGAACTGGTTCTACATACTGAGTTTCATTTTTTTAAGTTAAACAGACAATATTTTTTTTTACTTAAATGCAATTGCAAAAAAAAAAAAAATTAAACTGGGCTGCATTGGAAATTGTTAAATGAAATGTATGCATTTTTTCCAGCAAACTCAGGTAGTCAATGGTTAAAGTGAATAAACTAATATTTGTCATAGAAGGCTTATGCTTTCCTGGCTCCGTGGAGTCATTATTTTTCCAAACATGGTTGCTCTTGATTTATTTTAAGAGAGAAGATGCATCCAGGCCTGCTCTCAATGTAATGCCTAACATTTGGTTGCACTTTTCATAACTGTCAGCTCCAATAGTTTTTTCCCAAGAGAAGCAAAGGATGGTAGCAGTTCAATAACCTACAGAGGTGCTGGACCCTGGAATCTAGAGCATTTTTAAAAATAGGCTTTTATTGATTTCAGAGAGAAAAGGAAGAGGGAGAGAGAGAGATAGAGACATGATGAGAGAGTATCATTGATCAGCTGTCTTTTGCATGCCCCACAATGGCAATAGAGCCGGCAACCTGGGCATGTGCCCTGACCTGGAATTGAGCTGTGACCTCTTGGTTCATAGGTTGATTCTCAATCACTGAGCCTTGCTGGCTCGGGCTAAACTTAGTAAATATAAAACTAAGCATCTTCAAAGGAATGTAAATGTTCCCTAATCTGGGCTATTGTTTAATTCCCATAGGTGGATCAGGGGCCTTTGTTTCATAAAATTCAATAGCTGATGGGTCAGAAACTTAGTATTTTGCCCGAAACCAATTCCAGCATGTAATAATTACAAGAATTCTTTCAAAAAGGTTGATGGGACTTGGTGAACTCAACAATAGCTGAGCCACATATATAATTTACCTGTTGGAAACAACTAAATGGCACTTCCCCTAAACCTGAATAGGATTGCTAACTGCCAGACAGCTCAGGGCATTTTAATGCCTCCTGATGGCCAAACACCTGAACAGCTGCAGGCTATTCCCCTGAACTGACAATGATTCTGTAGTTTACCCTTTGAAGTGTATTATTTCCGTCTTGCCTTAAGACAAATTGTGTTAATAAAAGCAGGGCCTGAGTGGAAGAAGGAGTCTTCATTTACTGTAGCTGAAGACCCTCTGACCCCCAATGCCTTTCAAAACTATCTTTAATCCTTGGACTCCTCCTTGAATCTATGCATTAGCCCCTTTCTCAGAATGCTGAACCCTTTGTAAGGCTGGGAAAAGAACCCTTGCAGCTGAAACCAATTTGGCTCAGCGGTAGAGCTTAGGTCTGCGGACTGAAAGGTCCCGGGTTTGATTCCAGTCAAGGGCATGTACATTGGTTGCGGGCACATCCCAGGTCGGGGTGTGCAAGAAGTAGCTTGTCTATGTTTCTCTCTCATGGATGTTTCTAGCTCTCTTTCTCTTTCCCTTCCTCTCTGTAAAAAGTCAATAAAATATATTATAAAAAAAAAAGAACCCCTGCAGAATTTCCTTCACAGTAATATGGAATGGAATAGTTATGCACAACTTGGATTAAATAAGCAAATAGAATTTTCATAAGCATTCTTGCTCCCCCACCCCCCTTTTGATGTACTGGTTACAGCTATGTTACAGAATATGTCACAATTCATCTTCTAGTGAGGTATTCATAAGCATTAATAGAAGAGAAAAATTAGAATGTGTGTTTTATTGACCACCAAGGAATCATGGCGAGGATGTGACACTTTTTTTTGTTGATCTTGGGATTCTGCGATGATTAAAGTGGCCGGGACATTCCTATAAAAGTCCAAAGCCCCAGGGAAGTGTTTTATGAGGAAATAAGGCAGTTTGTGACCTAGATATAAGAATCCAACTCCCCAAAGTTTAATATATTTAGAGCGATTAATACTTTTTGGAGAACAGAGAATTAATCCTTGAATATATTATTAAGACTTCATTCCAAGTGAGGAAATACCATTTCCAAGGAGACCGAAGGTATTCCCTACCACACATTTGATACAGAGAAAATGAAAACATAAAATAAAATACTGCTTTTAACTACCCTCATCAAGTGAAAACAGGGCTCCCTATTTCAATTACAGCCTTCAAGCGCGTATTGACTTCTGCATCATAGCCCGCATAGGATTCAAGTTCATCTCAAGAATTAAAATAATAAATAATAATGGGACTGTAGCTATATGAAATGGAGTAATCAGCATCTGAAATCTTCACATAAAACCAGCAAGGTGAAGGCATTAATTCTAGCTCTGCCTTCAGTTTATACGTTACTCTTGATTAAAAAGACAAAACTACTGTGTGTTTGTGTGTGTGTGTGTGTGTGTGTGTGTGTGTCTGTATACCTGCATTTACCATATGGGAGGAAACAGCAAGAAGATCATTTTAAATGAAGAGTAATAGAAGGAAACCGAATAACAGCTCAAAAGAGGTTGTCAAATTCTGGCTGGTTATTCTTAGAGAAACCTCATGATAGAATTAATGCAAAAAAAAAAAAAAGAGTTAGTTTTTAATTTTCAATGACAATGAAACTAGTTATTTTTACCCATAGTAACAGTTGTCTAGTTCTTTTCCTTCTTATTTTAAAATATTAGATAATACATATTAAAATTCTTTATTTTTTAAATTATTTTTATTGATTTCAGAGAGGTAGGGAGTGGGAGAAAGAGCTAGAACATCAATGATGAGAGAATCATTGATCGGCTGTCCCCTGCATGCCCCACATGGGGGATTGAGCCCACAACCAAAGCACATTCCCAGACTGGGAATTCTAACTGTGACCTCCTGGTTCATAGGTCGATGCTCAATCACTGAGTCATGCTGGCTGGGCATAAAATTATTTTTTAATAGCACAAGTCTCATCAGCATCAATCTTCCCTGGAATTAGTACAATGTAGTGAGTGAATTGCCCACATTCATAGCATGGTTTTTGAACTTTTCCTCCTTTCTTCTTGCTGTTTTAAATTTGGATTTGTACAATTAATGTCAGTGAGAAAAAGTTCATTTGAAGAGTCTTTATGCAAACAACTAGTCCTACAGTCACTGCTGTATGATTTTAATCTTCCAAAGAAAGCATTTAACTTGTGTTCTTTATTATCAGCTAGCATGACAACTGATATTCCTCACTGAAAATTGTGCACAGGAAATGGGACGGCACAGTTCTGACCCAGCGCAGACATACTGAAGCCGTGGGAGGAAACACGTGAATAGTGGAGCCTGGGTTCCTAGACAATCTCCTGGCTTCATTATCAGAATCTCACAGGCAGATTGGCCTCGGGAGTTTCTCATACATTAAGTAGCATAAACACACCGCATGGTTCATTTGGCCCCTAATTTTTCACTTGGATAAATGATCTAGATGTTCCAAGTCACATACATTAATCCTGGGGAGAAATAGCACAGTTTGTTTCAGAGGGGAAAAAAGGACTCCGTTTCAGATGCTATATCCAACTGGCTTATTATTCTACAGGACCTCAAAATATTCCAATGATCAATAGACTTGAAGGCCAGACCAATAGCAAATTAATAGTGTGAAGACGAAAAGAAACAAGCCTGGCTGGTTTGGCTTGCTGGATATAGAGCATTGGTCTGTAGACTGAAGAGTCCCAGGTTTAACTCTGCACAAGGGCATGTCCTAAGGTTGCAGACTCCATCCCTGGCCCATTCAGAGAGCGTGAGGGAGGGAACCAATGGATGTGTCTCTCTCACATTGGTATTTCTCTCTCTGTCTCTCCCACTCCCTTATACTCTCTCTCTAGGAAAAATATCCTAGGGTGGGCTTAACAAGAACAAACTAAAACAAAGAAGAAAAAAAGAAACTCAGGCCAACTAGATCTGAATGATGTCACACCATTTGTAGATTAAACAGAGAGCCATCCTATTTCTCCCCCACTATTCTTCCTCCTGTCACCCTGTCTGTGCTCAGTGTCCCCTTTCCCACACCTCCCATCATCCTATTAATCCACCACAGGCATGTACAGCTGACTTTTGAACAAGTGACTGTTTTGCAAGATTTTATTGAAAACCCTTATTGTAACTGTGCTGGCTATATTGGTTTTTGTTTGTCCTGCTTGTGCTTGCTGGGCTGCTAGAGCATTCTGTAGATACCTCTGATAAATAATTCATGGCTAAAGTTATTTATGCATATATATTTTATATACAAAAACAGAAAAAGTATTTTATGTATTCTAATAGATATATTAAATAAATAATCTGAAATATTTGTAAATATCGAATATTTTGGAGGAAATTAATTGAACCAATATATCTAATAAGTCAAGTTAAAAAAAGAAAAGCTCATGAAACTATATTATCATAAATACATCTTTTGGTTATCTAGATATTTGCAAAAGTATTTTTAAATGATATAATTTGTATAGTTGTTGGCACAGGATGTTATTGATGTTATTAGGTGGTATAAATCTCTCTAGATTGATTTACATAGAAAGGTAGAGATATTAATGGATGCATATATATATATATATATATATATATGCATATTTGTTTACAAAAACATATGTTGAATAGAGTGGGAAGATCGTAGGTTATTTCATACTGATTTCTCTCTAATCTGATCTACAACTCTGATGGCCAAGACCTGTCTGAGACCACTAACAAACCCTTGTCATAGTGTAGCCCAAGTATTATGAAGTCCTTAAATAAGTGAAATGTCAAATAGAGCATGTTACTGATAAACTCATTGTTATATAAACTGTAATCTTTTCCAATGGCTTTTTTCTTTATTTTTTGTGTCTTATGATTAGCAGGTGTTCTTAATTTTAATGTATCAAATCAATAAATGTGTTTTAAAAAATAAATATTATATCCTGCATTCTAGAACAATCTTAACTTAAAGAATACAATTTATCTGAAATTTACTGTTTCATATGGTGTAAAGGTGGGGTCTGTTTTAATTTTTCCACACACATATCAAATTGGGATATGTACTGAACGATCATTATTTTCTCATATTTTCAG
Source organism: Pipistrellus nathusii (assembly GCA_963693515.1). Classification (NCBI taxonomy): domain Eukaryota; kingdom Metazoa; phylum Chordata; class Mammalia; order Chiroptera; family Vespertilionidae; genus Pipistrellus; species Pipistrellus nathusii. The sequence goes on from OY882877.1 coordinate 6,700,471, forward strand.
TGACACTTGAATCATAATTCCAGTGCCCACATAGTTTTAGGTCTCTTTCTGGAATTATAGGGCTGCCCATTCAACCCAATGTCAGAAATTATTTGATTGAAAGTCCATTCCCTTCCATGGCCTATCCATCTCCACTTTACTTTTTTTTTTTTTAAGGTGACAAATTCTTCAGATCTTTAGATTCTCAAATGACATTGAGTACAGTTCATCACACTTTGATATTTAAATGCTGATTATTATTGTGCGGGAGTTATCAGGGAACATTTTTATATTTACATAGAAAGTTTTCCATACTAGCTGATAATAAAGAACACAAATTATCTAAAGGAAGAATATGGGGAGAGGGAGAGGATAGCTCTCTGTTTAATCTACAGAATATGTAAATTTATATTTACACACCTTCCCAAACATCTAAAGCAGACACCACTCTACTGGCAATACATTCATCCTCAAACTCTAGATAAATTATTTTTACTGATGACAGTTTGGATCATAGTATGTCAAATATTGTTTGCTTTAACTAAAAATCAATAAATAAGCATATGGTTTGGGGCAACGAAAGATAGACACTCACATACCTAAAATGAGAGAATAACAAAAACAGCCTTACAAAGACATCCTGTCATGTGACATGATCAATACATGGTTGTTACCAGAATCAAAAGCAATTTGCACGGAGATAAAAAGTTATATTTCCAGCAAAAGAGTAGATGTTATCTTCCTAATGGACCCACCGCATTCCAAATTGAGCCTGATTTTCAGTTCAAAAAAGACAAGGTATGAATGCTGAAAACTTCATTAATGTTTTGTCAATTTCTTATGCTTCAAGCAATTTCACTTTAGCTTTTATATGTCTAAAAAACAGAAGTTACTGATTTTATACAGTATTAAGTTAAAATAAAGTTCCAGGTATATTTCCAAAGCCCTCTCATTTCTACATTTATGACTGATGTGAGGTTTTATACATTGTGAATGATTTAATCGAATTCATTGAATTTGTGAGAAACTGTCTTACCATTAATTAAAAATACATACTTTTTCAGAATCATGTTACCTTCAAAAGTTCGTTTAATTTAACTTTGGTTCAGAGTATATGACTATCCATGATTTTTTTGACATTAAACAATTATATCTTACTGAAATATTAATATGAATCCTACTTATACTATGATTAATTTCCAGTTATATAAATATTAATTATAAGGAAATTATTTTGATTTGTCTTACCAAGTTAATAACTTTAACCCAATGAAAAATGTGGATGGCTATATATATATATATAAAAGCCAAGCAACTGGAATGACCTATGTCATTATGTCACTATGTGGCTAGCCAACTGCCCATGTCCTTTCCCCCTCGGCTGGCCGGCCCAACTCCAACCATGCAAGAAATTATGCACTAGACCTCTAGTTATATACAAAGTCCTATGTAAGTACCTGGGAGGAAACCTCGTTAACTGATCACTTCAGGTGATGATCTTAGAACACGAGGTCCATGGCTTTCATTTTTTCATCTTCCATTTGCTCTTACTGAGTGAGGGGGCTTCATATTCTATGTTAAACTTCTTCCAAGCAAGGTTCCAGGTGACTCCTGTCTAGTCAATGCATGTAACATGACCAAAAAACCCGATTATTGTTGGGTACAGGTGATAGTGGAGGCCAGGCATAGAATGATCTACATTATGTACTAACAAACCATTTGATGAGATTTCATTGGCATCTCATGCCTTCTGTATGACTTTAGAAGAAGAGGTGGGAGCATGGGCCTTTCGCTGTGTCTATTTATTGGTAGCTCTAGAAGCAGAGGTAAAAGGGAATAAAGAGATTCCAGAAGACTGGAATGTTGCAAGGTTGGAGAAATCAACTGTTATGAGCTACAACAATTCTAAGTTTGACAGAGAAAAGACTTTTGGCAACTAAATTCCAAGTAAGCATGTCAACTGTTTATACTGCACTAGGGCCTGGTGCACCAAATTCATGCACTTGGGGATGGGGGTCCTCAGCCTAGCCAGTTCCCTCTTGTAATCTGGGAGCCCTTGGGGTATGTCTAACTGATAGCTTAGGCCCACCTAAGCCATCAGTCGGACATCCTTAGTGCTGCCTCAGAGATGGGAGAGGCTCCCGCCACCGCTGCTGTGCTCCCCAGCTGGGAGCCTGGCTTCTGGCTGAGCAGTGCTTCCCCTGTGGGAGTGCACTGACCACCAGGGGGCAGCTCCTGTGTTGAGTGTCTGTCCCCTGGTGGTCAGTGCATGTCATAGCAACTGGTAGTGCAGCAGTTTGATTGATTTGCATATAGGCCTTTTATTATATAGGATTAGATAAATATCAGAATAAGGGTGGCACTAAGCAAACTATTTCTTTTGTCTCAGGGCAAAGATTAGATGAGTGGCATGCCTCAACTCAAAATACAATGTCCACAATGGAGTCCCCTTTAAGTACAAAGAGAAAGGTGTAAGGGTGATCAGGCAAATTATTACTATGGATATGAAAATTATCTCAAGTCAAGAGTGGGATGATTACTAAACATGGGACATACAAGAAGCAATGGAACAAAGCCACAATTGTTATTGATAATATTGTCCTATTTAAAAATTAAAACAAAGAAACAAATAAAAATGACTTGGAGCCTGAACAACAACAAAAAAAAACAACAACAGTGATTGTTTAAGACTTGGTATTACCCCTGATGCAGTAACACAGAGCCCTGAATGGCTAAAATTACAGAGGCTGGCAACACCCATGTTATTGAAAAACTGGCATCAATAAACTCATGCAATATTGGCTGGAATGTACATTGGTGCAGCCTCTTTGGGGAAAAAAAGAGCTACACACACACACACACACACACACACACACACACACACACACACCTGAATTCTTAAAACAAATATTTCACTTTAATCCCCAAAGCCTTTTTTATTTTTTTAATTCACAAAGGCATAAAAGTGGTGCTGAGTCATAAGGAATTTTATGTGAACCTGAGAAGATAAATTCCAATTCAAATTTTAAACAGATCAAATTAAACTGGAGGCACTGCTGTTTTTTAAAGGAAATGGAGACCAGCACTGTTCTGGCCAGTTTGTGATTCTTTCTATTCCAGTGGTTTGTGCACACCTGTGTGTATGTGTATGTACATGTGTGTTTGTACCTTGTGGCCAAGAATTTAAAAATATGTTTTCAGGTCTCCGGAAATTTATAGATAAAGATCAAACCCTGATATTTGTAATAGTTTATTTTAATACTAAGTTTATATAAAGCAATTTTCACAACCTATATATCATAGCATATAGTATAGTTCATTATAGTACAGTAGAGTACAGTAGAGTAGAATAGAGTATATCTGTGTTTTCTAATTGAAGCATGGTTCTACCTGATATACTTTTTAAAAATATATATATTTTATTGATATTTTACAGAGAGGAAGAGAGAAAGATAGAGAGTTAGAAACATCAATGAGAGAGAGAGTCATTGATCAGCTGCCTCTTGCATGCCCCCTGCTGGGGGTGTGCCCGCAATCAAGGTACATGCCCTTGTCCGGAATCGAACCGGGGACCCTTCAGTCTGCAGGCCAACGTTCTATCCACTGAGCCAAACCGGTTTCGGCTGATATATTCTTTTAAGTTGAGTCTTTTAGGTATCCCTCCAGTATTCAGTATTCAGTCAGAACAACTAACAGGCAATACAAGACTTTGCCACAGTCCAGCCTATTTCATTCATGTGCATGGACAAAACCCAGCCACTAACAGGGAACTCCGGTAGGTTCTTGTCCCTGGTAAAGCTAATACTACATATCTAGATAAACTTTTTGCACAAGAGAGAAAATGCTATAAAAACACCCAGACACACCCAGTTGAAATGGCATTTCTATAATAATAATTCTGCATCCCATTATGCAGCTTCAAAATGAATATTCTCATTATTTAGAAGAAAACCAAATGTTATAAATAAAAAGTTGGATGATCAATTTTTAGCTTATAATCAGTAAGATAGTGAGTCTGCAGAAAGATTTCTACCACTCATAGCAAGTAAAACAAACAAACAAACAAAAATAACAACAAAGCTCTTTATTTCAAGAGTGTAAATTCATCTTTCAAGTCTCTAAGGTCCAGTTCAAGTCCGCTGTGATGTCAGCCTTACATTCCCTAGGTAGACTTCAATGATCATCTCTAATCAATGATTATATTCCTTTTCACTTGTGTTTATTGGCTTTGCCATTGACTGTCAATATCCTCCTAATGAGAGCTCTGGTTTTGCATCTCCATAGTTCAAAGTACCTAACATAGTGTCTGGGACTCAGAAAAAAACCTCAAAAACCAATAGTGGATGCACAGGAGATAAGCTATCTCAGGTTATCAGGTTACAAGAAAACCCCTTTCTGACCAAAGAGCAGTATTTCTGGTGCAGTAAGAGCAGTGGTTACACAACCCCTCAGAGACAGGATGATTTTAGTAAATTTTATTGTTGATAGACCAGTAGTAACTCTCCAAGATTTTCTTCCAGAAGCTTCTAACCATACGGGCATTTGATGGCCTTTTGTGTTGGACATACACTTCTTTGGAAATATCATCTATTCCAGTTAATATTTTGCTCATGTTTCTACACACTCACCTTCTCTTTTTAACAAAGATGGAAAAGAATGTACCTTCTCCCAGGATCAACTTCAGAAGAATTAACTTAGAAATAGTAACACTTACATTTACCTATAGAGGATTTCTTGGTAAGTATAAGATGATTTTTTTCCTTTTGTTTCTTTTTCCCTGGTACCTTCCTTTCCCATTAGTATATATCATTCCATTTCATTGGAATACAATCACATTTTATATATCAAATGTGTTCTATATATTTTGTTTGTAATTTCTCGGTGATTCAAGAACCGCAATATTTTTAGCAGTCTTCCCGTCACATTTCACCATGCTATTATTCACCTGGATACACATTCCGTATGATATATATTCTTATTTTCTTCCTGTTAACTTCTGCTTGAGTTAAGGATCATACAGTTCAGTATGATTTCTGTACTCTTGTTTTCTCTGCTTTTCTCTAAGACTGTTGATGCTCAGAAATTGTCAGATTCCTTTCTATCACGTAACAATATTTTTCTACCCCAGTCTCCTTTTATTTATTTTTACTTAGTTTTTAAAGATATATATTTTATTGATTTCAGAGAGAAATGGGGGGGGGGGAGAGAGAGATATCACCAATGAGTGAGAATAATCAATTAGCTGCCTCCTGCATGCTCCCCTTCCCCCCTACTGGGGATTGAACCTGCAACCCAGGCATGTGACCTCCTAGCTCACAGGTCAACATTCTACCACTGAGCCACACCAGCTGGGCCTCACTCTCCTTTTATTCATCCTCCAGTCATTAGTGGTTGTGGTACTGATTTTGTTTCTCCTGTTTCTTTACCAACTAGTAAACTTAATCTTCTAATATCCTTCGACTAACATACATTTTAAGGCATTTTTCCATTAGAAATCTGTATTATCTGGATATATTCCTCTCTCGTTCATGCCCCTTTAGACTCATTCTTCTTAATAATAAATAAAGAAAACATTTGCTTGCACAACATGAAATATGTTTGCTATGAAGCAAAGCATAATATTGAATACTAGGGGGTTTTTAGGAGGAAAGAAAGGAAGTAGAGAAACTTAAAAGTAAGACAAGGATGGAATTAAAGAGTAGCAAGTCAATAGGAAATCTATCAGAGATGTTCAAATGAAAAATTTTTTGCAAGTGATAATCATCTTCATGGGATCATTTCTTTTAAATGGAAATGATTTTCTGCACAGCACTGAATGCTTTATTTTTATTGCTTTTGTTTGATAAAAGAGATGGGGGAAAACTTTCCTTAGAAATCTTTGCAGCAACTTATAAGAAAATAGAAATTGTTTTAACCCTTGAAGAAGCATTAAGCTCCCTATTATTATTATTTTTTTTACAGAGAGGAAGGGAGAGGAATAGAGACTTAGAAACATTGATGAGAGAGAAACATTCCCTACTGGGGATGTGCCCTCAACCGAGGTATATGCCCTTGACTTGAATCAAACCTTGACCCTTGAGTTCATAGGCTGACGCTTTATCTACTGAGCCAAACCAGTCAGGGCACTCCCCATTATTTAACGTTATCTCATCAAAATAGTAACATTATTTTTGTCAATTGAACTTAAGAATATAATAATTATTAAATTACATATGAACAGTAACTTCAAAAGAAATTTTATGGAAATTGTGTCTTATGTTTATCACCTCAAACCATGTACATTCAGATTTTTTTCATATTAACGCAATGATGCCTTCAAATTATTTATGTTAGTAAGTCTATACTTTTATACCTTTGATATAAATCCTCAACTTCTTTATCAAATGAATATTTATTGGATTTCAATTACTAGAAAGTCACCAAAAAAATAAACATTGACATATGTCCATAACTTTTAAATTAAAATCCAAAGTTTTTCTATTATGAAATAAAGCAAACAAGTCCTTACTTAATTTTATTCAAATCCGCTTTTGCTTTTATGCAATTAGGATGAAATTAAATTATATCGTGTTGTGATATGTTCAATCCTAGGGTATGTGTTTTCTTATTACCTCTTACAATTCTCTCACTAACTTTAGGAAGAAATATAATAACACACCCATTGTGAACAGGAAAACAAATTCTGAGAGTTTAAGGAAAGTATCCAAGTTCCTATAACTAAGTAGATGCTCTCCTTTCAAAACCAGGAAGGTTGTACTCCAACACCATGTTCTTCCCTCTCTCAGCACAAATGACTTGGGTATGTTCTCATAGTGTCATTATGCTTTCAAACCATTCCTAGTTATCTTCCTATGTATTGCTTTGAGCAAATAAGCAATTAATAAAAGCTGTACTAGAATTTTCCAAAGTATGTACCTTCTGATTTGATGTAATGTCTAATTTCCTTAAAACAAACTCCCCTGATGTTAATGCCCTTATATTTAAAAAAATATATATTTTATAGAGTTTCTTACAGAGAAGAAGAGAGAGGGATAGATAGTTAGAAACATCAATGAGAGAGAATCATTGATCAGCTGCCTCTCGCACACCCCCTACTGGGGATGTGCCTGCAACCAAGGTACATGTCCTTGGCCAGAATCGAACCTGGGACCTTTCAGTCTGCAGGCCAACGCTCTACCCACTGAGCCAAACCAATTTTGGCTATCCTCATATTTACTAGGAAATAAAGGTAGTGTCTTACCTAACCTTCCATGCCATTTTCAGGATCAAATTACATTTATATATGTTGACATTGGAGTTGCATGATATACCTCTCTCCTCCCTGGCTCCTGAGCAAATTCAGAACTTAGACCTAAAAGTCAAGCACTAAAACATAGATACCATCTTTTATGAGTGGGCTGAAGGTCAGAGGTTGGAATGGAAGTCAACAAAAAGACCTGCTCCTGTATCTGGATGTTAGCACCAACGAGGGAACTGAGGAGAGCTGGGAAAGAACTGAAATGGATAAACACAGAGCCTTTGGCTCACACTCTCTGACACAGAGAAGCAAGGATTGGCTACAGAGAGATGTGTTGTTTGGCTGGCCTCCAGAGGTAGAGCATTAACCCTGACCCAGCGTCCAGGCATTTATGGGGCAGAGAAAACGAATGTGACTCTTTCTGTGCCAAATGAGATGATGCCATAAATCCAGGCCAGGCACTGTGGTAGATTTGGCGAATCCTTCCCCAATATCAATCCTTCTCTTCTTATAGAATTAAAAACAAAATCAAGCTGAGAAATGACTACTATGCTAAATCTTCTGCTTCAGCAATGTGACAATGTGATAAGGTGAGACCAATAGCATAGGGACAGAAGTTGTGACTAATTTGGGGTTTTGTCCTTATATTCCCCCTCCCTTCAAGCTATTGCATACATAGACTGGAGTGCAGAAGTAAGGCATCTCTGATGCCATATTAGGCAAAGTCTAAGGATGGAAAGGAAGGAATCAGGGAACCACATGCTTTGAAGATGGGCCCTGGACCATCAGCCCATGTTCAGGGTCATATCATTTGTCATGTTAAAAGCAGGGTATTTTGGAGGTTCTTGTTATAGCAGCCCAGTCCATATAATAATATATGTAAGAACAATGAATCTTGCTCCAATATTTCAATCAGGTAAGTCACCTATTTTCCTGTGAGCAGGAGTCATTGATATAACACCTTTCACAAAGAAAAAAAGTTCTAGCATTTAGGATAGATTTTGTCTTTAAGTATCAGGAAATTTATCAGCTTGGGATTAATGAATAGCAGCCCTTTCTCTTGCCTGAATTTTGAGACAAGGGTAGAAATAAGCAGACAAGCACATGGCTAACATAGTTTTATCAGAAGACCTGGTCTTTCTGTTCTTGAACATCAGAATTAGATAGATTGGCTCAGCTACAGGTAACCATGTACAACAACGTCTCCTTGGAGGAAATCATGTTTCCTGTGGACAAGTATCTCCTGAGACAATTATGATGGAGTGGGCTGCTAGGGTGCCCAATTTTTTGTTCCAATTATACCAATTCTGTAAGTGAGGTCTCCTTCCCCAGAGATGAGTGAGCTATAGAATCAAAGGAGACCAGGAATATTATACCATAACTCTCTAAGTAGCTAGAAATATGAGAAGCCAAGAATGATCATCCAAGATTCTACAAAGATTCCAATATTCCAAAGCTCTTTTTCTTTCAGCTGATTACCAGGAATCATTAAGCCAATGATCAGATAGAAATATGGTAGCATACTGGAGAACTTAAGGAGTGTTTTTAAGATTCTTTTGAGATCTTTTCATTCATCTAAACTAACTCCTCAAGGAGTATGGATGGACAAGATAGATTGTGTTTCTATAATATGAGAAAACACATCAAATGATGTGTTTTATCACATTGATGTCGTGAACGCTTTGTTCAAGTGTGAAAAATCCAGTTGCCATTTCATTTCCCCTCTCACATGATATCTACCTTTGTTTTCAAATATGTTGCCCTGGCGGTTCGGCTGTGAGACTAAAAGTCAGTATGAGAACAATGATTCTAAACAGTAGCTGACAGAGGTTTTGGACTATGTCATCTTGGCTAAGGGAGAATTATGTTTCCCAGAATTCCTTTCCTTCTATGAATCCAAGGCAGAATTGGCCGAAAGAGAAAAATATTGATGAGATTAGAGAGAAGCAGCATGCTTATTCTCTACAGGTTCTGGAGTGAGAGAGACAGATGCAGGTACAGCCAGTGGGCTGGAGCTTCTCTCAATTTGGTTGGAGAAAAATGCAAAGTGCTGTCAAGTTCACACTCATCCTCACTTCCCCCTTCTGCCTTATGTATAACTCTCCTCTGGGTGACCAATATCATGTTGTGGCATCAGATTTACAGAAAGTAAACATACAAATTGTTTGATTACTCATCTCTTCCTTCTTCACATAGAATAGAACTGAATATTGAAGAAATATACATAAAGGTTCAGAGCTTGCAAAGTTATGAGATTACAATAAAAGTCTTAATGAAGTCATGGCAAATCAAATATTATTTTCTATAGCATTATTCATCTATATTATTTTTAAAGAAAAGAAAATAATTTTCATAAAGAACAATAAATGTATGCAGAGAGGACATCAGCTCTGACTGTAAAGTATTGGGAAGGCTTCATTGCCATCCTCAAAAGAAAAAATACAAACACATTGAAAATCAAAGACTTTTTTTTGGATCCATCAGAGAAGGGAGGTCATAGGGTAAATGGCAGAAAGACAAAGACAAAAAGAAAATCTTGAAAAATGCCAGAGAAAAGGACCTTATTTATCAGAAAACATAAAAAATAACTACACTGAACTCTTCCTTTGAAACCAGACAAACAAGAGCAGACTAAAATCTTTGAAGTGTCAAGAAAATATGCCACCAACATAACATTTTATACTAAGTTAAGCTATTCTTCAAATGTCAAGGAGAAACAAAATGTTCTCAGGTAAACAAAAAAGTAAAACAAGATATTTTACTTTTTTATGCTTAATAATAATGACCTAATACATAACTGTTCAAAAAGTAATATGAACATCATATTGGGTGATCTTGGAATATGAATAAATGACAATGAAGACATAAGGATAGGAGGGGGAAATTGGGGATATTCTGTTATAAGATACCTATAGAATCTAGCAAGTGGCATAGCAACCATTAAAAAATCTGAAAGAAATGTAACATGTTAAGAAAGAGGAGGAAATATGCTTAAAAATGCTCAATTAAAACCTGGGGATGTAGAAAAAGAGAAGGAGATAATGTAGTCTCTTTGCAGGAATCAAACAAATATGAACCATAAACTTGTTCATTAAAAAATGTTTGTTAAGATTTAATTTTGAACAAATAATGACTTTAATTCATTCAATAATTTTATTGTTATTATGAGGCAACATTTATTAAAAATTCAGTAGGGGGAGCCTAGACAGCATGGCTCAGTGGTTGAGCATCAATCTATGAACCAAAAAGTCATGGTTCGATTCCAGGTCAGAATGCCCAGGTTGTGGGATTGATGCCCTGTATAGGACATGCAGGATGCAGTCAATCAATGATTGCCTATCATCTTTGATGTTTCTATTTCTCTCTCCCTCTCCCCTTCTTTCTGAAATCAATAAAAATATTTTTAAACTGTAAAAATAATTCAAGAAGTAGAGACTTACTGATAAATAATTGTCATAGACAATAAATAATTTATTTCTGAAGAACTTATACTGATTTGGGAAGCTTTTAAAGTCATGATTCTGGATAAAAGTATCCAAACTGACTTGGTTAGACTTTTTAAGAAGGAAAAGAAAAAAAATGCTTTAAAATAAAAGTGTAGAGGAGAAACAAAGACAGTAGAAATATAAGAGATTGATCATTCAAAGTGAGTGAGAAACCATTTTGCTCAGATTACATCGAATTATGAAGGGTCTTTTAAACCTTGCTTAACTATGCTAAGAAATTTTAGCTTCTTGGGGTAGTAAATTTTGACATATTGATTTTGCAGAGGAGAGCATGTTAACAGCACTTTACAGTCCACGTAAAAATCAATATTTTACAATAATGATGCTTCCACATACTGGAAAGAAGATAAAATGTGAGCTATGGGAAATTTTCAGTTTGGAGACTCAGAGATAATAAGGAATCTTCTCAAGGAATTGGGGTTACTGAGGAGCAGTCCCCAAAGAGATGAATCTCAATAAATGGACCAAAACGCAGGTTACTTTTCTTTCTAAGACCATTAGTTGAAGGATGGATGGATAGATAGATAGATAGATAGATAGATAGGTGGACTAGTGTTAGTCTGAGGGAGGCAGAGACAAATAAATACAGAAACACATATTGAGAATGAATTGAAGGCATAAGGACACACACAAAAAATGATGCTTGACTTAGTAGAATAAGACAGAGAAAGAAAATTGGGGAGTGTTTCAAGAAGTAACCTTTGGCCTACATTTGAGTAGGAAGAATTGGTTAGGATTTTTGCTTCTTACTTTAGAATGATTTCATACCGTGATGAGCAGGGTACTCCTTCCAAGCTTTGCCACAGCTCACAATTAAGTGGTTACCATGATTCACAAAATAACAATGTGACACCTAAATAGCATTTAAATGAATATCATTCAATGCTCATAGAAACCAATATATTTTATTGTACTTACTGTTATGGCATTTTGCGTTGCTATGATAAATTCTCTTTATTGGGTGGGTAGTAGGCATGCCTATTGAGAAATAGAAAAATTGTGTAAGAATTAAGGTATTTCAAGTGTATTTACTCAGCGTTCTCAAGTCAACATGAATATTGAATACAAATATTGACTAAAAAATTACTGTTATAGAGTTCATGTCAGAATACTATCCTATAGCCAACAAGAAATTTGTATGCTAGATGCTCAATTTTATAATTTTCCAAATAACTCTGGAGTGAATGTATTTATGTCGTATAAAAATAATTCCATGGAATAAAGATTTATCAGCACTTTGAGATTTTACTTGTCTGCTTAATGAATGTTGCATAGTTTTGCAATTTAATATTTCATTGTCTGAAAGATTTGTTTAAATGGCATTGTTTAGTCTACTGAATGGGCCAGATAGCTTAATGATGTTTACATAGTCCCCAAAAATCAATGAGATTCCTAAGACATAACGCAATTAAACAAAAATGTATTAAGGATGTTATTCTTATGTTTATTACTTCTGTAGCTATAAAAACCCTCTTCATTTAAAAGGCTTGAAAATAAAAGTTATTTAGAGTATAACATATTTTTCCAAATAAAGAAACAGTACTAAATATAGGAATTACATGAAAGTAATAACATTTATTAAACCAAATATCTAATGTCCCAGAAAGTAATGAGACTTGTTGAATGTCAGACAGAGCAGGTTGAAAGCAAAGCTCTGACTTTAACAACCATTTTCTAACCATTGTGGCTTTCTATTATGAGATTACAGCTCTAGAGAGAAAGGCAAAAACAGTACATTGTGAGATTTATTTAAAAAAAAAAGAATATAGGTGAAGGTACAGAGAAATACTGATATTGAGAATAAACAACTTAACAATAGTTAAATAGTTTTGTAGGGCTTAATTATTTCAGTCAAATAGAAGTTAAGCTAATCTAAAACAGGGCTTATAGAAAATAAAATGAAGGTAACAACCACTGTCATGTCAGCGGTAGAGAAATGGATGTGAAGGACAATTATGTCAGCACTGAGTCCTTTGTAACTAAGCTTCATGCAAACAGAAAACAAACTGATATTGACTAGTTTTCTTCTACAAATTTAATTACATGTGAACAAAAAGGAATTCTAGGGTTGCAATGGAAGATCAATTGAACCTACAAAGATGCTAGTGGACTAACTGAAGGCTGAGGCTATCTGACTTGATGTTTATATAAAAGTGTGACACAGTTGCTATAAAAATAAGAGTATATGAGAAATGATAGGCACTAATGGCCGGAATTAGAAATTAGAAACTTAAAATATTGTACACATATGTCGTCCAGCCATGAGGAAGAACAGACCTTGCGTGTATTATACTGAGTGAAACAAGTCAGACAGAGAAAGACAGTGCATGGATTCACTTACATGAGGGAAACTCATAAAAACAAAGTAAAATGGTGGTTACCAGGGACAGGGGGATGAGGTAGGAGCAGTGAGAGTGAACATGTTTTGAATGCGTACATTGAAGTCACCAGCATTAACACCAGGTGTGTTACCAAAAAATCCTGTGCACCAGCTGCTTGAGTTTTCAAGATAGATTCGAAATTGCATCCATTTGCCTTATGTTTGAGAGAGGTGATGGGCAAATATTATCAGTTTCAAAAGAGAAAAGATAGATGATCAATATGGTAGTAGCTGACTGAGTACTTGCAATCAATAATGGACAGCAAAGAAAATTTTCCTTCTGTTTATTAACCTACACACATGGAGAAAGAGAAATAGCAGGGTTTGCTGAAGATAGTTGAACCCCAATTTCATAGGGCATAGCGGAAGGAATCCATTTTGGGATGTGTGTTGGAGACAATAATTTCTTCAGTAAATAATGAAATCAAATAGCAATGAGATAAATAGAAAAAAAGCCAAAGGATGCATTGGCTCAAGCAAAGACATTTAAATCACATGAGTAAGTCATAGGACAGACATTGTCTCGGCTCATGAAAGCAAGTGGAAAAATACAAATGAGATACGATCCTTTCAATGTTTCACAAAACCTCACACACCCCCAGTCAGCTGCACACTCCATAAATGGTTGATGAGGAGGTTGAAATTGGAATATGTTTGTGAATATGATTCTTCCTTTGGAAACTATTTTTAATATGTTCTTATTGATTTTAGAGAGAGAGGAAGAGAGGATAGAAAGATAGAAACATCGATGAGAGAGAGACATGGATTGGCTGCCTCCTACACTCCCCCTACTGGAGACCAAGCCCACAACCCAGGCATGTGCCCTGACTGGGAATGGAACTAGGGACCTCTTCGTTGATGGGCTGAACTCAACCGCCAAGCCACACCAAATGAGTTGCAAACTTTTTTTTTAATATAACTTAATGACTGTTCATATTTTCATTATCGAATGTCATGTTTCTGTCTATTGACAATGTAATTTTACATGCCAAGAACTAAGATGAGAAGAGGAAAGGCAAAATGGTAAGATAATTATTCCCCTCCCCCTCTTTTCTCCCCCACAGTGTAGAGTATTCTTTACTTTTTTTTTACATTCTAAACTAAAGGTATTGATTACAAAATTAGAGCCAGCAGGCATGGCTCAGTGGTTGAGCATCAACCTGTGAACCAGGAGATCATGGTTTAAGTCCCAGTCAGGGTGCATGCCGGGCTGCAGGCTTGATTCCCAGTGTGGGGTGTGCAAGAGGCAAGTGATTGATGATCCTCTCTCATCACTGATGTTTCTCTATCAACCTCTGTAATATATTAAAAAAAAAACAAACAAACATCAAAAAACTAAATATCAGCCCTTACTAGTTTGGCTAAAATATATATTTAAAAAAACACCTAGATATCAGCCTTGACTGGTTTGGCTCAGTGGATAGAGCATCGGCCTGCAAACTTAAAGGTCCCAGGTTCAATTCTGGTCAAGGGCATGTACCTTGGTTGCAGGCGCATCTCCAGTAGGGGATGTGCAAGAGGCAGCTGATTGATGTTTCTCTCTATCAGTGTTTCTAACTATCTATCCCTCTTCCTTCCTCTCTGTAAAAAAAAAAAAAATCAATAAAATATATTTAAAAAAAACACATAAAACTAGATATCAAACTTCTATGGTCCTTGCTTAATTTTGGATGTCTTCAGAGTATTTTCCCCCTTAAACAACCTAAGTAATTATTTCTCAAAAGGAACATATGCATTCAACTAACCTGTGCATTTAAAAAATGCACAGGCATCTCTCCAGTCGTTGTCACCATCCTTCAGATATCAACTTAGCTGCCCCAGTGACACGTGTCGTCTGCTTCCCTCCCACGAGGAGCACAAAGGCCCCACAAAGCCACCCCGGCCAGGACTCCTGTTTATTTTCCCTCTGACTCAGGAAGCAGCAGCCAGGAGTCGTGTCACACAGAGGTCCTAGCATCCATCAGAGACAAAATGTTCTTTCATGATGTACTTTCCTGATGGCGAAAACACCGAATTTGAACTGATCTATTTTGGTCTGTTTGGGATATAGATATTCCAGCAAATGCAGGAGGCCTGTGAGGTTCATAATAGAATTTATCATTCTCATCGTGGGGAATGTCTCTCTCTTTCCTCCCTCATGTTTATTCCTTGGCTGTTCTGCTCAGTGATTGTTAGCCAGCTATTCCACTTCATGTTGAGAGGCACTTACATATATGAGAAAAAGAGGGAGTGAACATTATTATTCATTTAAACCTCTAAAGATGATTTATTTTGTACCAAATTAGTTTTTCTCATAGCATCCTCTGCCTTCCTTATTTCCACCTAAATTGGAAGCAATATAGTATGTGATCATATATATAAATAAATAAATACCCTTTCTTGTTATTACCAATTTATAGAAATGATGGAATGCTTATTTGAACAGCTTCCACCTATAAAAGGTTTGTCATTGAAAACCCAGCTCAAAAAAATACACCTTGTGGAAAGTGTTAACATATTTTATATAGTTTAAATTATTATTTCTCTTCCAGTTGGCTTTTATAATTTATGTCTTATAATGCTGATTTGCTATTTTGTTATCACATTTGGATGTGATAACACTAAATTATATGTTCCTGGAAGGAATGGGCTCCAGTAGTCTTCATTTTTCCACTTAGGTATGTGTTTTCATTACCAAGCATGGAACCTGGCATTTAGTATGCATTCATTAAATATTTGTGTCTTTAGTGTTGAGACTACATTTTAGTTTTGAATCACATGAGCATTTTGCATGAGCTAGCAGATATTTTGATGACCATAGTACACTTATTAAACAAGTTGATATTGTCTATATTGGCAGGAAGGGTGATTTAGATAGACACATGTATCTGCATATCAAGGCAGTCACAGGGTACCACACCTACTAACATAAAGTTTGCAATCACCTATATATATAAAAGTCTAAGCAACCACCAGGGGGCAGATGCTCAACACAGGAGTGGAAACTACAGACATGGAAACATGGAACAGACTGTTGAATCTCAGAGGGAAGGGGGGAGGAAGAAGGGAAGAAGAAATGAACCAAAGCTCTTATATGCATACTAGAGGCCTAGTGCATGGATTCGTGCACCAGTGGGGATCAGACTGACATCCCCTGAGGGTCCTGGATTGTGAGTAGTTGTAGGCCAGTAGGCCATGCTAAGTTACCTCATGGATGCATGAATCCATGCACTGGATCTCTAGTCTATGTATAACTTGAAAGGCACCTTCTAGGTTGTTTTATTTATTTTTCTACTTATCTATTTCTTTATCTTTATTGTTGAGAGTATTACAGATACCTCCCACTTTCCCCCTATTGCCCTCCTCCACCTCATTCCCACCCTTCCCCAGGCCTTCACCACACTATTGTCTATGTCCCTGGGCTGTGAACGTAAGTCTTTTGGCGTTTCTTAAAGCTAAAAGATGGTTAAAGATCATGAGAAGGCATCTCTAAATAAAATAAAGAGGAATACAGTAAGTTAAAAAAAAAAGGGCATAGAAAGAGACTTTAGAATTTTTTGTTTCCAAGCCTTATGGGATGAAAGAATACCCATAAGACCTGCTATCTCTCCTTAAAGTGTATAAATTCATAAAATTAAAGTATACCAGTCAAATCAGAACCTTTGACTATCTCACACTGTCCATTTCTTTTATAAAATATAGCGATAACAGCAGGATCTCCCAGGATTACTTTGGAATATATACATATATCCACACACATATTTATTAATATGTCATATTGTATAGTGATGGAAGGTGTCAGATATTAATGGCCCACAGAGAGAAAAAAAAAATAATTTAACTCCAAGGACAAGCATTTCCTGTTTGGGAGTGAAAGGTAGTCTTCTTATCGTTTCCAAGAACAGTTTCTCCTGCCATGATAGAAGTTGAGCTCTGAGAGGTCAGGAAAAGGTCAGTCGTGCCCTTGACATGTTCCCTGAATGTCCTCATTGTGCAAGAAGTACCTGCCCAAAATGTGTGGAGGTTCCCAAGACATGGTGGTCTTTGTCTTCTGAATTATCCTGGTAACCTAGGGAGCTCTTGAAAACAACATGAGCTCCTGAATATTATAACAATATTTGGGTACCATGCCTATTCGATTTAATGGTGCAATTCTAGGCTTTTCTTAAAGGGCTTTCCCTTTATGGCCTATATAGTTTTAAAATGACAGAGACAATTATGCCCCTCTTGCTAATTGAAATGATGTCCGATCATATAGCCATTACTCATAATTATTTGTTTTAAAAAATAAATCCTCAGATACTTGGAATAATAACTATTTTTTTAATTTCTATACAAATCAAGTTTAATATCCAGTGGTTTTATATGCTGTGTAGGAACATTATGAATATGTATTTTTCCTAAGACTTACCTGACCATGCATTTGAGATGACATCACATAAAAATTTGATTTACATAGATACTTAAATTGATTTCCTAAACGTAATTAGGAATGATTTTTATGATGATCTTTTAAGAGGTTGTTGCATTTAAAAATATTTCTCATGGTATTACCAGACAGAGATTTAATGTTCAAGTGCTTGGAAAAAATGTCATCAACAGCTTCCAGACATTAAGCTAAACTATGTACTTTATTATCGCAGCGGTGGGAGGACTATCCCAGTATCAGTGGCTCTGCGTTTTATGTCTTGCATTTTCCCTTTTGCTCAGCATGCCCAAATGATACTCCTCCTACTATGGAGGATTATGGCAGGGAACGTCAAGAAATTAATTTTTAACACTTTAATGGCCAAAGTTGCATGAAAACAAATAATTTTATTAAGTATAATTTCCTTACTAAAGATTGGAACCAGCCGAAACTGGTTTGGCTCAGTGGTAGAGCATTGGACTGCGGACTGAAAGGTCCCGGGTTTGATTCCGGTCAAGGGCATGTACATTGGCTGCGGGCACATCCTCAGTTGGGGATGTGCAGGAGGCGGCTGGTCGATGTTTCTCTCTCATCTACAGTTCTGGCTCTCTATCTCTCTCCCTTCCTCTCTGTAAAAAATCAATAAAATATATTAAAAAAAAAGATTGGAATCATTTTTAAAAGAGATCAGAATTGATCTAATTCTAATTTCTAAAGATATGTAAAACTATTCTAGATACAAGAATATGAAAGTTCCATAATTTACTTGTGATACCAGCGAGCTATCTTAACTAACCAAACTTCAAGATAATTAAAAAACAACAACACATAATAATAGACTTATATCACTTGTAAGTATGTATACAAAATTTATCAGTAAATGTAGCAAAAGGGACATTACTTAAAAAAAACAACAACACACAAATAATAACAAAAACTGTCATGGAGAATTTTTAACTGTGGCCTTGAATTAATCATGCTACCCTCTCTTCGATTGAAGACAGAATATAACAAAGGTTTCTCATTGGCAGATTATATGAAGAGATGTGTAGGCCACTGACATAAGATGAAGTCTCTGGAGCATACAGGCAACTGATTCCTTGACATGTTCTTACACTCTACACAGTGCGCGCGCGTGTATGTGTGTACAAGTAATTTCAGAGAATTTGCAGAAAATAAATGAGCTTCAATAAAATGTCTCTTTGGAATTCCAACTTTATTTCTTCCATCCCCCTTATTAACTTTATTCTTTTGGTATCGATTGGTCAGGATATAAAAGAATTGTATTCTCTGGGGGGTTTAACAAAAAAATTAAATTAAATTGGGAGAGCAAAGGCCCAACTTTCAAAGTTCTGAGTTTTGTTTTAAATAGTGCATTAGATTGCAAATGAAAGCATCAGTGTAGTTGAATTTCAAAAGACTATAGGAGACTGCTGAATTCTTAAAAATAATGTATTACATCATTGGTATCATTATTTGGATGGTTTCTTGGGACCCTATTGCTGATCACATTGGGTAAAGGTTTATCAAGTTCTTGATAGTTTCAAAGAACCAGCTATTGGTTTAAGAGCTTGAACTCCAATAAGGGTTCAGCATGCCATTACTAAATTTTTAGGTGAATCGGGCAACATTCAAGAAGAAGAGAACAGCCACAAATATCTGAGAGTAAGCTCCTGTCAATAGTCTACAAGGGGTCCCAGAGTTGAAAGGAACATAATTCAGTCAATAAGAGGCATAAGCTCTGAAGAGGACGCTGGAGCTCCAGATGAAAAATCAGTAGACTGACACCCCGATTTCACTTTATGAGATTCTGAGCAGAGAATCCAGACAAACCAACCTCGTGTTACCAGATTTCTGACTCCCAGGACTGGGGGTGGAGGGGTCATAAATGGGTGATGTTTTAAGCCACTAAATTATGGCAATTGGTTATGCAGCAATAGAAAATGAAAAGAAAGACAAGGCAGTCCAGCTGGCATGGCTCAGGGGTTAGGCATTAGACCTATGGACCAAGGAGGTCACAGTTGGATTCCCTGTGAGGGCACATACCCAGGTTGTGGGCTCAATCCCCAGTAGGGGGTGTGCAAGAGACAGCTAGTCTATGATTCTCTCTGATCATTGACCTATCTATCTCTCTATTTTCCTTACTCTCTGAAATCAATAAAAAATATATATTTTTAAAAGAAAGACAATGTAAAACCATTATAACCAAGATAGTGTGATACTGGTATAAGGATAGACATATAGCTCAAGGAAGCAGAGAAGACAGTCTAGCAATATAAAAATATGTTTATATATACAAATCAATAATCAGATAACTTTCTAAACCAGTGCCCACACAATTCAATCAGTTCAGAAAAATTTGTTCAAGAAATGACACTGGGGACAATTTGATATCTGTATGTTGAATTAGTAACTTGACCCATACATAATTCCTTAGTCAAAAGCCTATTAGGGGTGACTGAAAGATTTAAACATACAGCTAAAATAATAGAGCTTATCGGAGAAAAGAAAGGGCAATTTCTCTGTGCCTCAGGATGGGCCAAGATTTCTCAGTGAGGATATCGAAAGCTTAACCCAGATGGCTTATCAAATCCTCTCATTATCAAGGATAGCTCTTCCCATTGACCCACTCTTCATTCAGGTATTCCATGACACGTTCATCAAACATAGTTTCACAGTTCACAGAATTTTTCCCCCCTCTGAACTCAGCTGTCACACATATTTTTCTCTTAAAAAGGTCCCCACACAAAACATGTAAACAAAAAAATGTCCAACCAGGCCCTGCGAGCTGCCAACAGCGGTAACAACACTGGATAGTCTATATTTCTGCCAAAGTAAAATATGAAAATGTGAGCACCTGTTTCCCGGCATCTTCCAGATGTAGACATTACAGATTATAGCCTTCAGAGCATCAGGCTCGTGTTAAAATGTTCTCTCTATGGAGCTTAATAAAATACATGAATGAAGTAGCATGAAAAATCGCTTTATATTAATGCTTCCAAGAATGTCTGGAAACCACCTATTATTCTGAGTTGGCAGGCATTTCTCCTACTAGATCATGATTTTTCTTTTCTTTTTTTTTTAAAAAAAATACTTTAAAACCTTCAGGAGTCTAGCTTTAGCTTCCTTGTGCTGTAGTTAATAGCTGGCAAAAGTTCAATGAATACATGTCTTTCCAAACACATATCCTGGATGATTTTTTTAAACCAGGTTCTGATTTTATTAAAGAATATGTAACGATTGAGGAAGAGTATATATTAGAATATATTCAAATTAAACCTGCTCCTTCTTGCTCTATGACCTTGGTGTAAGGACCTCATCAGTAAAAGAATGCAAAGTTTTCAGGGATGTTTTGTAGATTAGAAAAACTCCTGTCCAAGCATGTTTTAAATATGTGAGGCTTATATGGGTTGAGGCTCTTATGGTTTCTTGCTACTGTTAGGAAACTACTTTGAGTTTGAATACATTTATCAATGTTCTTTTTGTAGGACATAATCCATTAGATGGAAACAAGAAATACACAGAAAAGTAGTGAGATGAAAAATCCTTTGAAGATGAGCAATTTTCAGAAAGCTGTTTTTAAGAACCATGCAGGTTTTGCAATTATATTTAATTTCAGCAGAGGGGAGTCAAACTATGCTCCTCCCAAGATTAATATGAAGCGCATCCTTGAGCATTTTTAATCATGGAATCCTAAACGACCTTAGAGCAGAAACAAAGTTTAGCTAGACATTTTGCTACACATCAGCATTTTCTTCAAAGTTTGGAAATGCTTAGTATACAAATGCCATTCATGGACAGTCAGAGACTCTTTTGGGTCTATATAGAACATTCTCAGCATACTCAATACCTAACTGAGTTTCATGACAACAGCTCAAAAGGTTGGAAAGTCGTTTGGTTAGAGTGAATAAACATTACATAATTTTTTAGGAATATCTTACAAACCCAAGCAATATGTTTGTGTTAAATACCATCTAGGCCACAATAAAAGGCAACTAACAGCTACTATATTTGGGCAAGTTTGCATGGAATACCTTTATATATAAGTCAGATATATGTTCTCTCCAGAATAAAATATTTCACAGGGACATTTTTTTTTCTTGTTTGAAAAGAGAAAAAGGAATATGGATAAATGACAATCAACTTTAAGTAGGATTTACATTATTGTAGATCCTACGTTTAGAGCATATAATGTCTAAATCATGGTTTAACAAGTCTCCATGATATGTATTAGAAATGTGATTGCACTAAACACTGTTCTTAAATATATTTTCATTCAGAGAAGAAGAGAGATATGTCAATGATGAGAGAGAACCACTGATCAATTGCCTCCTGCACACCCTCTACTGGGATTGAGCCTGCAACCTGACCCAGAATTAAACCATGTACCCTGACCCAGAATTAAACCATGTATCCTGACCCAGAATTAAACCATGTACCCTGACCCAGAATTAAACAATGACCTCCTGGTTCATAGGTCGATGCTCAACCTCTAAGACAAAACCAGCTGGACAGAATCCTGTTTTCTAGAAATATGAAATGTTTTGGATTATAATGTGAGATGGACAAGCCTGGAATAAGCAGTGTGGCCTTTAATATTTGGAATTTGAATTAAGGGTTAAGAAATATAAGTATAAATCATAAAAATATATATACACATATTCATCACAAGATTTAGTTTCATCGAGGAGAAAGGAATTGAATATCACATTTTGGCAACATTTTCTAAATTGGCATATTATATGAATATTAAATTTGACATTCTCATAAAAGCTTGGATTTTTATTTATAACATGTCACTTCCTGATTGCTTTTTTAATACTTTGTCTCCATAATAATTTCTTTGCCCTGACAGATTTTACAGATGAAGTGTAAAAATCTTTCAAAAGATTGTGTGTGTTTTTTCCCTTTACTTAGCAAGGTGTTTATAGCTTGACCATGAGGCTGCAAAGTCACCTACTTCAGAGAAATCTTATCTCCTGGAATATATAAAGAAAATGCCCTAGAATCGTACTTTGCTAACTGCGGCTCGTGAGCCACATGTGACTCTGTGGCCCCTTGAGTGTGGCTCTTCCACAAAATACCATGGCCTGGGCGAGTCTATTTTGAAGAAGTGACATTAGAAGAGGTTTAAGTTTTAAAAATTCGGCTCTCAAAAGAAATTTCAATGGTTGTACTGTTGATATTTGGCTCTGTTGACTAATGAGTTTGCCAACCACTGCTCTAGACCTTCAAAGAACGCACTGTATTAGATTGATCTGTAGATGTATAATTGATTCCTAGTGTTCTCATATTGCTTTCTCTTGTACTAAGAAGATAAAAAAAATTATAAAATTGAAAAATCATCTAATGAAGTACCCCACAATATCTCTTAACATTTCAAGATAATTCATTCTACCTTTTCTCGTTGATTGATATGAGGAAGCTTAACCTTAACATTGGTTATAGTGAATAGTTTACTTTTTTTTTCAGCAGCTAAACTTATTAAAGAGTTTTTATATTGCACCTCTATAATCTCCTCAGTTAAACTCATTGGTCTTTGTAACAACCTTTAGAGAAGCATCATCCTCCCATGTTTGAAAAGAGAAAAGTATCTGAAGACAGCATACATGCTTTCCCATGTCTGTGTGCATGCTAACATATGTTTTACAAGGTTAAGAACCACTGATAGCTCTTTTTTGTGTGTGAGCTATGACCATATGCTTTTTCTGGAACAGAAACATTCACATGGCTCTTTATAGCACTCTCTCAGTAGCCCATGAATTTAATGTAAATCTGTTCTTTTTATTAATGTTATAACTGGAGGGAAAGAGAATGTACAAAAATTCAGGAGGAAAGCAGTCATTTAAAATCACCACATGTCTTAAGTATGAAAAATGGGTTAATTGCCATAGTAATGCACTTTACTTGATTTCAAGTAGATAACTTCGGTAGCTCAGATACAAATAGCTTTAAATTATGAAAATAGACATGCAGGAAAACGCTCTATGAATGAAAACAGTCATCATGTAGAAAAAATGTACTTTTTGATATGTAAAAGCTCTGAAGTCATGCAAAGGTGCACTACCATAAAGATTTAAGAATCAAGGTTGTGCCGAAACGGGTTTGGCTCAATGGATAGAGCTTCGGCCTGCAGACTGAGGGTTCCCAGGTTTGATTCCGGTCAAGGCATATACCTTGGTTGCGGGCACATCCCCGGTGGGAGATGTGCAAGAGGCAGCTGATAGATGATTATCTCTCTTTGATTTTTCTCTATGTCCCTCTCTCTTCTTCTCTGTAAAAAAAAATAAAAACAATAAAATATATTTTTTAAAAATAAAAAAAGAATCAAAGATGTGCCCTAACTGCTTTGGCTCAGTGGACAGAGCGTCCAGCATGTGGACTGAAAGGTCCCAGGTTCTATTTCTGTCAAGGGCATGTACCTTGGCTGTGGGCACATCCCCAGTGTGGGATGTGTAGGAGGCAGCTGATGGATGTTTCTCTCTCATAAATGTTTCTAATTCTCTATCCCTCTCCCTTCCTCTCTGTAAAAATTAATAAGATATATTTTTGAAATTAAAAAATAATAAAAAAAGAATCAAAGATGGGTCCCTTAGGAACAGTTACAAAGCCCATTTACAAAACGGTGTTAAATAAACAAAGAAGGAAATGAACCTAAGAAAGGAGAATTCCATAGATCAGAATTGCCTCCACCTACCCTTTTAATGAGTGCCCTTCCATTAATTTTCTGTGCCTATGAGATTATCGTATTTTACACAGAAAGGAGGCATCCTGCTGAAAACAAATCAGTTTCACTAAAAGAGTGATGTTGATAGGAAGCCAGGAAGGCTGGTCAACAACCTTAATTGCTCTAACCACTCACCCTTTAGTGGAGACATTGTTAGCTGAAGCAGCCCTCCCCCCCTTGTTTGTCCCCTGTAAGTTTCTATTATTTCCTGCCTAAGGGCTAATGTAAATTTCTGTTTATGTTGCCTAAGATGTTTTCCCCAAAGCCTCCATAAAAGGGATAACAGGGCCAGAGCAGGGAGTAGTTCTCCCACTAGAATTGG
This sequence comes from Pipistrellus nathusii, assembly GCA_963693515.1. Lineage (NCBI taxonomy): Eukaryota > Metazoa > Chordata > Mammalia > Chiroptera > Vespertilionidae > Pipistrellus > Pipistrellus nathusii. The sequence goes on from OY882877.1 coordinate 6,725,009, forward strand.
ACCACCACCTGGCCTCCTTTATCGCCAAATTGAATTTCTTCAAGTCTCCAGTGTTTTCATTTGTGTGCGGCCTTTCTCCAGAACCCGAACCCTGAACTGGAACTCTTTTCACGCTGGCCATGAAAGAGATTATTATAGCATCCGTTATCTCTAGGAACTCCCCTTCTTCAAGTTCACCAAAAACAAGGAGTCCTAAGAAGTCATCTTCTTTTGTATTTTGCAGATGTGCAAATGCTAAGTCATGATAGTCTTAATAGAGAGGCAATTTCAAACAGGTTTATTTCATGACATGTCCACCCAGAAGTTCTCTCCCGGTGCAATTTCCTCAGCTCTCCTCTCCTGGAGATGCACATCCTCTCTCAGTGGTGGCTCGAATGTGTTTTCATAAAAGGGCACTTAGGCCAGCTTGGGAAATTGCTCTGATAATTGCCAAAATATTTGACCACTTAACATCTCTTGATGAAATTACACTAATCGCATTTCTCACTGCCTCCGCTCTGTCACTCTCCCAATTAGGCCCTGCTCTGTGATCTTTCACTGAGACCAAAGTGAAAATGGAACTACACAGGCAACAGAGCATCTCTCCTTTCTCCCAGGAGGTACCGTGTAAGAGCTTAGTAAGGGATGGGAGAGAAACACGAATTCTCGTCTGACAATCATAGGCAATCTGAAGCTGCCTCTGCTTTTCTCAGCATTCCTAGCCAATTTAGAAACAAGGAGGAACACAAGCATACAGGAAAAAAAAATCTATTCTGTTTTAGAATAGAAGGATTTTGGTGTAAATCAGACTCGCACACATCCCCAGGGATTTTGGGCAATTTATCCAACTCCATATATACCTGGCTTCCGTGTCTGAAAGATGGAGTTCAAAGTCTACATTAGAAAAGTGTTTTGAATATGAGAATGAAATTTGTCCCTCAAGGATGGCTCAAGTAGGTCAGCTATCTCAACATCCCCACCCATTCTAGGCACATTAACCCCATCTTGGAATAACATACTGACCAGTTTTTTTTATTAATACTCTTCCCAAATTATGAGATTATATTTTGTCTTACAAAGTTGAATTTGCCAGTAGGCATCTACTCTCATGAGAAAAACACTAACATAACTCTAGTGTCTAGCATTTAGAAGACTGCCAATCATATTTCCTTAGTAGCTGGAAATATATAAAGAAACTAATTAGAATTATGAGAAAAATATGTAAGTAAAATTATTATAAAATTATGAATAAGCAGTGTTATAAGAATCTTAAGATCACCACGTGAATGCATTTGGCAGCTAAAAGTATTTGATAAAGTAAGATACAAGATGTATTGTTTTATAGTGAGTGTTAACAATTTAGAGATATTTTACTTTTAAAATATCCTTAAAATATCCCATAATTCAATATGCCTTTATTATGTTGGGGATTATGATAATATCATTTCCTGTTCTAAATGAACAATGATGCTTTATACATTTTTAATAAACCATTTGTGATTATTTTATCCTAAAGAATGAGAAAAAGTTAACATAATTATCATTCTGATCAGATAGCTTTTGACAGAGATTATATTATGATTTTCTTCCTTTGGGAAGGAAAAGCAATATTAAATCAGGGGCATGTTTTGTTTTAAAACATACCATAGTAATAGGGAGCGTATAGGTGGATGTAGGAGAGCAAAGTAGGAAGGGAATGGAGGACTCTGAAATAGTGTCAACAATAACAAATAAAGTAAAAAAATAAGTTAAGGAAGAAAATCAAAATAACCCACATGTCTTAATTAGATATATTACTCTTATTACCTATATTTTAAAATATATTTTATTGATTTTTTACAAAGAGGAAGAGAGAGGGATAGAGAGTTAGAAACATTGATGAGAGAGAATCATGGATCAGCTGCCTCTTACACACCCCCTACTGGGGATGTGCCCGCAACCAAGGTACATGCCCTTGTCCGAAATCGAACCCGGGACCTTTCAGTCTGCAGGCCGACGCTCTATCCACTGAGCCAAACCGGTCCCGGCTAAAGTGCTCTATTTTTGTTTCATTGCCATTAATAACAAATATAATACTTTTAGTTGCAAATAATTGCCATTGCACATTCACCTAATTATAATATTGGTATATAATTATTGATTAATTTGTGTATTAATTTTTGACCTATATAAAATACAAAGTAACTATTTCAAACTGTTTAGTCTATCAATATAATGCAAATGCATAAAACAACTCATGCCCAGTTGCTGACTCAATTCCCAGTAGGGGTTGTGCAGGAGGCAGCAGATAAATGATTCTCTCTTATCACTGATGTTTCTATCTCTCCCCACTCCCTTCCTCTCTGAAATCAATAAAAAATAGATTTTAAGAAAAGAACATGAATGATATACATTTTATGTATATAAATATTTACATTTGAAGTTTCTCAGACAAAGCTTGCCACAAAGAAATTGTATTTTCAAACATTCACATAGCACACAGATCACTAGATTAATTTCCTTTCTTCAATTAGCAAGTTATCAGACTGAAGCTTTTGCAGTAACAATTATAACTCCCCAGAACATGACGTGTCAGGCCTTCATATATGTTATCAACATCCATTAATTACCAGCGGGCTAGTTTCATACCTACTGTCATTATGACAGTAAATTATGTCACAGTCTGTTCCAGCTCTACAAGATTACTGGTTCCTAATTATTGCTTGAACAACTTAGCAGGAAAGTAATTAAGTAAAGGAAACAAAAATAAGAGTATCACTAAAGGCTTTGAGGAATGTATTGTACAGTGGAAGGATAACGGGGAGATATGAAAAGTCAGGGTCTGATCAGAAGAAAGTAAAGACAAAGTAGATATAATTGGATCTGGAGTATAATTAAACAATAGGATGGGCATTAGAAAGATATAGGAAATAGAATTACTCAAACTTTTTAGCTAGCTGTTTTGGGGGACTGGTCAGGAAGATGCTTATGTTATTTCAAGTTTCTAATTGGTGAAACTGAATGGATATTAATGTGCCTGTGACATTCAGTAATGTTATTCCATTACATATTATTAAGTAGAATGTGTTGAATTGTCATTAATCCATAAAATAGCTCATGAATAAAGAAAAAAAAACAAGATCTACATAGGATGGATCATAGACAAAACTATGTTCCCATTTACCTAATTAAGTACAACACAAAACAAAACAAAAACAGTTGAAATAGCAGCAGGAAAATATAGCATCTTAGCACAGAAATAGCCTTCTATAATTCAATTTAGGCTTATAATATGTGCTTTTATTGTAATACTGGAGGCCCGGTGCACAAAATTCCTGCAAGAGTAGGCCTTCCTTCCCCTGGCTGCCGGCACCCTACTTCCCTCTGGCACCCAGGACCAGGGCTTCCCTTGCAATCCGGCTTCATCCAGAAGTTGGTCCGGTCTAATTAGCATATTTGCTTGTATTATAATAGATAATACATGGTTAATTGACACTGTAGTTAAAGGACTTTTTTAAAGACTTGGCTGTGATATGAAGTTATAAGAGCAGAAAGTGAGGTTGGAGAGAACTAAGCCCTAGGGAATCTTCTCCAAAAACAGACTTTTGGTGAAGATTCAGAAAAATTGGGTGAAATAAAAGAATATTGAAAAAGAAAACTTTTCAATCACAAAGTTTTACTTGGGTAATAAAAGAAGTACATTTGACATTTTCTTGGCTAAAACTTTGATAAGCAGTAGGTGTTTCTGTGGAAACCTATTTACAGCAAAGCTCTATATTTGAAAAAAAAATAGGAACAAGATGTTCTTATTAGATCTCTTCTCCTTTCTTAATATCTCTATAATAAAAAGAGTTATTGGTGACTCATATAAAATAGATTCATTTCATCCTTTAATTATGTTTTAAGCAGTTCACTAATAAATGCACACAAGATAAATGTACACCCATAAGAAATATTACAAAATGCAACAGAAGGAGTTCAAATTTTAATCTATGTTACTTCCCAATATCCTGGTAAATAGAAAACTGTTTCACACAGATAGTTGGTGTCATATTTTTATTTAACTCTAGTTTAATGCTTATTTATTTTACACAGTTATATCTATATACAATTGAATGTACAGGCCGTTAGGTGTAAAATTCAATGTGTCTTGACTAACTTAAACTAGCCTGCAACCAAAGATATATTCAACATAAAGAACATATATCTCAGAAAGCCTTATTGTACTCTTTATTTTCTATCATCCAGAGGCCAATTGCTCTAATTTCTATTAGATCTTGCTTACCCATCAACTTGACAATAAGTAGGATGATGAAGCACAAATTCTTTTTTTAAATAAATCTTTATTGTTCAGATTATTATACATGTTCCTCTCTCCCCCGCATAGCTCCCTCCACCTGATTCCCCACCTCACCCCATGCCCTTATCCCCTGCCATTATCTTCATCCATAAGTATAATATTCTTGTCCAATCTCTTCCTGTAACCCTTCTCCCTGAGAATTATGCCTTATAAAATAATCAATATTGTTTGAAGTAGTAGATTGTGTAATATATAAAAAATATATTTACTCCCTCAATTGTGACAGATACTAGTATTCCTTTTTATTTTGCAATTTCTTAAGTCTCTCTTTTAGTATGCATAGTGTTGGAATTTTCAAGTGATTTTACTGCATCTATTGAGAAGAATAGAAGACTTTCTCTGTCTAAATTAAAAAAGTGACTTTCATGGATTGATTTAATTTTAAATACTGAATGAATTCCGTATTTCTGGTACAAATCATACCTGGTTATGTTGTAGAGTTGACATTTTAACAATGAAGATGTTAGTGGTGCCAATGCCCATGCAGTCAAAAATCTGCATATACTTTTGACTTCCTAAAAATGTAGTTATACCTTAGTGCCCATAAAGTTTTAGTTCCATGAATATTCAAATCCACGGAGACTCGAATTCCTTATAGAAAATGGCATAGATCAACTCAAACAGTGGGTCATATGCATCCTTGGACTCCCAATGATAAATAGAAAACCAGCAAAGAGCACAGGTATTTATTTTTAAGAATCCATGTATAAGTGAACCCTCACAGTTCAAACTTGTGTTTGAAGGGTCAAATGTATTATATTATGCTGAATTCAAGCAAATGTACATGAAGTAATTTCTATTGTACATAAACTATTCAAGAAATTAGAAAAGGAAGGACTATTTTCTACTTCATTCCATAATATCAGCATCCTTTGGATACCAAAATTGTGTTGCTTGAATACTAGTTTGGGGTCATTTTGTTGAAGCAAAAAATAGGGAACCATGATAATTAATTCATCCTACTTTTTATTTCTCATTCAGGGATCTCAACCATGTTATGTGTGTGCTAGATCTTATGACCCCAATTTCCCTTAACCAAGTCTGAAATGTGGCATGTATTTAATAACATCTGGGATTTGTATTTTGAGAAATACAACCACATTATTGCGAGGGGAGACCACAGATGTGTAGGACTCCGGATACATTTGCATATTTTACTTGAATATTTTATTACCTTTTGAAGAAAATGTTAGAATTATATAGTCTGGAGAACCTATGTTATGTGTCCAACATGAATTCTGTTGTTAGATGAATTATTTATAACAGAAACGAAGAAACTTAATTGACAAAACAGAGAAGTTATAAAAAGTAAGTAATTCATAGGAAGCCAGCAAGTTTATCTCTAATTATCATTTTTGATGGTGAAGTACTTCCTGTCTACAGCAAAGCTAGTCATTTTCTATAAATAATTTTCTATTTACCAGGATATTTGGTTTTATTTAGCAAATTTCTTAATTATTGAAATATGTGGATATAGGATGGAGATTTTCTTTTTTTAAAAATATAATTTTAGTGATTTTTTACAGAGAGGAAGAGAGAGGGATAGAGAGCTAGAAACATCAGTGAGAGAGAAACATCAATCAGCTGCCTCCTGCACATCCCCCACTGGGGATGTGCCTAAAACCAAGGTGCATGCCCTTGACCAGAATCGAACCTGGGACCTTTCAGTTTGCAGGCCTATACTCTCTCCACTGAGCCAAACCAGTTTCGGCAGGATAGAGATTTTCTTTTACTCTCTTTCGTTGGAGTACACTTACTACACTTTATTATTATTCTAATATTATTTAACATGAAGTCTAAGATGAAACTAATCCCCAGTATATGCTCTGAAAAGGAAGGAAAACTCATCTTGATTATTCTGTTCAAGCACACTGCCATATTTGTAGGGACCAATGCCAAGGTCATGGGTGGTCCCTTTTCACATTATATGGCATAGTCCTGTCTCTCCGCTAGGACATCATTCTCCCCATGCCTGGTATTTTTACACATCCAGGCTCTGACCATCCTCAATGCTAGAGACAGTGTCTTCATGTGGGCGAGTGAACAGATTTATTTATATAACATCTGAGATGTTCCAGGCCAACTCTCCTTGGCTTATATTCCAGGGGTTTCCTTCCTTATGAGCAAAGTGTGTGCAAGTTTGTCAGAAGTCTCTGCTAAGGTAGCAGGTCTCATAGCTGAGTATTCCTCATTCCTCATTGGTGACATCATTGGTGGGCTTAGCGTCCACCTAGGTGCACTCTGTATTATCCTCAGGGCGATTGGGGGACAAGATAATCTAATGTGAAAATGAAGTTCATATTCTCTATTGGTTGGGAAGTTAGCTCATTTGGAAATTAGAACATATAGACAGGCAGATTTTATCCAGACAATATGTCTGTAATAGCCCGTCAATTTGGAATTAAACTCGTAAATCTCAAATACATTTTATATGATTGAAGAGGTCAATATTATTAAACAGCCAGTCACATCAATAATAAAATATCTTGCATATACAATGTATATCCTAATATCTATATGATTTTTGTTAATTAAAAAAAGAATTATTCACTGAGTTTCTGTTGTGTTTTGGAGTATTTTTCTTTACACAAAAATAATACCTACATTGCAATACTTGGTCTAAAAGTAAAACTTGAATGGGAGGGAATCAATGACATTAACAAGTTACATTACTCATTATTATTACCGATCAATTATCTAGACTGTGACACCTTCTAGATAACTACACAGAATTACCTATAGATTGCTTTTGGGAGCATGAAACATTAGCTATGTCAACTTAAATCGTCATATGGGAAACTTCATTTGGTTTCAGAATTCGTTCTATTGAAAGTGTTTAGAACATGCTCTTTTTCTGCAAAGGAAACCAAACTGCAATTAAAATTCCACATTGATGCTCAGTGTCACGGAGGCCAAGCAGCTTTCCTCCCTTTCTGCACAAGCTGCATGATGGGACTTTTCTTCTTCATTCTGAACTGTAAGCCTTGCTTTTATTCCCACAGTGATGGCTTTACTCCAATTACGAGGGAAGTAAATGGGTTCGGAATTATAATTGCATAATTTTGTGAAAGTAGGACACTGATAATCCTTCAGCTAAGGGAGGGAGAAATAGGAAACTGACATTTTGAGGGGAAAATCAGGACTTATGATGGTAATAAAAGATTTGCAGACCAAATACAAACACAACACACACACACACAAAAAGTAGTATCCGAACTGATGGTGTTGATTAGGACAGTATATTGCCTTCCACTGTTCAGCTCCCAGTACTGCTCTTAGAGCTGATTCTCACAGGGCCAGTAGCTCTCTAAAGGAGAAAGGGACCATGGGCCAAGGTTCTAAAGATGCAGGTCATCTTTAGAAGCTGGAAAGTGTTGGAGAAACACTGAATGACCAACAAGACTCCAGTGAAGAGTGGCCAAACCCTAACAGTGAAGAACTTTTGCATGAGGTGCTATCGAGAGAGAAGAGGGATCAACATTCAGAAAGAGATCCATGACACACAGAGGTTTCATATATCTATTATCTGAGTTGACCACTGCAAAGCCAGTGAAGCACAAAGAACGTGTATTTTATTACTACACAATAAGAGGGTGTTCTATTTCGCTTGTGGTCAAGTTCAGAGAGATTCAATGTTTCTCCAGCACTAATAATAACTTCAATAGGTGCATAGCTTAGGACCATAGTCTTTGAGCAGTCTTCCTACAGATTATGGCCCAAATTCTAATTTATAAATGTTTTATGGCTTCAGCTGAAGAAGTAACATCTATTTATTGGTCAATGTATTGTAATTTTAATGAAACGATAATTGTTCTTTGTTACAGAACAACAGTTTGTGAATACCTAACTTTCATTACTATTTCTTTGACTAACACTACAGGGGCTACTCTTCTTAAGTTGGGAGGATATGATTTTGATTTAGGAGTTATTAAGTTTGAGATACACACAAGGGGAGGTGTTAAGGGGGTATTTATATTCAGGAGTTTGAATTTTAATGAAGAAATTAACATAAATGTGGTTTTAAGTCCAGAAGATATTATGAATCACTAATAAAGTCTTGCTAGAATAGAAACACTGGCCCATTTAAAACTCACACATGAGAAGAGACTAAAATAAATCAGCAAAGAGGAATACAGACACAGAGAACATCCAACTCAACATCAGAAGAACTAAGAAATAAATAGAGAAGTACAGATACAGGAAAAATGTTTTCCATAGGAAGAGTGTTAAGGTTGAGTATCATCTATTGAAAACAGCAAACTCAGAGGTAAAAGTTAACAATGAAGAACATCTGTTTTGTTGAAAGCAGTGTTTACCTCGATTGAGGGGGAAAATGGTAAAGAGGAATTGAAACAAAGGACATACTCTTATTTTGAGACACCCATAGGAATGAGAAATACTGCTGACAAGAAAAAAAATGAGATCTACAGCAGAAAAGAAAGAAGTGGTCTTAACTAACATTCCTCATTGGAAATACCTAAGCAAAAGAACAAAGAATGCAAACACAGGTGCATCTAGCAAGGTAAGCATGGTGGCAGGGGTATCGGGAAATTTCCTCATTGCTTCTTCTCAAATAAATAGAAAAAACTGAATGTTGTGATGAAAAAGAGATATTTCAAATTTCAAGAGCCAGGAGATGGTCTCTAATAAATTGATTCAACCTTAATGGAGACTATTCTTTCATTTGAACTTCAATGTTTGGAATCTCTTGCTTTGAATGGAAAGGAAACCAATGCAATAAGCCTACTTATTAGTAGATTTATTAGGATATCAGTGCTTGAGAATTAAAAATACTTATAAAACAAGAGCCATCCAAGGAGATGAACTGGTTTAAGTAAGTGTCCTGCACAGCAGAGAGCATATTTCGTTAAAGAACTGAATTTTATTCAGATAATCCAGCAGAGCTAGAAGGCAAGAACATGGTGTGGGGAGAGACAGCAATGGAGTTCTGTCTGGGGACGGAACCCTGGAAATCAGGTGAAGGGAAGCAGCCTTGATGGCAAACACTAAAGATAGGCATTGGAGCATTTCACAGCCAGCAGCTGATCAATTCCCAGTTAACAGGTTTAGTAAAAACAGGAGATGCCTGTACACCACTGAGAGGTAATTTATCTGTCAATCAGGTGATAGACAGAGCTAATCTGCAAAACACATTTGTGAGAGAGAATAGTCTGAAGAGAGATGAATAAGGTGGGAATGTCAGGAATCAGTGAGAATTTCAAATGCAGAATGAAAGAAAAGAAAATATCACCGAAACCGGTTTGGCTCAGTGGATAGAGCATCAGCCTGTGGACTGACCAATTCTGGTCAAGGGCATGTACCTTGGTTGCGGGCACATCCCCAGTGGAGAGTGTGCAAGAGGCAGCTGATTGCTGTTTCTCTCTCATCGATGTTTCTAACTCTCTATCTCTCTCTCTTCCTCTCTGTAAAAAATCAATAAAATATATTTTTTAAAAGGAAATATCAAGGGTATATTCCTAAAACATATTAGATGGTGCCCCATAAGTATTGGAAATGTTATTTCCATACAATTAACACATTTCTGGAATGAGAAGCATGATATATTTCACTAGAAATTAACAGCATTCTCAAATACCCCTAACACGTATATAATTGTTTGTAAATGTATAGTTAAGAGATATGTGGCATAAAGTCATCAAAGCTTTGATTCAGATATTAAATGTGCAGATGGTTAAAGTAGAGGCTGGTCAAAGAAATCCAATTGTAATGAATTCATACTGCTATGGATCTAAATCTACAGGATAATGTCCACTAGTAAAGGAAGGACAATAGATACTTTTGATGAATCAGAACCTTCAGAAATCATTGTTATAACCCAAAAAATCTTGCCTGGCCAGCATGGCTCAGTGGTTGAGAGTTAACCTATGAAGGTCTCATTTTGATTCCCAGTCAGGGCACATGTCAGGGTTGCTGGCTCAATCCCCAGTAGTGGGTGTGCAGGAGGCAGACGATCAATGATTCTATCTTCCTCTCTCTCTCCCTTTCCCTTTCCTTCTCCATCTCCCTCTTCATCGCCCTCTCCCTCTCCATCTCCCTGTCCATCTCCTTCTCTTCCTCTCTCTACAAACCTGCACATATGTCCTGACTGGGAATCGAACTGTGACCTCCTCATTCAAAGGTCGATGCTCAACCACTGAGCCACATCAGCTGAGCTCTAGTGTTATTTTTGATTGAACATTCTACAATGAATTGGGCAGCTTCACACAAACACACACACACACACACACACACACACACACACACAATCACACACAATCACACACACATACACACAATCTCACCTGGACCAAATGTCAAAAGTGCTGAGGTTGAAAGCTCCAGAATTGAAAGTGCTACATGGTTGTGAAAACATCTAGACTTAATGGACATGCTTTACATTAAGATGTCTACTGTCCACAATTTCCTTTAGCAACAGGGTCTCTTGGTGTGATGCATTTCAGGTTGCTCACAGTTATGTGTACTGTACTAGTTCACTTCTGAGACTAAACTACACTGTTCATTGGATTTCTTTGACCAGCTTGTACTTTAATCATCTGCACATTTAATAACTGAATCAAAGGTTTGACAACTTTATGTAGTGGGAAGGTGCATCTAATTCCAGGTGACAAATTGTAAATGGTTTTATGTGCTATTTTTCTCCCATGTTGATATATTTTCATCTTGGATCATTACTTTCCACAACCACAACACATCTTGGCTTTTTCATGCATCCCTAATGAAGACAATTAAAATCCTTGGTATACATTATATGGATGGGATCTCTTTTTAATTGTTCATTGTTTGCTTTCATAGTGATCAGTTATATTCAATGAGCCTTGACATTAAAGAGCAGCTTGACACTCCATGTTTTAATTTATAAATTCAGGGGATCCTGACTATTATTAAAGGGTCAATCAAAGAGTTGGAATCTACTGAACCAAATAAACTGATGATCAAAAACAAACCCAGAGTCATAGAAGCAGGAACAGACTGTTGAACCTCAGAGGGACGGCAGGGGACAGTGGGTGGGAAGAGATCAATCAATGAACTTATGTGCATATATGCATCATCCATGGACACAGACAATGGGGCAATAAGGGCCAGGGTGTGGGGTGTGAGTGAGCTGGAAGAGGTTAATGAGCTTTAAAAGAGGACCTGTGCAATATTTTCAACAACAAAGATTAAAAAAACAAAAAAAGAGTTGAAAATCTGGTGATAGTCAACAAAGGGTATTATAAAGAAAATAATATTTCAAATAGCTTCAGAGAAAACTTACCAAATTAAAAGGGCCTTCTTTGGTCTCAGAAAGCATGACAAGGAACTCAATAAAAAAATTATTGTCTTCTATTTTTCTAAAATAAATTATCTGACATCTTTTAAGATTTTATGTTTCCTAAGTAACACAAGTTGCTCAAATGCCTCCATGGAGTAATTATTTAAACCTATATCAACTGCCCTAGCCAGTTTGGCTCACTGGATAGAGCACTGGCCTGTAGACTGAAGGATCTGGGTTTGATTCTGGTCAAGGGCACATCCCTGGGTTGTGGGCTTGATCCCCAGTAGGGGGTGTGCAGGAGGCAGCCAATCAATGATTCTCTCTCATCGTTCATGTTCTGGTCTCTCTCTCTCCCTCTTCTTTCCTCTATGAAATCAATAAAAATATATTTTAAAAAATAAAAAATAAACCTACATCAGTTGAGTATAAGAGAAGAAACAATACAAGTGAGATAATAATGAACAACTGTCCCTGACCTTAATATTAACATTATTAAAGAGCAGTGAGGAATGTGGCAGCTAAAACAGCATGACATTTGAAAGCAGGGGGTCAATTGCTGCCAGGTGGTGACAGATCTGACATTTCAGAAAAACAACTTATCCAGGTATCTACCTACACTCTCTTGATTTTATATGTTGACCATTAAATACCCAGTAAATTGAAACTGCAAGGTCAAATAAAACATCAACTAGCTGCATTTGGCCAATACATTTTATTTTTCTTTCTTCCTTTTGTCTTAATAGATTTTCAGACGGGTGCCCAATTTAGAAGACAAGTCCAAAATATTAAATTTTACATTTATCTCTCTATATAAGAAAGGGATTCAGCTTTGCTGATTCTGGTAGTTAATTTTAGGTCAAGTTGACTGGACCACAGTGCTCAGATATTTGAGCAAATATTATTTTGAGGGCTTTTGGATAAGATTAAAATTAAATTGAGTAAAGCAGACTGCCCTCCATAATGTGGATGGGCCTCATCCAATCATTTGATGGTTTTAAAAGACCAAAGACAAATCTCTTGGGGGCAAGAAGGAATTCTGCCAAGAGATGGCTTTTGGATTGCTAACAATGCTCAGTCCTAAGTGAATGTGGTTAAGATGGGGGAATTTTCCTTTTTGGCCTAGACCCCATACCTGTTGAATGGATGTATCATGTTGAGAACATTGGGGCCCTGATTATTCTTGGCCCAGCTCCTGAAGGTCCCACACCAGGAGAAGCAATGAGAAAGGACTTCAGATAGCTCCACCCATACATATAATCTTTTGGGCAGAAAATCATAAGGAAATTACACAAAAAAATGATTATCTACCTAATAAAAGAGCAACATGCTAATTGACCATACCTTCACGATCCCCACCAGACAATCAGGAGTAGATATGCAAATTAACCCAACAAAATGGTGGGTTAATTTGCATACATGGGCCATGTCAAATCAAGGAACCAATTTTTATCCCAAAGTTTTCTAACCCTGAGCAAGTTTTAGTTTCAGTTGTTTAGTTTAGGGGTGTGCAAGTTTGTGACTTTCACACATATTGAATGCTTTAAACTCAATTTGTTTTAGAAGAATGATATACACATTCATTTCCACATGACCAACACTGCCAAACTCATTATTCTGTCATTATGATGTATGGATCTTGCATCTTGGTCTTATTGAATATTTCTTTTTACCTAATCAGAATCTGATGATAATTAATATGGTATCTAGATGTCTCATCTGCCTGGAGATAAGGGATTGAGCCCACATAGCTGATTTCATTCTTCAGAACATGTGGTTAATTTATCATTTTGGCACAAACATTCAAACTTTTTAAGATTGGTTATTGTGATGATTATTGCCATTAATTAGACCTTCATTATTTTTTTGTTATATCTATTAATATGTATCTGATTAATTTTATTTGACCCACTTCTATGCATTAGGAACCATCTGCCAAAAATACATAATCACGTATGTATATTTTACTTCCTTACTCATTTTCACAAATATTAAACATAGGCTATCACCTTTACTTTTATTTGGTATGAAATTACCATTTGATATTCTTGTGTTACACCTTTGAATTTTTTGCACATTATTCTGACTTAAGGAACTTACAAAAAATGTTTTTAACTAAATGTAGCTACTTCTACAATAATGAATTTCAATTGCTTTCTTTCTCATAAACAGAATTTGGGACACGTGTAGATGCTTCAGACACATACTGCTTTTTGCAAGCTAAAATAGTGGACTAATCTATAGCCAGTTTGGCTCAGTGAATAGAGTGTCAGCCTTGGACTAAAAGGGCCCAGGTTCAATTCTGGCCAAGGGCACATAATTTGGTTGCAGGCGCCATCCCTGGCCTTGGTCCTGGTGCCCATGGGAAGCAACCAATCAATGTGTCTCTCACACATCTATGATTCTCTCTTTCTCCTTCTCCTCTTCTTCCTCCTCCTCCTCCCTTCCACTCTATTATAACAGTTAAGATGAAATGTTCTAATAAACTTGGTAAATATTTCTACTGTGCAGACAAAAGAGAAACATAATGGGATATACTCTGAAGCCGAAGGTCATATGACATGGTAATATGTACTAGTACATGATATTGAAAGGTGTCCAGACCTGAAATATCATTGCTGACATGTACACATAAGGAACTGATTGACATTGAAATTAGGACTCAAAAGAACTGTTGGCCCAGAAAGAAACTCACTACAGACTGATTCATTTGCCTCTCAGCATAACCATTATTGCTTGTCTCAGTTTTGGTTCTTATAAATATATTTCTAGTATCACATGATCTCACTCATCTAGGGGAAATAATGAACAACATAAATTGATGAACAAAAAACAGACCTGGAGACAGGGAAGCATCAATCAGACTGTCAAATTTTAGAGGGAAGGTAGGAGAGGGTGGGGGGAAGGGGAAGAGATCAACCAAAGGACTTGTATACATGCATATAAGCCTAACCAGTGGACACGAACAACAGGGAGGTGGGGGCATGCATGGGGAAGGGTTTGAGATGGGAATGGGAGGGAAATGAGGACAAATATGTGATAACTTAATCAATAAAGAATTTAAACAAAAGAAAGAAGGTGTGGTCTAAGGAAAGGAGACAGCAAAGGAACCATGATGGGACATTTAGCAGGAAGTCAGCAGATTAGCAGAACTTTAAAATATATACTTCAGAAAACATAGGTGAAAGTTATTGTATGGTTATGCCATGTACCAATTAACTGTTATCTGAAATAATGCATGGTGTACCCACATGTAGACTTTTAGAAATAATAGGTTGATATAATCTGTAGAGTTAGTTATTATGACAAGTTTAATAGAACATTTTATTTTTTCATATCAATTTCAATCATTATATTAAATTAGGACTCTTCAATTATATCTATACATATTCTTGAATAAAATATAATTATAAATCGCCTACTAGAATTGACTTTAAAGAATCATTCATTTAAGTTTGTTTGGTAACATGCTCTAATTCCTATTATCTTTGTTTATAGGATAGTTTTTAATATTTCTCCTTTGTTACCATTTAGTACTTCAATATTAACATTTTATCTAACCTCTCTCGGAAATAATTTATCACGATGGCCTTTGTGCAGATGAATATTTAAAACTGAGCCTCTGTGATTGGTAAATATCAGAAAGCAGAAATCCTGTAGGAATTCAGAATGGTTTTCTCACTAGTAGTCTACCCTTCACTGCCAAGAAGGACCAATTTTTACACAGTTACATCAGATAATGCGACATTTAAACAGCATACAATAATGCACATTGTCAATTCCTAAATTAAATATCAGGAGGATTAATGTAAAATTGGGTCAATCTCAAATATTTGTAATTACAATTGTTCGTGCTTTATAAAACAAAACATAATTACAAGTGATCTCATTTTTACTTTGTCATTTAATGTAGGCCAGCCCCAAATTGATTTATGTCTCACCTGGAAAAATGTATACTAGTAAATAAAAATATGTATGTAGTCTGTGCTTTTCAAATTTAATCACATACACATTTTATATTTATTGTGATAAAATTATATAATACACCCGTATTTACTCCCCAGTGGAGATGATCGACATGGATATGTAAAATCTCTTATATTTTTCCTTATCATCACTCCTATCATCACTAATGACTTAAACATCCACAACCCAGGTATGTGCCCTGCAGTCTGTGAGCTGCTGCTCTAACCATTAAGCCACAGAGGCCCGGGCTCCAGTTTTGTGTCATTTTTTTCTCACTGAAACATTAAACCTGAGTAGATCCCATAAAAGACCAGTAGCCATGGTCAAACACTGATGGCAGGAGTGAGAAGATGAGGATTTGTCCAGATGAATGCTCCTTCTCATAGTCCATAGTTCTAAACGTAGAAACCTGGTTTATTTGCATCTCTCTGGGTACAAATTATTTAAATTTCTTCAGTGTATTAAAGTTTTCCTAGCTTGCACCATCCTTTGTAAATGAGCTTCACAAAAGCCATTCATTCAAATGTTAATGAACATTTCCAACTACTTTGGTTAGAAATATATTTCTCCAGAATTTGCTTACACATCTATTAAAATGGAAAGGTTTTTAATGAATGAATTAGCAGGTACACGTAGCATGAAGAAAACTAAGAAGCGAGACAGCTACAACACTTCATCAGTTACAATCTACAGAAAAAAAGTAAGAAAACTGGTGTATTATTTAACTTACTCATGAAAATTAGCATAGGCTTATATATTCTAGCACTGAAAATATTTCCTGGGACAACTTAAATTTGAAATCCAACCTAGAGTGGAAGTACTGCTTTTATTTGAAGAACTTATTCTGGAGACTAGCAGATGAATTATTTCTATAATCTCTGATAAAAGGTAGAAAAGTTTGAAGAGAAAAATTTAAGTTGACAGGAAATCTTATACTTTACTGTTTCTTTAACTTTCAGTGACTGTTTTATTAAAAATTAGAAATGCAATCCTAGCTCAGAACATTCTTTACTTACTGAAATTGGGAAGGAGTAGGTACTAATGCTTGAACAATTCATTCAAAATATGAGAACAGTAAGATCCATTAGAGTGAGTCAGAAACAAACACAGGTCAAGAATTCAGAATTTTTTTTGGCTTAGCCAAGTTTTCTTTCCCTATAAATCGCTTCTAAAACTAAAAGAACAAACAAACAAAAACAACTAAAAACACCCCCCCCCCCAAAAAAAAAGAATAAAGAAAAAAATAGAACAGATATATAGGGTATTCCAAAAATGTATATACGCTTTGAATAATTATTAATTCCAAAGGGTTAAATCTCAAAAGAAAGAAACATTAATTGAGGTATCAAAAGAGTGTGTATGCATTTTTTGGGACACCTTGCATTTGTTTTTTCAAACAATATAAAGTATATTTGTAAGAAACTAATATGTGAACATGTGAAACCACCCAGTTTACAAAAACAATACTGTTTGACTCTATATACCATCATTCAAGTTAGAATCTTTGTGTAATCAATGCTAGAATTAAGATCAGTAGCATATTTAGCTTCCTCAAAATCTAATGTTGACATTAATAAACAAGATAGATGCTGCAATAGTATCCATACCACCTGTGAATAATATTACCTGTGAATTTCCTCCTAATATCACATTTTTTTCCAGTTGTAATCTTTAAAAAATTGTCTAATTTCAAGCTTACTCAATAGTTACAGATTTTCAAACCTGACACAATTCACTGACAAAAATTTTGCACAAGGCCTTTGTGTGTTGACAAGCAAGTGTATGTTGAGGTGAAGGTCTGTGCATAAATGATAAAATAGCAGCTTCTAATTGTATCTTAATATGAGTGAACCTACTTTTTTAAGTTAATCCTCACCTGAGAATATTTTTTCCATTGATTTTTAGAGAGAGTGGAAGGGATGGGTAGAGACAGAGAGGAACATCTTTGGGAGAGAGACACATCAATCGGTTGCCTCCGACACATGCTCTGGCCAGGGCCAAATTCTACAACCCAAGGATATGTCCTTGACCAGAATTGAACACTTGACCCTTTAGTGTAGGGGCCAATGCTCTAACCACTAAGCAACCGGCCAAAGTGAGTGAACCTATTTTTATATGGTGATATGCATCTGTTTCTGTAGTTTATGGAGTGTATTTCCTGCTGACATAAAGATAGGAATATTCCCAAATTAAAAATTAGTAGAAGGCAGATTTTCCCCCCACTGCTTTTGGATAAGATTCTGACAATAAACAGTGGGAGGGAAATTCATCTCATTCCCAATTATAAATAAAATACAAGCATTCTTTCCATCTAGTGTTTAAAAAATAAGACAGTAAATGAATTACAGCAGGGTAAGAACAATTATAAAATTGAGTTTAAATGAAATTATATGGTTTATTTACTTTTCTTTTTAAAAATTGTGCAGACTGTTCCAACGGAAACTCAAAGAGATCCTTGCAAAAATAAGCTCAACTGCATAGATGGAAAAAACATATCATGCCTTCTAGTTGTTTGCTAAAACTTATTAGACTAAGAGATCCAACTAAATTATCAATTTTATTTCAAATAATCAATTAACTCATATACTTATTTTACTTTCTATTCAATATGATTGAAACAATCTTTTAAAGGTAGAATTGTTTTTGAAAAGACATACAGACTAAGTATTATGCTGATAAAAAATAAGAGCTAGCCCTGGCAGGTGTGGCTCAGTTGGTTGAGCATCCAAAGGTTGTAGGTTTGATTCCCACTCAGAGCACATGCCCAGGATGTGGATTTGGCTCCCAGTAGGGGTGAGTATGGGAGGCAACCTATTGATGTTTCTCTCTCACATCCATGTTTCTCTCTCTTCCCCCTTCTTCTCTCTCTAAAATAAAAAGTAATTTAATTATTAAATAAATGCTAAACATAAGCCCTGAACTCATACATGAAATATAACTGTACAAAGTCATAACGTGAGTTGTAGGGTAAATTGTAGTTTAATCTTAGGTCATATTTGATTGTATAGGTCTATATAGATGACTGTGATATAAGTATATCAAGAATAGCTTACTGTAAACAATTATTTATTTACATTATTTCAAGGTGGAAGGAGGGAAGTACATGCTTGGCCCACATGTGACATTTACCACTAAACACTATTTCTGGTTTAATTTCTCAAAAAAAAATCAAGATTATAGATGCTGTACTAAAGGCACATTAAACTTCATGATTGTGGAAAGTTGGTGAGAAATATTGGCTCTCATTTCAGGAGTCCTAGATTAGCATCCTAACCCTACTCTAAGCTTGACCACAATCACAAAATGTGTGATGAGAGAAAATCATGTCTTTGTAAGAAGTAGAACTTCATACAAGACTTTGTATTCCAATGACTCTGGACTTTCTCTTCAGATACTTTAAAAGAAAGAGTAGTATAATCAGAGATTTTGTTTCAGAATGATCCTTCTAGTGACAGTGAAGTAAAAGACTGAAGAGGACAACAGGTGGCTGAGTATATCTATTAGGAAACAACTAAATATTTTAAATGAAGATGATAGCAGCCTAATTCAGGGTGGTAAGGACAGAGCAGTGGGTGGGTTTGAATAAAATTAGAAATGAGAAATCAGTATGTATGATAGCAGACATTAGTGTACAATTTTAAGATGAAGAAATGGACACATAGGGAGCTCAAGTAACTTTCCCAAAGCCATAGATCTAAGGAAAGAGCTGTGATGTGAACTTAAATAGCTGGCTTAAAAGTCTACGTTATTAAGTTTATTTGTTATAAAAAATATTAAATGCACATGATAAGTAAGGAAAAGAGAGATAGGAATGATTTCCATATTTCAGATTTCAATAATTGAGTGTATGGCCCTGACTAGTTTGGCTCAGTGGATAGAGCATTAGCCTGTGGACTGAAAGGTCCCAGGTTCGATTCCAGTCAAGGGCATGTTCCTAGGTTGCGGGCACATCCCCAGTAGGAGATGTGCAGGAGGCAGCTGATTGATGTTTCTCATCAATGTTTCTAACTCTATCCTTTTCCATTCCTCTCTATAAAAAATTAATATATATATATATATATATATATTAAATTTAGTGTATGATGATGATAGTCAATGAAATATTGACTATGTGTAGGAGAGAAGAGTTTGTCAGTAAGGAAACAAAATAACTACAGCACACTGACCTCATTCCAGGCATGATTTTAGGGTCTCAGTTTCATGATGCTTCTCTCTAGAATTTAGGATGAAAGAATAGTTTTCAATTGGGGCACACCCATTCTCATGTCAGGGGGGGGAAATAGAAGTAACTGAGTCATATAATGGCCCTTATAGTATATGCTCAAATTTAATTTGTCAAAGAAAATGACCTAGTCTAGACTAATACAAGATGAGAAGATTTTTCCTTCCACATTGAGAGGACGAGGGTAAAATCCTGTAAAAATAGGTCTGACAGAGAGAAAAGAAATTTTTAACAAAAACACAGTCAACAATATGGAATTCCTCTATATTGCAACAGCAAGGGTGAAATGAAAATGTCTCGAGCCCAGAATGAGCTGATATGTTCGTGGTGTAAGGAGAAAATGAGTTTAGTTGATTCACACTGTGTTTGAGACAGCTTTGTAGGAAGCTCATACTACTTGAAGCAGACAGTTAGATACAGGGTTCTGATAATTACAAATAATATTTAAGGATAGGGGATATAGTTTCAAAGAAAGGTCTGGGATGAAAGGGAAGTAAATAAAGCTATTTATGAAGAACCGTCTGTGGTTTCAAGGGTGATGAGAACTGACGATTACGTTCTCAGGTGGGTACTATAATAATTTAAAAAATGGTATTTCCCCTTAAAAGTGCATCACTCATACTTTGCTTTTTAGTATGCCTGGACCATAATTTAAGTTGTGTACATCATTAAGAACTAGAGGCCCTGTGCATGAAATTGTGCATAGGTACAGTCCCTAGGCCTGGCTGGTGTTCAGGGCCGATTGGGGCCTTCCATCTGCTGGCCAGGGCCTGCCTCCCCTGGCTGCCAGTTGTGTGCCAGGGCCTTCCTTCATTACGAACTGCCCCCTGGTGGTCAATACCGTCACAGCTAGCAGTTGAATTCCTGGTTTAAAAATCAATAAAATATATTTAAAAAGAAAGAAAATGTCAGCCAGAGAGAATCACATGTATTTATACATTTGGATAGAAGAAGAAAATGTATGGAAACAGGTAATGACCAAAAAGGAGAAGAAAGCTCATAGAGAAGCCTCATGATCCTGTCTGTTTTTTCGCTGCGGCATTAGGTATATTCAAGGGTCAAGAGAAAATGTGGAATTAACAGAATTAAACATATGTGAGGAGTGAGGACACCTTTGAATATCCACAGTGGGAAGTAATAAAAAGAGCAGCATTATCTATTATGTATAGCAAGGGTTGAATGACCCATCCACTGTGCCATGTAACCCACATTCCTCCTATATTATAATACTTGATGTTTCATTCCCAGACTCTGACTGAGGTCCAGAGATAAGATACACCACTCTTCAGTAACAGGGATGAGTTTCTATCCCAGCACTTCTGACTCTGAATCTCATGTCCTTACTGAAAACCCCGGATGAGATTAGGAAGCTGTCCCGGCAACATTTTTAGTAAAGTACGGGAGAGGAGAGGAGTTCCTTGTGGATGGAGGAGCTTAAGTGGGTGGTGGCACCGTTAGGGCCTGTCTGCTCAGTTCTCAGAAGTGCTCAGCATCCTTCCTGGAACTGAGAGATGAGGAGACAGATGGTCCAGAGTTGATGAGTAGGAGGTGGGTGCTTCAGAATGATGATGCGAGGAGCTTGTTGGGTGGGACTGGAGTGCACTATTCTTTTATCAGTGAAGCTAAAGCAGAGGTTGAGCAGGAATAAAGGCCTAAGAAAGAGGAATGAGAGGGGGACATGCTGTAATTAAGCTTGAACTAAAGGGCGCATGATTCCGAGATTTCCTGAGGGCCACTTGAAATCATCTGTGCAACCAAGTACAACCTAGAAATATACGTTACTAATTACTTGTAGGTGTAGAACTTTGGGAGATAAAGGTGTTTTTTAAATATTTAGATGATATTAATATTTAAGAAAGGAGGTGAAAAGGAGAATGAAACTGTGCAGGCATGCGTGAAAGGTGGGGTGTTTTTATTCAGTTACACAGATTCTCTCCCACCTGCACTTTCCTAGGCATCTCTGATTCACATGCTTAATAGTATCACACGGGCTTCCAATTGCAGAGATTAACTGAAGCTAATATTTAAAGAGTATGAGATTAAAACACACACACACACACACACACACACACACACACACACACACACAACCTAACCAACTTTCCTTCCCAACAATATTACACAGATTGAACATTCCTGCATAAAACTGTGATTTCTTTCAGCCATAATTGCATTTTCTCCATTTTTCAGTTTTGTGAATTTCCACTCAACCTTCAAAACCAAATTTATATTTTAAAAAAACCCTGAGCATTCCCAAACACTACCATTTAATATGTCTCAAAGGTGTTTTCACCTTGGCTATCCACTACCTTATATAAATTCCTGCCATTTCAAAGACTGGATTTTTATGTGTGTCTGCCAATCTACCAATCAGAGCTAGAACTATTTCTTGTCATCTTAAAAGAAATAAAAATTATTTTTTAGTATTGATTTGTTTTTATTTTGTAGATAAAAACTATCCTTTTGGTTAAATAGGTTTTTTAAAAATATATATCTTTATTGATTTCAGAGAGAAAGGAAGGGGGAGAGAGAGAAACATCAATGATGAGAGAGAATCACTAATCAGCTGCCTCCTGCACACCCACACTGGGGATCAAGCCCACAACCTGGGTGTGTGCCCTGACTGGGAATGGAACTGTGACCTGCTGGTTCAGGGTCGACACTCAAACACAAACCAAATCTATCAAGGGAGATCTATCCATATAGTTAATGGCACTGTTGACTAGTACTATTATAAATAATGCTACAATAAATATTCCCATGCATATTTCAATATAAAAGTATGAATATATTTATGGAAAAGAAAACTGGATTCGTTAATGAATCATGAAGAATGTTTTTATGATTCTCACTTTTCTCATGTGGAATCAAGATTTAGAGAAGTTAAATATCTTGCCCAAAGTCGCTCATTGAAAGAGGTAGACACCCAGTATTCAAAGACATATTTAAAATCCCAGTTTTAATCCATTTGTGATCCAGCATGAACCTGATGCTACTTCTTTTGTATTTCCTGTTAGTATCTAAAGTAAGAGACCAAGGACATATCATTAATGGAGTAAATCAATTAAAGAAATCGCCAATTTTGGAATCTCATGAAATACAGAGAAAAATGTCTCCCATAAACACACACACACACACACACACACACACACACACACACACACACACACACACAGAATGGACTTTACATAAACTGACGAGTGGACTTTAATATTTTCTTAACAATGAAATAAAGATTTGACTTTAAAGGAGCTATAATTCAATGTCCATAAAATTGCTTATTGGTAAAACGTGAGGGTCATCTGCACTTCGGTAGAAGTGGTGGCCGCATAAACTTACAGAGAGCACACTTAGTGGACAGCACAGCTCGTAGCATCACCCATTTTGTTATCACAGAATTCCTATTAGATGAACCCACTGTACTTCCTTTCCTTCCTCCCTCCCTCCTTCCTGTCCTCTCCCTTCTTTTCTTTCATATTTTTCTTGATCAAGAATGTGAAAGTGTGACCTAGCTGGTTTGGCTCAGTGGGTAGAGCATTGGACTGTGGACTGAAGGATCCCAAGTTTAATTCCAGTCAAAGGCATGTACCTTGGTAGTGGGCACATCCCAAGTAGGGGGTGTGCAGGAGGCAGCTGATCGGTGTTTCTCTCTCATTGATGTTTCAAATTCTCTGTCCCTCTCCTTTCCTCTTTGTAAAAAATTAATAATATGTATATATTTTTTAAATATAAAGAGAATGTGAAAGTGTGAGGCATGAAGAAATTAAGAGCAATGTATTGAAAGCCTCACAGATAGCAGAAGTACTTGAACATAAGCTAGTTGTCTTCAGAGTCTGTCATTTCAACCATTTAGCAAAATACCTTATACTCTGGTTTATGTTAAGGACATATTTCCAAGGTTCAGTTGTCTCTGTAAATATCTTTCAAACCAAAATGAAAGTAGAAAAATTTCAGTGTTTCTCAAGAAAAAAAAAATCTTTTTCACATGTGTACCTGCTCCCTCATTAATTTTATTAAGATACAACTGGAAGTGGAACTTTTGGAATAAATGGACATTGATTAAACCAGTTTTTAATAATTCCACATAGTTTACTCTGGGAACACTCCAGTATAATTGCCGTACAAAAATGCACATTAGGAAATGAGAAATATTCATGAGTTATGAAAATCAATGTAATAAAAAACATAGGAGTGCATGCTATGATTTTATTGTGTTTAATTTAAGCATGGAACTGAGCATAGCCACCTGCATACCACAAAAAGTTATCACAGCATAATTTGCAAAACATATCAAAATATATTAAAAAAACACATTGTCAGAATAAAACCTTGTAAATTTACTGCTCTCATCTTCAAAATCCCATGTTTTATAGAATGTGTAAAATCGTGTACACACGAACAGATGATCATTATATCAAGATTTTACTGTAGAGCAGAAATTAGGCTCCATTCAAGGTTTTATGACAAACAATGTTGCACCTTTACAAGCTCAGGGCATGCTGGGAAAAAAAACCTGCAGAAAGACAGTGGAGTGCCTATTATATCTGCGATGATTATGATGGTAACGAGGCTGTTATCCTTGAGATCATTACCGGCATCTTAATTCCCTGAAAACATAAGCAGGTTGTGGAGTGTCGTCTTGAATCTGAAAGAACAGAATTAGAAGCAAAGAGTACATTTCAAAGGCTGGAAAATTTAGGGTCAGGAAGACATAGTAGTGCATAGAGGTGGTAGTGATTTCAAAGGCACAATGAAGGTTTATTCAGTGACAATTGATTGTCCTTCATCAACAATGGGGTCCCTTCAGATCCCATTGCATCCTACTTACCCAAAAATCCTTTTGTAGAGATAATGTGTTAAAAAGTTTTATGGTCCTACCAGCCTGGCTCAGTGGTGTATCGGTCAACTTATGAAATAGGAGGTCATGGTTTGATTCCTGGTTGGGCATATGCCAGGGTTGTGGCCTCGATCCTCAGTAAGGGGCATGCAAGAAGCAGCTGATCAATGGTTCTCTCTCATCGTTGATGTTTCTATCTCTCTCCCTCTCTCCCTTCCTCTCTGAAATCAATAAAAATGTATCTAAAAACAACAGTTCTATGGAAATCAAATCTATATAAAAGAGGCATTATGAAATGTTTTCCTTTCCTGTCTGAGTAAATGAAGATAAATGCTCGAGGGAGACTCTTCTTTGGCATCCTTACTGAACTTTTGCTCATGAGAGATTTTTTAAAAAACTAATTTAGGGCAAAATCAATGTGTGGGTGTTCAATTTTTGGCAAATGAGTTGACTTGGGGAAAAACAAACACATTGATAGTTTTACATTCTTCTTAATGGAAATGCCTATATTTCTCATTGTTTTCCAGACAGATATTTTTTAAACTTCTGCCTACGATAGTAGTGAAAATTCTTATAAAGATTGATGAACTTTCTGAATACTTAACTGATCAATTGTCTCTTTATACTCAATACAATTGCATGAGGCAAAGGGATTTAAACATATATAGATCACCACTGTTGAAAGTTTTAGAAAATCACACCAACCTGATTTTACCTAAGCAACAGAAACAATAAAAAGCCCCAAAATGCTGTTTTAAAATCTATTACATTGTGAAACATAATTAGAATTTTCAAATAATTTAATTTTTTTTGCTTCCATTAGCTTTTTGACTAACTTTATTTTCTTCAGTGGACTGGCTGTTTTGCATATATGCAAACACAAGGCTAATTATTTATTTATTTTTCAAGTGTGCACACAGTGACAGAGCAAATAGTAACAGGAAATGAGAAAGTTGTCAAATCTGGCATCTCACGGATCTGAGTTTGAAATTTACAATCTACTGTTTAACAGCTTTTTATGATATTTTGTGTATGAGTTTTAGATTATTCCCCTGTAACTCAGAGATAATGTCTTACCTCTCCGAGTTATTGGGGCATAAAATTATATGATATATAAAGTAGAAACACAGCTCAGCATTCATTTGTAAAGTATTTATTGATTCTCAACTAAGAGTTAGGCAGTATACTAACTACGCTGCAAAAAGCTCATGGAACTCACAGACAAGTCCACATAAAATATCAACCTTTCTATGCTCCTTTTCATACTTTTACTTGCAGGAGAATTTGCTGATATAATTGTTTGGAGTCCAGACTATTACCTAAGCTAAAATCAGTTACTTTTATTTCTTCTCGGGTTGCTGAATCTATAGGCTGATTCTTCTCTCCCTATTCCTAACATATGCTCTCTCTCCCTTTCATCTTTTTACTTCTTTTCACCTTATTCATTTATTCCAACCCCACTTTCCTTCCTCCCACCCCTTCCCCCACACAAACTTGACTTTGTGGCTTGCTCCACCCTGAGCATCCAGAAATGATATACATTGCTTCCACTCTGTGCCAGGGGACTCCTCATTGAGGCCTTGTGTGTGTGGCTGTTAGCAAACACAGCGTCCCTGGTTACCTGGAACTTGCATCTCTTTTGAATTATTTATCCAGATTGCTTTAGCAGTCATGATCTCTGGGGGCTTGAGTTTTATAGAGAGTTGCCTAGAAGCATTGAACAGACTGTGGAACCTCAGAGGGAAGGCAAGGGAGGGTGGATGGTAGGAAGAGATCAACCAATAAACTTGTATACATCCAGGCATACCCCATGCACAAAGACAATAGGATGGTGAAGGCCCATCAAAATTACAAGTAAAAAGCACAAAACTCAATAGAAAGACCCACCACCAAACATCATCTGCAAATGTTGCAAACCTTTTAGGAAACACACTGTTGATATTCTGTAAGAACTTTAATATATTTTCATAAACTTGAAAGCACCATGACTCCAAAAATGAGGAACCTGATTACTAAGATATATGATACCTATTTATACACTGTCATCACAAACTTAACCTTTATATCTTTAAATTAGAAACACAAAATAGTCAGCAATAGATACATATTCAAATCCTGTTAGTATGCAACCATTAAAAGTAATGTTTTGTGAAGTGTTTTAAAAAAAAATAAAAGAAGATGCAAATGAAATTATTTTAAAGTAAAGTGCCAGGTAGTTATTAATTTATACATGTGACTTGATTAATCTTTTGAAAATGCATGCACACAATCTTTAACTCAATTACCTATGTTAATAAGTGTACTGAAATCACTATGTTAAAAAGTGAATCAATTACATGTTTGTTTATATTGCCACCTGCCCTTGCATTTTTATATGGGTGTGTTTTACATTTCTAATTATACACACTATTTAATGAATTCACAAGGAAATCATTTATTAAGTACTGTCAGCACACTTGGGAGATGACAAATGTAACACAATTTTGGCCACCGTGGCTATGCTAATGCCTTTTGCTCTGTCGCTATATTTTTTTCTTGTTACGTTATTTTATATTAGTTTTTTTAAACATGTACTACTACTGGGATAGCCCACATTTATCTCATCTTTCCCCACTATAAATAACGTTCCAGTGAACACCTGTGCACATGTATCTCTATAGGTAATTAAGCATACTTCAAACAGATCGCTTCCCAGAACTGGAATTGCTTATCCAAAGTCAATGAACATATTAAAATATGATCATTACTTCCAAACTGCCCTAGGACATGCTGTTCAATGCATACTTCCATTAATCTTATATAACAGGACCCGTCCCAGTTTACCAACACTACAATTGGACACCATGAACTCACTTCTTCTTTTCGCTATCTGATAGGTAATATCAGCATTGCATTGCTGTTTCAACCTAACTTTTCTGATTGCTGTGATTCAAACTATTCTGTCATACCCATATGGTGTTTATTCTTTAAATGCTACTTCTAAACTCAATCACTATAAAGCTGAAATAGGATACCCAAGAGCAAAGAATTTATTTAAAAATTAGAGGCCTGGTACACGAAATTCATACACAGAGGAGGGGGGGAAGTGTCCCTCAGCCCAGCCTGCACCCTCTCCAATCTGGGACATCCCTCTCACAATCGGGGACTGCTCGCTCCCAACCACTCACCAGCCTGATCACCCCTTAACCACTCCCCTGCCCACGTGATCAATGCCTAACTGCTCCACTGCCCAGCCTGATTGCCCCCAACTGCTCTCCCCTGCAGGCCTGGTCACCCTAACTGCCCTCCCCTGCTGGCCTGGTTGCCCACAACTGCCCTCCCCTGGCAACCATCTTGTGGTGGCCATCTTTGACCACATGGGGGCAACCATCTTGTGCAATGGAGTGAGGGTCAATTTGCATATTACCTCTTTATTATATAGGATGTCTTTTTATTTATTTGAATTGGGAAAGGTCAGGACACCAGAGTGACTTCTCGCAAGATCAGGACAGTGTGGCTAGAATCACACACATCAATTCCTCCCATGACAAAACAAATGCCTTATGGACAACAGTCATTCAGTTTAAGTTGACTTTTTTTTTCCCCCACTACATATGGTCCATTTTTCTTTTTTTAATGTTGTGTCTTCTTCAATTGCACCTAGGAATCATTTTAATATAGATAATTGAATTGCAGCTAATTCTCCACCTGGTGTTCCAGATTGGCTACTTTCTGCTGCTGACTGGAGGCTGATATTTTTCATTTATATTTCTTGATCATTTTACTCACTGTCACATCTCTAACAGTATGTGACATTTACAAAGCATGTCCTGTGAACATAGTTTAAAATCCCCAAAGTATAACTCCTTTTTCAATCACTCACAAATCTTACAAAACCCCTATATGATCCATATTTTACATTAAGTTATAATTTACTTGTGAAGTATGATCTTAAAACAACTTTACAAGTATAAAAATGTTTGGAAAGTATCATGGGGTTTATTATGTTTAGTGTATTATTTTAAGAAACAATATATTGTTTGCCCAGCAAACCTTGATAAATTGAGTTATATTTAATTATTTATGAATCCTGACATTATTCTACCAGAAAAGCAAAAGCTGAACATGTTATATATAGACTTAGTACCTTGGATTCAACTGTTCCGCTTAAATCATCATTTTTAATATGCAAATAGTGAATTATAGTTTAAAGTACTTAGACTTAACTTTATCCTATTAGGTAAATATGGGACCATACTTTTCAGTGAAAGATTACTTTCAGCCAGAGACAAGGTTAATTTATCATCAGTTAGGACTTTCAATAAATTGGAATTAGATACTCTTTAGAATCTCATTCTCAAAATTGTGCTAACCATATTTCCATGTTAAGGCTTCTAGGAGAACTAAATGAGATAATTCATTAAAGAAATACATTCAACATATGTTTATTATTTCATCACCTGTTTTATTATTCCCATTTCAGGGTTTACAAATCAAGTTTCATAGAGTTTTCAATTACTTGTCGAATTAACATATTTTAGAATCACCCAAAATCTATGTTCCTCATCCTAAAAATTACCCTGAAAAATATGTCTTGGATTATGGACAAGAGGCATCATCTGAACCAATCTGGTTATTCAACAACAGAGAAATCTGAGTCACCATGGGTCTTAATGGATTAGCTCAATGACAGGCCACTAGGGGTTGACCAAGACACAAATACTGATAACAAACTAGTGCTGTATTTTGAGAGGTCATGATTCTACAGATACAAAAGGGATTATGTGATAGCAGCTGAGTACATAGAGTTCTACTGAAATACATTATATTTTAAAAATAAAAGGAAATGAATAAAATGAGAACTGTAATCAATTTTGTTTTGCTGATATTTAATTTAGGGGAAATGTTATATCTCACATCTAGTGAAAACGTATACCTAAAAATTCTACTTTAAAAAGTAAATTAAATATAACCCAGAAATTTATTTTAATAAGAAAATAGCATTGGTTGGGGCATATTCCTGGGTTATGGGTTTGATCCCCAGTATGGGTGTGCAGGAGGCAGCTAATCAATGATTCTCTCTCATCACTGATTTTTCTATCTCTCTCTCCCTCTCACTTCCCCTTTGAATTAATAAAAATATATTTTTAAAAGAAAATGTTTTTTTTTAAAAGGGTTTTTACAATACATTAGTTAATGAAATCATGTAACTATAATTTAATGTACTGACAATGACAGCTAATGGTTTTGAATAAAAATTATTTAGTGGATTCCATATGCAAAACGCATGCCCATATATGCATTATATAATTACTGATTAGATTTCTTTTCTAATCTCCTCCTAAATAAGATGCAAAATGTCATCTTCCATTTAAACATATATGATTAAACTCTCTCTTACTACATCTATGGAAAAGTATTTCCTTTGTCAGGCATTTATGCTATAATTTGATAATAATAATGACATATTTTACCCAGTCATACTTGAATTTCTGAGTCCCCATATATTCATTATTAGTCCTCTTGAAGTTTGCTTTGTTTAAAATGTAATAATTATTTAATATAATAATTTCATTAAAATTTTTCTCCTTGTGGTTAATGGATCAATGGTCTTAATTATTTATGCTTTTTCATTTAATATTTTTGTTAAAAGCCTTAATTATGTGATCCCTTTGGCTAGGTTTAGTTCATTGGCAATGCATATGATTCATTCTTCCAATGGAAAAAAAGATGAGATGACAGCTAATCAATGATACACTTTGTCCTTAAGTTGTTCAACTGTCAAGGATAAAACATGTCAATCAGTGAGAAGAGATGCACCATCATTTGTAATTACCTTGGCCAAAAGTCACAAGAGCCCATCAGCTCCCAACTATTAAAGCGGAGTAAGAATTTGCACCAGGCATCTATTTTGTTCATCAGTTTATTTTGTCCATTAGATTCCACATACAAAGTTTAATGTCATGGTCCTACATTTTGCCTTAACGCAAATAAATATTGAGTTAATTCTACCTCTCGGACCTATCCATTGATTTTTATATAAGCATTGCCTTGTCCTTGACTTAGTAGTCAAGAGATGTTTAGTCTTTAATTATATTCATAGATTAAAAAACATACCCTAGTTCATGGAATGATGTGAATAAGAGTGGTCATAAAGCTTTCAGATGAGAAAGCAATGCCACTCACTACTTGTACGGCCTCAGGTAAATTAGTTTTCTAGAACTCAGTCTTTGCACTTATCCATGATGGATAGTAACTCAACATCCAAGGGTTGTTTAGGAGGATAAAAGTGATGTGTACATGAAAACAAGTTCTATTTTGAGGAGGAAATATAAATGTTAGGATGGATGAATACTTTTACAAGATTAAAATTTTAGTATAGTCATTGATATTAAATGAAAGGTGTTGCATAGGTAACTTTAACCCACCTTTTCTGCAAGGTGGGTTAAAGAAAAGAACCAAAAAACAAAAGAGATAAAACTGTCCATTTTATGTTACAAGTTTTACAAAAAACAACATGCACCCCAGGGACATGGAGGTTTCAATAAATAATGAAATAGCAGGCCACTTTTCTTCTGGAAGTTAAACCAAAACCTATATAAGAAAAGCCCAGTGACCAAATGGTGGAATGACCAGAATGACTAGTCAACCAGTAGCTACGATACACACTGACCACAAGGGGCAGACACTCAATGCAGGAGTGTGATTGTCACCTCCCTGCCCTAGTCTCCTCCTCCTCACTTCCTGCTGTCTTTTCTGGATGCGTGCAGGCCACACAGCACTGCCATCAGGCTCGCAGAGCTGACCCCTGAGGGTTTGTGGCCTCAGTGGGACTGAGGCCTACTCGCCGCCTCTCAGTGTTATTGTCTCTGGGCCAGTCCCAACTGGGTCCCCTGAAGTGGCCGTGTTCTGGCTCCACAGAAGATGCCAGACCAAGGAGCAGTTGCTCGATGGCAGGTCAATGGCCACTGGGCTGACCTGGATGAGCGGGCTCCCACAGTGGCCTGTTCCCTGCTGGCCACACCCCCACCAGTGCACGAATCCATGCATTGGGCCTCTGGTCCTTTATAAATTCCACGAATATAGTCACCTGAATTCAATGCTGCTTTATAAACTTTAAATGGTTTAGATTTTTTTATATTACTCTCGTTTAAGTTTTTGCTGTTTCCTTCATAACGTATACATTTGAATGATTTCCTTTTTTAAAACATGTTTTAATGATTAAATTATTTTCTTAATACTTATAAGCATTTCATTTACCTACCAGGGGAATATAAACTTTTCCAAATGGAACTTCTTGAAGTAACTCAAAAAGCCATTTGCAACCTTGAAACACATAATTCATCATGTCAAATGCCAGTCCCTCATTCCCCTGTGAGCCTGCCGTCCAAGGTTAAGGATGTGAGGTTTTGAGTATCATTGCCAGAAATTACAGACATAGCCAGGTCCTCTCCAGCTCCCCTTCTGGACAGCCAGCACATCTGGTTCTTGTCACAAGGCAATTTTCAGTCACCCCTGGAGCCTTGAGGATGGAAAGCCAGTGACCTGGAGGTTAGGCAGTTTGGCAACTTCTGTACTTGTTCACAAAGATCGTTGAGTAATTTTGAAGTAACTCGAAGTGCTGTAACTTCAGAGAAATTTTTACCCAGGGGTCAAGGAGGCAACAATTAAAAGTTAATAAAAAGAAATAACATGCCCTAGCTGGTTTGCCTCAGTGAATAGAGCATCAGCCTGCAGACTATAGGGCCCCAGGTTGGATTCCAGTCAAGGGTATTGCACAATCCCAGAGGGAGGTGTGCAGGAAGCAGCTGATGGATATTTCTCTCCCATCAATACTTCTAATTCTCTATCCCTCTCCCTTCTTCTATGTAAAAAAAAATTAATTAAAAATATTTTTTTAAAAGAAATAACCATCCAGTTATTGGGGAAGACTGGGAGGATAATTGAGTAGCCAAGAACAGGGCTTTTGCTCCCCATTAAGAAACATTTGTACCAAATATTTGACCTTCATGTCTTTGGTGAGACAATCCCCAAACCAAAACTATTCCACAAAAGAAAAACAAGGAAGTTCCACTTAATTAAGGGGAGGAGAGACAGGCTCAGAGACCAAAGGACAAACTACTAACTGGCCCCCTATCTCTCTCCATAACTATTTCAATGGACTATCCCAGTTGAAAACTGAGGCTTTAAATACTTAAATCCTAAATATTTAAACAGGAAAACATTTTGCAGAGTCTTCTTTTTCTTGCACAAAACTTAATTTCGAGGAGGCAAAAGGGAGGGCAATATTCCTGGGCCATATTCAACATAGGATGTTCACAGTAAGAAGGACAAGGTGAAATTCGATTGGACTAGTAGGGATGGTTTCATTAAGGCCCTGTGAGTGCTGACACAGGCGAGGCACTCTGTCCAGGAAAAAGGAAATCATATGATAACACAAGTGCCATTACCTTTTTTATTTTTTTATTTTTGCTGTGAATACAACTCACTAAAGCTACTGTCGGCTACACTGCACACAACTTAGCTAAACGCATTTCAAGACTGGTGACTGGCTCAGCTC
Source organism: Pipistrellus nathusii (assembly GCA_963693515.1). NCBI lineage: Eukaryota > Metazoa > Chordata > Mammalia > Chiroptera > Vespertilionidae > Pipistrellus > Pipistrellus nathusii. Next base: position 6,758,164 of record OY882877.1, read on the forward strand.
TGCACAGTCTTTTTACTGCCATTATTGAAAATTCATTCCTATAGAGCCACGGTCGGCAAACTGTGGCTCGCGAGCCACATGCGGCTCTTTGGCCCCTTGAGTGTGGCTCTTCCACAAAATACCATGGTCCGGGCGAGTCTATGTTGAAGGAGTGGCGTTAGAAGAAGTTTAAGTTTTAAAAATTTGGCTCTCAAAAGAAATGTCAGTCGTTGTTCTGTTGATATTCGGCTCTGTTGACTGATGAGTTTGCCGACCACTGCTATAGAGAATCACTCACCCCTTCAGACTAAGTACTGGAAGCATTTTCCAGTGTGTATGGAACCATCCTCCACCATCAGTTCTATGGGACATACTGAGCACCTAGAACCTGAGACTGTCCAGGTCCAGGCTTGCTGCCCGGCTGAGGGAAACAGGAAGTGCAATTCCAGGAGAAGTAAAATAAGTCCATACGTCTTTACAGAAAATGTATTTCTTTGGAGAAAATCATATTTTTAATTGAAAACAAATTAAGTAGTTTCCTTCAGGTTTTTATGTGCTTTGTCTAATAAAGATAATAAATATAAATTGTAGATAAATTTAATTTTTTTTCAATACAAATGTAAAAATAATTGTGGGATGTGATTTGTGGAAGGTATTTAATTAAGTTTGGATTGAAGTGTTTGACAGTCAGTTCTTCTATAGAAAGCAGAAGCTGGCCCTGCTTTAGAGCAGGGATGTTTTTTCCTCTTCTTTCATTAGGCCCATGGTCAGCAAACTGCGGCTCTTTGGCCCCTTGAGTGAGGCTGTTCCACAAAATACCACAGCCTGGGTGAGTCTATTTTGAAGGAGTGATGTTAGAAGAAGTTTAAAAATTTTGGCAAATTTGGCTCTCCAAAGAAATTTCAATCATGGTACTGTTGATATTTGGCTCTGTTGACTAATGAGTTTGCAGACCACTGGGCTAGGGGTTACTGAAGGGAGATGCCAGTGGGCAAATGAAGTTCTTGGACTAGTACACTAGCTTCCTCCTTCTGTACTCTGCCAAGTAATGAGACTTAAATAACTATGTAAATTCATTAATCTCATAAAGCAATTAGTGTAAAATCTAGGGCCTGTTAAATTATTTCAAAGTGAATTAGTTATCACATAACATTTAATTTTCATGATAACCCTCATTTATTTACACAATTTCGATTAAATAAATGCAGAGATGTAATGTATTAGAGAGAGCAGCCAGAAGCTTGTCCATATCTTGTAAAAGTGGCTCCTATGACCTACGGGTAAGCGGATTAATGCATATGAGATGCTCAGTGCACTGCTTGCCAAAGAGTAAGCAGTCTAGGATGGGGCATTTTTCCTTGGAGGCATGAATCACTCAGGACAATTATTAGGGATATTCAAATCCATGTGCCTTGAGGAGAAGTGGGTCAAAAGTGGTTGCTATGCAGGAATTAACGCGTGCATAGCCTTATGTGTTACAAGAGACAGGAAGTCATTGAAATGTCTCAAAAGTAATAATCCTATATAATAAAACCCTAATATGCAAATTGACCAAATGGCAGAATGACCAGCCGCCATGATGCTCATGACCACCAGGGGGCAGACACTCAATGCAGGAGCTGCTCCCTGGTGGTCAGTGCGCTCCCACAGGGGAAGCACTGCTTAGCCAGAAGCCGGACTCATGGCTGGTGAGCACAGTGGTGGTGCCAGGAGCCTCCCACCTCCACAGCAGCACCTAAGGACCCTTTGGGGGATGTCCGACTGCCAGTTTAGACCTGCTCCCCAGGAGGGTGTAGGCCAGGCTGAGAGAGACACACACACACACACACACACACATACCCTGTACATGAATGTCATGCATCCAACCTCTAGTATTTAGTAATAACATCAGATCTCTAATGTCAAAGGACCAATGCTTTCCAAGATGACTTTAGAGGAGAGGACGTTAATGATGAGCCCTCTGTTTTTATGAAAATAGGAATTATATCCGTTTCTTTGTTCAATATATCAAGACAGGTTTGTTCTTTTTAAAATTATATATATCATTTATTTCAGAGAGGAAAGGAGAGGGAGACAGAGATGGAAACATCAATGATGAAAGAGAAACATCGATTGGCTGCCTCCTGCACACCCCACACTGGGGATCAAGCCCACAATCCGGGCATGTGACCTGACCTCCTGGTCCATATAGGTTGATAACCACTGAGCCACGCCAGCAAAATCTCTATAGTTTATAAGCCACCTGATCTATGACATATTGTTATATCAACCTGGGAAGATGAGGACAGTCATTAACAGGTCTCAGAAATGAGTACCCTGATTAGATTTATGTTTCCTAAGTTTTGTATCTGCTTTTTGTGTGTGCATATGCCATACGTTGATGGATCCAAATTGCTTGACTGATGTCCAGTATGTAGGTTCACCCAGAGAAGAAGAGATTATTGCTCCACTGATTGAAAATAATCTGATGCAGGAATGAGGGAATTTTCATTTGCTACCTTTAATTCCCCTTTCTCTCGGCCTGCCTGGAGCCTGTCACCTCTCCTCTTGGCCAGCTGTCTGCAGACTCATCCCACCTCCTGACTTCTGTCTAGCAAGTAATAGCCAAGCAGGAAAGACACATCCCAAGGACACTTCTGATTCACTTATCTCTGTCGATATATTAAGATTTTTAATAAAAATCAGTATTATTTTGAATTCTGAAACTTTCCCACATTGAATAGTATTCTCATCCAAATAAGTCTTTCATTTGAATTTGCTTAAACTCAGAGGTGGGAAACCTCTTTTTCTGCTAAGGGCCATGTGGGTATTTATAACACCATTCACAGCCACACAAAATTATCAACTTAAACATTAGCCTGCTAGTTTTCTGGTCAAACATTTAATTAACTTACTTCTACTGCCTTGGCAGGGCTGGGCCAAATGAGTTTGTGTTTCACATGTGGCCCACAGGCCAGATGTTCCCCACACCTGGCTTACATTTACAAAAATAATAATAATAAATACATAAAAAACTCGAACAATAATTTTAAAATCCAATTTTTTAATAATGAGTACTAAAAATTGCTCTCTAAATTAATAATAACAAGAAACTACTCATTTCTTTTAGAGTAGTTAATATATGATTTAGAATCCAGGTGTCTATTCCAAACCATATATTTTCCACCACACAAAAAAGCTAAAAAAGAAAAAAAAGTGATTTGTTTTATCATTAAACCTAAATGATTCTCAAGGTTTTGTGTTATGCTTCAAAATTATTAATTTCTAGTTTGTGTTATTGTATTTTTGTAATGTAGAAAAACAGTAACATTTTGCTTGAATACAATTCTTTTGTGCCTCATTGTAAATTAGTACTTCACATTTTAAATTTCATATTATGGAGAACATTTTCATATAAAAGACATATACTTTTTCATTGTGTAGTGATTTAGACTCTTTGGTGTAGCAACTTTTGTTAGTACACAAGCCTTTGATGTAAACAAGTGAAGATGATGAATTATCTTCTGTACCTAGTACATTCATATAAAGCTAAGCATAACAACATCAAAATGTCAAACTCAATGGAATTATTTCACAAATTACATTTCATGTCTGATAAGATCTTTCTAGTCACATGATATTTTGTCTCATTTCCTTGAATTTACAGGATTATAAAGCCAATAAAATGTTACTTCCAGTCAGAGCGCTCTCTCTCTCTCTCTCTCTCTTTCTCTCTCTCTCTCTCTCTCTCTCTCTCTCTCTCTCTATATATATATATATATATATATATATATATATATATACATTTCAGAGAGGAAGTGAGAGGGAGAGATAGAAACATCAATGATGAGAGAGAATCATTGATCGGCTGCCTCCTGCACACCTCCCACGGGGAATGGAGGCCGAAACCAGGGCACATGCTCTAACTGGGAATCGAGCCAGTGACCTCTTGGTTCCTGGTTCAATGTTCAACCGATGAGCTACACCTGGCTGGGTCAGAGCTCCTTTAAACAAAAGGGTAAGACTGTCCTCTCCTCTCCCTGACATCATGTTGTTCCAAGAGCCCGGGTTCCAGAAGGAGAAATTAATTTACAGACCACCTAAACTCCCATTTCCAATCCTATACACTGGGAGCAAAGACTAAACCTTTATGATCTTAAGCTCCTGAGATTTTGAGATTGTCCATAATGGCAGTGCAGAGTCAGCATAAAATAGATAAGTATTATTACATTTTAAAATAATGGTATTTTGAAAACCACATTTTACTAAACTCATTTCCTCATACTACTGAATTCATTGAATAATCAGGTATCCAACAAATCATTCCTTTAATCAGAAATATTTATTTAGCACCTTTTCTAAGGTGGATATCTTTGTCCCTGGAACAGATCAAAGTCTAACAAGAAAATTAAAAAAAAAAAAAAAAAAAAAAGAAACCACACACACACACACACACCCCTCTAATTCCATAAAGTATCTTCACTGGAGGAGATAGCCACTTAACAGTAAACCTAAACCACATTTAAATATTATATGGTACACCAGAAGTACCAAAGCAAAACCAGAGACATACGGGAGCCAGTGTGATTGGATTTAGAAATCAGTGGTAATTACCGTAGTAGGAAAGAGGTAAGAGAATTAATGGTATAGCTTAGTGGGAACCACAATCTAAGAAATTATAGGCGATTATATGGATTTTGGCCTTGATATGAGTAGCATGACAGTTGTATAAGGTAAGTTTCATAGTCATCTAACTTATTTTATAAAAGATGAATCTATGTTGTATTAAAAAACTAGAGTGGGGAGAGGTAGGTGGAAAAAAACAGAATGGTAGGGACATGTTGCAATGCTAAGAGGATGACCGTGATAACCAAGACCAGATTTCTGGTAGAAGAACTGGTTAAAAATAATGGTAGTCTTGAACATTTAAACAAAGAATCATAGTACTTGTTAGCAGATGGACTGCCTAAGAGAAGGGATGAGTCAAGCATCACCGTGGGATATTTGATCCTATCCAAAGCTATGCCAAATGGCCTTGAAATCTGGTCGTATTCCTAATGCCCATCAGCGTACTCAGTACACATTCAAAGATCCTCAACATTTGGTCATGGCCATGATGTCCACACTGAGGAACCATCCCCAGGTTCAAATAGCCCGTGATGTTTATTTATTCTTTTGGTTTCTAGGATTAATATATTTAAAAAATACTATCCTGCCCTAACCGGTTTGGCTCAGTGGATAGAGTGTCAGTCTGCAGACTGAAGATAGTCCCAGGTTCAATTCCGGTTAAGGGCACATGCCCAGGTTTTGGGCTCAATCCCCAGTAGGGGGCATGCAGGAGGCAGCCGATCAATGATTCTCTCTCATCACTGATGTTTCTATGTCTCTCCCCCCTCTCCTTTCCTCTCTGAAATCAATTAAAATATATTTTAAATAATACTATCCTGTTGATCCAATAATTGTGTTTGGCTGTATTTCCAGTAATAACCCTCTTTGCCCTGGCAGTTCAATTAGTAATGACACATGGGATTAGGTAGATGGGTCAGTCTGGGGAAAACATATCTATTTCCTAGACATGCGTGGGTTTCTAGCCTATGCATTTCAATAGTGTCATTTTGTGATTGATTCCTTTTCATAATTATGGAGTTTCTTGTCTATTTACCCAGCTATATGTTAAGCTACTTGAGAAAGATTCAACATATGGCTCATTTTTCCTATTTCTAGCTCCTGCTTTCATCATTGCAAAGGTGCAAGGAGGAAAGCAGACAAACACTGCCATCAGTTATCTTACCACCTACAGGGGCCTCCTTGTCTTTTGAAGGATCCTACCTCATCATCATAAATGCAGTTCCAAAATGTATTCAACTACCGGACAGCGTTATTACCATGTAATGGAAATAAATACTCCAAGCTCCACCAAAAATCTATATTAAAACTGCTGCAGAAAATGGCTGAGCACCATGGTATCAACAATAAAATAGCAGATCTATCATTTCCTTATCATGATAAAGTGGCCCCCTCTGAAGATGCCCCCTATTTCCTGTCAGTTCAAAAGGGGTCTCCCGATGGCAGAAAGAACTGCAAAAAAAGTGAGAGAAATATGTACACGGCAGCTATTTACATTGCCGTGGATTATTTATCATCCCGAGTGTCTTGTGCCCTGAGCAGATCTGCGGTGCTAAAATATTACTGAATACTGACAAAAACGACATAAATCGGCTTTAGCCCTTGACTAGTGGATAACCCAGGGCAAGGGCCTTGACTGTTCTGAGCTATACTTACTCGTTTTAAGATTAAGACTGACATATGCCCCACCCCACGTGGTTGTATTGAGGATTCAATTGAGTAAAGACAGGAAATAATATTTGTGACACTTAGTGCGAGCACATTTGCTCAAGAAATGTGAGTCGATTTTCAGTATTAAGTATTTTACAATTATAGGGGGGGGGGGAAGGTGAAGGGATTGAGAGGTACAGATTGGAAGTCACAAAATATAGGGATGTAAAGTACAGCCTAGAAAATCTAGTCAATAATACTGTAGTCCTATATAATAAAAGGCTAATATGCAAATAGACTGAATGACAAAATGACCTGTCGCTATGATGCACACTGACCACCAGGGGGCAGATGCTCAACACAGGGGAGCACTGCTTAGCCCCACCCATCCTACCTAATAGAGCAATATGCAAATTAACTATCACTCCACTACACCCACAAGCCATGCCCACCAGGAAATAGAGTATCATTGCAAATACTTTTATGCAGAGATTTTATTTAACAATATTTGTGAAAAGAATGTAATAAGCATTTCTTCTGGCTTAATGTTAGTAGCTTCATGTAGATAATCTGTAAGAATCATAGACATTAGGAACATACAAATCTTCCACTGAGAGGAAAAGCTTTCTTAAGTGAACCCCCACTACAATCCATATATAATATATTTTGCTTGCTCCTTTGTTCAAGAAATTGATAGACTCTGAAACCGGTTTGGCTCAGTGGATAGAGCATCTGCCTGTAGACTGAAAGGTCCCAGGTTCGATTCCAGTCTAGGGCATGTACTTGGGTTACAAGCACATCTACAGTAGGGGGTGTGCAAGAGGCAGGTGATTGATGATTCTCTCTCATCGATGTTTCTAACTCTCTATCCCCTCTCTCTTCCTCTAAAAGAATCAATAAAATATAAGTACAACCAATGGACACAAAACTCTGGGGAGGGAGGGTATGAATGGGAGGGGGGGCAATGTTAAAATATGTACACAGATAATAATTTAATTAAAAAATAATCAACAATATATATATTTTTTAAAAAGAAATTGATATGTATTAAAAAAAAAAAAGACCAAATGCTATTCTCATTACTGGATACGTAGTTGTGAGGCAAGACAGAAAATAATCCTTATCTCCTAAGTTTTACATTTTAGTGGAGCGTAGAGGACGGTTGGGACTCAAAAAGCCTTCTTACAGGAGTCACAAGGGAGCCTTCTCAGATTCCAGGGGAGGGAATGGGCCCCTTATTCTCCAGGGGGAAAAACGTGCAATAATTTGCAGCTCTGTTTTTGTTGTCTTGTTCTATTTCACCAACACAGTGTTATTAAGGAAATTGAAGTTGCAAAATGACAGAGTTGAAACTAAGGTTTACGGGCACCAAATCTGAGGTTTTCTTTGCTCTGTGATTGTTTTCCTGAAGTTTCTGGAAGAAATTGTAAAACCTGTGCACAGACAGATGTGAGTCTTTCAATTTGCTTCCCCAGCTAGCCAGGCCTTGCTCAGCAGCTCATCAATGAACTTGCATTTCGCCCAGCCTAGGTGGCTCAGTGGTTGAGCATCAACCTATGAACCAGGAGGTCACGGTTTGATTCCAGGTCAGGGCATGTGCCCGGGTTGCAGGCTCCATCCCCAGTGTGGGGCATGCAGGAGGCAGCCGATCAATGATTCTCTCTCATCATAGATATTTCTATCTCTCTCTCATTTCATGTCTGAAACCAATGGGGGGGGGAATATATATATATATATATATATATATATGTTTTTTAAAATTAAAGTTGCATTTCTCTGAGAGTCTATGACAGGTACACAAAGTAGGTTCACTGTCCCTTTAAAGGAAAAAACAAAAAACAAAAAAAACAACACATTGATCTTTAACAGCTCTTTATAAATGCTAAGTTTTAAAGTGTTTCAACTAATTATTTTAGTAGAGAATTTATTTTTAAAAAGCTGTTCAGGAAGTTGGTTTCTAAACATGTTCAATTTAGAAAACTGAAGGCATTTCCTTTGTTAGTCAACAGGAAACCATTTAAAACAGGTTTTCTTTCCCTAATGAATTTACTTTTAATCAGGTAACACCTGTAGAACTCTTTGAGGCTAGTAAAGTAATTCCATTATTGGATGGATTCATACCTTAATTCTATGCTCACATTTGTTCCTACCTATTTGAATTAAACCAATTTCAGGCCCTTTGACATATACTGCGCATATATATATACTATTCATACTTATTAAATTATATAGATGGAACTGATGGATAATTTCAGAAATCAAATGATTTTGATTATTTTTCAAGAAATGTATTGAGACTGGTTATAAAAGTGATCTTGTGTTACTACTTGTGTTTATTTTCTATTACAATAGATTATGAATAATTTTATGTTGACTCATTTGAGCAAAATAATCTATTTCTAAATTATTTTTATTTAATTTAAAGAATTTCATGTAAATAACTTGCATACATTTATTTATATTAATAGATTTATATCTTATATAAACTCAAATCTTTAAAGTTATTAACTATTTTGTAGAATTTTATTTATTAACTGGAGACCTGGTGCATGTGGGGGGGGTGTCCCTAAACCCAACCTGCACCTTCTCCAATCTGGGACCCCTCAAGGGAAATCAGACATCCCTCTCAGAATCCAGGACTGCTGGCTCCCAACAGGTCATCTGCCTTCTGCCTGATTGCCCCTAACTGTTTCTGCCTGCAAGCCTGATCACCCACAACCAGTCTCCTGCCAGCCTGATTGATGCCTAACTGCTCCCATGCTGGCCTGATTGCCCCTAATTGCCCTCCCCTGCTGGCCTGGTTGCCCCCAATTACCCTCCCCTCCAGGCCTTGCCCCCCCCAACTATCCTCCCCTGTTGACCTGGTCACCCCCAACTGCCCTCTCCTGTTTGACTGGTCTCCCCTAACTGTCCTCCCCTGCAGACCTGGTCCCCCTAAATGCCCTCCCCTGCAAGCCTAGTTCCCCCAACTTCTCTCTTCTGCAGACCTGATCCCTCCCAACTGCCCTCCCCTGCTGGCCATCTTGTGTCCACATGGAGGTGGCCATCTTGTGTGTTGGAGTGATGGTCAATTTGCATATTATCTTTTTATTATATAGGATTATTGCTGGGTTTATTTTTTAAATATATTTTATGATTTTTTACAGAGAGGAAGGGAGAGAGATAGAGAGCTAGAAACGTCAATGAGAGAGAAACACCGACCAGCTTCCTCTTGCACACCCCCTACCGGAATTGAACCTGGGACCTTTCAGTCCGCAGACCAATGTTCTACCACTGAGCCAAACCGGTGAGCTTGCTGGGTTTATTTTAATCTAGTTACTTATGTTATTCACTTAATCTAGGGACACATATTAGAAACATGGTATTTAGTAGCTCATTCTTTTAAGTTATATTTTTCTGATATAACTTTTCAACAAAACTTAAATCGAGGATTTTCAGAGCATATGCTGGAAGGTGAAAAAAAAAAACAACCTATTTCTCAGTGTAAACATCTTTAACTTCAGATTTATTAATGTAAAGGGTTATGGTGATCTGAATGTCATCTCTTTTATGAACTAGGTACTGCACGTTAGCTTTATTACTAATTTTCTTCTGCATCACATCAAACAGTGCATATGGTTATAACATTGATTTCTTAATTTATGAAAATTGCCCTCCCAACAGCTGGTCTATTGAAAAAGTGAGTCTGTCAAGGGCTGATTACAGATTAATGATATAGCTCTTCTTCAAAGGGCCAGTAATTTGCAGTCCAATTGAGCCTCCTCTTGGGTTAGAATGCTTATTTAAAAGGAACTCTAATTTATGCACTTAAATATTTTTATTGATATGAAATTGAATGCTTTTGAAGACATAACCTAAACACTTTGGAAGAAAGGCATTAGATTGAGGATTATTGAATAGCACATCTGCACTGTATGGAATGATGTAGTAAGACCAGCACGAAGTGCTGGCTAATCAAATGTATATGAAGACATCAAACAATAAATAGTAGTACTGCCTTAGCATTCAAAGGTACTTAGGGTCCACTTTTAAAACCTTCAACTTGGTAAACATTTAAAAGCTGAGTTTAAAAATCAGAAAGGGCCGGAAACAGTTTGGCTCAGTGGATAGAGCGTTGGCCTGTGGACTGAAGGGTCCCAGTTCAATTCTGGTCAAGGGCATGTACCTTGGTTGTGGGCACATCCCCAGTGGGGGGTGTGCAGGAGGCAGCTGATTGATGTTTATCTATCATTGATGTTTCTAAATCTCTATCCCACTCTTCCTCTCTGTAAAAAATCAATAAAAAATATATTTTTTTTAAAAATCAGAAAGGGCTCTGAAATTCTCTTTGTCAAGTACATTCTAAAAATATATTTATCATTGTGCATTTAAAATGATCAAGAATTTTCAGCACAGCAATCATTTTCTTACAATTTGGGAAACTACAATAATTGTTGAAAATGGGTGTTCTTTAAGCTTTTCATTTCTCTGGCCCATCAGTTACTGTCATAAATGATCTAACAAGCCATCACCTATGTATTTGAAAAGTAACTTTTATATTGAGTCCCAATGGTTAGGTAAGCAATGAGGAGATAAAAGTAACTGATCTAGTTTCAATATTAATACTTTGAGCATTCCACGGTGGTGCTTCCCATTTTTGAAGATTTTTGCTTTTCTGTATTACTGTGATTGACATCATAAAAGCGGAGTGTCATTTGAAATTCAAATTACCTGACATTAGGTTTTATAAAAACATTACTGATACTAAGCATACACTGTGTTTAATGCATATAGATAAATAAAAGACCCCAGGAGCTGAAAATGCTCCTGTAAGAGAGAGTTGAAAAATTAAGTAGTTGAATGTGTTCCGTTAAAAAAAAAAAAAAATCTGTCATTTTACAAAACCACTACTTAAATTCCTGCAGAATTTTAAAATGTCTACTTAAGTAAATATGTACCTTTTTGGTTAATTGAACATGCATTGTCATATCCTTTTTTTTTTTTTTTTTTTTTTTTTTTGCAATTTAGCAAAAATGATAGTGGAGATCACAAGAACATTTCAAGGAACTTAAATTCATCCCAAACCCACGGTATTAGGCCACCTTGCCATAAGAAGACAAATCCCCACAAACTGCCTAAGCTAAGGAGTTACCCAGGTGCTCACACATATCATTATTTGGATATCTTCATATGTTTAAGAAGGCCAAAAAAATCACTTGCAAGTATATGGAAAAAGTAATTAATTTTAATTATTAAAGCTCCTTTCTACGCACAGGTGGTAATAGATTTACTTAATATTTCCCACTTGGACAAGAACTAGCCATAAAATTTCTTGCAGTTAATATATAGCTGTACTTCATGCTTTTTAAATCCCAACTTTTAAAATATTTATGCAAAAAATAATCAAATGGAATAAAGTAATGATATATAATAATTCTTAACTTAGCATCCTAAACTATTTAGCATGTTTATCAAATTAATATTGATTTCTAATTACTCCACTCTAGCAGGAAATATTCTAAGTAGAAGATTTAAGAAGTTTAATACTCAAGGAAAATTATGTGTTCAGAGGGAAATTAGGGATGGGAAAAGCAGATGGATAGAATTAGAGAAATCTTTCTGCTGGGCGGCCATATGTGGTTTGTTCAGGAGCTGGTAACATGGGGATTTCGTTATGAAATATGTTCTCTGGTTCCTAATTCATTATGTGTTTTCAGGAATGGAGGGAGCTGAGACATGAAGGAACTCCCAGGAGATGTGATGAAATCGAGATGAAAGAGACTTGGCCAGAGCCACAAGCTGGGGGCCAGTTTCTATCATGGAGCTGTGAGTTGAGGAGTAGCTGAACAAGGGGAGTAGCTGAACAAGGGGAGTAGCTGAGAGGATGGGAAGAAGCCATCTGTGAGAAAAGTCCTGATGATGGGACCAGCAGACCTTGAGAAAGCAGACAGAGAGACAGTGTGACCAAAGCCTTAGGAAATAAGACAAGAAAAGTAAAATAAAAGGCCAACCAAGGGGAGGTTAGCGCAATGCAATCTATGCACAAATGTTGACTGATTTAGGGTACTGCTCTGCAATGCAAGACGATCTACCACCTAAAGTAAGAAGCAGAGGGTGTGCTGTATTATATCCAGAGATAATAAAACCGGCGGCTGTGAAATTTCCTTTATAAAACATTAATTATAAAGATTTGTCACATTAAGCAATTCTTGGAAGGAATTCTTATGTTCTATGCAGAAAGCTGGACTGATTTTTCTCTACTCAGGAGCAGTGCAAATTTAGTTAAAATATTGCTTCTCAAGGGTTTTTACTTTCACGTGAAAGGGATTATTTAATATCGGCTATCAATTCAGGTAACAATTGTTTCCCGTGGCAGTCTGTCCTCAAGATATATGGAACCGATCAGAAAAAAATCCCCATGGGTGGAATATTTAATTACCAACAGTCTAATTAACTTGATTCCTCTTAATATCTATAGTCTGACATTTTGCACAAGTCAGAAACATACATTTTTCCCACTCAGGGCACATGATTTATCCAAACTGCTCAGTGTGGGAAAACATTAGTGTACCTAATATTTCTGGAAATTTATATATTTGGCAAAACTTAATTGTCCTTGTTTTACATACTTTTCCCTAATACTTACTGTAAAACAGGATGGAAAAGTTTTTTTTTCTTTTTTTTCATTTTTTTTAAATTAAGGTATTATATGTGTACATATCTTACCATTGCCCCCCCCCACTCCTATACATGCCCTCACCCCCCACCCCCCCAGAGTTTTGTGTCCATTGATTATGCTTATACACATGCATACAAATCCTTTGGTTGATCTCTTATCTCCCCCACATCTCCCTAACCTTCCCACTGTAATTTGACAGTCAATGAAAGAAAAATACCACATGATCTCACTCATGTATGAATAATAAAGAGCATTATAAATAGATGAATAAAAGAGATAGACACAGAGACAGTAAAGCAACAAACAAACTGTCAAATTACAGTGGAAAAGTTTTTAATGCTTTCTGGAGAATGAAATCAAAGCATCAACTGCATCCCCCAAAAAAGATTAATTCTGGGACCATATGGAAATTTGGATAATTTAAGCTGATGGCTATTCTCTCCAAACCAGTCACTATTCTCTTTCTTTTTTTAAAAATATATTTTTATTGATTTTGTACAGAGAGGAAGGGAGAGAGATAGAGAGTTAGAAACATCGATGAGAGAGAGTCATCGATCAGCTACCTCTTGCACACCCCCTACTGGGGATATGCCCGCAACCAAGGTACATGCCCTTGACCGGAATCGAACCTGGGACCCTTCAGTCCCCAAGCCAACGCTCTATCCATTGAGCCAAACCGGTCTCGGCCACTATTCTCTTTCTCACATAAATACAGTGCTGGCTACTCACATTATATCCCTAATTTTACCTCCCAAGTCTATGCGAACTCAAACTATTACATGTCATCATTGTTGAAACTGCTAGGCTAAATGTAATGTATTTCTGCAGAGGTTGTTGAAAACATATTCCGAGTCTCTGGTGTTTTGTAGAATATGTTTTGGGTCCAGTGAAAACACAACATATATATATATATATATATATATATATATATATATATATATATAGCAAACAAGCAAGTGAGAAGGGAAGGAAAAGAGAAGGTGGTATTCAAGTAGAAAAAACAATGATTGGAAATTACTATTTTTGCCATGTATATATAACATATCTCCAAAAATAAAAAGTAAAAACCAAACCATACCTCACATCTTGTTGAAATGCATAAATGTCCTATATAAGTTTGGGCTTGTTTAAAATGATAGCTGACAGATACGCACTTCTTATTTTAAACTTCCGAATTACATAAATGTAAATCTACAAAAATGGAGAGGTATTTTTATATGCAATTATCATCAGGAATAAAGAAAGAATATGATTTCACTTGATGTCATTTAAATGTGAATATTGTTATGCTTTGAATCTATCATTTTTACGGTAATGGAGAGAAAAAGTAAAATTATTCAAATTTGAGCAATTTGGGCACTACAAATGTATGTTCCTCTTACAACTGTTAATGACATCTTAAGCAAAGTGTTCTATATGATTTAACAAAGACAGGAAACGTGGTTAGAAAAATCATGTTGCGTGTAAACTTCAGAGCATTTAAAGGCCATTTTGGAAAGATTGAAGGAATTTTTGTCTATCATTTGAAAATCGGAGGAATATGGCCAATTCCATTGGTTTCCATGCTCGATTTGATTAATCTCTGTAAATAAATCTTACCTAATCCTAATCCCATTTTTCCTGTCTGGTCCATAGCCAATGGTTTTTAAAGATTCATTGTCTACCATATGTCAGAAACAAAAGTTTTCCAGAAGGACATTTGAATTTCTAGTTTGAAGTACTCATCTGGACATATGTTGAAGCAGCTGTTCTTTCTTTAGGATAAGCAACTCCAATCCTATCTTAGTGTTCTGTGTTCTTAGCACTCACCCTATACATTTTCAGGCAAATATGGGCAGTGATAACAATTGGCAATTTTAGGTAACAAATTATCATTCATAAAACTTTGATTTTACTTCCAATTTAAACATTATATTTCTCACTAATGATCTTTCCTTTTGTCCCAAATGAAAAGCCCCTAACTAAAAACAGGGCCTAAAAATCCCTACATAGAGGGATTTTCATATGACACACCCCTTATTTCTAGCAAATATTATTGCTTTCTAATTCCCAGAATAAGTGAAGACATTAAAATAAAGACTTCAAAGATTGTGGGAGATACAGCTCTGCCCCATATTCCATGCTGGAAGGAACTGAAATCAAAACATTGAGTATAGCTTTCTGCTATTTGGGTGGTTTATCAGTCTCGATCTATGATAGCTGTCAATACAGGATCCAATTATACAATGAATGGTTATATTCCTCTCTAGCCTTCTTTTACCTGCCTCCCCTGAAAAAAGTATTTTTTTTTACAAGTGAAATGGAGAGAAAATAGGAAATATGGAATAAGTTATATTTCTGGTTTCTATTATACCATTTCATCACTACCAAAAGATCTTGCTAACTTTTAGAATTATATTTTAAATGAATTCCACTTTATACTGTGTCATCAAATGCCTAAAAATATTCATTTCTCAATTAACAAACATTCTGGAAAAAAAAATCTATGCAAAATCTATGCAAAAAAAAATCTAAAAAAAATATCTATGAAGCAGCAAATTGAAAGTTAATCCAAATATTGCTCACTCCTGGTATAAAGGTATACCTATAAAACTTCCCTTCACAATTTAATAAAATAAATCTACACATTAATTTTTCCAGTATTTGTTGCTCTATGAAGCCATTAAAAGTTGCCCAAAGGATGTTATCTGTATCTGAAAAGAAGTCTAGACAGCTGACACTGTTATATTCAAGGTTAGACTTTTTACATGTGAGATTATTGATTTTTGCATTTATTTCTACTAAAGTTAGTATTTGTGATCAAACTGTTTTATTACCATCCTAAATTAAATGCCCATAAAACTGTAGGAGCATTGAAGTTACAGGAATATGTGAATGACCAACTGCTGTTGGACATTCCTGATTTTTTTTCTTCTTTTTCTTTCTTGATTAAGGTATTACAGAGATGTCCATATCCACCCACTGCCCCCTTTCTTACCGGGGGTTATATACTAATTTCTGTTAGTAAAATTGGGTTGCAAACACGGAAAATTAATAGCTACGCTATCACAAAATGTTCATTTCTGAATATTAGTTAATTTTAGAATGCCTGTGTGTATATGTTGTACAACAAGTTACAGAACTCTGCTGTCCTTGTGCTGTGGTTCTCCAAAATACTAACCCTTCAGCTATTAGGAATTGTATCCCTAATGTATCATAAACTGAATATTTTTTTTAATTTTAATATATTTTATTGAGTTTTTATAGAGAAGAAGAGAGAGAGATAGAGTTAGAAACATTGATGAGAGAGAAACATCAACCAGCTGCCTCTTGCACCCCCCCCCCCGCCCCCACTTGGGATGTGCCTGCAACCAAGGTACATGCCCTTGACTGGGATGGAACCTGGGACCTTTCAGTCCGCAGGCCGACACTCTATCCGCTGAGCCACACCGGTTTTGGCAGAAACTGAATATTTTCAGGAGTAACATGCACTCTTGTTCGGAAAGCTGTTCTCTAAGGCTGACTTTTCTGACTTTAGAGTGCTGGTTATTGATCCAAACACCATAACATCATAGTTTAAGCTTGTTTCTCGTTTATCTTCTATGGTTTCTATACACTGTAGGAGGGAGAAAGAGAGGGTATTTGGAAAGCTGGGTGGCTACAAGAGCTATTAACACTAAGTGCAGGGCACAAACAACTGTAGAGCTACAAATGGCTGACAGCTTATTTAGTCCAAATCTTTAGGTGCCCTTCTGCTTTTTAAAAAATCTCTTAAATGCAAATATGGTATTTAATTATACCTATCAGTTTTTAACAGGAGTCATGCAACATCTTAACTTTCTCAATCCTATCTAATAAAAGGCTAATATGCAAATTGACCAGTGGAATGACTGGTCGCTATTTCATGCACTGACCACCATTGTGCTCTATACAGGAGCTGCTCCTGATAGTCAATGCAGTCCTACGGGGGAGCACTGATCAGCCAGAAGCTGGGCTCATAGCTGGCAAGTGCAGCAGGAGTGGCAGAAGCCTCTCCTGCCTTCGCTGCAGTGCTAAGGATGTCTGACTGATGGTCTAGGCCCACTCCCTGTGGGCATAAGCTGGCAGTCAGAAATACCCGAGGGCTCCTGGACTTCAAGAGGGTGCAGGCTGGGCTAAGGGACCTCCCCACCAAAAAAGTGCACAAATTTCATGCACCGGGCCTCGAGTGTATTTATAAGAATACATATACATAACTAGCAAGATCTTCTAAAAATTCAAGAGCATGTTATTTTACAGGATAAGTAAAAAATGATATTCTTCATATTACAAAAAGGCAGAAAAATACCATATTAGGTCATCATTAAAGCTATATTAGGTTAACAATGCTCAAATAGCTCCAATATTGTATACTTTTTAATTATTTTAATGTTATTGTTTAAAGTATTATAAATAGTACATTTGTCTCCTTTCTCCCTCAATGACCTTCCCCCAATCTTCCCTACCTCCCAGAAGATGTCACTGCCACACCCCCCAGGGACTTGCATCCATTGGTTATGCTTATATGCATGCATACAAATCCTTCTTTTAATGATTTGTTTTAGGAATGCACTTATTTAATGGATTGTTTCTGTAATCAACAGCAAAAGCTCAAACCAAGAAATGCACTTTTGTTCTTTTTGAAGTTTCTAAACACAGGCTCTGTGTTTTAAAATATGTAAACCATTAAAAAGTGATACCCTTGATTCATACTTGGTAAGCATAGGAAATAATTGCATGTTGCTGATGATAACTATGTCTTTGATGACAGAAAATTACCTAAATATTTGTTATGCTTTTCAAAATGCTATTGGAAAACTAACAGAGTGGGGATTTGAAAACAACAAAACAACAAAAATGATTGCAAGATCAAACTAATGGATAAAGTACAACATAGGAGGTCAAAATGATTTAAATTGAGATCTGTAAGGTAGATTCAAGGCTTTCATACCTTTACAGTTTATCTAATCTGTTTCTTAACTTTCTCTTCTCAAGATGACAGAAATGTAAAATCAGTGTTCTCTTTGAAGGAAACAAATTCCTTGTCTTGATTTAGACCTGTCATTGGCAAATGCTCTAATAGTTATTCACTTCAACATCATTTAACTGGAAAATAGTGATTTAAATTCTCTATGAATATATTGGAAGAATATTTCTTTCTCAGGCAATGTACTGTCATAAAAAGAACATTAGAATGTTGTTTTTGAAATCAGACAAAAGTTGCATTGAGTTCCAGTAATCACAGTTTATAGATATATGATTCTAGGATATAGAATTTCTTGAAACAGAATTCTAACTTAAATGGAGATCCTTTTACCAATATAGAAACACTGTAAATGTTCTATATAAATATTACATATCTACTAGAGGCTCAGTGGGGTCGCTTGACCTGGCCTGCCAGATCTGACCGAAACTGGCTCTCCAACATCCCCCGAGGGATTGTGAGAGAACACAGGCCAGCCTGAAGGTCCCACGGGTGCACGATCGGGGCCAGGGAGGGACACAGGAGGTTGGCCAGCTGGGGGAGGACCCACGGTAGTGTTCTAGGACATGTCCAGCAGTCCCGCTCTGTCCCAATTGGTCAGACCCAAGCAGCAAGCTAATCTATTTTTTGGAGCATCTGCCCCCTGGTGGTCAGTGCATATCATAGTGATGTGCCTTAGCATTCATTAGCATATTATGCTTTCATTGGTTGAAAGGATGACCTGACATTTAGCAATTAGGCTTTTATTATATAAGATATAAAATATATCACTAATATAAAATACAAGTCATGACTGACTGATATTTCTACAAATTAAAATAGTAGGAAGGAGGAAGTCAACTGAAAATTGGTATGAACTATATATTATGCAAGCATAACTATATATTCTGCTTGTCTGTGAATATATTACATTTTATATAGTAAACATATTACATTTTGTGGACTCCATGATTTCTGTTGTAGCTATTCAGTTATTGGCTGTGATGGCAACCATGGAAGATACATAACTCACTGCAGATACCTGTGATCTGAAAGGCTTTCTGTATAAAACAGACAGGACAGCTGGATTTGGTCTACAGGCTACAACTTTAAGAACATGGACTTCTCCATTGAGCAGATTATTTCATTTTCTTTTATATTTTTATAACATGTCTTTTCATGTTACATATAATACTTAAAATAAAAACACACCAAAACTTCAAGAAGGTGATTTCTAAAACCAAATTAGGTCATGTCATAATAACTTATCATTAACGTGTCAAGTACCACTCACTCAGTTGGATCTAAATGCTATAAACAGCAGGAAGTGTAAGCTTTCCACAGATCTCAGCCAGGGGTATTATAATTACCTATTGATGAGGTCGTTGAGCTAGAAAGTACCAATCTTTCCCAAGATTCACATATCACACCCATAAAAACACATTTATTGCCAAAACCCATTTGGCTCAGTGGATAGAGCATTGGCCTGCGGACTGAAGGGTCCCAGGTTCAATTCTGGTCAAGGGCAAGTACCTTGGTTGTGGGCACATCCCTAATAGGGGGTATATAGGAGGCAGCTGATCGATGATTCCCTCTCATCAATCTTTCTAACTCTCTATCCCTCTCTCTTTCTCTCTGTAAAAACTCAATAAAATATATTAAAACACACACACATTTATTAAAGGATATGTGGTCTCCTTCGTCACCTACAAATGTGTTCAGGGCTGGCACAGCTGAAGAAGGAACAAGGAGTTTTCAGAGAATTTGAAGCGAATGGAAAACCATCTTGGAGTTTTTTAGGTGACTGACCGGTCGGGCACCAGTGTAACCCCAGCAGATGGCATGGCCGTCGCTTGAACAACAAGCTCTCTTTAGTTGCCTATCATCTTTGGGTTAGTGCTGAAATTAAACTTCTCCACCCTGGTCATGTTTTATTCCCTTTACACCAACGTGACTCTCCCTCCCCGACAGAGACCTGCCTCTCAAGGACTCCTCACGTCCCTTGTCACTTAGCAGAGTCCAGGACTGTGTTGGCTGAAAGCCATGTGCCATTTTCAGGAGCTCTCTATACACCAACAGTATGCAACTCCGGAGACAAATCATACCTCATACCTGCTTTCAAAAAAATGAAAAACTAGAAAAGCGAATAGCTTTTACAACCATTGCAAAAGCAAGTCATTTAGGAGGGAACAAGCTATCTGATTGTTTCGGCCAATTTGAATGTAATTGGAATGACTTTGTGTGGAGCTCGGGCTGAATATGCTGTGGAAGGTGAAGGGCTCTGGCACTGAGGATGGGGTTCCTTTGAAGACATTCCAGCTTGCCCTCGGTTTTCTTCATCTATTAAATCTTTATGTTCTTTTTATTTTATTTTACTTGCCTTGAAACCCATGATCTCGTGACTCATCATGCTACATGGTTTCCCTTCTTTATTTTATTAAAATAAGTTTTTACTGGGTATAACCAAGAATAAGACATATAACTACAGCACAACCAGTTTATTGCCTATACGAGAGGTCTGGTGCACAAATTCATGCACCAAGAGGGCACAGGCGAAGGAACCCCACCAGTCAAACCCGGGACCCTTCAGTCTGCAGACTGATGCTCTATCCATTGAGCCAAAGCAGTTAGGGCTATTGCCCGTGCTCTTAACAATTGCATTTTATCTTAAAATTTAAAATTATGTCTATTTTATTCCTACTAAAAGAACAGTAGTGCAGTCCTGTGTTAGAAGAAAGACACACATTGAAGCTCTTGCTTTTATTTCCTAGTGAAATTGATTTCTGTGCAGTGCAATGATCAGTTTGGTGAAACATCATTTCCCCTTGTAATTCATGTTTATGATCATGTCTGCTGTCAATATGGGGATTGCAAAATATCCTGATCTTGAAATACCCTTTTCTAAGAAATAATATTGTTTTTTAGAGTTAAAAATTATTTTAAACCTTGTTTATAGTAAAAATCTAGAAGAATGGATTTATTCTTCAAACTATTCCTTTTATATAAATATGAACTGTTCATTTCTAATTATATAAAAATTTAATTATTTATTAAGATTTGTTCATATACAAATTTTTACATCATTTGCAATTGAGTATATTTTAAACCTGAACTATCCAAAGAATTATCAAGTAACCAAACAAGTACTGCCTTTTAGAATAAACCACACAAAAAAGTAGAATTTCGGTAGATCACATTATCTGCAGGTGACATTGAGATGAAATATTCATTTAAAAGTAATTTAATATTATCAAGTATCAGTAACTATTAGCTTTGCATGGGCTATAATAACCTGTCGAAAATCGATTTCAAAGCCATTGTTCAGATGTGGATTTTTTTTTTTTTTTTCTTAATTGGCAAACTTCCATAGGACAAATTAGTAATAATTTGGAGAGCTAGTAAGGAGGAGAAAAAAAAGGTAGAAATGGGATGGTTCAGAGCAAGTTTGAGACCCTAAAGGATTCCAACATTGTAAAACTTTTAGAATTTTAGTAAGAAATAGGTAGTCTTCCGTAAGTATTAAGAAGAAAATGTTCCCATGTTATCTGTTTTTTCCTAAGCACATCTCATTGGCTGATTTTCCCCCTCTCCTCAAGAATCACAGTAATCCCCTAATCCTTCTTACAGGTAGCAATTTAGAAAGAGCTTTGGCTTCATCTTTTCCTCATAGCAGACCTTCCGGAAGTGTTGCTTGTTCTTATATTTTAAATCCATTTCTATTTTAAGTTATTTTTTTTTTTCCTTCCTCCTGGTCACATTTCAATGTCATGTTTTAGGCCAACATCTTCTTTGGTTTTACCCGCTCTTAGCCTGCAAATATAATGAGTATTCAAAATCAAACAGGTTTTGATGTATTAGGAAACTGAAAATAAGAGCTTTATTTATACCTGTTTTGTTTTGTTTTTTGAGTATATTTTTATTGATGTCAGAGATGAAGGGAGAGGGAGAGAGATAGAAACATCAATGAGGAATATTGGGAGCAAATCATTGATTGGCTACCTCAAGTACGCCCCCTACTGGGGATCGAGCCCACAACTGGGGCATGTGCCCTGCAATGGAATTGAACTGTGACCTCCAGGTTCATTGGTCCAGGCTCCACCACTGAGTGACACTGGCTGGACTCTACCTGTTTTAATAAATATGAAAGTCCACATTGTCTCTGTTGTGTGGATATAGGGGAGAATTGTGTGTGTATATATATATGTGTCCTATGAGCATGACTTCTAAAAAAATTAATGCCCTTGCTGAAACCGGTTTGGCTCAGTGGATAAAGCGTCGGCCTGTGGACTGAAAGGTTAGATTCCAGTAAAGGGCATGTATTGGTTGCGGGCACATCCTCAGTGGGGGGTGTGCAAGAGGCAGCTGATCAATAATTCTCTCTGTCCCTCTCTCTTCCTCTCTGTAAAAAATCAATAAAATATATTTTGAAAAATAATGCACTTAGTGAGGCACTCAGTCATAGATTCATTCATTTACAAATGGTCACTGTGAGGTTTTATGTTAGACACATGCTCCCAATCCCAAATAAGTGACATTTTTAAGTTTTAACTTTTTGCTGTTTTCCAGCCAAGCAAGAAAAGTGTGTTCCTTTACTGTCGTATCTCTAACAGGAAGCTGACACAGAAAGATGATGGTTAAACATTGACCATCAGCATGGCCAACATATGTGTCACCACTTTTATTCTTGGAAGGCATCATGGATACTTGGGCTCCTTATCTAAATGGTGAGTTAAAAATGAAGCCTTTCCCTCTCATAAAATGCCATAATAATATAGTCAGAGGAGAGAATAACTTAATGATTAAAAAAAAATCAACATTTTCCTAATGTACTTTTCTGTATTAGAAAGCTGATAAATGGTCTGTGCACCTGCTCCTAGTAATTCACAATCACCCATTGCTTCAAACTCTGCAATATGCTTCATAAACCGAAAAGCAAAGCTTGCTGTCAAAAGGGAACACAAAATAAAATGCAAGTTTTCACTTTTTTTTTTTTTTTTGAGCAGCCAGATGGCTTAGAATTATTTTTCTGCAATTCAATAGAAAAGAAATGGAAGGGAGTCAAATTCACCATTTCAAGTTGATATCACGTTATTTTTAATGATTTTCAAACAACAATGGGGAACGTATAAAATTATTAAACCCATATAGTACAGAAGCTTGTATATAGCATTTAAACTATATTAATAGCAAGACCTTATAATGTCTTTGTTTGAATGCACGTACTTAAGCTATAGAGAGACTGACAACATATTTTTGCAAACTGTCTGCATTTATGAAGAAGGCCAAATGTTCAATTGCTCAAAAATAGGCATTCTAATGTAAAAACTGAAAATGCATGACTAAGAGAATGGCACTTTTAGAGGCACGATTGTGTGGAGGCGGCGACAAGTGTGACTGGGCAATTGGTACCTCATTTTGTCTTATTCCATTTTCTTTTTTTGTTGAGTGGTGGCAAGAACAGTGGCCACATCACAGGGTTTGCATGGGGATTGCAAGGGGCTGCACCACGTGTCATTCCCAGCAGCAACAAATAAGAATTCCGGTGGCTCCACAGCCTCACCAGCATTTGGCGCTGTCAGTGTTCAGATCTGGGTCATCCTGATAAGTCTGCAGTGCTATCACGTGGTTGTTTTAATACCTGTTTCCCCAGTGATGTGGTGTGAAGCTTCATTTCATATCCTATTTGCCAGTTGTGTTATCTTCTTGGTGAGATAGGTGTCCATTAAGGTCTTTGACCCATTTTTTTTTTTTTTTTTTAGTTGGATTGTTTGTTTTCTTCTAATTGAGTTTGAGGATTTCTTTGTCTATCTGGATTATAGTCTTATCAGATAGGGTGTGGTGTTTTTTTTTGTTTGTTTTTTGTTTTGTTTTGGCAATTATTTTCTTCCCATCTGATTGTCCAGCAGTTACTTGAAATAAATATATCTACATTCTCTCCCTCCAGTTTTTTTTTTTTTTACCTATAATACCTTTCCAAAGCCAATTGATTTTTCTAATTCCAGTTTTATAGTTAGATGCTTTGCTTTGAAATATCATGGTTGACAAATTAATCACATAATTGAGAAATAACGTTCTGTGAGAAACTTTAAAATGTTAGTTTAATCATAACTCTCTTTCAGGTCTCACGTTTGATCACTCTGGTATTTTTCATAGACGCTGGGGTCTTAACTCAGAGTGAAGCGTTGTCATTGCATTTTTTTTGTGTGTGTGTGTCAAAGAAAGTGCCAGGTGTGAGAAGTTTCTCCTGACAAATTGTGTTCTCTGTTTCCGAGATTCCATGCATCATGCTATTTTTCTCACCCCCGCTGACATAGTCTGTGATGGATATACTATTTTTTTATTGTGCCTTTTCCTCTTGTTCTTCTTCCTCAACACCTTTACGACAGTTTTCCGGGCCAATGACTCATGAAACTAAAGTGTCTACTTCTGACCTACCGTATGATCCGCCTCTTGTCGTCTGGCCAATTTAGTATTCATCTCTTACAAAATCCTCACGAAGAAGCCGTTTTGCACATTTAAATAATATGTGTTTCGCTTCTCTGTTGGCATACCTTCATCCTTACTGTCAGTGTGCAATGTAATTTGTTCATAAGCATATTTGTTTTCAATATATTGGCCTACTTGCAATACAAGAGGTAGTTCTAACTCCAAACCTAACCCCCACATCAAGAGATAAACAAATAACGTTCAGAATAAAATGACACATTTAGTACAGAGTTACTCCATGTTCCACACTGCTTCATTCTCCAGTCAGTCTGGCATTTTTTTCTGACAATAGCAGTTGGCACAAGAGAATGTTATGTGCCCAATATAATACCAAGCTCAAAATAACAGGGCATATTCTAAACTGTCTTAAATTTTAAATAACTTGTTAGGTTTCAATCAGCCATTGAAAAATACCACTCATATGTGTAAACATATCTAACTTGTCCACTCTAGTACATGTATTCACATAATTTTATATATTTTTTTATTTTCAAAATATTTTTTGTTTGTTTTTTAGCTTGGTAAGTACTTTTCTTTAAATTTAGTCCTTTACTGTAGCATCATAATGGTATAAAAACAAGCATTCAATCACACTCAGGAAATCCATAGGTCACTTAGAAAGAATTGAATGACTCTTAGCAAGAATCACTCAGTGGTTGAGCATCTACCTATGAACCAGGATGTCATGGTTCAATTCCTGGTGAGGGCACATGCCCAAATTGAAGACTTCAATGCCAGTAGGGGGCGTGCAAGGGGCAGCCAATCAATGATTCCTACCATTGATGTTTCTATCTCTCTCCCTCTCCCTCACACTCCCTCTCTGAAATAAATAAAAAAATATACTTAAAAAATAATTGAATGGCTGAGGGCTGAGACCCTTAAGACTGGCAGATCCACTCTACAAACAGATCTTTCAAAAGAGAAATGGGGAAAAAGTATTTCAATGAAATGTCTGCCAACTGAGCTGAGAAGGCTGCAGAACTGCCTCAGTGGGACACCAAGCTGACTGGCGCATGCTCATTATTAAAGAGAAAGGTATCCGTGTGTGATCTGCGTGTCTGAAATATTTGAAAGCCACGTCTATAGGCCTATTGCTTTTCAGATGAGGAAAATGGTACCCGGGAATTTCACAAAACTTGTCTAAGACTATAGAACAAGCAAGGTCAACAGCCTCATTTCAGAGTCTGGTAGGATTTAGCTCCAAAGCCGATTAGAGAAAATACTGATTCAGGGAAGTGAAACAAGTTGTCAGAAATCGCACAGAGAGCATCACAACCCGGGATTGCACTCACTTCATGACAGAGACACCCTGTTTGAGACAAAACAAAGCAAACACACCTGTAAGGCACCCTTAGAGTCATTCCCAGGTTCTAGCCTGGCATGGACCACAAACATGTCTTAGTTCTGCATCATGCATGGATTGCTCCAAGGTGCGCAAGATCCGGACTGATCATGTTATGCTTACTTCTACAAAGTACATTACAATCGTTTACAGCCACTAACTGCTAGAGAGGTGGCAGGTCCATTAGCAACTTCTCTGTTCTGGACAGATGGTAAAATATGGATTGTCAATGGTTCAGCATGACATCTGTATTTCTACTCTCAAAGGGAACACTCCCTAGAGGGTCGCTCCCTGCTACATACATGCCACAATCTTTACTTCTGCATGAATCTACTGTCTCCCATTCATCCTGGAATACCTATCTACAAATATTAATATCTGCCCATCTGATTAACGCTCAATGTTGAGAAGACAAAGGTCTACAGGCTGCACCAAACGTTTGGTTTTCTGTTCAAATGAAAACTTGAACTGATTTTGGCAAACTTGACTGTGGATTTTGGTCCCTCGGTAGACATTTTATGTGATTTTCTCTGACTTGAATTTATATATATTACTAGCATACTTATTTCACAAATCAAATAATTACAATGATATACTGGAAATGGAATCAAATAACAATGTAGCATAATCATTGAAGCTACATCAAAGAACAACTTTATCCATTTTTAGGATATTTGACAGAACAAAGAAAGATATACATATCAATCAGCGGCTTATGACTCTTTATGGATAGAAATTATAATTTAAGAAGCACTTCAAAGTGATCAATAGATTGCAAGTAATCTAAAATAATTCTAATTTTCTAAAATCTATTAGCCAAGAGAGATATTATTTAAGAGATAAGGGTGAGGATGAAATTGAATTTTGAAAATTGCCTTCCTTCGCATTTACATTCATTACTCATTATAGAGTTAGCCCTATTCCCATCTCTCAAACCTGTGACACCACCTCACCAATGACATACAACCTGGGTGAGTGACATTTAAATAATATTTCAACATTGAACTCATTTTTCTTGACTCTTTCTTATCTCCAGAAAAGTAGGCTTTCTTATCTGGTACATTATGTAAGTGTTTAAAGATATTGTCCATTTGGGTTTTAGACTTACAGTTTAGCTCTCAATTATTATGTCTCATTGTTTTTACTTCTTGTGTTTCTTTCAGTTTGTCACAGTGGAATGTCTGGGAAGTCATTCTTGCAAAATTAAAAGTCCTCTATATGAGGGCATGAAGGCCTGCCATTTTTAAATTAATTAACTGATCACTTAATTAATTGTTTGTTTAATCCCTGTGAATCTGTCCTCCAAATACCTGTGAAACATGTCTAGAGGACTTTGAAAATGTTAACATTCAGGATGTACAATATTCTTCTACTATAAACAATATAATGTAGTCTCTACTAATAAGAAACTTAAAAACAAATAAGGATGGTATGCAGAATTCCAAATGATTAATATTAAGTCTGTTTAAATATCAGATACATTAAAGAAACAATATGAAATAAGTCATAAGTTTGTTAAAAACTTCAAATGACTAGACATAATGCAACAAATTGAGTCATAAATATTAAGAAGGAAATCTTAACCATTTGGGATCCACAGTTGCAATGTTTTAATCAGATTTTGGAGCATAGAGAAAAGATGTTCAGTAGATGATTGGAAGCAAGCGCCATAAATATTTGTTCAGCGATTTAGTTCAATTTCTTCCTTAATACAGAAGAGTGCAGATGAATGAAGACGACTGGGAAATAAGAAAGAAATTGGAACACAAAATACGAATAAAAGAATCATTTATTAGCACAGCTATCAGGAAAACTCATTGTAATATGGTTTGTTTGCTTCATAAGAGTCTCATCTCCTAAGCAACTTATAGTTAGAAAGAGCATCATATATTTTTAAACAACAAACTGTTTACTGTTGGAAATCAAATTGGAATATTTGTACTCTGCCTTAGGCAAATATTTTTGCTCTGCATTATACTGAAATAATAATAAAAATAAACATATATACACAAACACACATTCATATAAAGATTATATATACATACACACACATATATTTACATCCCTTTGTTGGCTCAAATAATTATGCTACTTATACCCCAGGCTTCAATTACAAAGTAAAATGTGAGCATTGGGAAAAACCTTTCTAATTCTTAAAAAATAAATCAAATTATATATATGAAATATACATAAAATATATATAATTCATCCCCACTCTTATTTTTTTGTTTTGGTATAAAATTGTGGGTTTTTTTCCAAACATGATATTCAAAGTTTTTTAAACCTCACTGCTTACATTTCAATCATTGCAGGGCTTGCTTCTATATTTCCCAGAGAAATTAATGCTAATCAAGTTAATGTTCTTGCTGTAAAAGTGACTCATATCTGAAATTACTACTTGCAATACAGTGGCCTCAAATCGCATAAAGACGAATGAAGAAATCACATGCTGAATAGCAATCAATACTACTTTTCCTATTTTCACCTTTTTCTTTTAACTTGAAAAGACTGCATTTCCCCCTTTTACAAAGATCACAATAAAAGCTGCATGCTCCTCTGGGTTCTGGGAAAGCCTCTACGTATAAGCAGCATTCTAACACCACGAGCAGAACCTCCCAACGTTGCCGATGCTTTTTCTCTCACGCTCAGAACAGACAATAAACGTATTATTTACCTCGTTCAGGGAGGGACTGTAAGACCGCCTCTAAGTACCAACTAGGGAATAATTCACAACACATGTAAATGCCCTGGGACTGGTCAGATATGCCTTAGCCTCCCCCTGCACATGTCTGCTTCCACAACAGTAAGAAAGTCCAGAGCCTTCTGAGATCTAATAATCGTGCTTTTGGCAACATCTCATCTACTGGGATTACATTCTGAGAAGCCCAGGAAAAGCAGTTGTTACCCACCTCCAGCTCTGCCCTCTGTCCTCTGTCCTCTGCCCTCTGCCCTTTGCCCTCTGGAAAGTAATTAACTCTGCCCAGTCCCCTGTAGAGAGCTTCAACGTCCGGCTCCTGGCCCCCTACCCTGTCCATGGCCCTCACATGAATACTCAGTTCACTGCTTACTGTTTTAGACAGATCCCTCCCCTGGGAGTTCCCAATCCACAGGTGGGAAGATGGCTAACTCTTAAGGATGGTTTGTTTGCATAGATTCCTCCTAGTGTGGATAATAGTCTCTGTGAATAGAATAGATCGATTTCCATCTTCCATTGTCTTAATTTTGTTTTCACCTCAGGAGGTGCGATGAATAATGTCCATTTTGGGCTCCCAGAGGCACTTCATGATTTCGTGCACAGCCTAAACCAAACTCAGGGCTGTATTCAGCACGCTACATGTATCATCCAGGCTAAAGTGTTACCAGTAGGCTCTAGGTCATAGGACACAGGATAAGCCCACCTTAAAACAACAGCAGAGACTGGATGGAGGACATTCTGTCAATATTTATAACTAGAGGCCTGGTGCATGAAATTCATGCATGGGGGTGGGGGGGTGGGGATCACCTCTCCAATCCAGGACCCAAGAATCAGGCTTAAACCAGCAGTCAGACATCCCTCTCACAGTCCTGGACCACTGGCTTGTAACTGCTCACCTGCCTGCCTGTCTGATGGCCCCTAACTGCCCCATCCACCAGTCTAATCACTCTTAATCGCCTCTGCCTGACAGCCTAATAGCCCCTCTCTGCCCCCCGCCTCCGCCAGTCTGGTTGCCCTCAATGCCCCTTTGCTGGCATGGTCATCCCACACACCTGCTGCTCCGTCGTTTGGTTACCCCTCACTAACCCCCCTGCTACCCTGGTCACCTCACACAGCCTGTTTGGTCATTTGTTCAGTTGTGATGGTCACTTAGGCTTTTATACATATAGATAATTTCATCATTATCTCCATGCTTTGGGCTCAGAAGATTTGGAAGACCAATGAAGCAGGGGTGAAACGCTTCAGTCAGGTGCCCAGTGGACTGGAAGTGAGGACTGCCTTCTAGCCATTTGGGGCATCTCCTGTGGTAAACCAAGACCATGGCAAAAAGGAATGGAGCCATTGAAAGTGGGCGAAGAGAAGAATAAAATTGTGTTTTCGAACTGAGGACTGTTTCTCTTCTCATATCACTTAAACTGTACACAGTAATTGATTATTTAACATGCGTGGGAATTAAAACTCACGTTTGTGAAGTAACTCCTCCTGTCCACAGCATGATTGTACGGTCGCCAAAGTAGGAAACGTGTTGCCTGTCGAATTAGTACACCCTGGAAACAACCGGGACAAAGTAATTTCTCAATACACTTTTGCTGAATTAAAAAAGCGCTGTTGCCTTTTCCCAAATTGTCAAGTTTTAGCAATCATATTAATTCATGGTAACAAAGTGATAGAAGACACATTTTAATATAAGAAAAGAAATGACTATTTTCCATATGCTATTAATCCATTTTACCTGTAGCCCTTCTCTCTCTTTCCAGACAGTGGCATGTGTGTGGTGGAAAATGCAATGACACGAAACATGTTATAATTTTTTTTAAATGCTGCCACAGTCACACCCACCTGCTTCTGTGTCACAGGATGGACGGGGAGGTAGTACCCTGTGCCAGTCTCACATCTTTTGTTAACCAGCGGAGCACCGAGAACTAAAAGACCCTTCCACCTCCTTCAGCGGCAAGTGTATAAATGAAGTTAAAAATAAAATAGAGCTCTTCTCAGGGACCTCATCACCTATTCTTTTCTGGCCTGATTCAAGGCTTCCTTTTATCCTGCAAGACTTAATAACCCAATGCTGGAATGATTGCTTGGTGTAATTATCCGAGTAGCATGCCCTTCTATGAGCTGTTTGGCGGAGGACTGGGCCACCTCGTTATGAGAGGTCTCATGTCAGACATGTCAAGTAGGAGAGCTGCTCTATCAGTCCAGGTGTCTGAAGTCAGTGTGACAATTGAAAATTGGCTCCTCCTCATCCCACACACCGCTGCCTCCCTCCCCTAATGGAATGAATGGCATGTGATGTGCATTTCATCTCAAGGTCTCTGGCTTTCTAAACCCCAAAGGGTCTGTGGGGAACAGATAGCTAAAGTTATCTATTCAGCCTAAATTATGGGGGGGGGGGGGGGGAATTAGAGCAAAAATATTTCACTTTTTCAAGGATTTCAGGCCAAGGGAGAAACTTGAGAATAATTGCCTAGTATTAACAATTTGGGTCATGTTAGGCATCAAGAGAAGATTAATCTATGGCTAATTTTGGTGACAGCAGGAAAAGGAGGTTAGAGCCTAAATGAATGGCAGTCTTTGGGAGCACTTAAAAATCTACTGGATTAGCCAAAACCGGTTTGGCTCAGTGAATAGAGCATTGGCCTTCGGACTGAAAGGTCCCAGGTTCGATTCCGGTCAAGGGCATTGTACCTTGGTTGCGGGCACATCCCCAGTAGGAGGTGTGCAAGAGGCAGCTGGTTGATGATTCTCTCTCATCAGTGTTTCCAACTCTCTATCCCTCTCTCTTCCTCTCTGTAAAAAATCAATAAAATATATATATTTTTAAAAAATCTACTGGATTATAATGATGTTTCCTAGGGAAAAAAAATGTTTGCACGGAAAGCGGTATCCCTGTTGAAAGTCTAGATGCCTTTAAGATTATTTAAGCAAAAGGATTTGCATAATTATAAACAAACTTAAGCACAAATAGTTCATAATTTAAATAATCTTTAAGTGGGAGAGTAACTCTGCCCAATGGAGTGCTAGTTCATTGCTAAAAATATCCGTTACAGGGTTCATAATGAAGGGAAAATGATTGGGTGATAAAATTTTGAACATTTCTTTCAAATCATGATATATTCAACTTCTTTGATGGAATATGCCGGGATCACAATGCAAATGATTTTGTAATCTGCATCAGTGTGTTATAATTAAAAAGCTCATCTGTTATTCACATTTGTTTTATTTCCAAAGTGAGCATTGATAGTGTCTTACATTGTTAATTTAATTAATCTTATTTCAAATTCTTTAAAAACTAACACATGAATTGATCTAATTTCCACATTTAAATTCAAATTCTATAGACTATAATACTATTTTTTTCAGTTCCATGTGTATCCAGATTACAAATCAAATTAATTATTTTGAGTGCTAGACTAATTGATTTTATCAGAAAATATCAAATTAACTTGACTATGTATAACTAATTTTGATTTGATACATCTGTGTATATTGCACATCTGACTGACTGGATTTCTCATGAGAAAATTTTGGCATAAATGTGTGTGTGTGTGTGTGTGTGTGTGTGTGAGCACACACACTTTAATTGACTATTCATATTCAAAGCATTTTAAATAACATATATCAAATTCAAAGCTATCACACTTCAATTTAGTTATCTTGATTCTTGGTTGGTATTTGGTCTTAAATTTAATTGAATTTATTTCATATCTGATCACTGACTTAATGGTGATATACTCTATCATTTTCAGATAAAATTAACACTGTGAGAAATGTAAAGACCAAGAGCTTAAATGTCAGTTAGAATTATGCTAATGCAAATACAATTATAAAAATAACCATCCTGTGATGAGAGAGGCCATTTGAAGTTATGTGACATGAAGTTATTTTTAAATGAATCTCAAAAGTGTAAATGAGATAGAGCTACGAATGGCATAAGGTCTAGAACTTGCCTAAAAAGTTTCTTAATTTTTTCCCCCTAATCTTTTGGAATTTCTCTAAATATCAGTTGTATCATTAACATTTAAACAAATGCCTACTCTTTAAAAAACAAAGCATTATCTTTTTTTTTTTTTTTGAGAAATGAATATGTAAGGAGATGTAGCCAGAAATTGGGGAACAACAGGTGTCTGCACTTGCTTATATACAAAAGTTTAAAAAAACAGCTATCTCACTTGGTTTTCTTTTTCTGATCTACTCAGTATAGCCACGTTATTATTATTTTGTTCCTCACAACTGATGCCTTTACCCAACCCCTCCCTTCTGCCACTTCCAGTGGGAAATCCTATTGGATGGTGCATTGTTTCTTTCTATTGCACTCCAATGCCTTAGCTTAATTAGCCCATGATGCATTTCATTCTCCTCTTAGTCCAGAGTCTCATCATTTCCTGAAGGATCATGGCTACAATTTTTAGCATCTCGTTTTTATGTTCCTCAAACCATTTACTAGTAAACGATGTAACACCCTCTCAATGGAAATTCATACATTCTGATGTCTTTTCCCTCCTAGGCCTTCAATTACAAGACCCCAATTTTGTAACTGTCAGCAACTCCTTGTCACAAAACATTCTGCTATCATTGGTGTGTATGTCTGTGGAAAGGCTGCTCAGCTCAAATTGATTACTACCCAGAAACAAAAAGATAAAGATCAACTTAAACAGAAAAAAAAAAAAGAGGAAATTCAGACAAGTCAAAGTATATCTCCAATAGTTAAATGCACATTGATTTTTACAAAGAGCAAGTTTCTATTATAGGCATGTCAGAATTCAAAGAACGTAGAGACAACATTTAATTTTTAAAAATCATTTATATATATTATTGATTTTAGAGAGAGGAAGGGAGAGGGGGAGAGGAATAGAAACATCCATGATGAGAATCGTTGATCAGCTGCTTCTTGCACGCCCCCTACTGGGGATTGAGCTCACAATCTTTAGAAATATCTTAAAAGCACCTGAGATTCACCTGGGCTGGTTTGGCTCAGTGGTAGGACATCGGCCCTCTGACTAAAGGGTCACAGGTTGGATTCTGGTCAAGAGCATGCACCTAGGTTGCAGGTTTGATCCCAGTCCAGGTGCATGTGGGGGGGAATCAATTGATGTGTTCCTATTTCATTGATGTTTTTCTCTTTGTGTTTCTCCCTCTTCCTTTCCCTCTATCTGAAAATCAGTGGGAGCAAGGGAGAAGTTCTCTGGTGAGAATTAACATAAATGAATTAATGAATGAATAAATATATAAAGAAATATATAACAAAACTAAAAAAGGACGAGTTTCTATGAGAAGCACTTCTAACAAATTTCCACACTACCAGACTACCAACACCACGGTACGGCTGTGCAGACTAATGACTATTTAAAAGTATCATCATGAGCAGTATTTCACTGGTAACATATTCCTCCCTCTGTTTGATATAAGAATACAGGCGATCACATAACATTTCCTATGGATTTATGACATTATGAAATATATCTGGCTCCAGGGAAAATGTCAATGGAGAAGTATATTAAGGATGAGAGTCTATTCATACTGGAAATACGATTAAAATGAATCTCCCCTCAATCTGAACTGTTTGTACATATATTACTACTGCACAATCCGCTGGAAGATAAACTGTTTACACAAACATTATAATATCTGGCACAAGTACCCATGTCTGTAAAACTTCCTTCTGAGTTGCCACTGGCAGAAGAGGCTCAGTTTAAATGCAAGTTTAAACCCTTAAATACAAGGAATTAAGAGAAAATAATTTAAAAGAAAATCACCCTTTGACATGACCCAGGGATGTTACGGTAGCCTCATGCCTCTCCTCCGCAATAAGCATCACCCAGGCTTAGAACAAGTAGCAAGAAGTCTTTTGGTGGCCCTGGCTGGTGTTGCTAAGTGGATAGAGCATCGGCCTGGGGAACCATAGGGTCCTGGCTTTGATTCCACTCAAGGGCACATGCCCAGGTTGCTGGCATGATCCCCAATAGGGGGTGTGCAGGAGGCAGTCAATCAATTATTCTCTCTCATCATTGATGTTTCTATCTCTCCCACTCTGAAATCAATAGAAAATACATTTTAAAAGTTTGAAAATAAAGTCTTAAAAAAAAAAAGGAAATCTTTGGGATGGAGTGCTAAAATGAACATCCTGTATAACATTTTCTGCATTGGTGGTAAGTCCTTTGTGATAGTTAACGCTACTTTGTGTTTGGCCAATGAAAATCTATATGAAAATCTTATATGTAAAACTCTTAGACCTGGGCTAGACTATAGTGAACTCTTGGTAGCTATTACTTTTGCATAGGGGTTCTTTTTAAAAAATATTTTATTGATTTTTTTACAGAGAGGGAGGGAGAGGGATAGAGAGTTAGAAACATCCATGAGAGAGAAGCATCTATCAGCTGCCTCCTGCACACCCCATACTGGGGATGTGCCTACAACCAAGGTACATGCCCTTGACTGGAATTGAACCTGGGTCCCTCCAGGCCCCAGGCCAACGCTCTATCCAGTGAGCAAAACCAGCTAGGGCCACATGATTGGTTTTAATTGAACATAAACTATCTACTTCAATATTTTCTAAACTGACATAGAAATTATATTTGTTTAAGAAATAATTTTTCTGCTGAAACTGGTTTGGCTCAGTGGATAGAGCGTCTGCCTACAGACTGAAAGGTCCCAGGTTCAATTCTGGACAAGGGCATGAACCTTGGTTGCAGGCACATCCCTAGTAGGAGGTGTGCAGGAGGCAGCTGATTGATGTTTCTCTCTCATTGATGTTTCTCGCTCTCTATCCCTATCCCTTCCTCTTTGTAAAAAAATCAATAAAATATATTAAAAAAAAGAAATAATTATTGATAGGAAACACATTCATATTATAATTAAATATGTTCCATATATCAGAGATCTGCAAACTGTTTTGGTGAAAAGCTGTAGTTAATGTTCTAGGCTGTACCGACCAATTATTCTCTCCCTGCTGCTGCTGCTGCTTCTTCCTATTCTTTTAAAAACCATTTTAAAATGTCCTGTAATTTGGCCCTTGAGCTGTGTAATTAGCCAAGCCTTGCCAATATATTATTATTGCTTCTCTCGCTGCTTATTACATTTTTGGAAGTTGTTTCAAGAAAAGCACTTTTAAACATTATAATGTTCTCTCCTTAATTTATTTAAGAATAATAATTTTAAAGCTCTATTAACATGTATTCTGGTAAATTATCTTATGAGAGATAACCTCTTCCTTGCCCCCAATTCATCCATTTTTCGATGTTCCAGAATGTCTCCTGGGGCATTTAGGATCTCTCCATATTGACCATAAAGGTACTTTCCTGTCTTTTATACTACGTTTAACAGCAATACAATGTTTAATTAACACCATGCAAGGTACTTATGTACGCATAATTGATTGTTAGAAGAGCTTTTTTGGATAACACAGTAAATTCTTTATCTATCAAATTGCTTCTTTTTGTCCTTAGGCTATTCTGTCATTAACTTTTCATTTCCAGTCATGATTGTTCATACTTGAACCTTATTCTCATCAGGTTAAGGGGAAAGACAGTTTTTATGCACATTCTTCCAGAATTTCATATCTCATATTACACATTTTGACTTTTAAGAATATATCCACTATGGGACATGTATGTAGAGGAGCAACTATGAATCAACACATTTAAAGACATAAAAAGGACATTGTTGAATTGGAACAGGGAAGGAAGATGGACATAAGTTGTACAAAAATCAAGGGATAGCAGAATAAAGCACAAAATATACTGGACCAATAAACAACTGTAATAAGCACCAGATTTTTAAAAAGGACATAAAGGGAAAATAATGCAGAACATAAACTGATGAACAAAAACAGACCCAGAGACAGGGAAGCATTGATCTAACTGTTGGACCTCAGAGGGAAGGCAGGGAGGGTGGGGATAAAGGAGAGAGATCAACCAAAGAACTTGTATGCATGCATATGAGCCTAACCAGTGGTCACAGACAACAGGGGATGGAGGCATGTGTGGGGAGGAGTTTTGGATGGGAATGGGGGGATGAGGACAAATATGTGATACCTTAATCAATAAAAAAATTTTTAAAAAGAACATAAAACTATAAGATATGAGTGGCAGTATTAGTAACCTCATTATACTAGATTATTTAACATGTATAACTTGATTTAATCATACATACTAATCATACATACAATACCATACACAAGGAATATTTATTTTCATTTTATAAAGACATCTTTACAGACCTTATTAATGACAACAGGAATTAAATGCCAATGCCAACTCTACTTGAGTCCAAAGTTCAGAATGCTCATATTGCAATATTATTTCTCAATTCTACAAAAAACTGAGGGATTACTTGAATAGTATGACATGCTTTTGGATTAATATGGATTATTTCAATGAATTCAGTTCATAAATTGTATATAATTCTAAGTTAGGCCTACGTTATCAGACTGTAATGAAGAGAATACGATTGAGAAATGGTATGGCCAATCCTCAAGTTTTATGATCAGCAATAAGTGACTAGCATGTTAAGTACAACTGATATTATGCAATGACTATCATACATGTGTTCACATAGCATGATCAAAGTAAGTACTGTCTGCTAGCGACAGAGTAGGTATTTTGATTTGTTCATTTAAGTCTTTGTCCTGACAAAGCAATGTTTCTATTTCCACTCAATTACTCTCATCCCTCTCCTTCCTCCACTATCTCTACACATACACTGATATTCAGTGGAAGGTCATTTTACCAGGACTTAAATTATATTAGGTCAATTATAACAGATAAATTATCATAAGTTCAGGAGAGTATGTTGATAGATAATGATTTGATTAAACTCTAATGCACTGACATCTTCTCATACTTTTCTCTTTGTTTTATCACTTAGGTAATAAATCTGTAATATACATTTACATCACTTCATTCAATCTTATGAAATGACTAATATCTCCCCAAACATGTAACTGATTTAGAATAGGTGTTGGTAAGCATTTTATGCCTAAGATATAGTAATCAGGATACTATGTAAATACTGATACTAACAGGTTTCTAAAAATTGTATTGCTATAATTCTAAAATAATAATTATTATTTCTGTAATGCTGAGCCACTGGAAAATAATAAATTGTTTTGGGAGGATAACATTTTACTTGGTTCCACTCCAAAGTTAGTATTTGTTATAGTATTTCTGATAGTAGTTCCAAGTTAGTATTTCTTATCCTTAAGATTGATTGAAGTGCTATTAATTCTGATCTGTAAAGATATTTTTCACATTTTATCTTCGAAAATGCTTTTTGATACAGACTGATAGTTCCAAGTATTGATAATCTGTCCACAAGCATCTGCTATTAATACATCATATTCATGGCATGACAGGCGGGCATAGAATTCCATGAGATGTTTCTCTGAAGAGTTGCTTTCTTCTTATTATTAATTATTTGTTTCTCCAATTGTCTCAGGGTTGCCCAGTGGGAATGCTCTCATTTCTTTTTTTTTTTTTTTTTTAGCATTTTGCTGCTTCTGGCAAAAGACATAGATACTATGAATAATTATTTCCATGCCTCAGCTCTCTCTCTAAGAAACCCTTATTTCCTTTTGTTGGAGAATGGCATTCAGAAGACAAGAGAGCTATGCTAGCGGCTACTGGTTCATGGCTACCAGACTCTTTTTGCAAACAGCCAAAGAATATTAATATGAATATGAAAATATATAGATATTTTTATATCCACACATATATTTATTTATATGTGCTTATATACACATTTGTATATATTCATGTATATATAAATTAATTTATACATTTTGTTTATAAATATATATTTTACATGCATATAAAATATGCATGTTTACAGTGTAGGTATGTTACCATCTATTTCTTTATATTGATGACAAGCATTAATACTTCTATTTACCATCCAGATCCACAGTGTCCATTTACTATATTATTGGTTTCAGAAAAGAAGGGAGAGGGAGATAGAGAGAAACATCAATGACAAAAGAGAATCACGGATCGGCTGCCTCCTGCACGCTCCCTACTGGGGATCCAGCTTGCAGTCGGGCATGTGCCCTGACTGGGAATGGAAAGGTGACCTCCTAGGTTCAAGGGTTGGTACTCAACCACTGAGTCACGCCAGTTAAGTCACAGTGTTCGTTTTTATTTACTTTTCCCATATTTACAATCCGCTTTCCTAACAGTGAGGAGGAGTGTTGCTGCCATTGTTCTTACATTAGTTTATTTTAATATGTTTAATTGTCACATATTTATTAGCATATTTACTTTTTCAATCCACCTCATCCATATACGATGAACCTTGCACCACAGCAGCCAGTTCCTCCTCCACGTGCTGCCTCCCTCTCCTCCCACCAGCTCATACCCCAGGTCTGCTGCTCTCTCCAGCGGGGGCCCCTCAGCCCCTGGCTCCTGCACCCCTGGCCATGCCCTCTGCTCCCGGAAGCCTCTGCACTGCATTGAGGATACAGCAGTGTCAGGCTGCCCTCATGTGGTGGGCCTCCACACAGGCACACACATGGGTTCTGACATCTTCTAGTGTGTTCTCACCTCTCCCCCATCTCACCTGTCCCTCCCACACTCCGCCCTGGAAGGATGTTCCCTCCAGCTCCCCTGAATTCTGAGCCCCATGTTCTGGGGAGTTGCACACCTTCCTCCTCCCCGCCCCCCCCAGCAAACCTACAGCTTGGTTGTGCTCTGATACAACAAACACGGGTGCCAAGGATGGAGATATCTACTTGTCCTAACTGGACTGTGAGCTCCAGGGCACCCACCACTGCCTGGCATCAAATCATGACCACCTGGCTCAGAGGTCTACTCTCTACCATTGAGTCATGCCGTGTGGGCCTGTTGAGCAGTTTTCAGTATGCTACATCAAGATCATAGCTTTTACATCTTACAAAATGTGTAGTACCTTTTTTTGTAATGTTAATATGACAACTAACTTACTATAAAATGCCTTACACATTTCAGACCCTGATGATTTAAACTGTAGAAGAATCTTTTCTAACTTAATAATTTGGACAATTAAAATACTTTATTTATTTTTGGTAGAATTTATTGGGGTTATATTGGTTAA
This sequence comes from Pipistrellus nathusii, assembly GCA_963693515.1. NCBI lineage: Eukaryota > Metazoa > Chordata > Mammalia > Chiroptera > Vespertilionidae > Pipistrellus > Pipistrellus nathusii. The sequence continues at coordinate 6,797,603 of OY882877.1, forward strand.
TCAAACTGTATAGGTTTCAGGTGTACAGGTCTATAATATATCATCTTATTGAGTGTTCACCATCCAAAGTCTAATCTTTCACCACCATTGCTCTCCCATTTACCCTCTTCTACTTGCCCCTACCTGCCTTCCCATCTCATAATCACCAGGCTGTTGTCTGTAGACAATTAAAAACTGTGTTTAAAGTTAATACTTAATTTGTTAGAATTTGTCAGTAACTTTGCCAATAATTTTCTGTTTGAAAAACAGCCCTTTAAAGAAATGTAACATTTCTTATTATAATCAAACTGTAGATTAACTTTTTCCTTTATAGAAAAATTAGCTTAAATATATAATAGAATAATAGGTTATTTATGCTTTATTTATACTTAGATATAATGATTATATATCTAAGTATAAATAAAGCATAAATAACCTATTATTTATGCTTTATTTATAATGATTATATGATTATAATCATTGTATAATCATATAATCATATGATTATATAATCATATAAAATATAATGATTATATCATATAATATCATAAATCATATAAAGTATAATGATTTATATCATATAATCATATAAAGTATAATGATTATGTACAGAGACACTATTAGAAAAATATAGAAATTCAGGACATTTTATTAATTCATATAATGACTAACTATACTAATTTTAAAAGGCCTGATATACCATGATACAAAGAGCAACACACTTACTATGTAAATATATTAAGGTTATAATTGAAGAATTTCAATCAGCTGTGTATTTTCAGATCACTCTCTTAGCACTTCTGAGGTTCTGTTTTTACATATGAAAATTTAACATTTTAAAAAAATATATATATATTTTTTTATTTTTTACAGAGAGGAAGGGAGAGGAATAGAGAGTCAGAAACATAGATGAGAGAGAAACATGGATCAGCTGCCTCCTGCACACCCCCTTCTGGGGATGTGCCCCCAACCAAGGTACATACTCTTGACCGGAATCTAACCCGGGACCTTTCAAGTCTGCAGGCCAAAGCTCTGTCCACTGAGCCAAACTGGTTTGGCAACATTTTTAAAATAATCGGTTCTACATTTTTCTCTCCATCTGAATTAATTTGGGGGTTCTTTAAAGATGAAATTATACTTTTTGCACAGGTTTTTGTTTGGTCCTGTCTAGTGGATGCAGATGATGTGTGGTCCTAAAAATATGACTTTTAGCTGTGGATTGACCCAGTGTGCCTTGGAGCAAGGCAAAGGGCACAGGGAGCAGAGAGACCTTGAAGAAACTGTGTAAGTCCCCTCCCCCTTGGTTTCCTCCTCTTTAAATAACTTTGGATGTGGTGGAGTTAGGCGTTCAAGACCCCTCCCTGAGGTTATAAGTACAATGGAAAAAAGTATGGAGCTGCTAAGTCACCCCTTTTTTTCGATGTAGAGACACCTTCATTAAATATAAGTGCAGCCCTAACTGGTTTGGCTCAGTGGATAGAGCTTTGGCCTGTGGACTGAAGGGTCCTGGGTTTGATTCCAGTCAAGGGCATGTACCTTGGTTGAAGGCACATCCCCAGTAGGGAGTGTGCAGAAGGCAGTTGACCAATGTTTCTCTCTCATCAATGTTTCTAGCTCTATATCCCTCTCCCTTTCCCTTCCTCTCTGTAAAAAAGCTATAAATTAAAAAAAAAAAAAGAGCAACATGAAAACAATGTCTCCACCAAGGGCGAAGTAGCATTTCAGCAATGGACCTCATAAGCTGAGGTTCATAAAACAGCAGAGGCAAGCCATGCATATGAGCAGGCCAGGGCTTTAGACATGGAAACTATGATGTTGACGTGCTTGTATCCTATCCAAACACAGAAAATCACGAGGCTGCATCGTAAAACCTCCCCAATCCATAAAAAGCTACTATTTCACTCCTGCACACAGCCATTTTACTGCTTTTTTTGTTCCGTGTGTTTTATGGCCTGGAATTCTTTTATGGTGTCTATACATTTAGAGCTTGTTCCTGGAAAGATGTTTCTAGTCCTTTATCTTTCGAAAAGACTGCAGCTGGCAATAATGTATTGGGTGTTTGTAAAGCAAAAAAAAAAAATTCTCTATTAGATAATGTGGAATGTTTCAGAACAAAAGAAAATGCATTTCCTGTTCAACATAAGACATCACTGTAGTGTCTGGAATATAATAATCAGATTACTATTTGAATACCTAATCATTTTTATTCAGTTATGGTTATATTTGTCTATTTTTCTTTCATGTGTTATTTTCCTTATTTACTCCCTCGGAAAAAAAAAAGAGAGAAACTTCTATTAAGTAAGTAAATGATCAGAAAAATATTCAGAGGTGTTTTCTATTATTCATTCTATTTCTAATGCCTGAATATATGTTTCTTGCGTATCTCCATTTGCATCCCATTTCTGTGCCATTCAGTCATGAAATTTCAATGGAAGAATTACATTCTTATCATATTGAGAAGTTCCTTCTATATATGTTATTGATGGCACTCTGTATATAAGTAAAATATAGTAAACTGTCATGAAAATACTGAAAAATCTGTTGTTTTATTATTAAAAAGTTATCATCATTTATTTCTAGGAATAAAAACTACAAGGACTACATAAAACATATTCAATGTTTAAAATATTTGGAAGTTAATATATACATATGAATATAATCATAATTAAAAATATAAGTTCATGAACTCTTATTTACTATTCAGATATTTATTAGGCAAGGCAACACAGAGTTTCTAAAAACAGACACAATTAATTTTGTGCAACATCATTCTGATTTTTGAGTAATTGGATATAATTTGCTGTATTTCAGAGTTTCTATAATGAGGTTACTTTTTAAGTCAAAATAATTCTTCAACTTAGTAACTAATTTTAATGTTAGAATAACACAATATAGACAGCCTTTTCGTCAACACATGGGAGTTGATTTATTCATATCACAGCATTATCGGCTAGACAATATTATCCGATAAATTTGTTTCAGTCATCAATATTCTATCAAATGCACTTTTAAGTGACATTGAAAGAAAAGTGGGTGTGAAGAAACTAACACTCTGGTTGAAAATATTCTCTATGTAATCTCTAACTGCAGAGAACCTGTCTCTGTATCTCTTATTGTTTGGTGTCTTCTCTTGCTTCAACACCCTCTTCCAAGACTTAGCACATTGCTCTCCACACAATGAACAGTAAGTCCATCCTAAAATGCTTCACCAAATACATTTGCTCTTTTGTCACAAAACTGTTACCATCATATTAAGAGTGTTGAGAAGAAAATGAGCATAGTCTTCAATTAAGAAAACATTTTATGCCCAACCAGCATAGCTCACTGGTTGAGCGATGACCTATGTATTATCCAGGAGGTCATGGTTCCATTCCAGGTCAGGGCATGTGCCCAGGTTGTGGGCTTGATCCCCAGTGGGGAGCATGCAGGAGACAGCCAATCCATGACTCTCTCTCATCATTGATGTTTCTTTCTCTCTCTCTCTCTCTCTCTCTCTCTCTCTCTCTCTCTCTCTCTCTCTCTCTCTCTCTCTCCTTCTCTGAAATCAATAAAAAATACATTTTTTTAAAAAGAAAACATTGTATAATTACCTGATACACATGAACAAAATAGATTTCCGATTCCAGTGTTTCAGCTCTAATTTACATTTTAGTTCCTAATCGAATTTAGCACTTTATTTCAGTAAAAACTTTAGAGGTAATATTGTATCTCTCCACTTACTCTATCACATCCCAATCTTATCTGTGTAAGGGAGACCAGATCTACTAGCATTAGAGCATATCAAAATCTGATAGAGGAGGATAATCTTTTCATGTTGCTCCCTGTCTGCGTGATGGGGCCAGTCAGTGGAGACCTGTTAATCCTACTCCTGCAATTCATCCCCTTGTAATAGGAAGTTCAAAGTGAAATCCATAGATACAGCTGATTTGGCTGCTGTTGTTGAGACAATTCCATGATTAACATAGCGAGAATTTATAACTCGATGTCTCCTCCAAATAGTCACTTAATTCTTCCTTCCCTTTTATGGGAGAAAAATCTCCACTGGACTAAGGTCTGACCTCAGATTTAATACATTTATACTTGTGCTGCCTGAATAATAAATAGTGATACTTCAAAATATTGATTTCAGTTTTCCAAACATGCTGCACATTTTTAAATGGGATTTGGTATTATACAGCTGCTTGAATTTCTAATTGTGGCATTGCCAGTGGTGCATTGTACATTTGCTAGTTTCATTTTGGGAGATTTGGTCTACCCTGATGTGGACAGTTTTGCTGAGATGAGTACTGGCATACAGGGTTATTATTATTTTTTTCTTTCCAATATCCCCAATTCAGGTGAATCATAGGTACTCATGTCTTTGTTTTTCTAAATATATTTTCAGTTGATTTTAGAGAGAGAGGAAAAGAGAGGGAGAGAGAAACATCCATGGACTGTCTCCTGCATACCCCTTTCTGGGGATCCAGCCTGCAACCCAGGCAGGTGCCCTCACTGGGGATCCATCTATTGGCATGGGATGGCATTCAACCAACAGAAGGCTGACCTGTGCCTTCTTCACCAAGCAGACTCTCTCTCCCAGGACTTTATAACCTGGACCAGTAGCATAAGGTCATGAGTGAGAAATGTAGGCCATGTGTTGCAAGGGAAGTATTGTGACCACATGGTATCATCACAAACTTCCCTGTACTGGTTCCTCTTCCTCACACATCAGGAACTTGCTGTCTAATCTGAAAATTGAAACTCCAAACCCTCAGCTAAGTTTAGTGCCTTGATATAGTATTCTAATAATAACCAGTTTTTCAGAGATAATAATTATCGCATTTAAGCAAAAAACAGAATTGATCTAGAATGTAGTTGTGTTCAATATGTTTTATTACCACAAATTTCCTGTTTTTCTGCACTAGGAAGCAAACTGCAAATTGTCATATCCTGACAAATATAATAATATCTGCAAAAAGATACTTAAATTTTCCTGAATTTTAGGGACATAATTTTCAAATTATATGATTAGGAAAAGATTTAATATGATTAATTAATTGAGGAGAATAATTGTATTATGACATGAATTAGTATAATTCTATGTGACACAAATGGTTTAAATAATATAAAATGTAATAAATTTTAAAAATCCAACTACTTGAAATATAATATATAAGTTAGATGCTATAATTACAGATTAAAAATAAAGAGAAATATGCTTGTAAAGGCATAATAAAAACAGGCAGATATGAAAGGCAAAATTCATGCAAATACAATATTTAAGAAAGCAAACTCAGCTTAATGAATGTCATCACCTCTTCTTAATATTTATAATGTTTGCCCGTGACATAAATATACTCTATTTATTAATATATATTTCATATAAAATTCATTCATTGAAATAAGGTTTAGGTTCTATTTAAAATAAAGTTATCTACAACATATTTGCATTTACCCATATTCATGAGATATGCTTTTAAAAATCTTAACTTGGCAAAGTCTAGTTTCCTTCCTATCTACTCTGCTTATTGATGACTTTTCCTTATTTCACTGTTGGAGAAAATATTTAAATTTTTAAATATTAAATATTTAAACCTGTTAACAATTAAAATATAAATACTGTTAAACACATCACCGAGCAATTTTCTTTGCTATTGATATTTTTAACTTGCGCCCACCTCAAATATTATTTTCCCATAGGTTGTTTTCAAATGCTATGTTGCTCTCCAGGAAAAGAAGCATAAAAATATTAATTCATTGATAACATAATTATGTCAAAGCATTCACTGAGATTAATCCTGCCAAACGCAAAGGATGTTAGGCTGAGCTGGTTGGTATCAGCATCTCTTGTACCAGGAAGAAATCTGTTAAGAAACAAGCTTTTAGTAACGTGATTTGCAAACCATTTGTATGGCACATCACCCCGTGTGATTAGTCAAGTCTGCAGAAGACGTGGTTTTGCTTCCATTTATCATTCAACGTGTGCAGTGATTATTTAGTTTAACATCTAGGATGTCTTTAAATATCACAACCATCTTTCCACATGAGAAAATAAATGGGAACGCTGGAATTTCCCAAGCCGTGGGAAATACATGTATTACAAATTGGATTGAGCTGCAGAACAGTGTTCGAACTGTGCCATTACATCCAAGCGAGCTTACTCAGCAGTGAGCTTCTCCTGCAGAAATCGATCGTGTGATACAAGCTGGTTATGAATGAGGAAAAAATGGAAAACAAGTGCTCCTTCATATCAGTAACTAATGGTGTATTCGAAAAAACATTTCCAGGCAGTTTGAAGAATCATGGTGCATAAGAAAACCATAGGATTTCTGTCTTTGATATGCAACAGACTCCACAGCACCCTCCGAAAATGGTTTTCTATTGCTCATTATGCCAAATAAAGCAACTGTGAATCATGTCTTTCCTACTTAAATATCTTCATAGAAAATTAATTAAGTATGTAAAGCACCATTCATATTAATACTAAAAAATTTTTTTTTTTCATTTTGTGCTCCTTAGTATGTAAACATGTATTTAGGCTTTTACACTGAGTGGCCAGATTATTATGAGCACCTGACGTTTGTAGGCAACTTAGCCGTACACTGCATTGTATGGGGTATGGAAGCTGAAGGCCTGTTCAAACACCTTTGCTGTCTGCAGTTACAAAGATAAAACATCTCGAATTTTCACAGTAACACAAGGGTTGGACATTCAAGCATTGAAAAAAAGTCATGTGTCCGATGAGTCACATTTCCAGTTGCATCAGGCAGATGGCAGAGTGACAATTTGGCAGAAACAGCATGAAAGCATGCACCCCACATGCATGAGTACAACCCTTCAGGCTGGTGGGGGCAGTGTTATGGTTTGGGGCATACTTTCCTGGCATGATTTGGGCCCTTTAATTCGTGTGGAACAATGTCTGAATAGCACAACATACCTAAGTATTGTTGCTGATCAAGTTCATCCTATCACGTTGATGGCGTATCCCAATGGAAATGGTGTCTTCCAACAAGACAATGCGCCATGCCACAGTGCTTGTATTGTGCAGGAGTGGTTTCAAGAACATGAGGGAGACTTTACCTTGCTTAAGTGGCCCCCACAATCACCAGATCTCAATCCAATGGAGCACGTGTGGGAGGAAGTTAAAAGAGCCACCAGGCAGTTGGTTCCGCAACCATCAAGTATCACAGAATGTGACAGTGCCATCCATCAGGCATGGCGTCAGATTCCTCGCATCACCTTTCAACATCTCATGGAGTCAATGCCAAGAAGAATAGCCGCAGTATTGAAGGCAAAAGGTGGCCCAACAAAGTACTGATGGGGGTGGTCACAGTAATCTGGCCACTCAGTTTAAGTACATTTTATAGTTTTGCTATCATGCAGTTAACCATTTCCTAAGACAACATCTATATAAATAAAAGGGTAATATACTATTTAGACTGGATAGATCAGACGTCTTCTGGACAAAGCTGCAGTGGCTGCGAGGGCCAAAGGCAGGTGGCTGTAGTGGCCGGCAGTGGCAACAGCAACAGGGTAATGGGGGCAGCACCTTCCCCTGATCAGCCTGGTTGTCTCCCACAGAGGAAGACCAGGCTGGGGGGAAAGGGCCTAAGCATCCAGTAGGATACCTCCTGAGGGCTTCCAGACTGTGAGAGGGGGCAGGACGGACTGAGGGAACCTAACCAATGCACAAATTTTCATGCACCGAGCCTCTAGTAATCATATAAAAAAGTGCCTTATATATTTTTAATAATAACTATCATATATATGGTTTGGAAATATTTTCTTCCATTCTGTGGGTTGCACATTTATTCTGTTCATTGTTTCCTGTGCTGAGCAGAAACTCTAGTTTGATGTGTTCCCACTTGTTTAGTTTTGCTCTTGTTGCCTGAGCTTTCAGTGTCATATCCAAATATCATTGCCAAGGTCAACACTAAGGAGCTGTTTCCTAACATGTTCCTCTAGCAGTTTAAGGTTTCAGGTCTTGCATATAATTTGAGTTGGTATTCTGTGCATAAAATACGGATGTAAGACAATTTTAATTTCTTTCTTTTAAATGTGGATATCTAGTTTTCCCAACTCCATTCATTTCAGACACTATCCATTCTGTATTCTTGGTACCTGTGTCAGAAATTAGTTGACTCTAGGCGAGCGGGTTTATCTGGGCATTCTATTCTTGCTGTATTAGTAAATGTTTCAAACATTCCCACTGAGCAGGTGAAGGAAATGTTGCTGACCTTAGCACCTTTGGAAAAGAGAGGAATCAATAAGACTAAAGGTGAAATCTTTACGGAAGCTCTGTACTCTCATTGATAGAGCTGTATCCTGGAGCTGTATGGATTGAACATTCTGATAAGACTATATTTGTATACTGACATTGGATAATTAAATCAATGGATGGCCAGCTCTTGGAACTAGCATTCTCACTCTGAGTGTGGGAAGTTACTGAGCAGTGAGAAGGAAAGGAAAGGCTAAAACGTTCCACATGATACTTAATTATAGTTGGAGATATCAGTATGAACTCATGTTTATCCTAATATAGGTACAGATTTACATGAAATATTTATAGACGTGCATTAGAAAGGGGTTATTATACCCATATCTATTATTTTGCTCTTCTGAAAGATTCTAGAAACATTGACATTTTAAGTGAGCACATTTAGACCACATATGTTAGTTTCTAATACAATTTCCCTCCCAAAAAAAGGAGGCAAATCTCTATGGAGAAATAGTTGATTCTAGGACTGGAGCAGAAAAATACACAAACGTAGCCTGAAGCAACGTGTAGCATCAGAAAGTAATAAAGTACTGAGAACAGCGGCAATGGAAATTTGGCAATGATGTATGTCAAGGGGAAATAGGATCTCACTGTAAGAAGACCCAATCGCCAAAGCTGGAATGAGAGAACAACAAAATAAATAAAGTGGAATTGGTTCATGACCCAATTTTAACATTAACATCCATCAGTTCCTACCAGTGTACACAACATTTTAAAACATAAAATACTTGACTGAGCATGGACAAAGCCCCCATTCAGTAGAATTCTAAGTAATTTTTATAGCATCTCTGCCTTCAAAGGCATGAAGCCTAACTCCCACTACGCAAGTGTGGGTTGCACAGTGGTTTACTTCCAAAGTTCATGGTGTGGAAAAGGGAAAACAGTAACTTTGAAGTGAAAAAATCTGACAAACACTAGCCAGGTGTTCCTAGTGAACATCAACAGTGATAAATCAGTTTGATAACAGCTACACTTGATGGGATGGGAATAAAACTTTCCTTCTAATCTTATCCCTCCCCTCCCCCCCCCCACACACACACACACAGACAGATCCCAACGAGGGGATGTTACACAAATATCTGACCAGGTCATGAAAAACAAGGAGAGAATGTCAGAGGAAAGGTGGAAGGGGGTGAGTGGGTAGGAAGAGATAAATCAAAGAACTTGTATGAATACATGTATAACCCATGGACACAGACAATTAGGGTGGGGGAGACCTGGGTTGGAGGATCAATGAGGGAGAAAGAGGGACACATGGAATACTTTCAACAGTAAAGATTTTAAAAAAAAAACTGTCACAGAAAGAGGAGCCTAAGAAACATAACATCAGGTCTTGTGACATCCTAGATCAGATCCTAATAGAAAAAAAAATAGGTAAATATTAATGGGAAATTTTTAGTAATAACTTGCAAAACAACACCTGGAGTTCAAATATAAAGTCTCTACTACAGGAAATTAGTGAGAAGAAAAACACAATAAAAAGATAAATATAAGTATGAAAAAGAGAAGGTAAAAATCACTGTTTCCAGGTATCTGGAAAAACATTGTTTTCTGATGTCCTTAAGTGAGAATTGTCCACATTATTAAGCTGTTTGCTTCTGCATGGTTGTTGGGCCAGCATCAGCTTTCACTTGCTAGCTGCCTCGGGAGGTTTTCTAATTAAGATACTTAATGGTTGTATCTTATTAATTCTTGTTGATTGAGGATGGCTGGTGTCATTTCACTTGCTAAGTGTACCTCCAAAGATAAATGTTGTTTAATTTAAGCGTTAATTAAGTAAGCCCCATGAGATATTTTACATGGAGGATCAAAAACCATCTATCTCCGATCAAGGATACAGCCCACTCGTGTAGGGAGTGGAGACTCAAGAGAGCAGGTGCCTATTAATGGTTAATAGGAATTATAGGAATGGATATGCCACTTGGGCTTTGCACAATATTTAGAGAGATTAAAATGCAAAAGATTGAAATCAGTAAGGAGTACATGTGGTTCACTGCATGATCCCACTGATCGCTGGTGGGCAGAGACAAGTGTTGACTCCATCAGGGGTAAGAACACAGGATTGTGACAGGAAGAGAAAACCTTGAAAACACGAGATTTCAAGGTTGTTTGGTAGCTCACCTTTTTTTATGCTTTACTATTCCATTTGTTATTTCTTCTTTTCCATGTTATTGGGCATCATCAGTACAGTCAGTTTCCTGAGCAAGGGGCAATGCCTTTTATCATTTATGCCCAACTTTCCTAATAAGATGTATTTATATGCCATTGCATAAGCAAATCAGAATGGTCCAGGCATATTTTTATATTTTTAAGACACTGAAGGTGCTGTGTGTTTTTTAAATAGGTAATTGTTTCAACTTAAACAGAAAATATACATGCATGGATTCCTTTTCCTAACCCAGAGTAACAAACAGGAATATAAGGGAAGGAGATAGGGGAAGGTGGTTGAGGCATAGAGGGGATAATAAAGGGTGAGGGGAAAAATTAATCTTGAAAATCTTCTTAAAAATTCATTTAGCCAAAACTGGTTTGACTCAATGGATAGAGCGTTGACCTACAGACTAAAAGGTCCCGGGTTCAATTCCAATCAAGGGCATGTACCTTGGTTGCAGGTACATCCCAATGGGGAGTGTGCAAGAGACAGCTGATTGATGATTCTCTCTCATCAATGTTTCTAACTCTCTCTCTCTCTCTCTCTCTCTCTCTCTCTCTCTCTCTGTAAAAAATCAATAAAATATATATATTTCAAAAAATTCATTTAGAGACATTCAACTCTCCTCTTAGGATGTAGGTTACATCCATGTGCACTTTTCTAGCGTGTTGTAGGTAAGTCATGAGTTGCCCTTTTAGCAGTGTTAGCCACTGTCCACTTGAGGTTGTCTGGTCCCCAAACAGCTGTGCTCAGCGATCTCCTCTTTGATCAGATAACTTGATTTTCCAAGGATTTTTTTTCAGACTCAGGAGCCAGAGACGGGGGCATCTGTGGTGAAATCTGTAGGTCTCCATGGAATTATGTTTGCGGTGGAAAAATACTTTGAGCCAGGCAGCTAGGTTCCAAAATAAAAAAAATTAAAAAAAGCACAAACCAAGCCCCCCTATTACACGTCCTGTCCCTGACTGTAAGTGTTTTTTAATAGAATAATGTGTGCACGTGTGTGTAGGAGGCAGGATTCATTGCTTAGGCGTACGTTTATACTGAGAACTCAATATCCCTGTTCTTAATGTTCTTAACAAAGAGCATTCCCTGAACTTTCACAAAAGCCTCTGATTTTCAGATTTACACCCACCCTCTCTGGCTCGTATCATGTCTCCCTTTCTCTGCCACTGTGGATTTAACTCAGATTTCTTTAATCAGTTTGAGTTCAAAGCAACAAAACCTGAAAACCCTACAAATCCTGCCTAATATGTCTTGTATGAGTGTGTGTGTGTGTGTGTGTGTGTGTATACATGTGCTTGTGTGTTTCTGCTGCTTAATTTCTGATCCACACATGCTTCCAGCTTTCCACATCTGCCCTAACCTACTCAGTAATACATTTTTTTAATAATGGTGTTCTCTTATGAAGAGGTCTTTTGTGCTGGCTGTAAAAGGCATAGTTCACCTCTTCCCACACATTTACCACATCTAATGATTTTTAGGGCTTTAATTTAAATAAATAAAAAAAACCTCCTCATTAATTCAGTTCATATCATTAGGTAATTAACTAACTCTCTGATTTGGGGCAGGTTTCTCAACCTTGATGGGATTTTAATATCCTGGATTTGACCTATAAAAAGAATGCATTGAAATTAAGAAAACACAAGGCCTGTAACCTCTAAAAGTCTGTGTAATGTAATAATAGATTGAAGCATTTCTATGTGGTGAGCAAAAGTGAAGTTTTCTAATTTTATGCTAGTCAATAATCAACAATATCTGATTTTTAGCTTTCTTTTCCCTTACTGCATAGGTGAAATACAAGTTTCAAATTACTTTTAATAGAATTATTATTTACAGTGGGATGTATATTTTAGCGGTGTGATATTTAAAAGCATCATGCTATCTCATGGACAACTGTTTGTATCTGCTAACTTGGTGTAATAGTTAAAAAACAACAACACATACACACACACACACACTAAATAAATAAATAAATAAATAAATAAATAAATAAATAAAAATCCTCTTTAACTATCATTTAATCCCCACCCTACAATTACTCTTGTTCCTAATGGTACAAAGTTGATCATTTCTATAACTCTGAATGTCTGCATTTAAATATAAGACTTATTCTTCAGACAGGTGAAAAATACTAAGACAACTTGAATTAAGATTTTAAATTAGAAAGTCTTCAAGGTGTGCTCATTATGTGTGTGTTTGTATCAATATGTAAAGGCTAAGATATTGTAAAACTTGAGCGGGTATGTTAGAAAGACTAAAAGGAGATGCTCTCATTAACATACATTTTCCCCCCTTGAAGTTAAGAATAGAAATACTAAATACAAATAAGACAAGACCTGTTTCCCTGGCTTTAATGTCACTTTCACTTTACTGAATATGTGAGACTGGACTTTAGAGGGGCCATAAAAGAGAACTGAGGTGTTCAAAGAATGAGAAGTGAAGATCAAAAAGTGCTTTACTGCCGGCTCATATTTAATAAAATTAGAGAAAAAAGTGCATTGGAAAGGAATCGCAATAAAAGAGAAGATATTCTTGCAAGCTTATCCTCCATGATATCTCCTATTTTAATTCAAGCTAATGCAATTCAACCTTAAGAAAGTGTCTTTGCTGTGCCCCAGGTGTGCATTTTAAAGCATTACAGAGATAAAAGCGTGAAACACCTTTTGTAGAAGGATTTTTAAAATATATATATATCTTGTTATTGATTTTTTACAGAGAGGAAGAGAGAGGGACAGAGAGTTAGAAACATCAATGCGAGAGAATCATCGATCAGCTGCCCCTTGCACACCCCCTACTGGGCATGTATCAGCAACCAAGGTACATGCCCTTGACCAGAATTGAACCTGGGACCTTTCAGTCTGCAGGCCGACGCTCTATCCACTGAGCTAAACCAGTTACAGCTGTAGAAGGATTTTTTAAAGGCATCCGAGAGAGACTGCCTGGCCTAGTTCCCTTGTCACCTGTGCCTCCAGTTTCGGCTTTATTCAGCAACCAGGGTAGGCCATCCCCTAGTGGCCCATCCTCTAGAGTGGAAGACTGTCCTGACTCAGGGCTGACCACGCCAGAAGCAATGAAGCAGCCTAGGTTAACATCTCGGGTGAAGTACTAAGACCGCCCTCCTTGCAGAGGTTCAAATGCTGTTTTGTGCTCTGATTATAGCAACCGGTCCAGGGCCTTTGCTTTGTTATGAGTCCTTTCATTGTACAAGAGATGCCCAGGCCTTATTCTTCTGTCTCAAGATTGCATAGGCTTTCCGGACTATTTCTGCTTATTTACTAGTTTTGCCTTCCTTTTCTAGTAGCCCAGACCCACAGGTCAGGCTAACCGGACACTGAGATCGCCCTCATCAGCTAAGCCCTGACCTCCAGTGACTTCTCTGCCAGCATCCCCCAGTGCTCCCACCATAGAGCTCTGGCTATCTCTAGCTTAAATAATTATAATAATCTCCTGAGCCATTCTAATTTTAGTTGTGTCCTCATCTATCCCTTTGCCACCTGAGATAATGTTGCAATGTATGAAGTTTACATTAAAATGCCCCACATCTCGGTTACCAGGCTTATACATAAGCATTGAGAATCAATGAGGCATAGTCTACCTGGTAGACTCAGAGACTAGTGTAAGCAGAATTCCCCAGGTCAATGACTTTTCCTAATACACTAAGAATAAAAAATGTTAATTTTCTTATTCCAGTAAAATGAATACAAGGCCACAAAAATGAAATGAAATAAATATCAGAGAAATTTTATTACCTCTGCATGAATCCAAGTTCTGAAGACTGTCTACTAAACTTCAAAACATAATCTCTAAAAGATTCTTTTGCTGACAGATGCATATACTTTTATTTTAGTCGAATGCCAAGTAGGGAGTTTTGAAAAGAGTGAATGAAGATAAGGAAAAGTAAACTTTTAAGAATGTGAATTTGAAGTTTCCTATTTTCTTTGAAAATTCTGGTTCATTATAGTTGACACATGGGGATAAAAGAGCAGTAAGAGAGAACAGAGGGTAGAATTTAACTGTAGCGTTAATATTTTCTTTTGGAAATTCAAGCGTTTTTTTTTTAGTAAGTCTGTAAAATCACTTTTGAGCATATAAAAAAAGGCATAATACTTCCTTTCAAACTGAATCAGGGGACTGCTAAGTGGTCATTCCCCAATTTGGATTATAAACTTTGTAAAATCTAGAGCCACATTAAGTATGAACACATGGCAAAATTAAGTCTTTAATTGCATTATTTGGGTTCATTTGCATAACTTAAAGTTCTACCATTGTAACATATAATTCATCACAACCCAGTTTTAGAGTGTTTCCATCACTCCAAAATGAGTACCTGTGTCCCACTGTATTGCAAGGGCCTCTGGCTTAAAAATAAGAAATGGGAACTCTCTCGTTAAATGCAGGTGCTTCCCAAAACTGTGTGTGTATTTATTTACCCATCCTAGTGGCAAAATTGGGTCATTTCTAGCTTGGAGGTGTTAGTTATAAAAGCAAAAGATAGTATTATATATACTATTTTAGGGTCAAATATTTTTATTTCTCTTAGATTAAATACCAGGAGTGGAACTGCTAGGTCACAGGGTATGCATATGATTGAATATATATATATATGTATATATATATTTAACTAAATAAGAAACTGACAGTTTACCAAAGTGGTTTCTTATTGGGAAATCTCAAAAATGTCCCCACCCCCAAAGATCCACATAATTTCCTTATTTGGAAAAAGTGTTTTTGCAGATCTAAGTAAAATATCTTGAGTTGGGGTGATTTTCCTTGATTATTGAAATGGGGCCTAAATGCTACCACCAGCTTCCTTGTGAGAGAGGCAGAGGGAAATTGACACATATACCAGGAGACAGAGATGTGAACATTGAACAGAGAGATGTGAAGATGCTGGCCTTGGATACTGGGATGATGCCTTGAGCCATGGACAAGTCAAAGGAAACTTCTTTCCATGTAAACAAAAGCTAGTGTATGCACTGTATTTAAATATATACTTTTCTTTATTTCTGACTCATATTTTTCTATAAATTGTTTTAGTAGTGTTATATTTTATAACTCTCACAAATATCTTATGAAAAAAAAATTGTCTATGACTTATACACTGGGAAA
The DNA here is from genome assembly GCA_963693515.1 of Pipistrellus nathusii. Classification (NCBI taxonomy): domain Eukaryota; kingdom Metazoa; phylum Chordata; class Mammalia; order Chiroptera; family Vespertilionidae; genus Pipistrellus; species Pipistrellus nathusii. Next base: position 6,813,103 of record OY882877.1, read on the forward strand.
TGGCCTTGAAAGAGACTAAAGCATTTTCCAAGGTTACTGTATACCAAATATAGGTATAAAACCAATTATGATACCTTACAACAGGACCTAAGTTTGCACTACATTATACTCAGTTTTTAAAAATTCAGTCACCTGAAATAGAGATATTTCAAGCTTTATGACAGTTTGCGAGAGAAACTATTATTTTGTCACCTACATAAATCTTTTTTTTAAAAAGTGGAAAAACAAAAATTAAGTCCAACAAAATTCCTTATCTAATGTTGACTATTTCTCTCGAATTTCCATTTTGAAAATAGCCATGTTTCAAAGACTCTGTCTTCGGTCTTTTATTTTAGATTTGGGAAGCGATAAACTATTCACTTTCCTCTGTTTACAGTAGACAATTTATTTTGAGGCTCATTTCTGGGAAGATGATTGTAATTCTAATTAAAGAGCTTGTCAGGAAAGCGTCTGCCTTCACAGATCTCTTGTCCACATATTATCAGCCAGATGGAAACCTGACACGCTGATACATTCGCCTTGTGCTCACCCTCACCACATCTCTGACTTGCGAAACCTCCATCAAGTTCCTAATTTGAAGAGAGCACAAGACTCTCATGGAAATACCTTCTCTGGAAAAATAATCACAACATATTTGAATGATCAAAACCCTAGAAAAGCAAATAATGATACCTAAATATGAATTACAGGTTAAGCCAAGGTCTTACTGAAAAGATCAGACTTTCATAGACGGTAATCAGCAGTTTTGATGCTAATATTTTCTAATTAAAGGGATCTAATGTATTTTATTAGCCTCATCATTGTTTTAAGGTAGCTTACAGAATGCTTGATTTTTATCTTCCCAAAAAGGTTGATTTATTCTCTTAATATCCTCTTCTTTTATAGTAAAATTTGAAGGAACCAACGAATATTATGCAGGTCCAATATAAATAATTCTTTCTAGCTCGATCCTGAACCACTTGTAGGTAACAAAAAACAAAGAAACAAACTCATATGTACAACAAAAACATCAGTTTTAATATTGATAAACTTGAACTGCCAAACATGGCTAATAGTGTACCCAGAGCTACACCCTCAGAATGCCGCACTCATGTCCAGAGTCCTAAAATCCCCCTTTACCTCCCAAAGTGGAGCCTGCCTCCATGCTGGAAAACAAATCAGTTTCACTAGAAAAGAGATGTTGACAGGAAGCCAGGAAGACTGGTCAACAACCTTAATTGCTCTAACCTTTAATTGAGAGATTGTTAGCTGAAGCAGCCACCACCTTGTTTGTCCTGTGTAAGTTTCTGTTATTTCCTGCCTAAGGGTTAATGTAAATTTCTATTTATGTTGCTAAGATGTTTTCCCCAAAGCTTCAATAAAATAGGATGGCAGGGCCAGAGCAGGGGTAATTCTCCCACTAGAGTTGGACTACCGCCTGGCCCCCCCATATCGCAAGTTGAATTTCTTTAAGTCTCAAGTCCTTTCATTTGTATGTGGCCCTTCTCCAAAACCTGCACCCTGAACTGGAACTCTTTCCACAGGGGCTGTGAAAGAGATTCCTACACCCACACAAATGAGGAAAATGGAATGTGTAATGCCGGCAAGCATGACTTCCAACAAGAAAGAGGAAGGACCTGAACTGAAAATATCCCAAATGATTGTTTGCCTACCCCACTCCGAAAGTACCTTGCTGAGTATTTACTCCTTTATTGTAAAATTCCTCTAAACCAAAGGGAACATCAGGAATAGGTGGTAGCACTACTCCCAACTTGCATCCAATGAAGTATTTGTGATGCTCAGTTCTAAAAGGTACTGTCTCTCTCTTTTCTGTTCTGTCTCTCTCTAGTAATGATTGCTATCAAGTTTTTTTGTCTGAGCTTCACAGACACCCTCTCTTTCCCCCCAGTCAATCCACAAGTCACAGTGAGACAGGACTCTGGGTGTGCGACCTGATCATACAAGGTTAGTGAGGTCTAGGTGACAGACCCACCACGATCCCAGGACATCCGCTTACGTCCATTCCTTTGAGAGCGCCTGTCTGGGGCATGACTTAAGCAGCGAGCTTCGTAGACAACACAGTTTTGGTTTTCCAACTGCGTGCTCTTGTCTTAGGTCTGAGTCACATTATCGGTTCTCACTTTGGTTTGCCCACAGATTTGCCCTGATTTATCCTTACCTATGATTAGATTTCCCCAACCGCAAAAAAATTTCAATGACTCCTCCAGATCGCATAGCAATCCAAGAGCGTTTATCAATTATCAAGTGTTTGATGTGCCGGAGTATTATTAGGGAATGTGTATGTGTTTGACCAATGATATTAAAAATATATAAAATTCATATTACAGTATCTTGGGCTGGGCAATTTCCAGATATCTCATGGCATTTTGCCAATGATGATATGTAATAAGTGAAACTTGAAGTTTAAAGTGTAGTACAATGTTCATGGTCATTCTCTGCCCTGGGCATCATGGAGATGAAGGCCTAACTATGATGCCAGCGCTCAGCAGTTTGCAGGATGGCAGTGTATCTGGTACCTCTCTGACTTCTATAATCACTAACAAGTCAATTCAGGAATAGGCTCGGCCAGATGACAAACAATAAAATGCTACTAGCATTTTTAAAACATTAAGCCAATAGACTTGCCATTGCTAATGTTGGCAATTTAACATCTCGAATCACTTAAAACATTGCCATGGACGCTTTTTAAGACCTTTCTGCATCCCTGAAGATATTAGTTAATATATTGAATATGTTCTAATTTGTTTCACTGTCTTTGAGGGGAACTCTTTCTTTTCTTAATTGAAATTGAAATTGATTTCAAGAGATAATGGCTATAGTGAATGTAGAAATGATTTATGCTTAGTAATAGAGTGTACGGGTTACAGTTCTTCTGCCTTGGACTGTATATCATAATATTATTACATCCTTCTATATTAAAATAGTCAATCACCAACAAAAGTTTACACAATCTAAATCTGAAGGAGCTCTTCCAACAATTGATATTCTTTGAACCATCTTATTAACATTTTTAAATAAGAAAGGAGAAATTACTAGAAATGCTAAGAATAACTTTTCACATGAGAGGATAATTTTCCAAACCATCCATCAAGCCACTGGAAACAACTAGGGGGAAAAAAATCACCTGAAGGAACTATACGTTTAATGTGTAAGGGATGGGAATCTGGTGAAAGAATTTGGAAGTGATTGCTTTTGTCTGGCAAGATATGAACATACAGGATGAAGGAGCAAGACTGAGAGGTGACAGCAAAACTTTTACGAAATAGGATTGTGCAAATTTTATTGTGTAAGGGGTGGGGATACAGAGGAGGATTGACTCCAAAGCTGAGGGAAGTTTATCACAAGTAAATGTCAGTTAGAAACTTCGCAGGACAATATTAGGCAAAAGTATGAATATCAATAATGAGAAATTAATTTGGTGGTACCTGATATACAGGATTGCAGGGTAAAAATTCATAATATTTTTAATGGCTTTGCTACAATATTGAGAAGAAAAATGTATAAAATGGAAAAAAAATCTAATGGTCTATAGGGGTTATATAATGCTAGGAGCCCAGCGTGTGATTCAAAATCGCGCGGCACCACCCACCCTTGAGTCGCCAGTCCTGCCCTGCCTCACACCCTGGGACCTGCCAGCCCTGCCTCCCTCTCTGGCCCTTAAATCAGCCGCAGCCACTGCTGATCAGTCCCTCCCCAAGCACAGGCACCCAGAGGCTCCTGCTGTCCCACTCCAACCTCCTTTTCTGTCTGGTCAACCCATTACACATCCCAGTTAATTAGCATATTTCTCTATTATTTATATATATATATATATATATATATATTCATATATGTATACATATACATTCGTGTGTGTGTGTGTGTGTATGAATGTAAATAGTTGTGTTTGTGGAATCTTCCCATCTGAAGTAAAGCTGTTTGTTCTAGCCTGGAAATAAATATTTTTCATTAATATTGATAATTTCAATATTGGTACATTGTTGAAATGACAAAGATAAATCTTTTTTGTACAAACAGAATAACTGGAAAACTATTTTTTGCACTGATGTGAGGACCCAACATAAACATACTATATTTTTATTTACCCTTCATTACAGAATTATGACAATTATGTAGTGTGATGATTTTCTATGACAATAAAAGTGCACTATGCTAATTAGATTGGACAGCCAAAAGACCTTGGGACAACCTTCCAGATGAAGCTGGGGCTGTGAGGGCCAAGCCCCTTGCAGGAATTTCTTGCATCAGGCCTCTAGTTTGAAAATAAAATGGTGCCCCATTCAGTATGTTTAATTGCTAGAATATAGTTTGCTAACTTGTGTTTAAGGATGAAAGAGACCTAGAAGCAGAGTTTAAATCCTGGATTTTGGAGGTTATGTGAAGCACTGCAGTGTGAACTAACCTTGTACACAAGGGAATGAGGTCTGGGGCTGCCATTACTATACCTGCCCTTCAGCATGTTCATAACTGATATTTTAAACAGACAGCAAGTGCAGAATGGAAATTTCTTACAGCACGACCAACAAATATGTGTGAACACTTAACTCTGTAGCTAACGTCCCATTACACAGCTGCCTAGACTTATTGAAAGAAAATGCCTTTTTTTTTCTATCTGCAGCAATAAAATGCTACATTTACAATCACACCATGCATCACTCACTGACATGGATTAAAACTGGAGCCTGTGTGGCATTTTTAGCAGACTGAACAAAAAGAAATGTCACCTTTTCTTTAGGGCAAAAGTGTTTTTGGCTTTCTCTACAATAAAATGTACAGTTTAGCATTAGCTTTAACAGAAAAATGCTCTGTTGACCTAAAAGTTCACCAAAATGTTACACTGCGAAACTACCACTAAATAACTAAACTGCAAACAGATTGCACAATGTCTAAGGGCATGTCTTTGGCCAAAAAATAAAAAAATAAAATATATTATTACAGGATATATGGCATCTGTTTTCTATCATGGGAGAGATATAGGATATTTTTAGCAGTGAATCTAATACTTAGCCCATTATAATAAGCCTATGTTTTGTTTTCCATGAGACCATATCAAGCACCATTGTAGGTTAAAAGAAACAATCTTGTAGGTTTTTAAATAAACATCATAACATATGTAATTTTGGGCTTATTCAATAAATAACATTTTTTTGAACAAGAGGTGGAGGACCTACATCAGATCCCTGACATAAAAAAGAAAAAAATCATGCGCCGGGACCGGTTTGGCTCAATGGATAGAGCGTCCGCTTGGGGACTGAAGGGTCCCGGGTTCGATTCCAGTCAAGGGCATGTACCTTGGTTGTGGGCATATCCCCAGTAGGGGGTGTGCAAGAGGCAGTTGATCGATGACTCTCTCATTGATGTTTCTAACTCTCTATCTCTCTCCCTTCCTCTCTGTATAAAAAAATCAATAAAATATATATTTTTAAAATATCATGCAAAGAGTGAAATGGCACATGTTTATATTTCTAGAGCTTATCCATATACTCTTTTATCTAACACTGAATAAAATGGACTTTTAAATGAAGGGGCTAAAGAATGATATACATTTAATGGCTATCTCTGAATGGCAAAATCATGGATCCATTTGTTATATGCACCATTTTGTTCCTCTACCACACCAGTGATGAGAAGAAACAGCAGAAAGTTAATTCAATATATTAAAAACCACCAATGTGTGATCATTTGAAGTCTGTATTAATAATAATAATAATAATTATTATTATTATTATTAAAACATAACACTAGAGATCTCTTATTACTGGTTTAAAATTTTAAGATACATGCTTACACAACCACATGAAGTAAATTAAATTGGAGAGCTTAGATTATTATAATTTGATAAATTTGGACAAGCTGGATATTTAATTCAAAAAATCATTTTTAGCCTAGAGTGCTATGCATTAAATATATCCTACAACATAATAAAGCCTAATATGCCAAGTGTCTGACCATTTATTCAAACGTTTGACCAGTCACTATGATATGCACTGAGCACCAGGGGACAGACACTCCGACTAGTAGGTTAGCTTGCTGCTGGGGTCCAGCCAATTGGGAATAGGTGAGACAGGCTGGACATACCCTAGAGTCCTCCCAGTGTCCCTCCCTGGCCCCTATGTGCACTGGTGGAGTCCCTCGGCCTGGACTGTGCCCTCTCACAATCCAGAACCACCCGGAGGATGTTTGAGATTTGTTTTCAGCCCCATCCCCACAGGCCAGGCCGAGGGACCCCACTGGTGCACTAATCCGTGAAGTAAGCCTCTAGTGTGTGTGTGTGTGTGTGTGTGTGTGTGTATATATATATATATATATATATATATATATATATATATATATATTTACTTAATAGAGCACAGAAAGAGTTTTTCATTCGCTGGGAAAGTCTATGAATACAAACAAGTATTAAAACTAAGGCTGAGACAAGTGATTGGCAATAGTTCAGCAAGTTCAGCAACATTCTTTTGCTTTATATTCAAGAGGTGCCGCTGGAAGAATACATTAGTTTCAAACCTTTGAGTTTTTGCCCTTGTCCTTTAAATGAGGAGTCATTGTAATATTTATGCTTTGTCTTGTCTGCGTTAGTGTGAGCTATGACAATGAAGGCATGTTGTTAGAATAACTGCCTCAATTCCAGTTTCTATTTATTAATTTGGGGACTTTTAAGTGAAAAATGAAAGAGAATGAGAGAAACTGATATATGAAATAAGGTAATTTTATACAGTCAATGAAAAATGAGTCATTGCACATTCATTAAAAATAATTGTTTTCCCAGCCGGTGTGGCTCAATGGTTGAGCATCGACCAAGGAATCAAAAGGTCACTGGTTTGATCTCCATTCTGGGCACATACCCATATTGCAGACTAAGTCCTCAGTAGGGGGCGTGCAAGAGGTAGCCAATCAATGATTCTCTCTCATCATTGATGTTTCTGTTTCTCCCTCTCCTTTCCTCCCTAAAATCAATATAAAAATACGTTAAAAAAAAATAAAGCATGACATCACCACACTCCATAAATGAATGACCATCATGCTTTTCTTTTATCCTATTTTACCTGTTCTTCATAGACTATTACTGACAATAATTCTACACATAAACGTAAACTTTATGAGATTGGGACTCTTGACTTATTCAGAGGTATCCCAGCACTGTTTCTCTTTGCGGGAAATTATTTGCAGCAGAAACAATAATACATGAGATTATCATTATTATTATAAACATATATGGAATTACTAAACAATCTGAGGTAATAAAATATTGATAAGAAAGGGGTCACACATATGTGGAATCTAATGAACAAAATGAACTAATAAGCAAAACAGAGAATGAATGACAGACAGCATGCTGACAGCTATTAGGAAGGGGACTTGGAAAAGAGTGGAGGAATTGAGCAAAGAAGAAAATTTAAAAATAAGAAAAAACTCATGGGCACAGACAATGGTATGGCGAGTGCAAGGGAAAGGGGATGGAGGGTTCAGAGGGGATACATGGTGATGGATGGAAACTGGGCTAGGAATGGTGAACATACAATACAGTGTACAGATGATGTACTGTAGAATTGTGCTTCCAAAACCTATAGAGTTTTGTTAACCAGTGTCACCCTAATAAACTTAATAAAAAGAAGAAACACACACACACACACAAAGTTTAATGAATTGCTTAAGCCAAAACCAACCCTATCTTGCATGGTAATAACTGAAGATTGGTTTTCTTTACTAATGTTGTGTATAGAAAAAAAAATGATAAAATTACTGTGCTAGAGTACTCCCATTTTAGAAAAAAAAAATAACAGGTCTACCATTAGATTAGAGCAAAAGAAAATTGCTAAGAGAAAACATTTCTGATGCAATTTATCATGAAGACATAGATGAATACTGGAAAGGGTATGGGGGCGTGTGCCTGGTTAGAATGAGGTAAGAGTTTCCCTAATGGATGAAACACATTTACTTGATATTCTTGAATAAATTGTCAAGTTCACTTTATGCGGCCAGTCAGCTTGTGATTACTGATGTTCGTGTAAGTACACTTGAGCACATACAGGCAGAGTTGAATGTTGTAGTAGCTATGGGTACAGCTGAGGCACCGGGCACGGAGGAACGTGGATGAGTCATGGAGCAGAGACAACTGCCCCACTCAAGTGGTGGAGTCTGCATGTGGAGACTATCCTCAGTCCTCAGTCCTTAGCAATCAGACATGAAGAATCCGAAGTCACTGAGATATTCTAACGCCTACATTTTTAAAGTATGTTTTTAATTGATTTCAGAGAGAGGAAAGGAGAGGGAGAAATAGAAATATCAATGATGAGACAGAATCATCAATCAGCTCCCTCATGCATGCCCCCTACTGGGGATAAGGCCAAAACTAGGACATGTGCCCTGACAGAATAGAACTGTGACCTCCTGGTTCATGGATCAATGTTCAACCACTGAGTCATACTGGCCAAGCTCCAATGCCTACATTTTAATTTACACACAAATATTTAAATGCTATTTTGTGCAGGGCACAATCATGGGTAAGGAAAAGCTTTCATTGGCTTTGGAGTCCATTGATTTAAAAAAAATTATTATAGGTAATTACTCAAATAATTAGGGTCCTTGTAGGATGCTAACTACCAATGCTGTACTAACATATTTCTGACTAAAATTGAGAAAGAGATGCATTCATTTCAACAAGCATGTTGTAGTTTGTTTCCTACAGGCATTATTTAAATTTTGAGCAGACCCAAACCAACTTCAAGAGGTCGTTCTTGGTGAATTGATTATATTTGTTGGAGAATAAGATGAAAGAAACAAAAAATTAAAGTTATTTCATGAAAAGTTAATTAATTAATTTTATAAAGAGAGAACAACGTGCATTAAATTACATGTGCTTTTCCCAACTTATTTATGGATGTGGTGATAGACATGTTATTTTTATTCTCTTTCTGTTAGATATTGATGTGGGAGTTTAGTGAAAGCTTTTCACGGATTGCTTTTCATTTTTATTTTGAAGCATAGCCAGTCTCTTAAGAGAGATCTGAAGTCACCAACTCATAGCATGTATTTAGAAATTATTTTAAATTATTTAATACCTATTATATCAGTAGAATACACAAACTTAATTCAAAATATATTTACTATGTACAATGGAATGGATATATTAAAAGGATTATGACTATAATACCAGACAATGTATGGAGAGGTCAATTTTCTCTTAATCATATTGTGAGTCAGTTATATCTGTATAACTTGATTGTCCCTATTTAGCTAAGGGGGCATACCCTAGGGTCTTCTGTCTTAAAAGTAAATAATCATCATTGATCCCATGTTCCCCTCTGGCATCCACATCCACTTTAGAAAAGTCGTACAGCTGTCACAAAGTAATAATGTGATAATGAACCTCATATTGATAATGCAAAAAACTTATATGGTTGACGCTGGATCTACATTGGCTAATCCATGGGATTAAAGCCTAGTAACTATTCTTTGGCATGTGACTAGAAATGAAAGTTTTACCAAGCTACACGATGTTAATATAAGGTTATTTTTGAGGCCAATTAATTCCTTACCAAATATCTCTCCAAAAATATATGGCCAAAAGAATTTAACATGTACACAAATACTTGCTATTCGGGAGACAGCAGGCAGCTTAATCCATTATTATTTAGCTTTTCATTATTATTTTCATTATTATTCATTTATAATTGAAATTTTCTTAACTTTGCAGCAATATAAGTTTAATCTATTCTCTTTCTTACAAGTTAAGCTTATCTCTATGACTGTTGTTAATGATAACCAATGCATACTTGTGGGAGGAAGGAAAAAGGATAAGAGGGAGGAAGGGAAGAAGAGAAGGAGGGAGGGAGGGAGGGAGGTAGAAAGGGAGGGAGGGCAGCTGAGTATTTAAATAGTTTTCACATCTTGTCTTGAACTTTGTCTTGTTAAGCATGCAGTTATTTTGAAAGATGTTTGTGGCACATGGATTTCTGCTTACTATTTGCATTGTTAATTTTCGAATGCTCTTTTGGACTAAAGTTCACTATTTTTGTGGGAGTATTTAATATGATCTCTGGCCTATGTAAAGTTCGGTGCTTTAAAGATAAATAGCCTGTTTTCTATTAATGAGCAAATTTCTCCTGGGGTTGCCTTATGCAGCACGGATTGCTGTGAGGTGATTATTTTCTGCGACGTTGTTTATCCTACATTAATGCAAACAAGATTACGTCTGCTATTTTAACACCTGCTTTAAATGACTGACTCATTAAACTTCCCAACAACTGACAGGGCCATATCCCAATGCCATTTTCCAATGTTTTGTTGTTAATGAGATATCTCACCTTTAACTAGGTAATCTTATTTTAAAACATATGTTTAAGGCTACACGGAATAAAACATATGCAACAAGAAACAGATAGCATGTATAAATTTTAAAGATTATTTTAACCAGCATTATATATATTTTTTAAAATATATTTTTTATTGATTTTTTACAGAGAGGAAGGGGGAGAGAGAGAGCTAGAAACATCGATGAGAGAGAAACATTAACCAGCTGCCTCTTGCACACCCCCTACTGGGGATATGCCCGCAACCAAGGTACATGCCCTTGACCAGAATCAAACCTGGGACCCTTCAGTCCGTAGGCTGAGGCTCTATCCACTGAGCCAAACCGGTTTCAGCACATTATATTTTTTAAACATTTAAACAAATTAACTATTAAATCAAATGATATAAACCCAATACCATCATAATGATATCATTTATCATTTTTAATTTGTGTTACAAAAAATAAATATGTATTAAAGGTCTGACTCTAAAGCATCATTAAAAGTTTCAAAATTGGCAAAAACATAAGCCTTTGATATTCCATTAAATATTTACATCTGTTTTCAGCCATGTGCCAACATACCTGGGGGGTAATATTAATGGCTGAATAACTTATAGTGGTTATAATAATAATTTATAAGCAGAAATCTTACCATACTGATAAAATTAGACTTTTCAATAATTTTAAAAGCATAATTTAAGTCCTTGCCAAATTAATGAACCTCATGATTATGAAAATATAATTTTAAATAGTTTTCATTTTCATCACGTTTTCTTTATATTTCCAAAGGCCAATGAGTTTTCTCCTTCATTAATAATTTGTTTAATATATTTTATTGGGGATTTTTCACAGAGAGGAAGAGAGAGGGATAGAGAGTTAGAAACGTCGATGAGAGAGAAACATGGATCGCTTCCTCCTGCACACTTCCTAATGGGGGTGTGACCACAACCAAGGTACATGCCCCTGACCAGAATCGAACCTGGGACCTTTCAGTCCGCAGGCCAATGCTCTATCCACTGAGCCAAACTGGTTTTGGCCATTAATAATGTTTTTGATAATTGTCCATAAACTTCCCTAGTTTTTAAAAAATTCTCTGATTATTTTTTAATATATTTTCATTGATTTCAGAGAAGAAGGGAGAGGAAAAGAGACATAGAAACATCAATGATAAGAGAGAATCGTGGATCGGCTGCCTCCTGTATGCCCCTTACTGGGGATGGAGCCCACAACCCGGGCATATGCCCTTGACTGGAATTGAACCTGGGATCCTTCAGTCCCTAAGCCAACTCTATCCATTGAGCCAAACCAGGTAGGGCTCTCTGATTATTTTTGAAAAATATATGTATTTATTTATTTATTTATTTATTTATTTATTGGTGCCTAGATGGCACCCCCAAAAAAGTAAAGCATGGTGAAATAAACAGAGAAACACTGGGTAGGTACATACTGTCCTTTTCTGCCACAGCCTGCCATGGAATAGACTGCCAGAGACTTGAGTTAGACATTTTGAAAAATTTAGGAAGATCCCGAGTAGCTGCGATTCAGATTTATGTAGAAATTCAGCGGAGAAGACAATCTCTGAAGTGGTTTATTCTCCCCTTAGGGGGGAGGAAAGATCCCGACCCTAGAGGACCCGAAACCTGTCTAAACAGTGCTGTGCCAGGCTCTGCACTCCACACTCCCTGTCACGTAACACTGACTGGATATATGACCCAACCAGGATCTAATAAACCTTGCGACACTGAGTTCTGACATTCCCCTGTCACCCTATGAAAATGCCCCTGTCCCTGTTTGCCTGGAAGGCTGGTCTGGAGAAGGCATTTGGGTGGAGTGACCCAGGGGATCAATGCCAGGCACCACAAAGGCCAGCTGGAGGGCTGGACAGCCTATTGGTCTCTGGGCTGAGACCACCCTTCCTCCATCAGCATCAGACTGTCCAATAGTATCTGATAGCACAGATGTTCTCTATAGAGGCCGTTTAATATCATACAAGATAGTTGCATGTGTCTATTGAATGCCTAAAATATGGCGAGTGACATTAAGAATATTAATTTTATTTCATTATCCAAGTAGTCCAGCCTTCTCCCTTGACATAGTAAGAGTAGATATATTTGGATGATGGGACTATGGTAATATTCTTGTGTGTGTGTGTGTGTGTGTGTGTGTTTGTGTGTGTATGTAAAATTGGGATTTAGTACTTACATGTATTATGGACACATTAAGGCAGGGAATAATTAGTGTTTCTTTCATTCCATGAAAGATATGAGAATATTATGAAAGGGGTGTCAAGACTTGATGACTACATGGGCATATGGTTCTAACACATTATTTAAATTGTAATTCTAACATTTTAAGATTATATATAGTTTCAATGGTGGCAACCTGAAGTCCATAGGAGCAGAACAATAATCTTTATATGGATGCTTTGAATTTGAAATCCCTCAGCCAGGAGGAGAGATAAAGTGTTTATTATCATTTCAGATTGATCTATTACAGTAAGTTCTGAAGGAGAGGAATTGCTAATATACATTGGTCACCAGTACTTTTGGACACTGATCCAAAGGCTTCACCTATTTTTCCCCAGGGCTGGCATGTTTTTGCCCTTCTTCGAAGTATGAGGAAACTGTCAAAGGGCATAAAGATAAAGAGGTGAATGAGTGACAGAGTTGGGATTTAATTGCTGGAACTCCAGCCAACTTCAAGGACCCACATACTTCTTTAAGAATTTGTTATTCATATTTAGAGAGAGCAGAAGAGAGAGGGAGAGAGAAACAATGGATGTGAGAGGAAAACATTGATCACTTGCCTCCTGCAGACCACCTGTTGGGGACTGGGCCTGAAACCTAGGGATATGCCCTGAATGGGAATTGAACCAACTACCTTTTGGTGCACAGGGCAATACTCACCCAACTGAGCCACACCTGCCAGGGCAGGCCCCCACTTCTACACTAATAGAAGAGTAAGATGCAAATGGACCATACCTTCGTGATGCTCACCAGTCCATAAGGGGTATGCAAATTAATCCAACAAAGATGGTGGGTTAATTTGCATACATAAGTTCTGAGCAGCTGGGGCAGAGTGGATGCTGGTCATTGTAAGAAGGCGGAAAGGTGGCTCCAGGCCACAGTGAAAAGGCGGCTTTGGCTGGAGTGAAGGTAGTGCCAGCAGCCAGGGGAAGGAAGACCCATTCTTGCACCAATCTTCATGCATTGGGCCTCTAGTCTAACCATTATTCTCTATAACCTCCCTTAGGTAGGTTATATATGGTATATAACCATACACATGAAGGCTCTATGTGAACAGAGAAAGAGCAATGTGACAAAGGAAGAGATATATGTACAGGGAAAAAAAAGGAGACAGAGCAAGCTAATGAGCATTTATGAGAACTTAGTGCTACAAATGTATAATGAGAATACGAAAGCCTGAAAATAGTAAGTGTTAAAATTACAAGGCCATACACTAAACCGATATGCCTGGGCATGTTTATAAACTCACGGAGAAAAAACTGTGTTATGTTTATAGGATTAACTAGGATTAGTGTCGCAGTTAAGAAAAATGAGATAGCATGCCCAAATGTTTGCATAACTAGATGAAATTAAATGCAAAAAATAATCATTAAAAATTGCGTTTATGCATGGAAAGCACATTCAAGGACATGTGTTATGCTTCACCAAACAAAAACAAGGCATTTCCATAATGTAAGCACCACAGAAGCATTTATTTAATTTATTAGTAAATACCTACTAACCAGAGATATCACTTTCAGAGTTTTCTTTTAATTTGTTTTACTTAAATAATTTTCTCATATGTGAACACACACACACACACACACACACACACACACACACACACTGAGTGGCCAGATTATTATGATTTCTGAACACATAATAACCTAGCCATTCAGAGTATATGCAAATTGTCCCCTCAACCAGGAGTTCGACCAGCAGGCAGACCAGCCAACCATGCATGACCCCTCCCCCTGGCCAGGCTGGCCGGACCACACCCATGCACCAGGCCTTAATACACACACACACAAACACACATGCACACACATGCACAAAGTGGCCAGATTATTATGCATTCAGAGATCATAATAATCTGGTCACTCAGTGTATATTCCACATTTTGTGCAGAGTACTTACATTGCTAAATTTTATGGACTGAACTATCCTAGAAATCATACAAATTTAACTTTTTGTTTTTAGTTTTATAATGAAGAAAAAGGTAATTTATAATATTCAGTGTTTGAGGCAATTGAGGATTTCAATATGGTTTAGCTTTTAAGTGATTAAGTTTAGTAACTACAAGGAATAAATCTAAGACTTTCTCCTTGATATCTTATACAGCACACCAGTTTTCTAAAATCTATTGCAAAACTCAGACCAAAAATGGCAACATCTGATTAATCACAATGTTGATGCCGGTTGACTGTCTTTTTTTATTCAAATTGTGATTTTCTTATTGCTTTTTATGGCAGATTAAAAGTTTCTTTTGTTTTAATTGTACCTTAGACATCTATTATGTTAGAACATCCTGAGTTCTACTTGCACATGTTATATTAGGAGATAATCACCCTTTTGAGATTCAACTTGCTAGTCTTCGTCTAATGAGGGGTCCTTGGTTACAACAGCAGTTTAATTTTCATAACCTTTTCCTTGTTACTTTGGTCTCCTTGGCTTATCGAGTGCTACTGGGGGTCCCACTGGTCCTTGCTGATGCGACCAGAGGTTGCATACTTCCTTTCTTAGGCTGGATCGCATTTTATGTACAGGCAATTCATTTTATATGAAATTCAAAAAAGAAATAACTATATTTTACGCTGACAGGAGAGTAGTTCATTCTGGGTTGTGGGTAAATGCTATCAAGAACAATAATGGAACTTTTTTGTGCCCTGAACACATTTATGTTCTGTATTTGTATCTGGCAGTCTTTATCATGATTATACTTACCGGTATATTAACTTAAACTTACCAAATAATCTGAAATAAATAAAACAGTTCATTTATTTTAATCGATGTAAATAAATTAGGCTACAATTGATCAAATAATTAATACAAAGAGCACTTACATTTATGGTCATAATTAATAACCAAATTTTTTATAAGTATCAGGTCTCTTCAACATAGGTAACTAATAAACATTGACCATTATAAGATCAATTATTAATGCAAAGTAGTGGGGGGAAAATACATGCTTGAACGTCTCATCAGTTGGTGTTACCAACCCATGGTTTTTAAATAGTTTGCCTTCCAAGTTATTGTTTTAGGTAAGTTTGTAATAATTATTAAAATGCAACTTGTTCATAGTTTATAGTTTTTAAGCTTTCAAACAAGGACATCCCAGAGATTTGAATTTAATCAAGTAAATACTATTGAGTGCTCAAGGGTCATTAGCTGCTGAACACTCCATACACTTGGAGTTGCATGCACTTTGCTGCTCCTGCCTTCCCATCAGTCAAAAAATGTTTTTCAGACCCTTGTGCCCATTAATACATGAAATACTTCATGGTAATTAATTATTTCTTCCTTGACAGGCTAGCTCAATGATGCATTACCAATATATTAATTACTGTCATGATGAGGTTTGCAATGAAGGTTGAATGCAGTTATTCTTAAATGGACAACTGAAATTAACTTTGAAGTAATTAATTAATCCAGGCTATTACCCATTCCATGAGAATATATGTGCAAGATTACTAAACCTAAAAGTTTTGGCCCAATTGAACAATATCAAGATATCATTATCTAACCATATACTAGATATAAGCAATTTGTTATAAATGATGAAAGTATATTCCAACACATTTTTCTTATTTAAAATATATCTTTCTAGATTTTTGTGGTATAAAAAACTACAAGTGTTTATATAACTTATATAAACACATATGTGTCTTGGGTTTTGGCTTTTCTCCTTAAATAAAAATGAGTTTCTTCAATACATTTATAGAATCATTTATTCTTGTTATAATTTTGTATCTTAATAAAATGTAAGTATTTTCTTTAAATGCAATCTGAGTTGCAAGAGATGAGACTAGCTACAGATTTTCTCTTTAAAAAAATACACACGTTTTTATTGATTTCAGAGAGGAAGAGAGAGATAAAAACATCAACGATGACAGTGAGTCATTGGTTGGCTGCCTCCCACATCCCATACTGGAGATTGAGCCCCCAACTGGCATATGCTGTGACTGGGAATCAAATCTTGACCTCCTGGTTCATGGGTCGTCGCTCAACCACTGAACCACGCCTGTTAGGCTAAAATGACCACTTTGTAAGTCATCAAATTAACCATGAAGTTTTACTCTACACAATATAGCTGACAAGACTTATAGACTATGTACTCTCTAAATCTAGCTCCTGCAATATGCTTAAACATTTGATGACATAGAGCAACTCATACTTTAAAATATGTGCATCTAATAAAAGAGAAAGATGCAAACTGGCTGTACCTTTGTGATGCCCACCAGCCAATCAGGAATGAGTATGCTAATTAACCCACCATTGATGGTGGTTTAATTTGCATGTACAGGCCCTAAGAAGCTAGGGGCAGGGCAAATCACTTGTGTCATTGCCATGGCAATGATGCAGCAGCTCTGGACCTCTGGGCAGCATGGGAAGGTGGAAAGGCAGCTTCAGGCTGGAGCAAGGCAGAAAGACTACTCTGGCCACAGCAAAGGCAGTGCAGGCAGCCAGAGGAAGGAAGGCCCATTTTTGCACGAATCTTCGTACATGGGTCTCTAGCGGGTTTATAAGAAAGGAAGGGAGATCCAAGATCAAAGGTAGCATGGAAACAAATACAGAAAGAATGCAGTGAGCCATGCCAGCAGCTCCTAGGACAGGATTTGAAGAGCTCAAGGTGCTCAGAGGTTTTCTCTTTTGTTTGTTTTCATTTCCCACAGGGGACAGAATATAAAGGCTTGAGCTTGTGATCCAAGGAATATCTGCTGTGCAGGGTGAACCTGGCATAAAATTCCCATGGATTTGTCCCTTCAGCGAAAGGATAAACCAGATTACAGCCCTCCCATGGGAGATACAGCATGTCTGAGCATTCATAATTCCAAGAGGCTTTCACATAGGATTTGGGTTGAATTCCAGATCATGGTCCCAGTAATTCTAAGCTTAGAGAGGAATTGAAAACAGTGCTGGTGGCTTATAGCACCCGTGTGTCTCCCAGAAACCGAGCTCTCTGTCAATAAATTCACAGGAAGACAGAATCTCACAGTATTCAACTTGCGAAAGAACAATGATGATGAATTCACCAGCCAAGTCCATGAAAAATCCAAAGGAGGGAAATAGGACAGAGACTGGAGATGCATCAGGGGACAGAATCAGGCTCATGAAGAATCCATCTATTGAAACTATCCACCATAGAATATATTTATCATCATTAAAATTAGTAGTAAAGGAGGCATTAAAATCAGAAAATAGACAATGAAAGAATATTAAATCTAGGCATGGCTATTAAAAATACAAAATTGTAAAAATAAAAAAATTAAAAAATCATTATAAATGAAAGTAGCAAAGATTAGAATCTCTGTGAGATCAATGTACCAGACACAAAATGAAGAGAGAATTAATGATTGAAAACAAAGCTAATATGACATTCAGTTCAGAGATATAAAAAAAAACAAATATGGAGTCCATGTCTGCATTGCTGCAACCCCCCTCATGCCCATTTATCTCAGGGACCCAGGTGATCACCTCACATGGATGCACCCACAGGTCACCTTGGTGACTGCCATCACCTTCTGAACTTGGAAGGTGATCCTTCTGGGGGACATGACAGGTGCTACCATGATGTGCCCCTTGAGTTCCCATAGTGACTTCCGCACAGACATGCTCCCAGTAAGCACCCCTCTACGAGGCTGTCTCCCATGTTTCCTGGGTGGCCTTAGGGCCAGGCAATTGGCCATCACCCATGAGTGAATAAAAATGAAAACAGAGGCTTTTGTCCTTGTTCAGTCCCTTCATCGCTGATAGGAAGTCAGCACGCAATCTAGCTCACGAGGCTTATCTGCTTTCACTTTCTCTGATCAGTGGCAGCTTCCAATCAGAATATTGTTCATTCATGTGGGAGCTGCTACAAATCAAGCTCTTTTGTAGGTCAGTCAAGAGCTGTTTATAGCCAAAACCGGTTTGGCTCAGGTTCTATTCCGGTCAAGGGCATATACCTTGGTTGCAGGCACATCCTCAGTAGGGGGTGTGCAAGAGGCAGCTGATGGATGATTCTCTGTCATTGATGTTTCTAACTCTCTATCCTTCTCTCTTCCTCTCTATAAAAAAAACCAATAAATTATATTTAAAAATTTTAAAAAGAGCTGTTTATAGGTATTTTCCAAGAGCAGAGGGAACCCAGAAGCCCCTCACTCGGTTCCAACCTCAGTCCTAACGGCAAAAGAGGTTTCTCAGTGGTATCCACCCAGCACGTATCCTGGTCAGTTTTACTAAAGATGCAATAGGCATGTTTTTTCCCCAAAAAGTACAGGTTGTAAAATCACACACACACAAAAATAACTTCCTTAATTTCATTTAAGTGAAGCAAAACTAGATACATGTTTTCACTAAAGATGCAATATAAAAATTGCTTTCTTTCATGGGTACAGTGCGTGCTTAATAAATTGATTTTGGCTTTCTGAAGTTCAATTTTTGGAAATATTTGCACAGTATCAAAATCAAATATCCAAGGAAGCACATGGGGAAATAAATAGAAAAGTGTTAGTAATTTTAGGGATATTGATCTGGGGATCAATTTCCCAAATATCCTGTCAAAATGCATAAAAAATGTATAATTTGCAACTCCTTTGAATCAAAGAAAGGAGGTCCTGAAAAAAAAACTAAGATCACTTGACAGAAAAGAAAATCACTTTTCAAAATGTCACTAGTCACAGATTAAAAAATAGAATTAATTCGTTAAACAGTATTATTAAAAAATAAAATAGATGAAATTTGCTGGCAAGTAAGAAACATACACTCATATACATGAATGTATACACATGTACACAAACACACAGAGAAAATGACACATTCAGAAAGCAAATGTGGATGAGAGAGTCACATATATCGGGGAAATAAAATAGACCCTCATATTCATTTCAGAGAGGAAGGGAGATGGAGAGAGACAGGAACATCAATGATGAGAGAGAATCATTGATCGGCTGCCTCCTGCATGCTCTTTGCTGGGGATTGAACCCACAACTCGGGCCCAGACCCTGACCAGGAATAGAATCCTGATCTCTGAATTCATAGGTCAATGCTCAAACATTGAGCCATGCCATTATGGCTTTAAAGGTATTTTTAATAAATAGTTAACTTTTGTCTAATAAGTTGTGACAAGTTATTGAAAAAAATAGGATCAATTATGGTTTTTGTTAAGACATTGAAACAGTCAACTCTTTTTCCTGTACAGTGTTTAATTTTCACTTTTATACCTCCTAGAAATTAAGCAAAATCTTCTAGAATGTGGCTGAAACCTTCACATTTCATTATTTTGGGGGCAGATTATTAAGCAGTGTAGCAGTCTCAACTCCACAGGGTCTTGGTTCAGGTACCGGTTCTATTCACTATATCCGGGTACAGGCCTCAGACAGAATGCGCGGCAGTCTGGCACAGATGCCAGCAGGATTCATGCCAGAATGGTGCTGGCTTTCACTGCTCCTTCCTGAGATTTCTTTTCCTTGTTACAAGTGTTCCTCAGCCATCATGTCCTCACTGCATCAAAGCTACTAGACAAGGAAACTTACCCCAATTTTATTGTAAAAAACCTCCAGTTTTGCTTCACTTAAATGCAAATTAAGATAGTTTTTTTTTTCTTTCTTCATGTGGGATTTGAAATCCTGTGCTTTTTAAAAAAGAAGAAAATGGTTCATTTTCTTTTCACTCTTTGCTGTAACCAGTTTGATAAATTCTATAACCCAAATCTCCAGGGAGCAAACTTTACAAAGTGCAAAAAAAATTAATGCAAATTTCTTTTACTGTCTTCCAAGTTTTACATACTAAATGCAGGAACCAATTTCTCACTGCTCCGGGGTTATTTCTGAATTGAATAACAATAAACCCGATTGGAACTAAAGAAATAATTAGGTGATATCAATATAGATATGGTTATGAATATAGATATAGAATATGCAATTTTATATCACTATTTATTTACTTATTTTAGGGATGCTTGTTTAACCTTTATTTATACAATTTGTGAATTTAAGAATTAAGAGTTTAATCCAAAATATAAAAAGCAGGCATAAAATTAAAGTAAGTATTTATCAAATTGTACAAAGAGGAAACTTCCTAAAATCACAAATGGTTAAAGAAACATTCACCAATCATATGAACAAAGGATATGTCACTAGTCTTTTAAACTTTATAGCCTATCTTCTCCTTTAAGGAATAGAAATGCTGATAGATTTTTTGCTGGATTTACTATAACTTGGAAATTATGGGCTACAGGGCCTCCGACAACTAAGTAGCTATATGCTTTCTTGAAAAAGGTAACATTTTCCCTAGTTCTAGAATGCCAAATGTGATTCAATATCAAAATCCTATGCTAATAGCTCAATCTCTTAATAGATGGCCAGCCCTTTACTAGGAATGCATTCTTTCTCTATGAGCTCAAAAAATATATATATGCTATCTGATACCATACTGCAAACATTTTATTAAGTAGGGTTTAATTACTTACTAGTATGTATACAATCATTATTTATAGATATTTATTATTTTAAATATTTATTATTTAATTTATCATTTATAAAATATATTGTTGGTTTGTACATCAATTACTACTTGGAGGTGAAACTATCCATCCCCCAAATGACAATATATTCCTAGCAAAACTGTATAAAGTATTTCTTTTTAATGTGGTATTCTAAGATGACTAAGCAACTCATCGGCATTAGGGGTCCAGCCAGTTCCAATATAGACTTCTAATAATAACAACATATTTTGTTAATATTCATTCAAATCATTTTAGTTCAATGTTTTTTTCATGACTACTCCTACATTCATGAGTCAGTACTTATTCGCTTCTGAGAACTTGAAACATGACTATTTAAAATCAAGATGTTGTGTAAGTACAGAATGTAAATTAACTTGAAAACTTTGTGAAAAAAAGAAACTTAAAATATTTTGACAGTGTTTTACAGATAGCTGAGTGACGATATTTTGGATATAGCAAACTGAGTTAAATTTATTATTAAAATTGTTTAGCCACTTCTTTATAATTATTTCAAAATGACTCCTCCAAAAACATAAATGATATGTATTTATTACATTCAGTTGTTACCAACATGCTGCTGTAAAAATCTGATTTTGCCTACAAACAAATTTTACTCACAAAAGAGAGAAAATGTTGCCATTATATTTGCATTAAATCTCCACTCTTGCCACATATTTGTTTGAGAGAATAACTAAAGTGTCTTTCTCTCATAAATACTAAACATTCATCTGCATTAACATTTCTATGATAAATTCTCTAAAAATAAATCTTACTTTTTTATCAAGTATATGAATATTGGTTCCTAATCTAGAATTATACAAAAAACAAAACACTGCAATTAGGGCTATAAAAGGAATAACTGTAATATCAAACTATATTCCTTAAGGAGACTCCAATTCTCAAATCTTCAGCAAAACAAGACATAACACAGCCATTACATAAAAAAGTTATTGCAAAGGGCATTTTAGGAAAAACACCAGAGCATAGTGAAAGCATCTGGTGATGGTTTCAGATCCATAAAGAAAGGAAAGGTGTGTGTGATTAAAAAATCCTGAGAGTTCACCAGTCAGTGTGGCTGAGTGTTGACCTATGAACTAGAAGGTCAGGGTTCGATTCCCCATCAGGGACTATGCCTAGGTTGTGGTCTAGATCCCCAAAGGATGGGGAATCGAACCAAAGGGGGACATGCAGGAGGCAGCCCATCAATGATTCTCTCTCATCATTGATGTTTCAAGCTCTTGCTCTCTCTCTCTCTCTTTCTCTCTGAAATCAATAAAAATCTTTTAAAAAGAAGAAGACATTAAGGGGAAATTTCAACTTTAAGGAGTTATATGAGATGGAGAGTTCAAGATGCCAAGTATACTCATTATACCAATGACTACCACTTTAGTGAACACGTTGTATATGATTAACAGTGTAAAACAAGCAGAACCATCATTTTAACCATCATAACTGTAATTTTCTACTGTTAATGAATTGTAATGTAAATATCTGTGTTTGCTGATGGTCTTAGGCTCTACAGCAGTGGTTCTCAACCTGTGGGTCGCTAGTAGGTTGAGAACTGCTATCAGGGTAGCCTAAGACCATCGAAAATCACAGATATTTACATTATGATTCACAATAGTAGCAAGATTACTATTATGAAGTAGCAACAAAAATAATGTATGGTTGGGGGTCACCACAACATGAGGAACTGTATTAAAGGGTCATGGCATTAGAAAGGTTGAGAACCACTGATTTTAACCGTCCACAAAATCTCTTTATTTTACACAAAGTGAATAAATCATCAGGTTACTAAATTAATCAAACCTCAGCAAACATCTATTGGCTTTTGATCATGGCCAACTCATTGCAATGCATGGACTTTCCTTCCTTAACATGTCTAGAATCAAGATATTTCTAAAATATTGGATAAAAAAGAACTGTGTTCCATGAGGTTTATTTTAGCTTGTGCGTGCTCTAAAGTCTATTTTGGGGAAACCATACATAAAACTCATTTTATACATTTTCATGTTCTTTTTTTAAAATATATTTTGTTGATTTTACACAGAGAGGAATTGAGAGGGATAGAGATTTAGAAACGTCGAGGAGAGAGAAACATCGACCAGCTGCCTCTTGCACACCCCCCACTGGGGATGTGCCTGCAACCAAGGTACATGCCCTTGACCAGAATCGAACACGGGACTTTTCAGTCCGCAGACCGACACTCTACCACTGAGCCAAACCGGTTTCGGCCATTTTCATATTCTTTAATATTTTCCCCCAGAGTTATCTCACACACAAAGCTGTGAACACACATAACAAGATGAAAAGCATCCTGCATTTTAGTTGTTGCAAATTGTACAGCAGGAGGCCAGAGAGTGGAAGAATGCATGTACAGTAGTCGTAGTTAGCTATTATATATCCGCGATACTGTGTTCTTTTCTAAAGTGATGCCAAGATCTTGCAAACATCTCCAGAGACAGGCTCATAACAAGCAACTCTTGTATTAACCTATAAAAATCCAGTGTCAGATATGTAATCTCAGACGGAACGTCAGAGAAACCGGATGGCTTGTCAGACATGTCTGTGGTGCTGAGGATGAGTGGATATGAGCCTCTTGGGCCTCCTATTTTTGTCAGTTATTGTCAAGCTTTCTTGTCAGCATCTCACAGTGTTGTAGGGCCGTTTGTCTTGTTAAAGCTTTCCTGGGAACTAACTTGTTCAAACTAGCACTAAGCTTGGATAAGTAAAACAGTTCTTTTAGTCACAATGCTTTCACTTCAAAACAGGATGCGCTTTGTCAACCTTTTGATAGCAATGGCTTCGTGGCCTTGAGTTTATGACTAATTCATCATCCTCACTGACAGGTTATTGCATTTTGGAGGTCAGAGGTGCCCACGGAATTCTGAGCTATTGTAATCGATTGAAACTTGTTAGAGGGAAAGAAAAATATTCTTTTAATAAGTAAAGCGTTATAAAGCAGAGCTACCCTGTGGACTGGCTGCAAAACCTACAATGGTGTTGACTATTAATTGTCCAAAGAATAAACTATACTCAATGCAGAAATGAAGACATTTAAAATGTTTTTCTACAAATATCTGGAAATATCAATGATAAAATATTTAAAAAGAGTTCTACTGTATTTCTCATAGTAAGATTACCAACTGTAATATAGCCTGTGCCTAGACAAAAGTAGAAATGCTACTTCCTAAACTAAACTACTTTATATCATTAAGTTTTAAGAAAAATTTAAAAAATGTTATCCTGAAAAAATATTTTTCACAATATATTTCCCTAATAAAAATTTTATGGTGATCACATACAATTTTTGTCATATTAAAAATATTCTTTAAGAAATAATCAGTGGTGTCTATGTTTTCAAGAATACAGCATATAATTTATTTTAATTTTTCTCTTTATATATCCCAATTTTATCCTAAATTATTATAACACTCTGAGAATTATATCTGCTTACCTAAATATTAAAATGGTTTAAGTCATTAGTAAATGTTTATTCTCAGAGTTCCAATCATTTTCTCATGAGTTTAATGCAAAAATATGAATTCAATAATAATTATCAGAAAGTTATTCAGTTTTCACATTTACTGGCAATTAACTTTCAAAATGGATCCTTTATTTCTTTTCATATTTGAATATGTAATGCTCAAGTTATATTTCAAAACTTTTGTTATATATATTTACACCTTTGAAAAATGTGTGTCAATGAACAAATCGTATTAAAGAAAGCAGTGCAATATATAAATATACTATCTTGAACAAATAAGAGGTAGCGATTTAATATTATCATATGTTAGTTTTATATCCTCTTATTTACATGGCATCAAAATTTAACTATTCTCTAAAAACACAGTGGAAAATAAAGCAATTTCACTGGATTCCAATTCTACCAGACTATTTTCCAGAAAGGTATTCATTATAATGTCCTATGTCAGATTTAGTCAAGTCTTCATGAAAAACTTGTAATGCTGGTTTGTCAGGTAGATTCTTATTTTTCTAGAGCCAAGAATGTTAATAACGGAATTCTTACTTAGAAACTAAAGCAAAAACTATAAAACCGAGCTACATGAGAGAAAATTCTCCCACTGCTCTTGGTTCAAGAACCCTGAGGGATGGAAATTATGTTCGCTATATTCTAGTTGAATTACGAATGAAATGGAGAATCATAATATTTACAGGAGCTTCCGCCAGATTCATTACTTTTTTGTTTACACTACATGAGCATTTGTGTAGACTGGGTATATTTAAAGCTGCATATATTTGTGCATATGACAGGACCCAATTTATGTGTTCAGTTCCTCAGCTGCATTTCTGCATAATAATTGCAGATAAAGCTTATTAGTGAGTGTATTTGCTTAATAAATGTAAAAACAAAGAATGTCTAAAACTGCATTATTGTACAGCAACTAATTTTCTCAATGGAAACATTTGTTTTGAAAATTTCTTAAAGAAAGCATTAAAGAAATGTGTGCCGGGCTGGTGTGGCTTGCGTGGTTGAACATTGACTTATGAACCAGGAGGTCAAGGTTTGATTCCTAGTCAGGGCACTTCCCAGATTGCAGACTTGATTGATACCCAGTGAGGGGGATTGATTCTCTCTCATCACTGATGTTCCTAACTCTTTCTCCCTTTCCCTTCCTCTCTGAAAATCAATGAAAAGATACATTTAAAAAAATTTGCAATATACTGAATTATTTGATACATATGTCCTTATTTAGCAAATGTTTTATATTGGCAGCAGAAATATGTAAAAAATGATTCTACTGTCATGTATGGGGCAGGTCCATCCAATCTGCTCATTTTACTTTGCATGCTATTTTATTATAATGTGTGTGAAAAAGCCTGTGTGTGTGTGTGTGTGTGTGTGTGTGTGTGTGTGTGTGTGTCAAATACAATTAAACCATTTTAATGCAGAAACCATCTGTACTCTGTATGATTTTATTTTTAAGAAAGAGTGCACAACCTGGCCAGTATAGCTCAGTGGTGGAGCATTGACCTATAACCAGAGGGCCACAATTCAATTCCTAGTCAGGGCACATGCCTGGGTTGTGGGTTTAATTCCCAATAGGGGGTTTACAGGAGGCAGTTCATCAATGATTCTCTCTCATTGATAATTCTATCTTTCCCTCTCCCTTCATCTCTGAAATAAATAAAATCATGCATGTGTTTTTTCTTAAAAAAAGAAAGCACAGTTCAGATTTCACTTTCCTAGCCAAATATTAACTCAGTTCAAATACCCTGCTCTTTCTTCTACTTATCTTTTTCTAGAGATCCTCAATTCATTAAAGTACAAGTTTTGCTTTTTCTCTGTTGAAATTCCAAATTCCTCCTCATTGAATTCTTCAGTTTATGCCATTTGTGGTATTTTTTAGCGCCTTGCGAGAAGCATGCGACCATGTAACAGTGAGTCACTGAATCCCCAGTGGTTTGAATGGTTTGTGTATCGCAGACTAAGCATAGGGCATACATTCCTCTTCAATCCTCTAAAACTTTATTAAGATATTAAACTGTTAATGAAACCACAAAAAAAGGAAAAAATTACTCCCGGTTTATTATTCCCATTCCAGGTGGTATTTATGATATTCCCTGCAGGCTTATGAGGGGAGGAAAAAAGAAAGAAAGAAACCCTGGATGATTTTAATGAAAGGTAAAATTGAAAACATAAACTAGTCATGTGCTAAATGACTGTTTTACTTGTTGACTTGGCCGATAAATCAGAGGCCTCCGGCAGCCAACCCCAGAGTTGGCTTGCCATGCAGTGCTATTTCCTTTGGTACAAGAGGCAGTCTTGCCTTGTTAATAATGGAGAGAAGAGGTATCTTGCAAGCCGACCAGTCAAGCAGTGAAGAAAAATGACTCCATACATTTAAAAAAGCTGTGCCGTTTCTCTCCAATTATTTTGTAATGTGCCTTTTGACAAATTGTCAGGAGGGAAAGTTAGCAGACTTTGCTTTTATGACCATTATATTTTGCATCCTGTCAAGTGGTGAGCGGTGTGGCAGTGAACGGGATGAGCACAGTGAAGAACAAGGTTTGCTGGGGAGGATTTATGGTGACAGGGCGTGTATTTTTCTGACAGAAAGCGAATGTGAAAGGTGGTATGAATCCGAAGTGAAATGTCTTTCCAGTGCCTCTAAGTAGGATGAACTACTGTTGGAAACAGGTTTTGAATAAAGGACAAACACAATCAGTGTAATATTTAGAAACTTGGGTGTCTGAAAGCCTGTTGGTTATCAGAGCTATTTCAATTTGTGTAGATAGATCTTTGTACTTAATCTTAAAAAAGATAGATGATAGATAGACAGATAGATAGATAGATAGATAGATAGATAGATAGATAGATAGATGATAGATAGATAGATGTCAGATACATCTACTGATCTACCTACCTACCACCTATATATCTCACATCAGAAACCAGTAAAGAGCCCTAGTTGGCTTGGCTAGGTGGATAGAGCCTCAGCCTGCTGACTGAAGGGTCCCAGGTTCAATTCCGGCCAAGGGCACATGCCTGGGTTGTGGGCTCAATCCCCAGTGGGAGTTGTGCAGGAGAAAGCCGATCAACGATTTTCTCTCATCATTGATGTTTCTATCTCTCTCTCATTTTCTCTTCCTCTCTGAAATCAATAAAAAATATATCTATTAAAAAAAAGAAGAAACCACATGGTTCCAATGACCAGTGGAAGTCTACTCCTTGTATTACCTTAGGAATGAAAGGGGCTTTTTATTTTTTTGCCCTTTTTACTCAAATGAGATTCATATGCCAGTGAGATAGCATCTGAATGTCTCATTCCTGAGGGCAGTGGGAGAGAAATGGAGCAGGTTGCTGCTTCAATGGACAGTTCCATCAAGACTGGAATCAATGGAAGGTTAATTGCACAAAAACAATGAAAGATACTCTTAAAGAAGAATCAAAAAGGTTTTATGGGCAGGAAAAAGAAGAATATGAGGTATGTCCAGTCACGGTGGCTTAGTGGTTGGGTGTCAACCTATGAATCAGGAGGTCAGGGTTTGATTCCAGGTTCAGGGCACATACCCGGGTTGTGGGCTTGATCCCCAGTAGGGGACGTGCAGGAGGCAGCCAATCATTGTTTCTCTCTCATCATTGATGTTTCTCTCTCTCCCTTTCTCTTGCTCTCTGAAATAAATAAAAATATACATTTTTAAGAAGAATATGAGGTATGTATTAAACTGTAAACAATACACTAATAAATTCTGCAGTGGCAATTTAGGGTAACCTGCTAAATCTGCAAGCTGGTCAAACTGGGGTTTCTGGAAAAGTATGGGGTACACAGATTCCACAGTGAATAACCAAGTGCTTCCTACAAGTTAAGTGTTTATCATTCCTCACCATTTTGAGAATCCCCTTTAACTTGCAAATTTCCAAATGCTAGATGGCCATTAAGGACCACTTATGATGGCTTATATTTTATATTCAAAAATACATACTAAACACACCACTAAATAATTTGGTGTGCGTTTTCTCATGTTCGTCTTCACAGAAATCCTGTGAAATAGGGTCATTAAGTCTGCTCATTTTGCAAATGGTAATCTTCAAGTGGAAGCAGTTAATTTTCGTTTGATTATAGAGCTAGGAAGTGATGGATTCAGGTTGAAATCCTCTTCAATGTGAATCAAATGACTTGACCTGAGTTCTATTTTGCACAAATTAGAAAAAGAAGTTCTTTTTTTTCAAGACAGTTCAGCAAAGTTCAACATAAAGATTCAACTATCCAGAAATTCAATTTCACAGGTTCACTGATCATTTTCTAGTATGATCATCTCCTGTGACCTCCAGAGTCCTTTGAAAGGACAAATTCAAAAATTCAAATATGTCTTCTAAAAATAAATGATATCCTGAGTTCAAATAAAAACATTAAAAGTAGACAGGGAGTAGAGGATCATGAGAAGGCAACCTGTTTTCCTAACGATTCTGAGCCCATAATCCTACAAACTGGTACCCAGTTGCAGAGTATATACTAGAGAAGCCAAGATCAGTAAGTTACTAAACCCTAAATATCCAAAATTTACTCAGAGAACTAAAGCTACTAGCTAAAGGCAGGAAACAAATATGGCTTCAAATGAATATTTTGTTTTAACATTAATAATCTTGCTTCTACTGTAACAATCAAATCTCAATCATTACTTCCCATGATGGTCTTTAAACACTCACAGTTTTAAGAACTGAGCCCTCTGTTCATATGATATTGAAAAAGAGAACTGGACGGGATCATAAATCAACATGGTATATGGGACAATGCAAGGGCTTTGAAACTTATAAGAAATAAGTTTTTTCTTACAATAACTCATAAACCCTGAGCTTTTGAAATATTTTTTAAAATTTATCTTATTGATTTTTTACAGAGAGGAAGGGAGAGGGAGAGAGAACTAGAAACATTGATGAGAGAGAGACATCGATCAGCTGTTTTCTGCACACACCCTACTGGGGATGTGCCCTCAACCAAGGTACATGCCCTTGACCAGAATCGAACCTGGGACCCTTTAGTCCGCAGACTGACGCTCTATCTACTGAGCCAAACCGGTTAGGGCAACCCTGAGCTTTTGAAAAGTTATTTTGACTTTGTGGGTCTGGGTTTCCTTATCTCTAATTCTGCCATGAAGATGAATACTTCAACATGTGTTAGTTCAGGTTTATGACAATTATGGAGGATAGCAGATAGTACATAAGGATTCTCAATAAACATTAATCATTATTTTTATCATCCTACTTATCATCATATAAACAGAAGAGAGTTGTTGAATATATTCTATGTACTTCTCTCAAATTTGGCCCCATAAAATGTTCTTCAAATAGTAAGCTTACCCATTCCTTTAAGAAAGTGTAATTCTACTGCATTTTAATCCAAAACTTTCTATTTATTTGGTTTAGTATATATTATAGAAAGTTATACATGCTGAATAGAGGTTATATTTAAACATTTGTGATGATGTTACTTTTATTTCTTTTCATGTACCTGATGTCTCCAGTTTAGACGGGAAAACAAACGTGCTTTCATGACCTAAGGCAACATCTGTGTAGCAGGAAAAATTAGCTATTGATATTTCAGACTAAGCAAGAAATTATTTATTTATGATACAAGACTATTCTGGTCTCACTTACATGTGGGATCTAATGAACAAAATAAACTGAGGAACCAAATAGCTCTAGAGGCACAGATGCATGAAACTGACTGACAGATCTGGGGGTGGGGGGACAGGAACAGACAGAGATAAACCAAAGACCTTATATGTGTATATGCATTACCCAAGGACACAGACAGTAGTGTGGTGAAGGCCTGCGGTGGGGTGGAAGTTGTATGGGGGGAAAATTGAGGATGGCTTTAAAATAAATAAATATTGATGTGTGTGTGTGTGTGTGTGTGTGTGTGTATTTATATAGGATTGCTTTTGACATAAAAAGATGCAGAAACAATACATACATGACCTTAATAAATATGGAGATGTTGTTTTAATGACATTTTTATATTTGTGATATAGTTGACTCTTTAATAATATGTAAATCAGTTTTATTCCTTCGAAGACAAGGCCAGAAGAAATTGGGATGCCCTCCATACCACACAGCTTTCGTGGCACTAATCCTCTAATATCACACTAGATTAGTGTTGGGGATGAGGCAAAAATACACCATATTTAGTTTGTGTAGCCCTTAGCGTTAAGAATATGAAATTATGCCATTTTCAATGGGAACTGCATGGAATAGAAATCGATGTCGATGCTGGGAAACAGAAAGAGAATAGTAATGTGTGGCTGGATCACATAAATTATATGCTCAACCTCCGTAAAGTCAGACAGAATGAATACGCTGAAAAAGAAGGTAGACCACTGTTCAATTTTACTTGGAGCTGACACTGCATGGGAGAGAGCTATATAAATTGTCTGCCACTGCACTTCATTCTGGGTTTTAGAGACACAGGGAGATCTACAATTGTAGGATAACAGTCACACCTAATGCTGAGATTAGCAACCCAACTCAGTGAATTTGCCAACCATTGCGCATGTGCAGTCATAGAAATCCAGAGCTGCTCATCAAAGGTTCCTGTAAACCTAATTGGAAACATGGCAAGTAAAATTAGCGCTAATTTTCAGAGTTCATTAGTTTTTCATTAAATTCTACAATATTTTGAAGCACTTTCAGATGAAAAGTACGGCAAATGGTATTTAAATGATTATGCAGACAATAGAGAAAGAATTCCAATTATTTTTAGTATTCTATTAGGGGGAATAGAAATAGATCAGCTGTTAAAAGGCAGTTACATAGGTTGCATTTCAAGTGTTAACATCTAGGATGCCATACAAATTTCACTTAGAGACATAAGTGTTAATCATCCATCATTACCAATTCTACAAAAGAGAAATGTTAATAATTCATCATTACCAATTCTACAAATTTAACTGATATTTCTATGTAATTCTTTTAATCAACATACTGGCTCATGTAGTTATGCATAAATATCTGCTTAGAGGATTAAAATGCAATGGGCATTTGCATTTTTATGTAACTTTCCTAAGAGTACAGTAAGCAATAATAATAATAAAAAAAAAACTTTTACCTAACAGTGTTAAAAATATTTGAAAGTATTGCTGATCTTATGTTAGCTTTCATTTTATTTCCTTAATCCTCACCTAAGGATATTTTTATTGATATGAGAGAGAAAGAGAGAGAGAGAGAGAGAGAGAGAGAGAGAGAGAGAGAGAGAGAGAGAGAGAGAGAATCATTGATCAGTTATCTCCAGAAAGTGCTCTGACCAGAGATTAAACACTCAAACTTTTGGTACACAGAACGAAGCCCCAACCGACTGAGACACCGTATTTCAGCTTTATAATGGGGTTGAGTGAAATATGTATGAATCAAAGCTAATACACAGAGAGGTGGTCTGTGTTATGAAAGGAGATTGGACTCTTCTATAAGAAAGGAGATGCTACGTCTTCATGCTGTTTGCTTAGGACTCTTACCTTAGCTGAAGGTCACAGGGTCTGGATTTAAGTGTCTCGGTGTCTGTTTGCTGTGCAGAGAAAAGGAAGTTCTCCCTACATGTTTCTGATGGATTATCATCGTGTGATAGTTCCCTGAAGGCGTCTACATTTTATTGCAAGCTATGAAATGAGAATATACCTAAAACAATCTCCTACAGAGTGGTTTCAGTGTTTGCAGTGTCAAATAATCTTCCTGTCTGGAGACATTATCAAAAGATAAAGTTAGGTTGAAAGAAAAAGAAATGAACACCTAATTGGCCCTTTGCCCATCATTCTAGTGTGGCAAGAGAAGCAAATTTTAAAGTAGAAAAGAAAAAGTCAAAATGGGTTGAGAGTTGCCTGGATAGTTTCCATTTACTTTTGTTTAAGAAACTCAAGAGTTAAACATGCCCTCAAAGTAGAAAAGATTATATGCAACTTTCCTTGTCCAAAAATGTATTTCTCCATTTTAAAACAGCTTCCAAATTTTCTTCATCAGTACACATAAAATCTTTCAAAATCACATTGATACCGAGGAAGGATATGAGAGTCTATAAAATATTAAACAGGATGACTAATATAAATTTTTCCAAGAAAGCGTGCTTCTAGCAGAATGCATGCATAATTTAAAAATAGGATTGAAGAATGAATCAGGGACATTTTCCAGCTAAGATGAAATAAAGGCGCTGGATTCACTTGTCCTACTTGAAGCAGCTAAAGAAACTCTTAAAATGTAAAACACACACACATACACACACACACACACACAC
Source organism: Pipistrellus nathusii (assembly GCA_963693515.1). Lineage (NCBI taxonomy): Eukaryota > Metazoa > Chordata > Mammalia > Chiroptera > Vespertilionidae > Pipistrellus > Pipistrellus nathusii. The sequence continues at coordinate 6,845,851 of OY882877.1, forward strand.
ACACACACACACACACAAACAAAAAACAGTTCTTACACTTTGGACACCAGGAAACACAGGACAGGGGTCCCCAGAGAGAGGTTACAGAGGAAGCCAGTCCTAGAAGCGCCCCAGTTGATCCATTGAGTTTCCAGGCTGCAACACAGGGAAGGGAAGTCAAAAGGAAGCTAAGAAGATGGACATGGGCCCTGGATAGGTTGCTCAGTTGGTTGGAGCATCATCCCAATACAGCAAGGTTGCAGGTTCAATTCCAGGTCAGTGAACATACTAATACAAGAAGCAACCAATGTATGTAAATAAATAGAACAACAAATCAATTTCTCTCTCTCTCAATCAACATGTTAAAAAGGAGGAGAAGGAAGCGGGGGGAGGAGAGAAAAAAAAAGGAGGAAGGGAAGGAATAGGATAGGGGAGAAGGTAGGGGAGGGGCAGGGGAGGAGATGGGAGTCTGATGAGGTCAAGGAGGCTGAAGTTTGCAAGAATACTGGAGAGGGGAGAAACGCATGAGACAGGCAGGGCATTGTGCCTACAGACCTGCAGGAGACCCCTTCCTTTCTTCATTGGAGTGCTCATGAGTGCAGACAAGGAAATTGTCCAGAGCTAGAGCAAGAACCACACAGAAAGCAAACAGGACAATCTCTGGAGCACACTTAGAAAAAGGAATAGATAAATCAAAGAACATATCTATCTATATAAAAGGCTAATATGCTAAGTGTCCCATCTGACCAGTCGCTATGACATGCACTGAGCACCAGGGGGCAGATGCTCAATGCAGGAGCTGCCATGAGGAGCATTGGCATTTACAGAGAAATGGCAGCACGGACCTGGAGCTGACAAAGCAACCCTCAGCTTCCTCCACCACCCCAGAACTACAGCCCACCAAATCACAGCTGATGTTGCCTAGACCTCATGGCACAAGACGTGGCCCACTACCCAGCCCAGTCCGAAAATGGTGGCTGTGGGCTCTGGGAAATGATGGTAGCAATGCCTGCTTTCCTCTCCCTACTAATGAGCAACTAGCCTCCTTGCAATTTCTTCAGACTAGGAACACTACTTGTTTTTAGCCACATGGAAACACTTTAAACTGTTAACTAAATGTCTGTGAAAGTTTTTCCATGCCTCGTCTCACTTGATCTTCACCAAAGTCTGAAATAGGTAGATAGAAGACTGGGGGAATCCTATTTTCTTTTCACTGGCTGGAAAATGGCAATTTAGAAACTTGACCCGGCTGGAAAGAAGAAATGGTGGACCTTGAATATGACGTTAGCTTTTGTCACTACGCAGAACATAGTCAAACACAACCTGCAGTTAAATAGCTTACCCTTTGTTCCCCCTGCATGACTTACAAAAGTAATCTGCTTCATGTGGATATTTACTGCTGTGTTTCCTGACAATCACCTCACACAGAAGTTGGGGTGCATCACTGGGCTGGAAAAAGTTGAGCCAAATCAGAAAGCGGGTCTAATTAAGCAAGTTTATCCTATATCTATAAAAGGATAAGTTGACTCACACATGCACGATACATATAAAGCTCTTAATGGTGCTAATCGCATGAGTATGTTTCCATGGGTCATTGTCAATCATGGATTTGGTTGACACTTCTATTATAGAGAAAGGACAAATAGTGATATTAGAATATGTCTTCTAATTAAGTTCCTTTTCTATGTGCATGAATTCATGCACCAGGGCACTAGTATACTTAGCCCGTGGACATCAGCAATAGGGTGGTGAAGACCTGGGGGCCTTGGTTAGGGGCTTGGAGCAGGGAGTGAAGGGAGAAAATTTAAAGAAACAGGAACAGGTCGTAACCCCTGAAGCCAAGTGAAACCTCAAGGTTTACTGGGGCTGAAACTGGTTTGGCTCAGTGGATAGAGCGTCGGTCTGCGGATTGAGAGGTCCCAGGTTTTTATTCCAGTCAAGGGCATGTACCTGTGTTGCGGGCACATTCCCAGTAGGGAGTGTGGAGGAAGCGGCTGGTCGATGTTTCTCTCTCATCGACATTTCTAGCTCTCTATCCCCCTCCCGTCCTCTCTGTGGAAAATCAATAAAAAAATAAAAATAAAAAAGATTTACTGGGCATTTAGTTAGTAATTATAAGTTATGAGCTCAGAAGTGAAGTCAGATTAGCTTTAAACTAAAGGCTGCTACAGTGCCCATCCCCAAAGCTTCAAGCAAGTCTTGAGAGGATCAATGTGTTTCTGATTAATTTAACTGCAACACAAAAAAAGCTTAAGAATATTTATGTATAAGGTTGTAAAGATAATCCGCACTAAAAAGGGAAAATTGACCATCTCAGGCATCTGGTAAAATTAGCAGGAAAACAATGAAAAGGAATCAACCTATTGAAATAGATTCAAAATGGAGAAGGTCATAGAATTAGTAGACAGGGAGGGTAACCTAGTTGCTAAGTCTGCATTGTTCAAGAAGATAGCGGGAAGATTGGATAGTAAGTGAAGTCATTAAATGTACAATAAAGACCCAAATCAAGTGACTGGAGGTGAAAATTATGTCTGAAATGAAAATTCACTGCATAAGACTAATGTATTAGATCATACCTTTCAGAGGATAAAATCAGCAACCTTAAATATGTAGCAATAAAAAACTATTCAAAATAAAAGAGAGAAAATTCTAAACAAAAACAATAGAGCATTTGTGTGCAGTGGAACAATATTCAGTTGCCAAATATACATGTGTGCTTAATATCACCAAAAGAAATGAAGGGATGGAACGGGAGGAAAAAATATTTTAACTATATAATTGCCAACTATTTTAGATTTGAGTAAAAGTATCAATGAACAGATTGAATTATCTCATTGAAATTATTTTAAAAAACCCAGTACAATAAATATCAGACTACATAAAGCACATCATATTCAAATTATTTAGCTGGGTCTCAGTTATACTGAGTGAATTATTTTTAAATGAAAGGTTTATTTATTTTTGAAAAGACATCACTATTTCTACAAAAATTTACACATATAAGCAAGTGACAAGTAACCTCCAGAATAAATAACAATTGTGTGGTACAGTGAGTAGAAGAGTCTTAAGAACATTTTAATATAAGTTGATATTCTAGGGATGGGGCAACTCCTTGGGAGTCATTAACATAATAACTAACTGACATGTCAGTCATAACTACTGATTGAAGTTGATGGACATGGATGATATTGTTTGTTGAAATCATTTAAATCCTCTCATTAGCCTGTAATGAATTTAGAAAATGAAAGGCTTTTCATTGTGAGACGAAACACAGGGAACACTGAGCAGACTGTACACCTTTCATGTTGTTTCTCCTAATGTCCTTGTTGGATATAAAAAAAAAATAATTTAACATTACATTAGGTTTTATGCTATTGTAAAAATCGTGTGAGAGTTTTGCTCCAGATTTAGGAAAATTAGCTTGTGGTGTGGGTTTCTGCACACCTCAGAAGCACACCTCAGGCTCCTGAGCACAAGACGAGGCTCCCTTCCACCCACTCCGTGCTGTCAGCATTGGAACCTGGCTGAGTTGCTAATTAGAAAAATAAATAAAACATGAAGCACGAATAAGGAGGGCTAATGAAAACCACAGATTGGGGCTGATCTAAAAGACTTTGCAGGAACAGTGTTCACAAGGTTAAAAATAAGTATGAAAAAAAAGGAGATTCCGTTATTGGAAGATAAGAGGAAAATTAATCTTATGCAAAGAATTTGCTAAATTATAATACAGGAAAAAAAAATCCTGGATTAAATTATATTGTATATTCTCTCGCACGTAAAAGTATTATTTTTAGGTGTAGATAATAAAAAGGTCAGTGAATCATAGCTGGATTTCTAATTAAGAGTTAAACCATGTGCTGTGAGGTATAATGTCACACGGCAATTTTAATATATCTTTTAATATATTTTTACTCGTGTCAGAGAGGAAGGGAGAAGGAAAGGGAGCTAGATACATCAATGAAGAGAGAGAATCACTGGCTGCTTCCTGCATGCCCCACACTGGTGGTTGAGCCTACCACCTGGGCATGCGCCCTGACTGGAATGGAAAGATAACCTCTTGGTTCATAGATCTAAGCTCAACCACTGAGCCATTTTGGCAATTTTAAATTATCACCTATGCACCATGAGGTCCTTCAATTTCGAAACAGCACTAGATTGAAATCTAGGATCCAAACGCATAAAAGGTAGATAGTATTGTAGTTATGAGCAACAAAGATGAGCACTACAGTGCTTTTTGTAAATTCAGAAATCTGAAAGTTAATGGGTAAATTATATTTTGGAAACCATTATTTGAGATAAAGGCTTAGTATATTCTGAAAGACCTCTAGTTGCTCATGAATATATCTTCTTTTCAGCTTACTACTCTTGTTTCTTTTTGATAATCACATATAACAATTTAGAGTAGGGTGAATCTTCAGGGGTTTTTTTTTTTTTGCAGAAAATTGAAGGATTTCTTAAAGATCTATGCTAATATAAAAACTTTAAAAATTATGTGTTTAAAAAAAAAGAGACAAAAAGAAGAAAATAAAGAAAAAGGGAGAAATACACAGAAGGCAAAATGCCATGCCTCCTTGAAGGATTGCTTTTGATAGAATACCAATTTCATTCGTAATGTATGTGAAGTAAGATTTTTGTAATAACTAAGTTATTCAAAAATATATAAAAATAATCACCTAGTGCAGGATATTTCTATTAATGAGAGAGATCTTATATAATAAAAGGCTAATATGCTAATTGTCCCTTCAATCAGGAGTTTGACCAGGGGGTGGGGCCAGCCAGCCAACCACCCCAGGCCCTTCTCCCCAGCCAGCCTGATCTGGGCAGACAGGCTGTGCCCCACTTGTGCATGAATTTGTGCACCAGGCCTCTAGTATATTTATAAAGAATTCCATACTTATATCCCCAAGTCATTCTACTTAGTATTATACATATTCTAACTTACATGTTCTCATGATAATCTTAAAAACCTATGTTTGCATATTTAAATTTTTAAAAATTTAGCAGTGTTCTTTTTCTCTTCCGCTTCATCTGTAATATTTTTCAGACTTTATTTCTAAATTAATCAGATAATTTAGAATCTCAGTAGTCCTTATCTTCTCCAAGGCATTTCACTTCTAAATAAAATCTCAAATGTATTCAGTTTTAGCACATGTTTATATTCTTTGTAGATAAAAATAAACAAAGTTAATGTATTATACACAGAATATACACAGTTATTCAATGGATGGTAATAATGGCCAATATTAAAGTCACATGCTTGTGGCTGACAGTATTCAGAGAAGATCTGATACCATAAACAGAGTGAGGTTTCAAGAATCCTGAAAAACATGACAGCCATTTCTCTTTACCAGTTAGGCCTTCCCACTGTGAGAAAATGGAGTCAATGCCCTTTCCGCTTCATTTGGCCTCCCCATCTTTGAAATCAGGCAATATTTTATAATTCTTAGGCTCTTCCCTTTATTCCTAAGTTGCACATAAAAAGTGCATTAGCCCTTGTTTTGACATGATTTAAATTTTGCAGAATTCCAGTGGGCGTAAAGTGCATCTCCTTTGACACAGTCTGCCTACCACTGGCACGGAGGCCTCGATAAAATATCAAACACAGAGAAGGTGAGAACTTTTAAAACATGACCAGCCTATAAAGCATTTTAATGAGAGAGTGTAAACAGAAATAAAAAGACCTGCACACTTTGAACCACATTGTTCTGTTTCCTACAGAAAACCCCTCCTCCCTTAGCTAACATAACCCTTACTACAAGTATATCCTATAAATCAGAACTAAGAAAAAGACATGGGATGGAAAAAGAAACACACAAGGGAAAGAAGCGAAGGTCACTGTTGTTCGCAAAGTTCTCTCTGCTCTTACCCTGAACTATAATTCCTCATTTCCTTTTAGGTCTGTGCTGGGAAATCCTGTCACCCTTTTACCTTTCCGTATTTATTGCTCACGGTGGGACTTACCAAAATGTACCCCTCCAGGGCCTGTTACGTAGGAAAAGAATCTCGCTCTTTGGTGGCATCTCATGGGAGAAGAGAGGGGTAATAGGTTCAATAAATATTAAGAGTGTGAAATTGACAGAACGTGGTTCCTGATCTTTGGAAATGTGGAATGATGAATCACAAGGTGGTGGTATATACTAGATATATGGCTTGAGGAGTAGGGTGGAGGTAAGTTCAGTGTGAGAAGAGCAGAAATGGGTGAGCAGTGATAAATCCAATTAATGTCACTTAGGTTGTAAGCACTGGGATCCCTCCAGGGGTGGATAACCATTTTTTGAAATTTGATTCATGGATGAGGCCTTAGAAATGAAGTCTGAGTTGGAGAATGAAATGGAGAAGATGTTGCACTGGCTGAGATATGACCAGTAGAATGCTTATGACAAAGAAAAAAAGACCCCAGTCCTAACCAGTTTGGCTCAGTGGATAGAGCATCAGCCTGTGGAATGAAAGGTCCCAGGTTCGATTCCAGTCAAAGACATATACCTTATTTGCAGGCATATCCTCAGTGGAAGGTGTGCAGGAGGCAGCTGATCGATGTTTCTCTCTCATCAATGTTTCTAACTCTCTATCCCTCTCCCTTCTTCTCTGTAAAAAAATCATTAATAAATATATAAATATATTTTTTATCCTCGTATGTTTCTGAAAAGACTAGCCTCAAGTGAAGGCAGATACTAAAGATATATATATATATGTGTGTGTGTGTATATATATTTATATATATATTTTATATATATATATATTTTATATTATATATATATATTTATATATAATATAAATATAATTTTTTAAGACCCCAATCAGAGTGAGCTGAATTGGTAAAGGGAGATAAATTCTAAGTGAAAATGTAAAAAAAAAAAAATGCATCTGGATACTCTTTCACTTATTATATCAACTAGTTGCCTGTTCGAGGCACCTTGACCTAACCCAGTATCACTCTTGACTATGGAGCAAATTATAAAGTAGCTTTATGCCACGTGAAGGAACATATCCTGATATTTGTGAATGCCGAACGTTCCTAGCATGATACCGTTGTGTGGGGACGGCAGAGACATGTCCCAGGCTCTGATTACAAATATGCAACTTACCAGCTCTTAAGAGACATCACCTCATCGCTCTAAGCCTCTGCTATCCTTCCATAAATGAGGAATAATAATCCTACTGTAAAGGGTTATTGCACAGTCTGGAGGTAAGGCATGCTGCCTGATCCACAGGTGGTGGGCAGTGGTTGGCTAAAGGCTATTTCATTGTGGCCCTTGTTATTATTTGCCTCCCGCGGTGGCCTTTTGGTGCGCATGCCCACTCTTTCAGCAATGAGTGGTGTCTGAGTAGACCAATGGATGCTCCCGAGTGTGGAATGCCTATTTTCCATATTCTAGAGAAGAGCTGATCTCCAGTATCTGCCTTCACTTGAGTCTAGTCTTTTCAGAAACATACGATGATACATACAAAATGAAATGGGCTCCATGAATAATGATTTATATGACTCCCAGAAGCTATTGGGAGTTTTATTTATTTTTTTAATATATTTTATTGATTTTTTACAGAGAGGAAGAGAGAGGGAAAGAGTTAGAAACATCTATGAGAGAGAATCATCAATCAGTTGCCTCTTGCACACCCCCAACCGAGGATATGCCCACAACCAAGGTACATGCCCTTGACTGGAATGGAACCCGGGACCTTTCAGTCCACAACCTGAAGCTCTATCCACTGAGGCAAACCAGTTTCAGCGCTATTGGGAGTTTTAAAAATGACCAACATGTGCCTGGCTGGTATGGTTCAGTATACACCTAGGAACCAGGTTGAATATACACCTAGGAACCAGGAGGTCATGGGTGCTTTATAAGGAATTCTGCCTGAAGAAAGTACAGAACTAGAGGACTTAATGGGAACAAAAAACAAAATGGGGACATGAAAGGAGGTCTTTCCAATACCAATGTTAAGTGGAAAAGATACTTGCTAATAATTGCTATATTTTGATACAATTTAAGAGAAAAAATGCTAGGTCTACTCTTGGCAGTAATTTGTTTTTATTTAAATTCATTGCATATTGTCTTTAAAGATTACCAAAAAATGTATTATGTCTTCCAATTGGCAAGTAGTTTTAGGATTAGTTATGTGGAAAAAGGTATGTGTATAACATCAACTTTTCAAAGTATCTGAAACAGAAGCTCTTATAACATTTAAGTGAAAATGAACAGCATGCAAGAGTAATTGCAATTTTTAATAAAGGAAAACATGTTGACTCCGTAATTTTAGTATTGAGCTGTTTCTGAGGTGGTCTAACGTGTGTGTTAAAATTGTATTTGTTTCCAATTTATAACAAGGAGTACTATTACCTTGAACATCAATTTGTAAAAGAAAAAGGGAAAATTCTTAAACGACTTTAATTGTACTTTTGAACAGATAATTACAGGGCTTAGTTATTTCATACTCATTACAAGGTTTAGCCCTGATATCATGGTGAGATACATAATTATTTTCATGTTGGAATTTATAAGAATAATGAGAAGGACACAAGGGAGAGAAAATATAAGAATTATAATTCTATTTTTGAACCTTCCTGTGGATATTTTTTCAGAGCTTTCATTAAAATGGTACATTTCAAGGTAGGTTAACATCACTTTCAAACATCTAAATTAATTTCCACATGCAATTAAGGGGAATTCTATGCACTGGGCATAGCTCATTATCCTGTGAAGTCCAGCTCTAATATGGTCAAAAGGGAGGTGAAATATTAGAGAAGAAACCCTGAGATGAACAAAGAGAGATTTTGCATTTAACAGAAAATATACTTTAAAACTTATTATTTTTTTGCTTGGACAGCATTGCTCAGTGGTTGAGCATTGACCTCTGAACCAGGAGGCTAATGGTTTAATTCCTGGTCAGGGCACATGCCTGAATTACAAGCTTGATCCCAGTAAGGGGTGTGCAGGAGGCAGCTGATCAATAATTATTATCATTGATGTTTCCATCTCTCCCTCTCACTTTTTCTCTGAAATCAATAAAAATATATTTAAAACAAAATCATTATTTTTCCTAACCTGTATTTAGTTCTATGAGTTTTACATATGTAAATTATCCCTACATAATATAATAAGTATTTACTATTAATTGCCTCCACTTCTGTATTTCTGCCCTCACTGGTACACATAAGATCCAGTGTGCTAATCATGAAGCTTTTCTACTAGTTAACAGCAACAAAGAAAAGTACCAAGGTCTAACCTCGCTAATTCATGTACACTTTAATTGATGGCTCATTAAAAGTTATAAGGTAGAGGTTTTTTAATATAACATATTTAGAATATTGGTCTCCAACTACACAGAAAAAAACATATTTAAAACTTTTTTAAGAAATATCGCTGAAGCCGATTTGGCTCAATGGTAGAGCGTCGGTCTGCGGACTGAAAGGTCCCAGGTTCGATTCCGGTCAAGGGCATGTACATTGGTTGCGGGCACATCCCCAGTAGGGGGCGTGCAAGAGGCAGCTGGTCGATGTTTCTCTCTTATTGACATTTCTAGCTCTCTATCCCTCTCCCTTCCTCTCTGTAAAAAATCAATAAAATATATTTTAAAAAAAAAGAAGAAATATCATTGTTAAAAAAAAAAGACAAATCCCCAAAAGACAATGTATGCTTTATGGTTTCAACTCTCTGACATTCTGAAAAGGGCAAATGATGGAGACAGTAAAAATATCAGATCAGTGGCTGCCTGGGGTTGAGGGTCTGGGCAGAGGCACAGAGTTGCATTAGGTCAATGAAGCTACTTATATGATACTATAATTAATGGTGGGTACGTATCATTCATTTCACATTTGTCCAAAGTCATAAAATGTCCAACACCAAAAGTGAGCCCTCATGTAAACTATGAACTCTGGGGAGTGATATGTCAGTGTATGTTCATCAATGGTAACAAACATACCACACTGATGGGGGTTGTTGATACCACACTGATGGGGGTATACATATGTGGGGGAGGGGGTATATGGTACTCTCTGTACCTTTTAGTCAATTTTATTAAACCTAAAACTTCTCTAAAAAGAAAGAAAATGAGAGGTACCTAGTGGGTAGAGGAGAAGCATGTGAAACATATTGTGAACCTCAAAAAGTGTGCAAAAAAATTCAAAAAATGCTACCTTTGGAAATATAAAATTGGGGCTTTGGCCCACTTTGTATGTCAGTCTGTTCCATGCCTCTCTGTTTCAGGTCTTATTTTGTTGCTCAATTTATTCCACACAGTAGATTCCACACATAAGTGGGAATGTATGATATCTGTCTCTCAGATTGGCTTATTTCACTTAGCATAGTGTCTTGGTTTATATCCTGTGTTTCAAAATATTAGTTGAATGGTCTTCACAAGATCACAACACAGGATGACAACAAAAATAGCAGCACTAGTATAATAAAAATAGTAATAATTAGTGAATCATTTTTGTGTAAATAGCACCATGTACAATTTTTTTTTTTACATTAAAACCTCCCAGGATTTTCTGAGTTTTATTGTATTATTAGGTCCAATGACAAGTGAGAAAACAGAAGCTAACAGATATTACCCTTACCATGTTGTGACTGTTCATATGTTGTGGAGGTGGATTTTGAAGCTGGTGTTCAGCTTTAACACTCATGTTTTATCTTTTTTTTTAAAAAAAAGAAATTATCGATTTCAGAGAGAGGAAGAGGGAGGAAGAGAGAGAGAGAAACACCAATGATGAGAAAGAATCATGGATCACCTGCCTCCTGCACACCCCATATTGGTGATGGAGTCTGCAACCCGGGCATGTGCCCTGGCCAGGAATCAAATAGTGATCTCCTGGTTCATAGGTCAATGCTCAACCACTGGGCCACACTAGCTGGGCATCATTCATGGTTTTAATCATCCCACTGAAATGTTTCCATTTCCTCTTTTCTAGAAAGGAGGTATCAATATCTACAGAAAGCAATGCTTGTGAGCCCTGCCTGAGGTGAGATCTATAAACACATTTATCACATAGACTCTGCTTTAAAGTTTACCTCTGATATTCAGGGGCATCAGAAATGTGGATTACTAAGCTTGGCGGTAGGATAATTTTATCATCATTCATGCCTGGTGTGTCTAGATTCTCTTAAAGTGGCCTGCAGGTCTGGCCATTTCCAGTGCATGGTTTGCGTCTTTATTAAAAAATTCTTGTAAAGCCTATGGTGTGTATATATTTATGGATTAGATGATAAAATGTGTCCAAAGAGTATTTCACCTCTGCGTGAGGTTTCTAAACTGAGACTTCCGTGCTCAGTTAATATTTATATTGACAAGATTCCATCCACGGTAAATTTTGATTCGTGCTGGGAAAACTCGGGGAGAATAGAATGCATTCTATGAGTCAACCAGATGAAATTCTGAATGGAAATTTTGATATGCCTACTTTGGCTCCAAAGTTCACTTCTGCCATACTCCTGGATCTTGAAATATCGCACTTGTAAATACTGTTAATTAAATGGAAGTAGGAAAGCATAAAATCATGATAGCGTGCTGTAAGACAATGATGAATAAAAACCAAAATGGCTCTTGAATTCTCTCCATTGGATTGATTCCAGGTTCTTATCACGCCGAGATGGTTTGTGCACACACACAAAAAAAAAACAACAGGAAATTATGGTGGCATCTGAGCGATTTGAAATGCTAATTTCAGATACTTTCATGTGATACATGGAGAGCTTTAATTTTGTGTGTTGATGTGATAGTTGCTGCTGTATTTTGTCAAGATATTTTATTAGTTGTCATAACTGGATACTTCCTTTTATTAGAAAGCAAGGATTTTAATTTACAAAACAAAATAACTTAGAGAAGTTTTTCTGAATTGATTTTTTTTTACTATTAATATTCTTCTTTTTCCTTCCCAAACTGTGCTTTTCTAATAAAATCCTAGGAAAATCTTCAGGGAGCCAATAAAGATATTCTCCTGTTGAGACATGATTTGGGTGCAATCCAAATCATTATGTTTATGATTTAAACGATGGACTAATTCGGAGGAGTACATCAAACCCTTTAAAACAAGGCAAATCAAGGTTTCAGTAAAGCAGGATTCCATTTTAAGGCCTAACATCAAGATGATGGATTTTAATTACTTTGGGAGAACATTATCAGTTACGTAAATGTACTGCTTCGAATGTATTGAGCTGAGGAGAAAGACATTTTTTTAAAGATGAAAAGACATTATAAAGCTCAGTCAAATCACTTATAAATCAATGAAAAATCAATTTCCCATTCGTTTTTTTTTTTTTTGCACTCACCAAACTTCGGTCATATGCAAGCTCTATGATGTCTTTGCATTTGCAGGGGAAAAACTTAGACTATAGCTACATGTGGAATGTCATTTCACTTTACTAACCTAATTAAATAATGACATCCTTTGCTTAATTTGCAGTACACACAGCTCCTCTTTACACAATACTTGTGTAGCCCAAGGTGAGAAAAGTCCTTTCTTCTGAAGAATAGCTGCGCTCCCCTCATTAGATCTAGAGAAAGCTAGCTGAGACTCCAATTCACAAATATCTGGAGTCAGAGGAAATGCAATTCTCCATTATGCTGACTTTGTTAGGGGACAATTCTCCAGGGGGTCACTATTTCTTTTATGACAGCTCTTTTCCTCAAACTATCTTTTTTTTAATGCCTGTAGAGCTTTGGGAAATGAGACACTATCTTCCTCTTGCACAACGGGCAGATATTCCCCCCTGTGACCAGGATAATAAAAATAATGTATGTATCCAGGACAAAGATTGTGAGGGTTTGCCCAGCCTGTGTTGCTCAGTGGTTGAGCATGGACCTATGAACCAGGAGGTCACAGTTTGATTCCTGGCAAGGCCCATGCCAAGGTTGTGTGCTCAACCCCCAGTAGGGGGTATGCTGGATGCAGGCAATCCATGAGTCTTATCATTGATGTTTCTCTTTCCCCTTCTTCTTTCCCCTCTGAATATTTTAAAAAATATTTTAAAAAATAAAGATAATAATTGCATTCTATTTCTTAAAATGCTGCCCTTTGCATTTTTGTTCTCTACATCCCACATCATTTATAACATATTTGTCTTTACTGCATATTTAAGAACACATTTGCAAGCCACCTAAAAATTTTAACAAGAAACACATCATGCACAGAGAGGTTTAAAAAAGAAGAAAGAGGGCTGGAAGAAGAGAGAACAGAATAATCCACAAACTTCTTAAATGGATTAAAAGTGATAAATGCTGGAAAAATCTTTCAAAGCAGACTCATCACTTTCTGTCTTTTTCTAACTTCAGCGTTTGCTTCCTAAGCTTCATCTTATTCTTCAAAGAGCAATTCGTGATCAAGACCCATTTTAACTCTGTCCAAAGAAGCTCTCTATTGTCCTTGAATACCCTTCATGTCTAAACACACACACACACACACACACACACACACACGCAAACAAAACAAAACACACACACACACACACACACACACACAGAGAGAGAGAGAGAGAGAGAGAGAGAGAGAGAGAGAGAGAGAGAGAGAGAGAGAGAAAGTCTCACAAAGCTGTGTCTTTGCTGCCTGTTTAATGTTTCCTATGATGTGATGGACTTTCTCCATGTTTAATTAGTTGACCACACTCAATATTGTTAAAATGATTTCATTACATGGAGAATGCTATTTAGATGCAACATTGCTTTCCTTGGAACAATACAATTGACTGAGAGTTATTTATGACAATTTAAAGTGGAAAACACACACACATAATTCTGTTTTTAGACATTGAAAGATCTTAAATTGCAATAGGACATGCAATCATCCAATTAGATGGCTTCGCACTAAGAACAGGGTGAAATCTCCTGTGTAAATGGATTGTCCAAAGGCCACACTGCTGTTCAATGCTGCGTTAGCCTAGACTACCATCCAGGGTGAGAAGCATGGGATTTTTCTTTATTATAAGCAATAAAAGCAATTTGCCTGAACGTATTACAGTACGTCTATGTTATTAGCCATCCCTAGGAATACAATATGCTTAATAATTCATACTTTTGAACTACTTCTCCATGTCTTTTCTTTCTTAAAGGGAACCATAACTGCCAGCACGCGGCCAAATTATTCTCATTAGAAAAATACTGAAGGCTCCGGGTTCATTTAACAAATCAATACTTAATTAACAATGTGGCCGACTGCGGGTACGTGTCTTTGTCTTCTGTGTTACTGAAATAAGATGTTTGCTTATCACCCACGTGGCTGAGGAATAGGCCCCACAGATCCAAATAAAATGGGGATGTGGTGCCCACAGGGGCTGGCGGGCAGCCACAGCCCCTCTTTTGCAGTGACCCCAATCATGGAAGCACAGCATCAATTTCCAAACAAAGCATCTCAGCTTTTAGCATTTTTCTCGCTGGCTTGGGATCGTGGCCAACAGAACACCTCAGAGTTTACTCACTGACATCTTCTAATTCTGATACTGTTTTTCTTCCATATGCTCAGCTGTTTAAAATAAATATATTTTAAAATATGTATTTTAATCGATTCCAGAAAGGAAGGGAGAGGAGGGGAGAGAGAGAGAGAAACATCGATGATGAGAGAGGATCATGGATCGGCTGCTTCCTGCACACCCCACTCTGTGGACAGAGCTTGCATCTAGGCATGGGCCCTGACCCAGAATTGAACCGTGACTACCCAGTTCATAGAGGACACTCAACCACTAAGCCACACCGGCTGGGCACCAGGCTCAGCTTTAAGAAGAATAGACTTTAGCTTTTGTATTCTTTATGTGTGTTAAAGCATCTATATGACTGCTACAGATAATGAAAACACCTTTTTTCTCTGATCCTTAAAAATCCTGGATCAATGTTAATGTCAGGTGAATTTGTCAGCATGAAGGAAATTGGATGTAAAAACTAAGGAATTAAAAGAAAACAAGAAAAGTGTTCTTAATTTGTGAACTATACAGAAATATATAAATACTATTTTTATGGTATCTTTTTGTATTAAACACATACCTTTAGAAGCACAATAAGCTAATGTGTGTATCCTAAATATATATATTTAATTAGACATAACTATACTAGTATCAAGTAGCAATGAATGAATGTATTGAAAACTAGGATGGCATTGGTTTATATGAAATACTATATTCTCTAACTTGTATTATGTTCAAATGATAGAATACTGTACAGAAGTTTTGTTGTTGTTTTTTTAAGTAAAAAATGAGTATACTAGATAGGAACAAAAAGTAATTGAGATAGGGAACTGAGATGGGGGGATCTGAATTTGAGCTATTTTTTGAGATATGGATAATCAAAGTCACTGATGATAGGAATATTAATCTGAATGAGAGTGATTTAAAGTACCTTAATGTTTGAGAGACGAGATAAAAATGAGGTGAACAGATGTACATATGGAGGGGAACCTATTTATTATAGCAGTAGAGTTGGATTTGGATACACTAATGCATTCTGTGACACCGGAGAAGGCAAATTCAGACATTTGGTGTGAGAAGAGATTATTGGCTTGAAAAGTGGCAATTGTATAATGTGCAACAATTAAATAACAAAAAGGAATTAGAAACCTTGGTGTTGAGGAATGTGAGAACTTGGTGTCCACAGAACAGAAATAAACATTTTAATTGGAAAAGATCTAACCTTTAAAAACCACAAGGTGTCTTTAAAATACTGGCTATAGCCCTCTATTTAATAAGAATGTGTAATTAACAAAAATTCTTATTGGCAGAGTGTTCCATGGTAAAATTGCACAACATGTTCTGAACCTAAAGTAGTCATAGTGTAGCGCAAATAATTTAAAATGTAAAAGCTATCAAGACTACATTATAAAATTTCCAAAAGTCTCCTATTATTTAAAGTAAAAAAGGGGGTGACAGTGGAAGAACATCATGTAAGGAAAAATATCCTAAGAATAATTTACATCTAAAAAATTTGTATTTTAGAAAATTAACTTTCATGCAAAACGCTAACAGCAAGATACCCATGAAAATACACACATGGTGACAAAACAAGCCAGGGGGAAATTATTTGGAGGGGAGGGGGGATGGAGGGGAGAATGAAAAAGAATCTCAAATTTAATTTAAAGAAAATATCTCTTTATTAACTTTTGGTCCAGAATATGTTATATATTTTCAGAAAACCACTTGGAGACCATCTGGAATTCTGTAACAGAGAGGAATGGACAGAAGCGCTCCAGCCATGAAGACAGAAGAGACACAATCCAGAGATGGAAGATGCTGACGACGCCTCGCCATACCAGCAGACAGCAGCTGCGTGTCGCTGAAGGTTACCCAGGACCAAACCAGAGATGGTTGGACCTGCATCACCACCATTTGTCCACCAACCAGATCTGAAATAGCATGGCTGACACGTACACATAAGGAACTGTTTGACATGGAAATTGGGACTCAAAAGAACTGTTGGCCCAGAAAGGAGCTCACTACAGACGGATTCATTTACCTCTCAGCATAACCGTTATGGCTTGTTGCAGTTTAGGTTCTTACAAGGGTATTTCTTGGATCACATGATCTCACACATTTAGAGGAAATAATGAACAACATAAAGTGATGAACAAAACAGACCCAGAGTCAGAGAAGCAGCGATCAGACTCTCAAACCTCAGAGGGAAAGTAGGGGATGGTGGGGGTAAGGGGGAGAGATCAACCAAAGGTCTTATGTGCATGCCTATGGGCCTAGCCAGTGGCCATGGACAATAGGGGGGTGGGGGCATATGTAGGGAGGGGTTTGGGATGGGAGTGGGGGAACAAGGACCATAATCAATAAAATAAAATAAAAAGAATGTGTACATTTATCTCCTGTTTAATTAATTCGGCCCCATATTCCTCAATACACTTAAAACTCACTTAAATGCCTATTTTTATAAGTATTGCTTATTTTAAGAGAGGAGCATTAAAGTCCTCAGAGTCAAAGAACAAGGACAGGGAAATAAAAATATCTTTTCATAGAGTACATTTTGTATGCCATCATGCTGAGAGTTCTGGGTTAATTTAAAGGAGCTACATTACAAAAAGTAATTTGTAATGCTCCTCATTTGAATAAACTGGAGAAAATGATTGGAACCCAGAACCCTAAACTCAATAAATAGAGATTATAAATTTGAGTCAATTTTTTTTTCTCTATAAGTATCATTTTATTGTAGACCATGTAATAAGAAAAGTGAAAATGCAACTATACTTAAGATGTCTATTTTCAATAACGTGTTGGCAGATTTTAAATCACAATTCTAAATGCCTCCCTGTTCCACTGCAAACCTTGAGAGCTGTCCATAATCATTTCATTATTAGATATAAATGTATAGGTTTATATAACAATAGAGTTGACCTATGCAATTATTAATCCAAATTAGAAATGATCATTTTATACAGTCTAATGCTGCAATTTCCAGTGACTCTAGAAATGCCCCATTCGTTTATTCTACAAGACAGATGATTAAATAGAATGCATAAGAATCAAAGACACACAGACACAGAAAAGGAAACTTTAAAAATGTGAGAGATAGTCAAGAATAAAATTAGAACAATTTCTGTGAATAATGTTTGAAACAGGATAAAGGAACAAATTGAACTTTTATTTTCAACAGCTCTCCACATATTTTTGGATCGAATTTCTATAAAAATTTAAGGCACTTAATTCTTGAGTTTCAAACAGCCAGTGGTCCTTGAGAACTAACTTTATGGAATACAGCTTGACATTTATGCTGTGATCCTGGCACATTAGAGTTCTCTAACTCTGAGCTACCACATCCAATAAAACCCGGGGCCATCAATCTCTCCCGTTGCAGGGTGTTAAAAGGAAAGGATAAGATAATTTATGAAGAGCTCCTCCTAATTTCTGGAACATACAACATGGTAAAAAGATGAGCACTATTAATGGTTTCTATCACATGTTAATTTTTTATACTGCTACAATATTTTTTAAATTTATAATTAGGAATGAGTGATAAACATAGATTTTAAATACAAAAAATGTAGAAAGACAGTTATACGATACCAAGTGCCCGTTTCCCTCGGTTGTTTGCCATTTTGCCAGCAAATGAAAAAAAGAATGAGCCTTTGCTATCACATAGTTGTATTCCTGATTTCCTCCCTGCTGCCACTTACAGACACTCTGCACATCAGGGGAAGACAGATACTCTTTTTATGAAGGAAAAAACAACCACCGTAAACTCTATAAACCAAAATGAGCGCGGAAGAGAGCTGAGTTCTTTTTCTCTTCAAAACAATGCAACTTGCTGGCTGCTCATTTGTCTTTGGAAGGCAGATTTGCAAAACATGCCTGGCAGTTTCCAAAAATCTATTCTGCAGGCCAGTGAAATGCGAGTGCATGACTTCTGTTTATGGTTGAGCTTCTTAAGCATAAGGGTAGAGAATTGTAGTGTGAAACTGAGCCATCATATTAAAACTGAGCCAACATGTATGATAATGTGCAGATAATAATCCATAACATTCTGTTTAAAATACTTTATTTCCAAATGTAAAGCTTATCCATAGGGTATATGCATGGGCTAATACATCCCACTTATTTTTTAAGAGATGCTTGCTATATTTACTAAGAAATTTATATTGTTAAAAAAAAAGAATTCTTGAAATTAACACACCATTCCTTGGCTTGTGTAATTGGACAGGAATTCTGACATATGAAATCCATTTTAAAACGCATCTCTGCCTCCCGGAACAGCCTCAGCACCAGCCCTATCAGTATTTACTGTCAGCTCCAGTAAAAGACATTACTTTTGAAATTTCATGATCAGAGATTTCTGGTTCAATCTGACAGCTGGCTTTGCGGGGCCCCAAGGGAGCCTCCCACACTGCTCATTAAATGCTGATGGAGATGCGATGAAATATTTTTAAAGCCCTTAGCAACCTTCTATAGTAACTTTGACAGATAACCCAGTGTGGGTAGCTTGTAGGAATTGACAGACTACACGGTTGGAGTCGGATGGGGGAAAAGTGGACAGGTACAGGGTAGAATTCCAAGTCCAACGCTTCACCGAGCTGAGCTGAGCAATGAGAAGAGGTTTTTATGGTTCTGACCACCACTTGATCAATAAACTTCAAGACCTGGAAGTCTGAGAAGCGAGACGCCCACTATGACACTGTTCTGGAGCTGTTCTCTGAGTCTGAGATTTCAAATCCCTGCTAATGACCAGGAGAGCATGAGAACACAGGTGATGGCAAGGTGCGTTGTGAGGAGGGTGTGCCTCCTACAGGGTCATTGCCATAAGTGAGGGCAAAGGAAAACATAAGCTGGGAGCAGAGCCGGCAGACAAGCGTAATCCTCGGTGGATACAACCCTGGCTCTGTGCTCTGGCTCTGCACCAGGAAACCTGGGAACAATGTTCAGAAAAAACACTTAATCAGAGGAGAGCAGGGCCAGGAGAAGCAGAACTGCCAGGAACTGGAAATTGGACCGGGAGCTGTGCACATCCCCCTTCCCTTCTGCTGTGGATTTGAAAATAGAATCTGCAAGTGGTGCCAGGAAACAGGAAGAGGAATTCAAGGTCAAGTGCCTCGCCCTACCTGTTAAGTGTTAGGTAGTTTGTCCCCCGTTGGGGATGAATGTGGATAAAACAACATGGTACTATGAGAAAACTATCATCAAGCCAGGGAAAACTAGGATTGGCACAGGAACAAATAAGAAATTGAGTTCTAGCTCCAGATAAAAATACTGGAAAATGTAACAGACATAAACATAATCAAGAAGGCACATGCATGCTTGCTAATAATATATTCAATAGCATATATGGTATAGACATAATGTAAGCAAGTTAAAAAAACAGAAGAGTAAATTTTAACAAACGTGGTGATGAACTCACTGACATCAAAAAGAATAAAAACCATGGTAACAAGAAATAGTTTTTCCTACTCTTTTAAGGGCAAAAAGTTTTTAAAAGATAGCATCCAATGTTGATAAAAATATGAAAAATCAGATGTTTCCCATGTGTTTGTTAGTGTGACTGTCCAGTTCTACAGTCATTTTGATTTGGCTGCATACAATCTTAAACATAAAGTCTTCGCTCTCAAAACCTTTCCAAAAATCAGATTCGGAGGACTAATCAGTCCTGGTGAAGAGAGCTTTCAGATTTCCTCTTTGATCAAGAAGGTTGTAAAGCCCTAACCCGTTTGGCTCAGTGGATAGAGCGTCGGCCTGTGGACTGAAGGGTCTTGGGTTCGATTTCAGTCAAGGGCATGTACCTTGGTTGCGTGCACATCCACAGTAGGTGATGTGCAGGAGGCAGCTGATCAGTATTTCTCTCTCATTGATGTTTCTAACTCTCTATCACTCTCTCTTCCTCTCCGTAAAAAATCAATAAAATTATTTAAAAAAAAAAAAGAGGGTTGCAAAATAACTTGCCTAACTTTAACAGGGACGGGAATTTACTGGAAACACAGTGGGAAGTTCACCTGGAAGGGGGAAGTTGAAGACTCAGCAAAGGAGTACGAACCAAGATGATATATCACAACCTGATAGGTGGAGAGAAGCTTTATTAGGGTAAAGTCACCAATCCTGCTGCCTCTGAAAACTTAGTCATGGTTGATCACACTCCCTGCTTTATTATGGATGGCTTTACAGCACTATTCGGTATCTGAGATGTTGTTATTTATTCATTTATTATAATATAAATTGTCTGTCTTGTCTTACAATGATATGAATCACTCGAGGGCAAGAGCTATTTTCCATGATTAAAGATGCCTTAACGTCGTGAATTTCTGATGGATTCACTTTGTGTGCTGATCTACCTTTTGTGTACGGTTAATTGATTTCCTCTCATTACCTCAGGGATTTTATATGTACCCTGAATGCCTCAATAACTGTAGACACTGAGTGGAGAAAAAAGGATTAAGGGATATTGTTCTTGAAAGTCATTAATGAATTTCACTGATATTTAAATGTCTAGGGACTCAAGGATTCCAGGAAACTCTATCAGAAGTTCATCCCCATCATTTATTTTTTAATATGATTTTATGGATTCCAAAGAGAGGAAGGGAGAGGGAGAGAGAGGAAGAAAATATCAATGATGAGAGAGAATCATTGATCGTCTCCTCCTGCACACCCCTTACTAGGAATGGAGCCCACAACCCAGGCATGTGCCCTTGACCAGGAATCAAACCGTGACCTCCTGGTTCATAGATTCATGCTCAACCACTGAGCCATGGCTGGACTACATTTAGTTCTTAAGTTGTAGCTTTAGAGCACATCACCTTTTATTTCTTTCTTTCTTTCTTTCTTTCTTTCTTTCTTTCTTTCTTTCTTTCTTTCTTTCTTTCTTTCTTTTTAAAAATATATTTTATTGATTTTTTACAGAGAGGAAGGGAGAGAGAGAGAGCTAGAAACGTCGATGAGAGAGAAACATCGACCAGCTGCCTCTTGCACACCCCCTACCAGGGATGTGCCCACAACCAACGTACATGCCCTTGACCGGAATCGAACCTGGGACCTTTCAATCCGCAGGCTGATGCTCTACCGCTGAGCCAAACCGGTTTCAGCCATTTCTTTCACATTTTCTGCTCTTTTTTTTTGAAATTGTCAATACTAATTCTGCCCTCACCTGCCAAGGTAACAGTACCTTGGGCATAAGTCTTGGGGAAACACTTGTCACAGGTTTGAAACAAAGCTATTTCAGTGACATACACTGCAATCTCAGATTCAATGCCAAGGTCTCAATTCAACACGGGGCCTGGGGGACTGTCAGGCAGCCCTCTTTGGCCATGGGGACTTTGGAAGATGTTTAGTGGGGACCTAGGAATAAAACTCTTCTCTTTCCTCACTGTAGTTTCCTGAGTGAAATAGCCTTTTCCCACCGGGACCTGGGCCAGAATGTTTGAGCCCACAGAAGTGTCTGGAAGCGAACGGCTGAAAGCATTTTGAAAGGCAGACAGGAAAGCTGGAGAGAAGTGACTGCTTTGATAATATTTTCAGCCAGATCAGTTCTTACCTGACTTAATTTTTGGTTCTCTGTTTGTGTAAGTCAATCCGTTTTCATTATACCGTGAGCAGGTTGAGCTTTTTGAAACTTTATTTGCAAGATTTTAGTAATGCAAGTAAAATAATTCTGAAGGGTGCACGCCTTCCATTTCTTTGATCTGTACATATATGTCTTCCTTTGAACAACAGATGCAGGACTTTGATTTCCTTAGCAAGTAAAGCAGTGGGTTAAGAATAAATGGAACAGCCTGGCTGGTGTGGCTTAGTGGTTTAGCATTGACCTAAGAACCAGGAGGTCATGGTTTGATTCCTGGTCAGGGTACATACCTGGGTTGTAAACTAGATCCGCAGTAGGGGACAGGCAAGAAGCAGCCATCAGTGATTTTTCTCTCATCATTAATATTTCTATATCTTTCTCCCTCTTCCTTCCTCCCTGAAATCAATAAAAATATAAGCTTAATCAATGGACACAGACACTGGGGGGGGGGGGGAGAGGGGCTGAGGGCATGAGTGGGAGGTTTGGGGGGCAATGTGGCAATAAGGATACATATGTAATACCTTAATCCAGTGGTCGGCAAACTCATTAGTCCACAGAGCCAAATATCAACAGTACAACAATTGAAATTTCTTTTTTGAGAGCCACATTTTTTAAACTTCTTCTAACACCACTTCTTCAAAATAGACTCACCCAGGCCATGATATTTTGTGGAAGAGCCACACTCAAGGGGCCAAAGAGCCGCATGTGGCTCTCCAGCAGTGGTTTGCCCACTACCAATCTCTAAAAAATAAATAAAACCACAAACACTAAAAAATAAATAAAAATAATAATGCAGGAAGGCAGAAGGGGAGAACTGGCCATAAGAAGGGGTTATTTTATTTATTTTTTATATTTTATTGATTTTTTACAGAGAGGAAGAGAGAGGGAGAGAGTTAGAAACATCGATGAGAGAGAATCATTGATCAGCTGCCTCCTGCACACCGCCTACTGGGGATGTGCCTGAAACCAAGGTACATGCCCTTGACCGGAATCGAACCCCGGACCTTTCAGTCTGCAGGCTGAGGCCCTATCTATTGAGCCAAATCAGTTTCGGCAAGAAGGGGTTATTTTAATTAGTTTGTTCAAGAAGGCCACCCTAATTCAGTGCTGTTTCAGTAAAACACAGTGTCATGCATGAGCCATATAGGTATACATTCTCCTTTTTTTTTTTTTTTTATTCTGAAGAATTTCCATTATTTTGCTAAGAAGGACAGTACATGTAACACCATCAGCTCTATTTACCTGAACATTACAAAATGGGCTGGGTATTGACAAGAAATAAATTATGTAGGTATCACTCCAAAGAACATGGATAATTGATGCATTTCTATTAAACACATTTTACTCTATTTTATTAAACTTGAAAGCTATGACCTATCTAGAGATTCCAGTTAAATTAAGCTAATTAAAGCATGGAAATAGCAAGGGTGCAAATGGCATACATATAAATTGCTTAATGCAAATTTAAATTAATGAGGGAAGCAAATTTAGAAATGCCCTGTTTTTATTCAATTAATACAGTTAGATCTTTGCCTGTATAGTCAAGTTACAATGATCATATTTAGAAAAAGTGAATGTTTATTTAAACCTGACTTTTATGCATTTTTATATTTAGAGATTTCAAGATAATTATAATGAAAATAATTCCTTTTTAATTTTCCTGATGTACTGCTGGTTTATTTTAGAGTTATAATTACAGAGTTTACTTTGTTAAATAACTATGTTTTATTTTCAGTAAAATCACTTTGTAGTACTGTTTTGTACTCTTTATCTCTATCACACACACACATGCACACATATATGCTTAAGATATTAGTTTTATTGAATGAACATATAATTAGTAATATGAAGACATGCAGAAACGGAAGGGTTAGAGCTAACTAGTTTGGCTTAGTGGATAGAGCATCAGCCTGCAGACCGAAGGGTCACAGGTTCAATACTGGTCAAGGGCATGTACCTTGGTTGTGGGCACATCCCCAGCAGGGGGTGTGCAGGAGGCAGCTGACCGATGTTTTTCTCTCTTCGATATTTCTAACACACTATCTCTCTCCCTACTTCTCTGTAAAAAAAATCGATAAAATATATTATGTTTTAAAAAAGAAATGAGGGTTAGAGTAAAATATATAAATTGAAGCTGATCAAAAAGTATATAAAGGAAAATGAGAAGAAAGAGCAAGTTAAGAATTAAATGTATATTGAGAATTTGCCTTATATTTGTGTGTGGGTATATACACACATGCACACACACAAGAACATAAACACATATGCATATAACTTAAATACATTTTCATAGCCTGTCTTTCCATTAGTAGAATTTATATATTTTATATAGTTTAAAGCATATTTTTATTTTCTTCCTGAGACTATATTATAGAATATATCATCTGATTTCCCAATACTTCTAAAACATATTTTATAGTCAAATATTGAAATATATACATATTTATGGCGTCAATATTTGTAATTTAAAAATTAAATTAAATTATCCTAATCATAGTGCCCAGGGAAATAGATAGAATTTACATATAAACACATAAATACATTTCTTTCTAGTAACTATATTTTTAAATAATATAAATAACTTTGGGGCATATCCCATTTATTTCGAAGTTTTTAAAAAAATATATTTTTTTCTTATTTTAAACATGTTCTAAACTATTTTTGTTACTACATAGTAATAATATCTATCCTTATCTTATATTTGCCTCTGCAATATCTAATCATATTTTTGATTTTGTGGGATATTAAGTTTTCTTTTCAATTTTGGTACAATAAATTCTATGCTGAACAACAGTTATATGCCATTTTTGTAAATCACAAAGATGGAGGAGATCAATACAAACCCAAACATTTTTCCTGATTCCAAAATCATTAGAGAAGAAAATGTTATCAACAATTGGATAATATTTTTGAATAGTCATGGATCTACATAAAAGAAAGTATGATCAATAGGCAAGCAAAAATCTCAAATAACTATCAGGTGAGTGCTGAAACTTCACCCTTTCCCGGGTGATTAAAATTTCACTTGGCAAGTTTCTAAGGCACCTGGTCCAAGAAGCTAAAAATGGAAACCAGACACACTTCCCCGTTTCTATCTCAACTTGGAAAAGTGCATTTGAGTGAGATGTAGAAATGAAGACATCTCACGAGGCTGCCTGGCAGGTAGAGGATGAGTACAAATAAAGGGCAGAACCTCGGAGGTGCGATGCATTTCAAATTAAATGCAGACTCTTCATGTGTGAAAATGGACAGCCTTGGCCCCATGTTCCTCAAAGCTCACCTTGAGGAGACAGAGGGAAGTAGGGAGTTGGGACTATTGGGGGTGGTGGTGGGGGGAGAGGAAGCAAAACTGGGGAGCCCAGCTGGGTGGAATTGCTAAGACAATCCAAGGGGCATGGAAAAAGGGGCATGTCCTAGAGACCAACTTAAGTTGTATAGATTGCTGCTAAGACAAGCAACTTAAAGATAACCAATCACAAGGCTATAAGGGGTATAACCAACCCCAAGAATGTGATTAAGACAAAATTCTTTGAAAAGACCAATCAGGAGCTAGCAAGGCTCTATCCACCCCCTTGATTAAAAATCACAAGCTTCCTCTCTCTCTGCAGAACACTAGGTTCTTGGGCTGATGGCAGGAGACCCGCTCCCTGTGCCCACGTGACTTGTGGCCGTACGGGGCTCTGCACATGAACTCCTAGACTTTATCCCCTGCACACGGAAGGGAGTTCCCGACACTGGCCTGCCTGCTCCTGGAACCCCGTGCACCTTCTCCACGCATGGCTGCTCCCAATAAACTTGGGTTCTGCTAACCATTTCTGTTCAGAACTTCATTTTTGATTTTGCAAGACAAGGGACTCAGACACAAAGACCTCACATTTTGGCTTCAACCTTACGCCTGATACAAATTCAGAAATTCCATCATAAGGAAAAAGAACTTCCTTTGCACATAGTATTTCATTCCCAAATCCACCGACTTGGTTCCTCCCTTAAACACATTTGCAAACTTGTTTACTAAACTAGTAGCATATGCAATGTTTATAAGTAAATATTTTATTTATTTAAAAAAAGACATAGGCATTTTCTTACTTGTGTCCACCAGCTCCATTTTGTAGAAGTAAGAATAGTGTCAGTTGTCTAAATGTACCATGTGATTGCTATTTTTTTTTACCTAATATAAATCATACATGTAGAAAATATATATTTACTTTTGCATGCATTTTTGTATTGCGGCTTCATATTTTAGTTATGATAATTTTAGCAAAAGACAAATATATTTTATCTCACATGATTTCTCACAATAAGCAGTTATTGTATCCTCTGGGCAGAGTTAAAATAATTGTCACCAAAAAAAATGTTTTATGCAACCTGACCAAAGCAATGCAGTTTGGAAGCAGTGGGACAGAGGCATAAAAGTGGCTTTTCGGGTCAAGAAAAAACTTAAAAATTTCATTCTAGAAAAAGAAAGCCATCATAGATATGTCTGAATTTAACTCTCATTTCATAGCCTTAGCAAATCCTATACGAGTGCCTCTCAGGCTAAAAACACAGACGTTACAGCTTTAGTTAAATATTTCAAAATATACTTATCTATATAAAAACCGAACACGAAAGAAATCGAGATAATTACCTTTCTAACCAGACATCGACATCTATGACATATTGATTCCTGGCAATAGACTTCATGTCAACATTCATTTATAGATCTTATTTAAATATCCTGGCTATCACTCAGAACTCTCAAGAGCTGGCATGCAAAATTTAAAAGCGCCCGAGCAATAACATGGCATAATTAATATTTGTCAACGAATGCACACACAGTAATTGGTAGGGCCACGGAAGGAAGAGCTATGGACACATTCAGCAGGTAAGTGACTTTATAAGTAGGACAAGGTGAACTTCCCGAAAGGAGGGAGGGAATTCACCCGCATCAGCAGGTAAATGAGGCTGCCCAGGGCCTGGCTGTAAGGGGCTGGGGACCTCAGCATGTCTGTGTCTGTGGAGGGAAGCCTATTGTTGAATTAAAGCTGGCTAAACAGATAAAGCTTGAACTTTTCAACTGCAGAGCAGGGCTAGGGATGGCTCTGTTTTACTGAGACAAGCAGTAAAATTTTACTACACCTCACCAATTGGGCTTTTCAGCATTAATAGCCGAAAGTCTATTGTGCAGCTGTCTGCAATATAAATTAGGCCGGCATGAAGCACCTATTTTTATTTGAAGGGGTTGCTGACTTTTTTTTTCAACGTTCACATGATAAAAGCACTCTAAGTTGCCAGGCCTGCGTGGCTCAGTGGTTGAATGTCTACCTATGAACCAGGAGGTCAGGGTTCCCTTCCCAGTCAGGGCACATGCCCAGAGCTGTGGGCTTGATCCCCAGTAGGGGGCGTGCGGGAGGCAGCCGATCCATGATTCTCTCTCATCATTGATGCCTCTTCTCTCTCTCTTTCTCTCTCCCTTCCTCTCTGAAAACAATAAAAACAAAAAAACAAAAGTACTCCCCAAGTTAAAGGAGTGGAAAAGATGGGGTGAATGGAAATCAGAAAAGTAAAAAAAATTGGAGTTCAGAAGGCCTGACCAGATGTGTAAAATCATTAGTTTGAGCCTCCTGACGGAATTTTATGGAAAACAATAAAAGCCGCATAAAAGAATTCAGCATTCTTTTACTCTCTATTAGCATTAGTTTAGATGTGTCTGAGAGTGGCTATGCACCAGGGAGAGGAAAGTGTGGAGGCATTTTTTCCCCTTTACCCATTAAGTTAATGGAGCTGATAAATGGAATTGTAACACTGACACTAAGTGACAGTCTTGCTCCTTCAGAATCTGCTGTTTCATTCTAGTTCCTTCAACCTTGAATTTCTAATGTGTGCAGCTATTACATTTAATAGTTGTGTTCGGTGATTTTATGTGGTTCCAAAGAATAATAAAAGAAATGCCACTTCTGTCTGAGTTAACGAAAGTTAAAACACATTAGCGAAATTTCAGCGCCAGAAGTCATAGAACTGTTAAAATTACTTAGGACAAAATCCATATTTTTCTATCTCAAGATCAGATAGAAAAATAAAAAGTAAAAAAAAAAACAACAACACACACATACACACACACACACACACACAAAAGTGTCATGTTGCCTTCTTCCTATATTCAAAGAACAGGTGTTCACATAAGATTTTTTTCTGAGATGATAATTGGAAGAGGCTCATAAATTATCTAAGAGAATAAGCCAGTTGAAGATGGCAGGGAAGTTTCAGGCAGATAAAATAATGGGAACAAAAGCCCTTAGATAAAAAGAACTCGGGAGCAATTTCAAGGATGTGGGCAGCACCATTTCAACAGTTGGAGTTTGGCCCAAAGACTGTTTTTGTTCTTTCACGCTGTATTCTTTTCTGATGTGCCCAAACCCACAGTGGCTCAGGTAAAGCTACGGTACAAATCCTTGTCAATTAGCTCACCATTTAACAGCATCTGCCAAAGCACTAGACTTTATTGATGGCTTTTGAACCTTGGCTGCCAAAAAAAAAAAAAAAAGATTTACTTCTTTAAGGATTTCCTAGCAAAACTTGATGTATTACTCCCAGGAAGTCAGCTTCACAGCTCAGAATCAACTGAAGGAAGTCACATGTGGCTCAGAAGGCCTATCATTTATCTCAGTTCCATCGGGAGCACCCCAAGTAAAGGTTCCTAGAACTTTCTGGAAGCTCGCAAATAACGGGACTGTCAACACTATCATAATAGTTTTGAGTGGAAATTCTAGTTTTGTCTTTTGCCATTCCAGCAGTGGTTTGTCTTGTCTCTGTGACTTCCTCATCAAATAGAACTATGTCTCAGAAGATCTATCAGTTTTAAAATAAAGAAAGTCTTCACGTTAGGCATTACTGAGTTCATGGTGCCACCATTCAAATGGTTATGAGGAAAACACCCAACAATTACACACTCATTTTCTGTTACATTAATCCCACACCTTGAGAGGAAATGCATTTTCTTCAACAACGATTTTACTTTCTTCTACGTGGCAGTCACTATCCCATGTGCTTTGGTTCTTCCTAGGTCATGTGATTGGTTTCCATCGGGTCCCCTTTACTTTTGCCCCTACTTTATCCATGCACCCCAACCATTGAAATTCTCTTGGCAAACTACGGCTGTCATTGGAAAATAACCTGATATGCAGCTGCTGACTACCAGAAGGGATCTTCTGCAGAGAAATTATTACTTTTTCTAGTTGAAATAAAGGTCAAATTAATGGACTTGTGAAATTATCATTACCATCTTTACTTTTTGGGAAAAAAATATGTCTATTGATTTCCGAGAGGAAGGGAGAGGGAGAGAGAGAAACATCACTGAAGAGAGAGAATCATGGATCAGCTGCCTCTTGCACATCCCCTAATGGGGACTGAGCCCACAACCCAGGCATGTTCCCTGATCAGGAATTGAACTGTGCCCTCCTTGTTCATTGGTCGATGCTCAACCACTCAGTCATGCCAACTGGGAACCATCTTTGCCTTTTAATTGGAGTGTTTTGATCATTTATATTTTTGTGCAATTTTGATATGTTCTGAGTTTAAATCTATAATTTTGAAATCTGCATTCTATTTGTTTCTGATCTTCTTTATTCTCTTTTTTTCTCTTTCTCTACCTTCTTTTAAATAAGATCACTATTCATTGTGATTTTACTTTATCTCCTTTGCTGTCTCTTGTCTATAACTCTGTGTTATTTTAGGGATTGTATCTGGGTTACACTATAGCACTTTATCAGAATCTACCTTGGAGTGATAGACTATGCCACACAAATTATAAGAATTTTCCAAAAATATGCTGTCATCTGTCCTTTCCTGGCGTTGGTGCTTATATTATAAGAGAACGTATTTCTCTATGTATTAAATTCCCCACAACGTATTGCTGTTACTTTTGCTTTAACAGTCTATTATATTTTACAGAACTAGGTAACTCAAAAAGTTACTCTTTAGGCATTTTTCATCCCAGTTGGTATCATTTTCCCTCTGCTTGAGGGTTTTCACTTCATTTTTTTTTCTATCACAGATCAGTTGCTTGTTACGTCTTTCAGCTTTTGGATGTCTGAAACAAAGAATTTTTTTTCCCTTTAGTTTTGAAAAGTATTACGATCCATAGTCATAGAACCATGGAACAGACGTAAGAACTTCAGATGGAAGGTGAGGGTAGGGGGTGGGGGAGGCAGAGTAACAGGGGAATTTCTGTGCACATATGCATAGCCCCTGGACAACACAGACTATAGTGTAATGAGGTCTTGGGAGGGTTGGGTGTGGGGTGGAGGGGGTCAATGGGGGGAAAAAATTAAAAAAACAAAACAAAGTGGGCATATGTAATACTTTCAATAATAAAGCTGCATTTAGAAGAAGAAGAAGAAGAAGAAGAAGAAGAAGAAGAAGAAGAAGAAGAAGAAGAAGAAGAAGAAGAAGAAGAAGAAGAAGAGGAAGAAGAAGAAGAAGAAGAAGAAGAAGAAGAAGAAGAAGAAGAAGAAGAAGAAGAAGAAGAAGAAGAAGAAGAAGAAGAAGGAGAAGAAGAAGAAGAAAGCCCTAACTGGTTTGGCTCAGTGGATAGAGTGTCAGCCTATGAATTCAAGGGTCCCAGGTTCGATTCTGGTCAAGGGCATGAACCTTGGTTGCGGGCACATCCCCAGTAGGGAGTGTGCAGGAGGCAGCTGATCGATGCTTCTCTCTCATGGATGTTTCTAACTCTCTCCTCTCCCTCTCTCTTTCTCTCTGTAAAAAAATCAATATATATATATATTTAAAAAAAAAAGAAAAGAAAAAGAAAAAATATATTCCTACTGGAGGTAGAACTTTGGTTGGCAGGTTTTGTGTTTTACCTTTAGTACTTTGAGGTCACTCACAACTAACATTGTTTTCAATGTGGAGAAGCAGCCTTCTGATCTTTGTGCCTCTACGTGGTGGTGTGTGTGTCTGTACAGCCTCGGTCCAGGGTGGCTATTCTCTGGGCCGCCCTGAGGCTCAGTGTCTCCAGCATCCATCCCTGCCCCTCCATCTGGACCTTGCACTGTGTTGGAACAGGCTACACACTAGATTATGCCAACTATGAAGTTCTGGGAAAGGCAAATTGTGAAGATGGTAAGAGGATCAATGGTTGTCGGGGGTTGTGATGGGGGAGGGATGAATGGGAGAAGAACCAAGAATTTTTTATGGCAGTGAAACTACTCTGCATGATAGCATAATGATAAATATATGCCGTTACACATTTGTCCAAATTTATAAAAGGTAACAGTCGAAACCGGTTTGGCTCAGTGGAAAGAGCATTGGTCTGTGGACTAAAAGGTCCTAGGTTCGATTCCGGTCAAGGGCATGTACATTGTTTGTGGGCACATCCCTGGTTGGGGGGTGTGCAGGAGGCAGCTGGTCTATGTTTCTTTATCTTTGACTTTTCTAGCTCTCTATCCTTCTCCCTTCCTCTCTGTGGAAAATCAATAAAATATATTTTTAAAAATGTAAACATTAACAATGAACCTCAATGGAAGCTATGGTCTTTGGGTGATTTTTGACATGTCCATCTAAGTTGGTTGATCGTAGCAAATGTACCATCTGGAGGAGATGTTGACATGCATATGGGTTGGCCAAGGTGCATGGGAAATCTCAGACTTCCCCTCAATATTGTTGTAAACCTAAATCTGTTCTTAAAAACAACAACAACAACAACAACAACAACAAACAGTCTTGGGTGGAGAGACAAGATCAACCAAAGACCTTGTATGCATACATGCATAAGCCATGGGCACAGACAATAGGGTGGTGAAGGCCTGGGATGGGAGGCGGGGAGGACTAGAAGAAGTCAATGAAGGAGAGAGGGGGACATATGTAATACTTTCAATGTTAAAGACGTTTCCAACATAGTCCTAAAAATAAATTTTAAAAAATGCTAACCGACATTGCCTTCATCTTTCCCCAAGACTGACTAAACTTCCGTCTTCTTCCTCAAAGCCCAGGGTCTCCCTCCTACCCTGACCCTTACAGAACCCACAGGGTGTACTCTAACCCCAGAGTCTTTCTCCCCCACATCCCCCTTTCTTTGAGCCTTTACTTTAGTAAACTTGGACTTACTAATTCTTTCTCTGCTTCTGTGAGGTGTAAATCCACTTGATTCTTTCTAGAAAGTCTCCTAGCAGTTTTATAACTCAGGACTGTGTTTCACTAGCCCCAGGAGTTATCCCTTGGAGGTCCCTGTCTCCTAGTCACTGTGGGAGAACAGGAGCCTAATTGTATTGTGCATGGTGCTCAGAGCACAAAGCTACCCCCTGGCATGAAGATAAAAGAGACATTAACTCTTCCTCTGGGTAAGGCCAATTAGCAAACAGAAACGCCTAAGATCCCAATCAAAACATCTTCTCATCCCCAATGTGTTTAAGAAATTGGGTTCAGACTTTGTTATTGTTTTCTTTTCTATTTAAAGAGCCTCCAATGATATTTTGGTTGCCTGTTTAACTCTGGTTTAATCTATGCTTTCATACTATTTTTATTTTAATTTATTGTTTACAGAGAGGAAGGGAGAAGGATAGAGAGAAACATTGATCAGCTGCCTCCTGTACACCCCTCACTGGGGATGTGCCCGCAACCAAGGTATGTGCCCTTGACCAGAATCTAACCTAGGACCCTTCAGTCCAGAGGCCAAATGCCCTATTCACCGAGCCAAACCAGCCAGGGCTGCTTTCACACTATTAAGTATCATTTTAGGTTTGTGAGATGGCAGTTTTAAGAAAGAACAGTAGGGTGGAAATACAGATGAATAATAACGATTATAAATAAACAGCATTATAACTGTCATCTCTTTTGTTTTCTTCCAACTGTTCTTAAGCATGGACCCACACAAGTTTCCATTCTAAAACTAGATGGAACAGCTTGAAAAGGTTAGACCACCAAATTCCTCTCTACCTCAATGCATTGGATCATTACAATGGTGTTCATTTCAATACTCTGATTTAGCGCATCATCATTGAAATTTGCCCTATGCACAAAGAAAGTATTTCAAGTAAAAAAAAAAAAAAGTGGGAATGGTTTTGAAAATCATTTTTCTATTGACAACATTCTGCTTTCAGAATAAGACCTAGCCCACAATTTGAAACTTTATAGTAACATGAAAACAGTTCACAATTACTGTAATTTAGAATTTAAGTCACATTCAAGTTGAAATGAGTGGGAAAATGCATCCCTGTGTGAAGCTGCTCTCACTGTGTGTGTTCAGAAGCCTCGTTTAAAATGTAAAAAATCAACATTGCTATTCTGGTCCCAGCAAAGTGCTCTCCCAAATGTCGCCGTAAACTCGTCACTGAGAGAATGACAAGGCTTTCTGTTGCGATTGTTCTTTCAGCAAAAGAAAGGCAAAAATTGCCAGTGTGTCTCAACTTCAAATAAGACGTGATTGCAGTTAGGAGAATTAGCGCAGATGAATATGTATTGCAAATGCTTATGTTTAAAAATAGCCATCTTTATCTCCCTTGCAACTTGTACTTAGCAGGCTGCATTTTCACTTTGAACATCCTCATATTAATTTCCTTCCTATCAAAGGTATGGCAGAGCTATATTTAAAGGAAAGGTTGACACAACATTTGGTACAATTTCAAAATGTTTGGGCTGCCTTTTTCTAGTCTCTGCTATTTACTTGTGTTATATTTCTATACACTTCAGTCTGGTTCATAGTTGGTTGACTTGCTCTGTTTTTTAAAATTTATTTTTCTTGATTTCAGAGAGCATGGGAGAAGAATGAAAACATCAATGATGAGAGAGAATCATTGATCGGCTGCCTCCTGCATGGTCCCTCCTGGGGACTGAGCCCACAATCTGGCCATGTGCCCTTGACCAAGAATCCAAACAAGACCTTGTGTTTCATAGATCCAAGCTCAACCACTAAGCCACACCAGCCGGCTGGTGGCTTGCTCTTAGAATACAAACTTCGCCTTTAATATCTTTTTTTCAGCACAAATATTTACTTAATTTTTAAAATCTTAACATTTGTGTTATCATTGAACATAATTCATATCCTGTCAGTGATCAAATTATAAATTTACCAAGTTATTTTTGATAATAAATTGGATAAAAGGCTTCTAATTTATAATATATATTACACCTGTATTATATAAATTCATAATATAGCCCATCATCAAGAATATCAAATAATGACCTCTCTAATAATAAAAAAGCCTTCCTTATGTATGATCACAAAATGAATAAAAACTGATAAAATTCTTTGAGCCCTATAAAAAATTAAACATCCTAAAAATTAGGGGAAACTATCCAATTAACTTTTGAAATGAATTTCTTAAAAAAATATATGTAAAAAATATATATCTATATATATTATTGATTTTTTTACAGAGTGGAAAGAAGAGTGATAGAAACATCGATGAGAGAGTAACATCGATCAGCTGCTTCTTGCACATTCCCTACCAGGGATGTGTCCCCAACCAAGGTACATGCCCTTGACCGGAATCGAACCCGGGACCTTCCAGTACACAGGCTGACACTCTATTCACTGAGCCAAACCGGTTTTGGCTGAAATGAATTTCTTTATTTATTCTCTCTCCTCTCTCTGAGTGGTGAGCTTTCAAAAAACTTTATCCTTTGTTATGGTCTTACAAAAATAATGTTTCTTCCTATTTCTAAGTTTCCACCAGTAATTATCTTTTTTTTAAAATATATTTTATTGATTTTTGTACAGAGTGGAAGGGAGAGAGAGATAGAGAGTTCGAAACATCAATGAGAGTCATTGATCAGTTGCCTCTTGCACACCCCCTACTGGGGATATGCCCGCAACCAAGGTACATGCCCTTGACCGGAATCGAACCCGGGGCCCTTCAGTCCCCAAGCCGACGCTCTATCCATTGAGCCAAACCGGTCCTGGCTCCACCAGGAATTATCTTAAGACGTTATTGTTATTATTTTTATGGAAGGAGACTTGACTTGGGGTAGTAGGCACACAATACAGTATGCAAATGAGGTATTATAGACCTGTACACCTTAAACCTATAAAAATTGTCAAAGATGTTGTTATGATTTTAACACATTATAGTTATTCTTTTAGCTTTCACAATGCTCTAAATGTATTTAACATCATTATAGTTGAGAGGCATTTTCATAATGTTAATATGTTCATATTTTAGTGATCACCCTTTTGACATAAACTGTGAAATGTCATTTAAACGTGAGTAGGATGTATTATTTATAATAGCAAGTATAGATTATAGATTGTACAAGCTTAAGTATTAAATCTTCAATAAGTAGACAAAGAAATAAGCTAAGAATTGAAAGGCAACTTTTCATTAACACTTTACAGTACTGTTAAACTAAACAAGAAAACAATTTTATATTCAAAACTGGGATATTTGTGTTTCAAACATTATTTTAAAATAATCATTTTAAATAATCATTGTAATTCCATAAGAATTTCCCCCCAAGGATGGAGATATATATATATATATATATATATATATATATATATATATATATATATATATATATGTGTGTGTGTGTTTGTGTGTGTGTGTGTATATATATATATATATATATATATATATATATATATATGTGATATGATTATTTAAATTTTGGAACTACTTTGTATTTTCTCAGCCAGAAATTAAAACTACCTGTTCTTGAAATTTTTGTGAGATAACTAACGATAAGTTATAAAATTAACTTTAAGAATGATAATGGACATAACATTAACATGTTAACCTGAGTACAAGGTAAAGTTGATGATGAACTTTGCAAGTGTTTTATACATTAAAGTAGAATTTTTTTTCAAATTTCCTGTGGGAAGAATTACATTAAAAAATAATAAAAGTTCTGTTTCCCCATATTTAGAACATAATTAAGCAGGTGGTTAATGGAAGCATTGTGAAAATTTGAAATAATTAACACTACTAATAATTTCACAAAAAAACAGGATTTGTGCTTTACTGTATCAGCTTGATAATTTAAAAAAAATAAGAATTTGTTCTTCCCAGTATTGGTTTAAGAACCAGAATAACTTATGTAAGTTTGATATAACTCCTATAAGCTTGTTAGTCTCAGAAGGATATAGATTGATGGCATTTGGTGCTACACTCTGAGCTCAGCACTTAAGACATTTCTTAAATCTTTTTTACACTTTCAGTTGAGTCTATTGCCAAAAAATAATCTGTCCTTAGAGTAATTAAAATTTGCTCTGGATTGTCATTGAATGATACACAGCAATACACTTTAATTATAGTAACAGACATTTTTTAAATTTTTTACTGACTATCACATTGAACCAAGAAAATAAAATGATTTGTCAACTGTGGACAAGCAGATAATTGGCATAGTTTGTTCAACTAAAATGATGTCTATTTTTTAGATCTTTTGCAAGGTTAAAAATATGAAGGCCATAAGTCATATTTCAATGGAAATGTAATAGCCTTCCAAAGCCCTCTAAAGTCAAGTTAAATATTTGCTTTGCGTTACTGGCTATATACTGTCCATGAAAAGCTAACATTCACAGATTCTAGCAGTATTGCTAGAATAACATGTAACTTTTTGGCCAATGGCTAGGGAATCATTGGATAAAAACATTGTGGGTTCAATTACTTTGGTTTCAAACATTTAGATAGTCGCCTACAAATATAATTTAAATAAAACCTACCATATCACCTAAATGCTCATGCTCTACAAAGCTTCAAATGGCCTGGCTTGTGTTGCTCAGTGGATAGAACATCGGCTTGCAGACCAAAGGGTCTCAGGTTCAACTCCAGTCAAGGGCATATGCCTGGGTTGTGAGTTCATCCCCAGAAGGGGGAGTGCAGGAGGCAGCCAATCAATGATTCTCATCATTGATATTTCTATCTCTCTTTCCCTCTCTCTTCTTCTCTGAAATCAATAAAAATATATTTTTTTAAAAAGCTGCAAGTGGACGCATGCTTTTTTTTTAAAAGAACTTTGGTGGAGGAGACACTAGTGAAATCAGGCTCCAAAGTGAGTATAATGTTGCTAACATTGTGTGAAATATAATTGCAGTAATATACTATTCACATGTGAATCCGCTAAGCCATTGCAAAGCTCTATATCTCAACTGGTAGGCCAAAGGAATGACAGACCTATGTAGCAAGGGAAAATGTGGACAGTAGATATGGCTAGTTGTTGCAAATTCTGGCAACCAATTTATATCTCAACAAATGTACTTTTGTTCCTTATATTGTTTATGATATACATGTATATGTGTATATGTACAGACACATATACACTGAGTGGCCAGATTAGTATGCTCTTTGAATGCATAATAATCTGGCCTCTCTCTCTCTCTCTCTCTCTCTCTCTCTCTCTCTCTCTCTCTATATATATATATATATATATATATATATATATATATAATTTTAGAGGCCTGGTGCATGAATTCGTGCATGGGTTGGGTCTGGAAAACCTGGCCAGGGGGAGGAGAAATGGGTCATTGGCCAGCTTGCCTGCTGGTCGAACTTCTGGTCAAGGGGAAAATTTGCATATTAACCTTTTATTATATAGGATTATATGGGACATACCCTGAGTGGCCAGATTATTATGCCTTCAGAGATCATAATAATCTGACCACTCAGTGTATATCTATAACGTGCGCATAGATATAAAACATATTATGTGCACATAAACACCTGCATATAGTCATCTTTTATGTTGAACCAAAATATACGCAAGAATGTCAAAGTCTTTACTTAGTACTTTTTTGTGTATCATAATCAAAACTTGACCTTTCCAAATGATGTGCAGAAAATATCAGCTTGCATACATTAAAGGATTTGGATGTTTAAAGAAAATATATTTTATACCAACACACTTTTCTTCAGTCCCAAGAATTGCAAGTACCTTGTTTTGAAAAAGTACTTAGAGTTGAGAAAATTAAAAACAGAAAGGAATGAAAAATATTAATGATTATTATTAACAAGGGATCTCATCTTAATTTAGTATATTTGTAGCATTAAGATAATTGGAAATGGATATCCAGTACAGACTGCCAGTTTGCATTTCCAAGATGGCATATAAAATATAAATCAGCCAAGACCGGTTTGGCTCAGTGAATAGAGCGTCAGCCTGCGGACTGAAAGGTCCCAGGTTCGACTGTGGTCAAGGGCATGTATCTTGGTTGCGGGCACATCCCCGTGGGGGTGGTGCAAGAGGCAGCTGATTGATGTTTCTCTCATAGATGTTTCTGACTCTCTATCCCTCTCTCTTCCTCTCTGTAAAAAATCAATAAAATATTTTAAAAAACAAAACAAAACATAAATCAACGTATCTATGTCCGTGCAAATTCACATGTAGTCATATTTATAAATAGTAACATAAACAAAAATAACTTGGATGCATTTAGAAAATATTGTATGACAAAACTGATGAAAACCAGCACAGAATAAGTGGCTTACTGAAAATAAGATTCTTAATCTAAATTCTGATGGATTGTTGAATTCAAACAAGTTACTTGATTAAAAAGTTTAGTAAAGTTACTATTTAATTGGTTATTTTTAATTAAATTCATAGTATTGTTATTTCAATAAATAGCCCTATATTTGTGTTGGCTGTTCAGATATCCTATATTATTGAAAAAAATTGTTTTCATTCTGATTAAATAGTAACAATTTTTAATTAATAAATTAGAATTTTTTTCCAACTGCAGGATTTGAGACAGGCTACATAAATGCTACTCCAAGGACCAAAAAAAAAAAAAATCTTAACTTATCGGAGGTGTTTTATTTTTAAAATCCCAAGTCATTATGAAAAATCAATTAGCATATCAAAAGAGATCTAATTCATTTATAAGAATTTATCAAGCTGAGATTTAAAAAGATGTTAATCAGAATGTTGGTGTGAACTCACTCATCATAAACTATGACTATTTTATAAAATATAGCATTCCCTTATTCAAAATTCTCGATTATGCCATGTATCTGAAATCTGCTTTATTTTTTTCCATTCAGTTGTAAAAAACTATGTTTAGGGTGTTGTGTGTCAGAAATGTCTACTATTGCATCAAATTAAACTTACCTATGAGAATGTATAAACAAAACAAAAAATTGCCTGGCTACAAAATTATAAGTAAAGAATAATCTTACTTTTGTTATTGTTGTTAAAACATTAAAAGCCCATTAATTGCTAGTCACTTATGTATAGAGAAATAAAAACTGGTAGATATGTAGGTCGCTATAATGGTAAACATTAGAAACACTGAGAATTATAGTGTCATTTCTCCCAGTTTAGAAAAAAAAAATAACTTATCAAGTTTGAACAATGTTCTCTTTTTCTCGCTGTATGATTTATGACATACAGTGAGCATCCCTCTATGCCTGGATGAATTATAACTCCTAAGTTTGGATGAGCTTCCAATATTTTATCTTCTGTGGTTTTAATGTCGTGGCATATCTCTCGGTTCCTTTAATGGGAAGTTTTTGCCATTGTCACTTTCCTGGGAACATCTTCATCTTTTCGTCACATCCACTCTTCTCATTGAGGTTGCCAAAATTGCTTAGACTGAGTTTCTGTGTGTCCATTTTGCTATTCAGCAGACATTGTATAATTCAGAGTATTCCTCGTAATGTGGGTGGTTATTGTCTAATCAGGTAGAGGAACTAAGAGAAAAAGACCGAGGTTACTGAGAAAAGGGGAACTCAGTCTCCAGGCTGTTCAAACTGCAATGCCAGCTCTTTCCTGGGTCTTCATTCTGCCAGTTTTCACTGCAGACTTCAAACCACCAGTGTCCACAGCTGTGTGAGCCAATTCCTTAAAATCTATCTATCTATCTATCTATCTATCTATCTATCTATCTATCTATCAATCAATCATCTACCTACCTACCTACCTACCCATCCATCCATCTACATTTCTTTCTATCTTCCCATCCTTCCATAGATAGATAGATATATTTGTAGATATAGATATGTGTACATATCCTGTTTGTTCTGTTTTCTGTAGAAATTGGAGTCATGTTAAAATAAAAATACTATTGCCCTAGTTGGTTTGGCTCAATGGACAGAGTGTCAGACTGTGGACTTAAGGGTCAAGAGCACACGATCAGATTGCAGGCTCAATCCCTAGTAGGGGGCATGCAGGAGGCAGCTGATGAATGATTCTCTTTATCATTGACTTTTCTATC
This sequence comes from Pipistrellus nathusii, assembly GCA_963693515.1. Classification (NCBI taxonomy): domain Eukaryota; kingdom Metazoa; phylum Chordata; class Mammalia; order Chiroptera; family Vespertilionidae; genus Pipistrellus; species Pipistrellus nathusii. Next base: position 6,885,902 of record OY882877.1, read on the forward strand.
TCTCTCTGCCTCTCCCTTCCTCTCTGAAATCAGTAAATATTATATAGAACTTCTAATTTGTTGGGGTGTGGCAACTACAAAACTACAATCACAAGGATCTTTAGAAATGAAGAATGAGTCTGAATACAGAAGATAAAGGCAGTGATGCAATGGGAAGAAGATCTGACCCTCTCCTACTGGCTTTGACGATATCTGACCCTCTCCTGCTGGCTTTGACGATGGGGAAGGAGACCAAAAGTTAAGGAGTAGAAGCTGTGTCTAGAAGCTGGAAATCAATTTGCAGTAGTCTTTTTTTTTTTAAGTGCAAGGTACATGAGGGGTCTTCTCCCATCCTCTGGACAAAAAGAAAACTCTGCTGACACCTTGCTTTTTGCCCAGTGAGATTCCTGTTGGACTCTAACATAGAGAATTGCAAAATAATACACTTTGTTGTTTTAAGCTACTAAGGTCCTGGTAATAAATTCATTCTTTCTAGTGTGCCGAGCCAGAGATAGGTAACCATATCAGGAATGTGCTCCCTTATATATAACCTTCCAAGAGTTCTGAGACTTTCAGCTGTGTGTCCTGAAAGTATTTCAATAGCATCATTTACTTTGCCGGAAATAAGATAGCTCTCTGTACAGTACCGTCCCTCAAGGGGGAGGGATCCTATGGAAAGATAATGGCAGAACATTCTGTTGCTAAAATCAAAGAAAGCAGCCAGATAATTGTGAAGTAGTAATAGGCAGAATTTATTTGTGAAATCTTGTATTTCTTTGAATTTCGCTGAAAGTGCCCTCTTATAGCTCCCCTCTTGCTGGGAGCTGCCAAATATACAGCTAAGGAGTGGCCTGCAATTTAGAAATGCTGTTGAATATGAAATTTTACATTGTACACATTTTTTTTTATGTGAAGGGGGAATTAGAATGAGAAATGAGTTGCTTTTTATCATGTTGCCCCTATATCTTCACTGCTCACAATCTGCCTATGTGAGGTGGGAGGGAAAATGATTTAAAGGTACATCCTGCCAAGAGACAGAAATGTCTTATCACATTTTGTATTGTAATAGGTGTCAGTAATTAGATTAATAGCTATTTATCCCTGTCCCTGAGTGATATCAAATTGCTGATCTGCTCTGTTTACACTGTGCTCAGGTAATTACAAATCCCTTAGTCAGTGACAATGGCTAGGGAGGAAAAGGCATAAATAAGCCATTATCTATTTTTAAGTATCCATAGAAACCATCCCAGGCATATTCATTTCAAGGTCTACTTAATGTGCAGAGGTCCCTCATCCCTCAAAGGTGGTGTGGTCAGAAGAAGAGGTTGACTAACTGTCAAAGATATAAAGCTACCTGGTAATTTCTGTACCGCAAATAATACAGAGCATATTACCCAGTAGCATTGTGCAGATTTTAAGCGGATTTATTTTTGTTATGTATTTACTGAAAACGTCTTTAGCCTTTTCTGGTGTGAGCTTACTCTAAAAAAATAAAGACTAAAGCTACAAAATCCAGGAAATAAAATGTTCTTATGGAGTTATTACAATCTACACAATCTTTATCAAATAGCCGTTATAATGTTTATAATCAATATTAATAATTTTATTAACTTTTGATCAATAAGCATCAACGATTATGAATTAGCCCAGCTGGTGTGGCCTTTGTAGCTGAGCCCTGACCAATAAACCAGGAGGTAAGGGTTCGATTCCCGGTCAGAGCACAGGCCCGGGTTGCAGATACATCCCCAGTGGGGGGCATGAAGAAGTCAGCTGATCAATGATTCTCTCTTATCACTGATGTTCCTCTCTTTCTCCCCCTCCTCCTTCCTCTCTGAAATCAATAAAAGTATACTATAAAAAAAGAAATATGAACTAGATCTAATTCCTGTCCTCTAAACAAAAAAACGTTTTATCCTTTTAGGTTTTGGAAATAGGGGCCTGCATAAATTGAACTAACAAAGGGTGGATTAAAAGAAGAAAGAAAGTCTACATTGTCATAAGTATTTTTTAAAATATATTGTATTGATTTTTTACAGAGAGGAAGGGAGAGGGATAGTGAGTTAGAAAAACATCGATGAGAGAGAAACATTGATCAGCTGCTTCCTGCACAACCCCTACTTGGGATGTGCCCGCAAACAAGGTACATGCCCTTGACCAGAATTGAACCTGGGACCCGTCAGTCCCCAGGCCAACGCTCTACCCACTGAGCCAAACCAGCTAGGGATGTTACAAACATTTTATGTGCACAGATGTTCACAGGAAAGAAGTGAAACTCAATGGACAATAGAATGAGGCCTTATGTACCATTTCATTGAAGGAAGAGGGTTTGGGCGTCAAAGGGCAATAAATCATGGGAAAGGAACCAGGAACTACATGGGAAACTAAGGGAAGGCAAGGTTATCTAATCTCTATTTAGTAAGATCTGTTCATGCTAACTCTTCTCTGAGTTGGTTCTCACTCTCCAGGGATAAGAATATCCTTCTCACCCACATACTGAGAAGATGCTACATGCAGTTCAATTAAGTCCTCCGCTTGTAGGCAGATAAGGGAATGACAGTCAACTCTGCTTGCATGTGTTGGTTCTAAATTGCCTAAAGCCCCAAAGGGGCATAATTTGGGTGGCATAGTCTGTACCCCTTCACAAGACACTGAAGACCTTGACATAATTTATGACACACTATTGTCTGCAACCTTAAAAAATGAGTACCACTTTACCCTTATTTTAAAGACTTGGAAACATAGGAACTTTTCCGACCCGTCTTGCTGGACAAATGACAGAATTACTGTTTGAACTCAAACTCATCTGGTGTGAAAGGCTGTCCTCTTTGGCCATACACTTCCTTAAGTAGAAATCAGACTAGAGAAAAGAGTTAGAAAGTGTATCTGAGAAAGAGAAAGAGCTGGTCAAAAGTCTCCAATGGAAGAGAGAGCATGGGGGAAGATTCCTCTGGACACTAGATTATAAATCAGAGAAATGACAAGACATGACGCTGGAGAAATGATCAGAGTCGGCCAATGAACAGTTTTAATGAACCTGGACTCTTATTGAAGGAACTGAAGCTCGGAGATGGATGCATGGTTCATGGAAAACCAGAGGAAGAAAACCAGAGGAGATAGGACTTTGATTGGTTATTTGTTTAGGAAAAGCCAGGAGAGTTAAAAAAAAAAAAATAGGAGGAGGGAAGATGGCGGAAGAATAGATGGGCGGTTTCTGAGCCCTCTCCTGAAGCAGAAAGAGAGAGCAACTGATGGTCTTGAGCTGTGAGTGTTTATTAGCAAGCTGGGAGACAGCGAACACCAGAAGAAACTGCTGGGGGGCTGCTGACAGAGGTACCCCTCACAGGGAAGCACCCACGCGGGCTGCGTCCCTGCCCGGAGCTACCTGCCGGCTCGGATAGGGAAACCTCGCCATCTTGAGAGGAAGATAGGATCGTGTCAGAGGCCTGAATATCAACAGCCGCAGCGACCAACAAGCAACTGTGACCCCCAGAACGCGGATCCCAGGCGGCGCGAACACCTGGCCTCACAGGAGTGCCCCACTGCTTGGCGAAAAGGTCAGATTTCGCGGGGAGAGGGTGGAGCGCACTCGCGGCGAAAACAAAGCCTGCACGCAGAACGCGGAAGCTGGAGGACAAGGGCGGCGATTACAAGTAGAAGCCCCGCTGTTGGGCGGGTGTCACCCGTGAAAGTGGACGGGGCTCCTAACAGGGGAGATATCTAAAGAGCAACGCATATGGATCTGGCGCGGAGGGGTATAGGAGAGTTGCGGGAGATTGAGGTTGCTCGGACCTGCCCCCTCCCCCCTCCGTAGTTCCTGCTTCAGAGAGGACTAAAAAAAAAAAAAAAAGCTGGAGAGGCTCTAGAGTCTGGGAAGTCAACCTAGAAACACTGCCCCCAGAGGCTAATTCACAAATTGACTCTAGTGTAATAAAAACAAAGCAAAACCTGCCTAAAAATCAGGACTGGATCATAACAATAGAGGAAGCGAATGACCTTCATTACCGCAAATTTTATTTAAATTTTTTAAATTTTATTAATTTTTAAATTTTTAAATTTTTGTTTTTTATTTTTGTTTTCATTATTTGCAACGTTTACTCAAGAAACTATTTTTTTTCTTTTTCCTCACTTGATTTTATCTTTATAATTACTACATTGTACCACTACTAAGTTACCTTTTTCATCTTATTTTTTTGTTTATTTTTATTATTTTTATTTCATTTGATTATATATATATATATATATATATATATATATATATATATATATTTTTTTTTATTTTATTTCAGGATTACTGTTCTACAGGCTTTATCTATCTTTCCTTCTCCAACGCTTTATTCTATCTCAACCTATCCTTTATGCCTTCACCCTCTTTCCGATATTTTCCTTTGGTACCCCGTTTATCTTAACCCTTTCCTGCTCTAGATTTTCCCCATTCCTTCTGTCTACCCCCTCCTAAAATTTCACCCTACTTCTATATATCTAATTTCCAACTACTTGCTCCGAGCCCATTCACACCTCCCTTGCAGTTGTCCTAAAAACAAAACAAAACAAAAGTCTTTCTCTCTAACACTTTGAAGTTGTATGTTGAATGTTAACTATACTGAAGTTGTATGCTTTTGTTTATAAGATTGATTTGATATGCTTTTTGTTTGATTGTATGTTTTTGCTAGCTGGGTTCTAGTCACCCTTATTTGTGGTTATTAATATTTCAAACACATCCCGATTCAGTCCCCTGTGTGTTGTACCTGGTTGTGTTGTATTTGGTGCCTTTAAATCAAGGCAGGAGAGAGAGAACTACACAACCAGACATCCTAGATCATGGGGAGACCAAAACATAGCCCGCATATGAAAGAAAAGCAGGCCTCACCAGAAAAGGAAGTAAACGAGATAGAGGGAAGCAACCTACCAGAGCAGGAATTCAGAGTAATGATCATAGGATGGCTAAAAAGAATGGAAGACAAATTTGACAATATGAGTAAGAACCAAGAGGAAATGAAGAAGAACCAAGAGGAAATGAAGAAGAACCAAGAAGAAATGAAAAATGACATCGCTACTGTAAAGAACTCAATAGAAAGCATCAAGAGTAGATTAGAAGAAGCAGAGGATCGCATCAGCGAGCTAGAAGACAAGATGGAAAAACATACCCAAATAGAACAGCTTCTGGAAAAAAAAATTAAAAAACAGGAGGAAAGTCTAAGGGAACTCTGGGACAATACAAAACAAAACAATATTAGAGTAATAGGGGTTCCAGAAGGACAGGGAATTGAGGAAGACATGGAAAACGTATTTCAAGAAATAATGACAGAAAACTTTCCTGAGATAGAGAAGAAAAAACCCACACAAATCCAAGATGCTCGCAGAGTCCCAAGCAAAATGAACCCCAGAAAATCAACCCCTAGACACATTATAATTAAGCTGGCAAACACCTACGACAAAAAAAGAATTTTAAAAGCAGCCAGAGAGAGACAGAAAGTTACATATAAAGGAACCCCCATCAGACTAGCAACTGATTTCTCCACAGAAACTTATCAGGCCAGAAGGGAATGGGATGAAATATACAAGGTCATGCAAAGGAAGGGTCTGAATCCAAGAATACTGTACCCAGCAAGGCTATCAATCAAAATTGAAGGGGAAATCAGGAGCTTCACAGACAAAAACAGACTACGGGAATTTATCTCCACCAAACCAGCAATGCAAGAAATGCTAACGGGTCTACTGTAAAGTTAAAGAAATAGAAAGCAAAGAAGGAACACAGGGGTATAGAATAAAAATGGCGTCAAATAAGTATCTATCAATTATAACTTTAAATGTAAATGGACTAAATGCTCCAATCAAAAGACATAGGGTAACAGATTGGATAAGAAAACAAGACCCATATATCTGTTGTCTACAAGAAACTCACCTCAGAAAAAAAGATGCACACAGACTGAGGGTGAAGGGATGGAAAAAGGTTTTCCAGGCGAATGGAAATGGAAAAAAAGCTGGGGTAGCAATACTTATATCTGACAAATTAGATCTCAGAGTGAAGGACATAACAAGAGATAATGAAGGCCACTTTATAATACTAAAGGGAGCAATCCAACAAGAAGAAATAACCCTGGTAAATATATATGCACCTAATACGGGAGCACCCCAATATATAAAAAAACTGCTGGAGGACATTAAGGGAGAGATTAATAGCAATACAATCATAGTAGGAGATCTTAATACCCCACTGTCACCCTTTGACAAGTCATCTAAACAAAAAATCAGCAAAGAAATATCAATCCTAAATGACTCGCTAGACCAGATGGAATTAATCGACATCTTCAGAACATTCCACCCCAAAGCCACAGAATATACATTCTTCTCAAGCGCACATGGGACATTCTCAAAGATAGACCACATTTTGGGACATAGGCAAAGTCTCTTCAAATTCAAGAAGATAGAAATCATATCAAGCATCTTCTCAGATCATAGTGGCATAAAACTGGAAATTAACTACAACGAAAAAAATCCAAAGAAATCAAACACATGGAGACTAAACAGCATGCTATTAAACAAGGACTGGGTTACCAGAGAAATCAAGGAAGAAATTAAAAACATCCTGGAAACAAATGACAATGAAAACACAACTATCCAAAATCTATGGGACACAGCAAAAGCAGTTTTGAGAGGGAAGTTCATATCCCTACAAGCCTATTGCAAAAAACTAGAAAAAAGGGTAACAAATGAGCTAACTCTACAACTCAAAGAGTTAGAAAAAGAGCAACAAGAAAAGCCCAGTGTAAGCAGAAGGAAGGAAATAACAAAAATCAGAGCACAGATAAATGACATAGAGACCAAAGAAACAATACATAAGATCAACAAAACCAAGAGCTGGTTCTTTGAAAGAATAAACAAGATAGATGGACCCCTAGCCAGGCTAACCAAGAAACAAAGAGAGAGGACCCAAATAAACAAAATCAGAAATGAAAGAGGTGAAATAACAACAGATCCCACCGAAATACAAAGAATTGTTACAAAATACTACGAACAGCTCTATTCCAATAAACTGAACAACCTGGAGGAAATGGACATATTCCTAGAAAAATACAACCTTCCAAAACTCAATCAGGAAGAATCTAAAAATCTAAATAGACCAGTGACTTGGGAAGAAATTGAAACAGTCATCAAAAAACTTCCAGCAAACAAAAGCCCAGGGCCAGATGGCTTCACAGGAGAGTTTTACCAAACATTCAAGGAAGAACTAAAACCTATCCTCCTCAGATTATTCCAAAAAATCCAAGAGGAAGGAACACTTCCAAACTCCTTCTATGAAGCCAGCATCACCCTAATACCAAAACCAGATAAAGACAACTCAATGAAAGAGAATTATAGGCCAATATCCCTCATGAACATAGATGCCAAAATCCTCAACAAAATTCTAGCAAATCGGCTCCAGCAGAGCATCACAAAGATCATACACCATGACCAAGTAGGATTTATTCCAGGAATGCAAGGATGGTACAATATCCGCAAATCAATAAACGTGATACATCACATAAACAAGTTGAAAGATAAAAATCATATAGTCATATCAATTGATGCAGAAAAAGCATTTGATAAAATCCAACACCCTTTCCTGATAAAAACTCTCAACAAGGTGGGAGTACAAGGATCATACCTCAACATAATAAAAGCTATATATGATAAACCCACAGCCAACATCATACTCAATGGGCAAAAACTAAAACCATTCCCTCTAAGAACAGGAACAAGACAGGGATGCCCACTTTCGCCACTCCTCTTTGACATAGTACTGGAAGTACTAGCCATTGCAATTAGACAAGAGGAGGAAATAAAAGGCATCCAAATCGGAAAAGAAGAAGTAAAGCTATCCTTATTTGCAGACGACATGATATTGTACATAAAAAACCCAAAAGACTCCATTAAAAAACTAATTGGCTTAATAAATGAATTTGGCAATGTAGCAGGATACAAAATTAACGCCAAGAAATCTATGGCATTTCTATACACCAACAGCGAATTTATAGAAACAGAGACTAAAAAAGCAATTCCATTTACCATCGCACCAAAAAAATTAAGATATCTAGGAATAAATTTAACTAAGGAAGTAAAGGACCTATATGCGGAAAACTACACGACACTGAAAAAAGAGATAGAGGAAGATGTAAACAGATGGAAGAACATACCATGTTCATGGATTGGTAGAATCAACATCATCAAAATGTCCATACTTCCTAAAGCAATCTATAGATTCAATGCACTCCCCATTAAAATACCAACGGCATACTTCACTGACCTAGAAAGAACTCTCCAAAAGTTCATTTGGAACAATAAAAGACCCCGAATAGCCACAGCAATCCTGAGAAAGAAGAGTAAAGTAGGAGGGATCTCAATACCAGACTTCAAACTGTAATACAAAGCCACTGTTCTCAAAACAGCCTGGTACTGGCACAAAAACAGACATATAGATCAATGGAATCGAATCGAGAACCCAGATATCAACCCAAATCACTATGCTCAATTAATATTTGACAAAGGAGGCACGAATATACAATGGAGTCAAGACAGTCTCTTCAATAAATGGTGTTGGGAAAATTGGACAGATACATGCAAGAGAATGAAACTGGATCACCAACTTACACCATACACAAAAGTAAACTCAAAATGGATACAGGACTTAAACATCAGACGGGAAACCATAAAAATACTAGAAGCATCCACGGGCAGCAAAATCTCAGACATATGCCAAAAGAACTTCGTCACTGATACTGCCCCTAGGGCAATGGAAGCTAAAGAGAAAATAAACAAATGGGACTACATCAAAATAAAAAGCTTTCTTACAGCAAAAGAAACCATCAACAAAACAACAAGAAAGCCCACGATGTGGGAGAACATATTTGCAAATGTTACCACTGATAAAGGTTTAATCTCCAACATCTACAAACAGCTTATACAACTAAATAAAAGGAAGATGAATGATCCAATTAAAAAATGGGCAATGGACCTAAATAGAATATTTCCAAAAGAAGACAGAAGGAAGGCCAAAAGGCACATGAAAACATGCTCAAAGTCACTAATTATCCGAGAGATGCAAATCAAAACAACAATGCGGTACCATCTCACACCTGTCAGAATGGCCAACATCAACAGATCAACAAACGACAGGTGTTGGCGAGGTTGTGGAGAAAAGGGAACCCTCGTGCACTGCTGGTGGGAATGCAGACTGGTGCAACCACTGTGGAGAACAGTGTGGAGTTTCCTCAAAAAACTGAAAATGGAACTCCCATTTGACCCAGTAATCCCACTCCTAGGAATATATCCCAAGAAACTAGAAACACCAATCAGAAAGGATATATGCACCCCTATGTTCATAGCAGCACAATCTACAATAGCTAGAATTTGGAAACAGCCTAGGTGCCCATCAGCAGATGATTGGATCAAAAAACTTTGGTACATCTACACAATGGAATACTATGCTGCCATAAAAAAGAAGGAATTCTCATCATTTGTAGCAACCTGGATGGAAATGGAGAACATCATGCTGAGTGAAATAAGCCAGTCATTGAAGGAAAAACACCACATGACTTCACTCATTTGTGGATAATAAAGAACATTATAAACTGATGAACCAAAAGATAGATATAAAGATAGTATATCAACAGGCAGACTGTCAAATTACAGCAGGGAGGGGAGGAAGATCTGGGGGAGATAATAGATCAACCGAAAGACTTTTATACATGCACATAAGTACAACCAATGGACATAAAACTCTGGGGAGGGAGGGGATGCGAGGGAGGGAGGGAGGGGTGCAAAAAAAAAAATCAAAAATATATATATATATTTAAAAAAAAAAAAAAAGACTGAAGAAAGGACCTCTTTTCTACTATTTCGAATGCTTAATAGCTAATTTCATAACATCACATGTACCATTTTAAGAAAGTGATGATTTAGTGGGAAATTAATGCTTTGCATCTGTATACTGTAAATATAAATGATGATTTGTTTGAAATGTGTAACTAGGATATGCAAAAGATAATAACTCACAATGTTAATATTAAATATTACTTCAAAAAAAAAAAATAGATGAGAACTTGCATAGAACATTTACAAAAAAAAAAAAAAAAAAAAAAAAAAAAAAAAAAAACCTGGGGGAGAAAGCAAGGGAACTAATATGTAAATACCCACTCTGTGTCTGCCCCTGAGGAGGAGACTGTTTTATTTCCAGGAAATTAAAATCCCTTGATATTTCTTTCCCAAAAAAAAAAAATAAGGATGTCAACAGAATTGATGAAATGTATCATGATACTGAAACCAATGTCAATCTTTTGAATTTACTTATTGCAAAATGTGTGTAACCCAGGCCAATGGTGGAAAAGTTTGAGGAGAAAGAAGTGTGTAGAAAACTAAAAATTAAATGTAAGGCTAGAATGCATTTTGTCTTTACTATGGTTGGTTTCTGCACCCTATCATAAGGAGGTAAGCACTGTGAAGCAAGGGGATTCTTTCTTGTAGCTCTATCAACAGCACATGCAATAATAAACATTTATATTATGATCTATATTAGCAATGTTATCTATATTACTCGATAAATGAGCTAACTGGTTACTTTCTCCTAAAAAAAAAATAGCTTCATGCAGAAAGTGTATGAATTTAAACTCCAAACATTTCATTAGAGGTTCATAAACCAAAGTAAATAAAAGTAATCATCTGAAGGCTTGCAGGTATTTCCAAAAGGCTACATAATATTTAATCAATTTATATAACATTTCTAGGTCACACCTTGTAGGGTAACATTAGCTGAATTCTTACGGGAAAATGGCGGGACAAGAGGATGCATCAGTGATTTGGTGATATCTTCATCTATATATTCAATGCTGCCACATACTTAAAATTTTATGGAGACTATTTTTGTGACTTGTTTGCCAGAAGAATTCAGGGGAAGCAAACAAAACATGGAAGGTTTGGATATAAAAGTTTTAACATGTTTCCTAGTCAGGGCCTGCAAAAGTTTCAGTTACATTTTAATTTTCTCTATAAAATGACATATCACTGAGAGTCTACTGATGTTGACAGATGGGGTTATACATATATTTATGGGATGCGTTCCTGCATGAACTAAACAAGCTATTGCACCAGGAACACCCTGTGGGCACTTATATTCAATTTGGAAATGTTTCTAAGGGCCAGCCGGGCCGAGATGGAAAGTCCATGAAGTGTAGGTAGCGCTGAATATTGCCAAGTCCAAGTCTAACCTCTACAGAAACTCTCCATGGGGAATATTTCTTCTGGAAATAGTAAGAAGTTGCTTTGCAGTAACAAGATGGAATAAGATGTCTGGTAGTAGGCAGCTTGGAAAAGACTGAATTAATAAAATCATAAGCGATAAAACACTAGCACTTTTTGAGATGTTATATAAAATCAATCTGTGTGATGTTGTTAGCATGGTCCAAGGCACAAGGCTCAATGCATGTTAATTCCCTTTATTACTACAGTGCTATTTTTAACATACTCAAAGCCATCTTTGCTTATGTTTAACTCCACACAGCTAAATAGCTCTAACAAATAGAGCTTGGGTAAGAAGATTTATTTACATCGATGATGGAAATGTATTAGGAATCAAGCAAATGCGAATGTCAGGCCTTCATAATTAAAGTGGATGATGGATAAATCCTGAATTTGCATTCTGACATTTAAATATGACTGCAAATAAATAATTTTTCTTAAATGAAAATTTCAGCACGCTAAATGGTCCTGAGGAGATCGATTTAGGTTACCAAGGTAATGAGTATCTCGCTAAGATACAAATTGAGGGAAGTTACTTAACATTGTAAAAATCACTTTTTCTAAAATTTATCATTTCATGGACTGTTTAAAATCGTTTATAATGAAAAAAATATTAACACATCTTTTCTCCTGAAGTCCCCACACTTTCATGGGTTCTCTCTACTTATAAGTGATGCGCACTGATAAACACAATAAATAGTAATCCCATTTTTAGAATGTTCTTCAATACTGAATAAATGTAAGCTTTGTGGCTTCCAAATTTTCTCCAGGAATAGATTTTCTCCAGAGAATGGCTTAGAATTCATGCAAGGGAGTTTTAATTTTGTAGAAAATGCTTCCTTGTTGCTACATAGTTGATAGCCTGTTGGCATTTACATTAAAAAAAAAAAAATCTTGCCAAAACCGGCTTGGCTCAATGGATAGAGCGTCAGCTTGGGGACTGAAGGGTCCCGGGTTTGATTCCGGTCAAGGGCACGTACCTTGGTTGCAGGCATATCCCCAGTAGGGAGTGTGTAAGAGGCAGCTGATCGATGACTCTCTCTCATTGATGTTTCTAACTCTCTGTCTCTCTCCCTTCCTCTCTGTACAAAATCAATAAAATATATTAAAAAAATTATTCATCTAGATATTGTCTTAAAATCTGTCACTAACTAAAGGAAACATTTCCTTCCTGTCACTTTTTAATTAATTGCCATTATAAATATTCAATGTATATTGAGGACATCATTTTGTTGTCTTCATATTTTGGAAATATTTCCCTATTCTTATTTGAAGGAATCAGTTCAATTATTTCTTCTCCTATGAAATGAGTAATTTTTTTTTTTATCGTGCTCTAGGTTAGATGTTGTCCATTTAAATAGTCATAATATAAAGATTCAGATGTCAAGAGTCTTATAATTTGAAACATTTTTCCTTTTTCCTTTAATTTGTTCTTTCAAAATTACATATACTAGAAGAAAACTGATTTCATTATATTTATGAAAATAAATGGTCATTTTGGTTACTATGATCTCCAAATCTTTAGATGTAAAGACAAACTTCAAACTGAATTTACATGGTTTATGGTAATTAGAAATACCCCCTCCATTTCCCTCAGGCTTAATTAGGAAAAACATGGAGAAGTTTAGTGACTTTAATTGGCCAGTTATTCATCATGTATTTTTTTTTCATAATTAAACAGTTCTGTAACTACTACTATCATCACAAGTATAATAAAGAAATAAATTATCTTCTAGAAACTGACCAGATTTAATAAGCAATTTCAATGAAAACTACTACATTTATCATGGCTCCAATGGTCAATGGGTATGACCAGCTCATAATTTCAGATTTATGGTATTTATCGCTTTCCTAAATTGAACATAAACTACTAGCTGTAATGCAATAATTTCTAATCTGGTAATATAAGTCTCAACTGAAGTTTAGCAAAATCTATTAAATTAGTTAATATGTCACAAAGTAAAATTTTTATATACATAATATACTGTGATGTTTCTAGAAGCTTTTGATTATCTAGATCTGAAATGAAGAAGGAATTGAGAAGAAAATAGTCGTATATACTGTGGACCATAAAAGGCCAGATGGTAACCTGACTGGTTCAGGGAAGGCCACTGAGCCATGCCAGCCAAGTTTCATTAGTACTATTTGGAATTAGAATTATGTATTTACATTTCAACCTCTTTCGTGCCAGAGAAATGAAAACAATTACTACCATTCACAGTGCCAATTAGTTTAAGTTTCTATCTTTCCATCTACCTATCTATCCATCTATCTGTATTTATTTTTTCTTTTGGGGTCAGGCCTTTCATCCTTGAATACTTGAAACTGAGGTGGGTAGATACTTAAACAGATGGGGGGAAAAGGATATATGAAATACTAGAGGCTCAGTGCACAGGATTCATGCAAGAGAGTGGGAGGGGGAAGGGAGGGTGTGGCCTGCAGGGATCAGCCCACTGTGGGAGTGCCACTCATCCTGGTCAACTGAATGGAATCCCCATTGTGGTAGCGCACTGACCACCAGGGGGCAGCTCCTGAGTTGAGCATCTGGTCCCCGGTGGTCAATGCACCTCATAGTGACTGGTCCACAGGTCACTCCTCCATTCAGTTGTTGGGCTTTTATTATATAAGATTTTGTTTCAAGTATTATAAACTAAAAGAGGCCTGGGGTGGAGGGAAAGGCAGGGCTGGGTTGATGAGCCTCTGGAATAAGGACTCTGTGCTCAGTGCTGGCCACCAGGGCCCTGAGATGACACCAGCTCTCTGTCTCTGTCACTCTCTCTCCTCTCCCCTGCCTTATTTTCATCACAGTCACTCATCCCATCTTATGTTTGTCATACTGAAATTTCCTAAATCACATCAGTGGATGTTGGTTAAATCTCATTTTCTCTAATCCATGTGTCGTTAGCAGCCAATGCCTGGTTTTGCCACTCTCAGATAAGATCTGTCATTGGGACATTTGTCCTTAAATAGTGGGTGTGGCTTTTCCACTCACTCTTCTTGCCTGAAGATCTGTGCCTGCTACCATGGCTATGATCACTTTGGCCCATTTCTTTAGAAGAATAGCAATAGTTTATCTCTTCCCCTTTGCTGCATTCAAATAGTTTTCTCTCCCCACCACCCCCAGCTATCCTATATAATAAAAGACCAAACAGAGGAAGGACTGGTTGCTATGAAACACACTGACCACCAGGGGGCATACACTCAAAACAGGAGCTTCCTTCTGATGGTCACTGTGCTCCCAGAATACAGGCTGATGGCTGGCCAGCAAAGCTGTGGTATCAGGTACCTCTCCAGCCTCTGCAGCAGCATTGAGAATGTCCAACTGATTGGGTAGGCTGGCTTAGGCCCGACCCCTGCAGTTGGACATCCCCTGAGGGCTCCAGAACTACAAGAGGGTGCAGGCTGGGCTGAGGGAACCCCCGCCACCCCCCGAGTGCACAAATTTTGTGCACCAGGTCTCTAGTATTGACATATAACTGACACACAACACTGCATTCATTTTAGGTATGTAATATCATTTAATATATGTATATACTGTGAAATAATTACCCAAATAAGTTGAGTTAATCACCTCACACACTTTTTGAGTGTGTCAAGAGAACTTTTAAGGTTTACGCTTAGCAAATTTAAAAATACTATACAGTTGGTCCGAAGGTTGTGGGTTATTGTTAAGCTGATTAACAAAAATACTATACAGCCCTGCCAACATGGCTCAGTGGTTGAGCATCAACCTATAAACTAGAAAGTCATGGTTTGATTCCCGGTCAGGACACATGCCCATGTTGTGACCTCGATCCCCAGAATGCAGTGTGCAGGTGGGTAGGAGGCAGCTGATCAATGATTCTCCCTCATCTTTTGGTGTTTCTATTTCTCTCTCCTTCTCCCTTCTGTTTGCAATCTTCTGTTTGACGTGACAATTGTCTTAAAAAATAAAATAAATAAAAAAACAAGTAAACCCATGGATTCCCTCATGGACATGGGAAGTTGTATGCTTCCTTGTGCTCTGGCAGAGCTGACTACACAGCACGTCTCTCTAGCAGAGCCCTGGGTCTCCTGTCTTCCCTGCTGTTTGTTCCTTGATAAATATTTCATATGTAAGGGCTACAGAGGTGCCAGGCACTCCATTCTTAGAAACGGTAATCCCAGGGGGGGGGAAAACAAAACAAAACAAAAAACAAAAACACCTCCTTTCTAACAGTTGCATAAAAACAGGCAGAGGTCTGGCTCTATTTGGAGGAACTCCAGGATGTGCTTGTTGTCTCCAAAGAAAAATCTTCATGCATCTGAGGTGGGCACCTTTGGGCTGTGCGTGGGGAGCAGCGTTTCTCGACAGAAATGCTTCGCTTTCTCAAAAGAGAAAGGTTAACTAATGTATTTTTAATGAGTTTCTTGCTTGAAGTAGTGTCTCTATGATAAGCCAAATAACCATATGGTTAGAAACCCTCTGGAAAACAGGG
The DNA here is from genome assembly GCA_963693515.1 of Pipistrellus nathusii. Lineage (NCBI taxonomy): Eukaryota > Metazoa > Chordata > Mammalia > Chiroptera > Vespertilionidae > Pipistrellus > Pipistrellus nathusii. The sequence goes on from OY882877.1 coordinate 6,901,609, forward strand.
AAGCACTCACGGGAGGTATCACGTTTGAAGAGGTTTAGTAACTATAACAACTGCAGACAGTGGGGGATAACAGGTGGTAAGAGAACTGGTTACACCAAAGCATATAGAGGAGGACAGAAAAGGATCTCATGCATCAGAGATGTCAGAGTTTTCACATCAATATAACTGTTTTTAAAAATAGGTGAAAGGTTTTGTATTGCATTTCTCTAGTTTACAGTACTTTACTATTATACAGATGTTCAATAAATCCCTCACTATTAACCTGTTAACCGAGCAGGACTTATAAATACGTCAAATGTAAACAATATCTGGAACAAGGAGGATATATGAATACGTCCTTGAAATATATGTTGAGCCCTGAAACAGACAGTATATATTTTTTGTAATCTTTATAATTGTTCGTAAAATTTATAATTTTTTAATTCGATGTTTCCATTTTTTGTTGGTATTCTTTTCTATTTGTTTGTAATTTTGTATTTTCCTTTGTGCTTTATATATAAATAAATGAAAAAATATATATTTCATTTATTTTAATTAAGTATAAATAAAAAAAATAATAATATGAAATTACGTCCACCGGGCGTGATGTACTGACACGTCCTAGTGAAAGAATATGTGCCCGTTATACGTTGTGTAATTAAAAAGGGAACTCCGGTTAACAGGTTAATGAAAGTCATTCACCTGCTGTCTGATATAAAGTAATTAAAAAGGATCCAAATAAAATTTAAGCCTGGCTGGCATGGCTCAGTGGTTGAGCTTGGACCTATGAACCAGGAGATCATGGTTTGAGTCCTAGTCAGGGCACATGCCCAGGTTGTGGACTTGATCACCAGTAGGGGTTATGCAGTTGGCAGCCGATCAATGGTTCTCTCTCATCATTGATGTTTCACTCTCTCTCTCCCTTCCTATCTGAAATCCGTAAAAAAATAAAAATAAAAAATAAAAACTTAAGATGAAATACATAGAAACTTGGGATCTACCAAAAAATTCTTAACATTTATTTTTAATCACATTACAAAGTTAAATATCTTATTTAGACTTGGTTTAACTTTACAAAATATGATAAATGAGCAACTATGTGGATGTTGGGATAGTCTGCTTCAAATTTCAACTCAACTGAATTCTTCATGTTTCCGTCCTCTGTTGATGGAGTGTGCTATACAAGTCCCCACCATCCATTATTCTATCCGGAGCTGCCTTAATGCAGCAATTAGAAGTCGATTAGAAATGTCCAGAAACAATAATACTTAAAGATCAATTAGGAGCCCATGCTGCTAGAAAGATTAAATATTTACTAAAATAACAACAGCCTGGAAACTAATGGTTCAAACTTCATTACTTGAATACATTTTTTTGAACTGCTATTTTCTGCCTCACTTCACGGTAATTGCAAAAATGTAATAGTAGCAGTGAACGTTTCCGAGTAAAGTACATAAAAGCCACAAAGCTTTTGGGTCATAATCACACTTGTTTAGGTATTGTGCACACAGAATCACAAGCACTTCGGGGGTACAGGTTGATAAAGGTCTGGTGGAAAAGAAAGCTTTGTCATTATATTAAGACTCATTATATTTAATGCAACTGATGGAAAATAATGATATTAAGTTTATTTCTTCTTGGGGAGGGGAAAAAACTGAAATGTGTCAGACTACACATTATGATGTGATAACTTACAGGGTAATAATATATTCAGAGTTTTGTGAAAATCAAGTCACAAGTTTCCAAGGAGGTTGCTCCCAGTTTTACCCCACTTATAAATGTCGCTGCCATAAAAAAGGGTTGATCTATAAAGTTGGTGCATTTATTGCGGAGAATGTTAAAAAGGCATTGAGTGATTTTTAAAAGTGGCTTATAGACATTTTTTAGTTAGCCCTCCAAGGGGGGGTTTGGTCCACAAACAGCAAAGCCATTCCATCAATGTTCTATGAATCGGAAAACCAAGATCAGCATGTGTACAGTCAGATAAGAACAGCTTAAGTGAAATAACCTCAAGGATACCAAGGTGAGTTGCAAATAAATACATGGGAAACAATGGAAAAAAGGGAGGGAAGAAGAGAGGGAGGAAGAAAGGGAGGGAAGGAAGGAAATAAGGAAGGAAGGAAGGAAGGAAGGAAGGAAGGAAGGAAGGAAGGAAGGAAGGAAGGAAGGAAGGAAGGAAGGAAGGAAGGAAGGAAGGAAAGGAAGGGAAGGAAGCAGAAAGGGAGGAAGGAAGGGAGGAAGGGAAAGGAGGAAGGCAGGGAGGGAGGGAAATAATAATCCATAAAATCTTTTCAGAGTTTATAAAAATTCAAAATTGTGTTGTTGCTTATTCCTCTCAAATAGCCTTTCACTGTGTCCTCAGAGATGAGAAATGCCAACCAAATGAGATATATTCCGCTTTGTGAAGATTCATTAATTATTTTAAAATATATTTTATTGATTTTTTACAGAGAGGAAGGGAGAGAGATAGAGAGCTAGAAACGTCGATGAGAGAGAAACATCAACCAGCTGCCTCTTGCACACCCCGTACCGGGAATGTGCCCACAACCAATGTACATGCCCTTGACCGGAATCGAACCCGGGACCTTTCAATCCGCAGACCGATGCTCTACCACTGAGCCAAACCTGTTTTGGCCAGAAACATTCTTGTTAAAATGTAAATCAGAGGTTGAAAGGAATTCAATTTGAGCAGGAAATGGATAACTATGCTAAACACAGTACAGGGCCAGTTTCTACTGAAGAGACATCTGTGCTTAAACTGTGTGAAGGAGCCTTTAGAAGAAGAGTAGTCTGAAATGCCAAAATAAAGGATGAGGTGTGGCTGCAATGTCCTCGGGTCTCAGATGTGCTGAAGGATTTCTTTTTTTTCCTTCTCAGGCATCCAGAAATTAAACTACTCTCAGCGAGGGATGTAAAGAAGATGACAAGGCAACAGTTTTAAATCCCGCTATCTCTCTGTTCTTCTCAAGCAGTAATTTGAATTTCTATGGGAAAATTGTGTTCTGTGTCTCGTTATTCTAGTAATCACGGAAGACTGGGTGAGAAAAATGAGAAGTCATGATTGAATAATGATTTTTGTGACTCCATGCTGCCTCTTTGTTTTTTTTACAAAACTGTAAGCTACTACAAAATAAATTCTGGCTGTTGGCTTTCTCCCACACTCTGTATCTAGACTTCCCCATCTTAGTAAACAGTAGCATCTCACACCCCAAAATCTACCATTAGCTCTTGATTTATCTCTCACTCACACCACATATCTAAGCCAATATTTCAAATTATCAGCATTATTTATCAACTCTACAACTAGCACCCTACTCTGCGCCACTATTACGATTCTCTTTTACACAACAGTCTCCCATAAATCTATTTGGAGTTGCTACTTATGCCGGACTTATTTCCTTTATAGCATGTATCATTACTGAGAACATGTTATAACATCATGTGTTATAAAATCTTAGACATTTTTCTATATTAGAATAAAAAATATTCTATTAATTTTTTGTTTTTTGATCCCACTCTCCCCACCAAAATGAGTAAGAACATTCCTGGGGATTTCTGTATCACTAAATTCTGGAATACTGCTGGCACCAAAGAAGTCTGGTACAAATGGGATAAATAATATGTCGACAGATAATTGCAAATCAAAACAACAATGTGAGCCTGGCTGGTGTGGCTCAGTGATTGAGTATTGACCCGTAAACCAGGAAGTCACGGTTCAATTCTGGTCAGGGGACATGCCCAGTTGTGGGCTCAATCCCCAGTAGGGGATATGCTGGAGACAGCCTATCAATGGTTCTCTCTCATCATTGATGTTTCTCTCGTTTCTCTCTCTCTCTCTTTCTCTCTCCCTTTTCTTTCCTCTCTAAAATCAATAAAACTATATCTAAAACAATAACAGTATAAGATCACCAAGTAAATGATAGAAAGGCTCATCAAAAAGACAGACAACTAATGTTGGTAAGCCTGTGGAGCAACAGGAACTGTAACTCATTGCTGGTTGGAACACATTTTGGTTTATATTTCTCATGGTATTTCTGCTCTATATTCCATACAACTGCCTCTCTATTATTTTTAAGTCTATTTTTCAGTTATCTGCTGTTAAATCTACTGTACTTGCAATTTAAGTTATTAGACTGTTTTTACAATTCTTATTTGCTTCCTCTTCATAACTTCTGCCAATATTTTATGTCCTACATACATTCTTGTATTCTTAGATTTACATCATAGTTGTTTTAAACTCTATGTCTGGAAACACCTATTTAAAAATATCCCATCACTTAACATTTTAAATTTTTCTTCTTTAAAAAATGGATTGTAGTCTAAGATCGGTGCTATTGTACTGATTTACAGACTTCATTTGTGTAAAAAAAGATACAGATAAGTGGAGGCTCTGGTTGTCATCCTTCTTAAGAAAAGATTCATGGTTCCTTGGGTCAGGCAGCCATTCACTGCAGAGTAATGGTCCTTTATCACTCATTCCAATTGGAGGCTAATACGGTGTGAAGTTGGGCTCTAGTCTTTCCGGACTAAATTATCTGGTTATGCTTCAGCTTTCATTCCAATGTGGGCCTTTCAGAGTCCCAGGCAATAGCTTAGAAAATTGGTCAAGTCTTCATTTGAAGTGGGCCCGCAAAGCCCCATGAGGCTGCAGAAATCTCTGCTCCGCTTCTCAGCTTATTATACTGATTTTGCTATATATATATTTGATTTTTTACAGAGAAGAAGGGAGAGGGATAGAGAGGTAGAAACATCGATGAGAGAGAAACATCAATCAGCTGCCTCCTGCATGCCTCCTACTGGGGATGTGCCTGCAAACAAGATACATGCCCTTGACTGGGACCCTTCAGTATGCAGGCTGAAGCTCTATCCACTGAGTCAAACCAGTTAGGGTTGCTTTGGCTTTTTGAATTAGTTAGCACCTCAAAAGGGAGAGTGAATCAGGTAATTACTGAACTTTCCTCCAACCCAAGATTGAGCTCTCAAAATGTTCACTGCCTTTTTAGCTTTCCATGACGTTCACATGAAATATTTACAATTTGTCAAGATTTTTAAGAGGAAGAGTTGGTCTGAAATTAGTCAATCATTGCCAGAAACAGAATATCATCAAAGGTAAGATCAATAACCTCCTCTGATTTTTAGTTTCCTTCCCTATGGTTTTACTTTCTAAGTTTGTTGAGGTCTCTTAATGATTAGAGGTTATTTGATTTTTAACTGATGAGTTATGGTTAAAATAGTGGGGGGAAGGAAGATTTTCAGAGCTACAGGTGTTCAAAGAGGTGTCTAGGGCATATTATTTCTAAAGTGTCTAATAGACTAAAACAAATACATCTTCACAGAATATAATAATAAACCTATACTGAAATGGAAGAACATTTTCTGCAGTATTTGAAGGAAACTCTACTGGAAAAAAGTCAATAATTATAACATTAGCATTCATTCAAAAGGCAGTGATTCATGACTAATTGATATCACCACCTCATCTATATTTCACTGATGTGAACAAGTAGAATGTATAGTTTATGATACCTAAGTTATGGATATGCTTTATGTTTAACATATGTAACCTTGGTTTAAAGTAATTTCTTTGATGTCCAATAATGCTGACTTCTATACTTTATAACCTTTCCTCACTTTTTATGGTCAAAATGTAATTCTGATTATTCTCAAATGAGGTTTCCTACATATAACCCAGAGACTGTAAGTCTATTATTAAATTTCAGTAAACCTCCTAGTCAGAGTAGGAGGAACAAATTTTTTTCCAAATAGAATATATTCCTCATTGCTCCCTATATAGCATATCTATTTCTTAACTATGACTATGTTTTTGTCCCAAAAACATAAATAAATAAGTTAACCATTTATAAAAACTAATAACAGTTTAATATAGATTTGTTGTAGACTAAAGCCACAATAACATATTTAGGAACATAAGGTTTCTTATTTTTTTTATTATTTTCTGTACATAAAGCAAGAAAATCATTTTAAGATAACATATTATAGATTTCCTAAATACTCAATAATTAAAATATTTTTATTTCCTGTATTTTTATTCTGCATACTTATGAAATGGCATTATACTTTAGATGCCATCAAAAAGCTTTCCACATTTTGTTATATTTTCCTCAATGTTTTCTTTTATACTGTAACCAGAGGCCTGGTGCATGAAATTCGTGCACAGGTAAGGTCCCTAGGCCTGGCTGGCAATCAGAGCTGATCTGTGGGGCAACTGGTGGGGTGAAGAGGGGGCCCCTCCCCTAACACCCACCTTGGCTGGCCTGGGGCCTGCAAGCTGGGAACAGATCCTGCATTGAGCATCTGCCCCTTGGTGGTCAGTGCACCTCATAGCAACCAGGTGTTCCACTGTTCCGTCAATTTGCATATTAGGCTTTTATTATATATGATTATAAAATACTATATGGAACCTAGTCTTAATATAGTTAGTGCTCTATATTAAGATTGTGGGATTCATCGATTTTAAGATATTTTTCTTTTCACATTCAAAGCAAAGTCTTATTTCTAGTATCTTTATAATAAAAAATGTTCTAAATATACAGCTTTTTGAAATAACTATAAAACTAACACATATCACCAAATTCTGAAATGTTTTGTTATGTTTAATCCTGACTCTAGTTTCCAGGGACTTCCTCAAATTCTAATAGTATAAAGTGAGTACCTTGTACAGTCATTAAGATAATTATTTTATCTTATAAGCACTTATGTACTATTTTTTTAAAATATATTTTTATTGATTTCAGAGATGAAGAGAGAGGAAGCTAGATATAGAAACATCAAGGATGAGAGAAAATCATTGTCAGCTTCCTCCTGCATGCCCCCGACTGGGGATCGAGCCCACAACCTGGTGATGTTCAATTCCCTGGTGACTGGGAATTGAACTGTGACCTCCACTGAGCTACCTAAGCCAGGCAACACTTATGTACCATTATAGAGCAACTAGTGTCCCAGTGCATGCATTTGTGAACACTGAAAGGAAATTACCTACAATAAATATTTTAAAATCGCTATTCGTCCTTTATAATAGATGTGTCAGAGATGAAAAAAATTAGTGAAATGTATATGAAAATAATATATACATTGATTAATAAACAATAACAACATGATATAACAACAAATTCATGATATAAAAACAAAAACATGATATAAAAACAACATTGATAAAAACAATTGATTAATCTTACTATAATATCTCCCTGCTTACCACATTGAGAGTGAAAAAACTTTCAGAGTCCTTGACTAATTTCCCTGTGATGAAGTATTTGCAACTTTAACTTTAACATCACAGGCTCTTCAAACTCAAGAGAAAGCAACATATAACTGACCATGTCCCAAATGGGTCCAGGTAGGACTATTCTTACTCTGTCTAGAGTTTATCCATGTGATTTATTAATAGTCATCGCAAATGCTGGCATCATGGGAAACTGTCTTCAAATTAATCAAAATGACAGGCAGTGTCAGACTGGTACAAACGTTTATTTTTAAATTGCCAGGGTGTATCTTATGTACCAGCCTGTCGGTTGGTCAAATGGTCAGATGGACATATGGTCCTTTAATATTTATGCTTCTAAGTATAAATGATTTTGCCTGCATTATATGTTTATTAGATATATAGACAAAAAGTATCTTCTGAAAGGTGTAAGTAAAAAAATGTCCAATTAACAGTGAGAAGTAAATAAAATGTATTCAGAAAGATAAGTTGTCTAAACAGAGGAACAGAATGTATTTGTCAAGTGCAGCTTCCTTGCTGTGCTCCCAAACTTACCAGTAGTGCATATTTGAATACTGTTGATGTGATTAAGACACCAGGTGAAAGCACAGAGAGAACTAGATAGTGATGTGAAATAATAGATCCCATTATCTACATTACATCTTGCATTACTCTGGCATGTTCTGTGCCTCTGCATTCTATTGACTTGAGTCAGTTTTGCATTAACTACAAAATATTTCTCCAGTTCTAGCCATATATCCTGATGAAATAATATCTTAACTCTGGGGTCATGGAAATCAGTCAATCTCCTGGCAATTTCATAATCAGAGGACCAGCAATTTCTCCAAAGAGTGACTCTATTTTCCATACTAGAGATCTTGGGTGAGCTTTATACAATCCCATTTCTAGTACATTAAACCAAAAATAGATTATTCTGGAACTAAAAAAATTTCCACACTATATAAATCGGATTTCAATTTACACTCACTCTAAGCCCATCTATAACTTTTAGATCACTGCTTTTTGGGGAGTGTTGAAGTAGAAAATCACATAATTTAAAGGGAAATGTTTTAAGATGACTTTAATTTTAAAACTCCAAGTCATATATCTTCACAGTAGATACTGGACAGGAAGCTTATTTCTGTACTCTGCAAGATACATTTTCCCCATCTTCTCTTAAGTCGGGGCATTTATCCACTTAACCGGCCAATCAATGTAACAGGTAGTGAAATTCCTGGCACCGATGTATTGGCAACCACTTGACAGAGAATGGTTGATGGGGTGATGGATATTCTGAAATTGTGTACCGCGCTAGAAGAAAACAAATCTGTAAAATATATAAATCCTTTGTCCAGGGTTCCCCAGTTCAAAACCACTTGAAGCTTTTCTACATCTTTTCTAATGTTTAAGTACCTGTGTGATGACATATTGAGGCTGGGTTTCTGGGAGACGCGGTGCTGTGTAGCAGATTGGAAAAGCACTTGAATCGATTGTGTCACTGCATAGCAGCTATGCGACAATGGATGGATTGTAGGGACCACAGTCCATTAACTCTCAACGCCTATCTGCTGCCAATAGCCTATGTGTGGTCAAAAGGCAATTCTGATTATTCTCAAATGCGCATTTGATATTTAGTGAAAGCACCCTTTTATTTGTCCCAGATCCGTGTCCCGTGCAAGAGGGTTCAGAGAGGAAAGCAACATGATGCAGATGCAGTGGATGGGGATGCAATTGGAAAATACTGAAAGCCAAGGAGCACAGAAAACAAACAAACAAACAAAAACAAGTCAATGGCTGCTCCCTCACAGCCTGCGGAAGGACTGTAAGAAAATTGCCAGGCTGGCGTGGCTCAGTGGCTAAACATTAATCTATGAAGCAAGAGGTCATGGTTAGATTCCAGGTCAGGGAACATGCCCAGGTTTGCAGGCTCCATCCCTGTGTGAGGCGTGCAGGAGGCAGCCGATCAATGATTCTCTCTCATCGTTGGTGTTTCTATTTCTCTCTCCCTCTCCCTTTATCTCTGAAATCAATATAAATATATTTTTTAAAAAAGAAAATATATTGGTGTTGTTTTAAGCCCTTCAATTTGTGGCAGTTTGTTACAGAGGCTCTGCGAAAAAAACATCATACACACTGATTCACAGTGTGACTCTCATCGCAGCTTCCAAACTAACACTGTCCTCACCTTGAGGAAGAATAATCATTCTAAATCAAGTGCAGTGCACAGAGTGATGTCTTTGGATAGTCTAATCAGTAAATTTTCTACTTAAAGTGAATTCAACTCTATTTTTTTTTTTTTTTACCAAAAGGAATTAGGAAACTTTTTGCATTTGCAAATGCTGTCCTAGATTCCTAGTGCAGAACGTAATGATCAAGGGCAGTCTCCTTTAAAGATACTTCATTCACATTTGTCTTAAATTGCGTGTTCAGCCAGCACTCCTGTTAAATGAAGTCTTACTTAATCATTTTTTTCTGTATTAATCTGAGTTCATTTTTTAAATTTTGGTGGAGAGAGTGGTTTCAACCCTCAACCTGTTTGTTTGTTTTTTCCTTATATTAAGCATGATCAAATATGTTGGAATCTCTTAAAAATAAAGCTAAGCAAAATGCATTAAGACTTTTTATTTAGCCCCTGCGAGAGTCTTGTTGACTATACAGAAGTCCTTTTAGTCATCCCTTGGATGAGATGCAGTTTGCCTACTTCACTTCGGAAATCAAGCACAAAAATAAATACATCTGGTAGCCTCCTAGTCTGTTGCTAAGAGACAACAAATGATGTGCTTTTAGAATTGGCGAACAAAGAGGGTTATTATGTGCAATGCATGTTCTAGAAAGAAGAGAAAGGAAAAACAACTGGATTTTTATCAAATACAAGGAGTGCAAACATAATAGCATCCATGAGTAGGAGATGTTACAATACGGACACACGTAAGAGGAGCAGCAGGGGAGGGAGAGCAGAGACAAAAAGGATGACAAGCAAAGCTGAGGACACGGAGAAACCCACGTCTTTTCCAAAATCCAGACTTAGACTAGAGGCTTTGCTTAAATGACAGGAAGCCTACTCACTGGAATAAATCCCCAGCACAATAAAAGTCTCTGCAAAGAGCAAGATAAAATCTACTCAACCCTCCAATTCCAAAGAAGTAAATAAGCAATTTGGCAACTTGAGGAAAGATGCATAGGCTGACTGCTAATATTTATCTAGAAGTTAAGCTAGTCATTTTGAGGATTATAAAAATGCAAGGTTTAACGAGTGTACTAATATAGGAAGGAACGTGGGCTTGTTCAGGACTCGGTCTCATTAGTGCTTTGTATTTTATATACTCTCCAAAAGAAGTCCATGCAAACACTTAAAGAGCATTAACTTGCCATCTTAGCTCACTGAAGGCTAAATTGGGTATCTGTGTACTTAACTACATACTAAATACCAAACTGCAGAGGGAAAGCCAGAGCTTTGCATATAGGAAGAGCCAATAGATTTTACAGGACATGGAAGATAGAATGAGAATATCTAAAACTGGCTAATCATAGTTCTTGGCATGCCAAAATTATACGCAAAAATATAAAGACTGGGCCGAACCAGGTTTGGCTCAGTGGATAGAGCATCGGCCTGCAGACTGAAAAGTCCCAGGTTCGATTCTGGCCAAGGGCATGTACCTTGGTTGTGGGCACATCCCCAGTAGGGGGTGTGCAGGAGACAGCTGATCCATGATTCTCTCTCATTGATGTTTCTAGCTCTCTATCCCTCTCCCTTCCTCTCTGTGAAAAAATTAATAAAATATATTTAAATTAAAAAAATATATATATATGACTGGCATACACACAATGTAGCATTATCACAACAAATCTGAAAGGAACACAGACTGTGAAGGTAGGTAGCACGTAGGGGGGTGACAGGGCCGGGCATCAGAACAGATGATAAAAGAAACTAGACAGTAGTTAATGCGAGAGCAGCAGGAATATCCTTATAAATCAGGCCCTTTATGTACTAACATATCTTGCAATTTAATAAGGCTAAGCTAAAAAGAAAGTGCAATCGAAGGCTACTAAGCCGAGCTAATGACACTGAAGATGCAAATAAAAGGCTAATATAAGGCACTGGAGTCTTTTAAGAGTTGAAATGAAGGGCTGTCAGGATGTGCTTGCATTCTGCTTTGCCCTCAATTTTGAGAAACTAAGAAGAATGGAAACTGCTCCATGTTTGGAAAAAGCTCAATTGCATCAATGCCTGGGTGCCTTCTGGGGACCGTCAGCCATTCGCTGTACGGGGCTTGGACACCGTTTCGAAGGGGCCCAAAGGTGTTGTAAAAAGTGTAGTTAGGTTTATCAAACCGATTTGTATAGACTTTCGCCCGAAGCGATGGCTTATTCGTTTCAATAAACTCCGTGATAACAGGCTTAAGCCTTACTTATTTCCCCTGGAATAGTCTCTGGACCATAATACAGTCTGGCAAGAATGGAGGCAAATTCTTTTGCTTTGATCCATTCGAAGTATAGACATGCCGTTTGAGCTGGCAATACATTTGACAGCACACTAATAGGGCTTCCACTTGGCACACTTCCTGGACGTAGGCACCCAACACAAGGAAAGAATGTCCTCTCCTTGGCACTGGGGTGAGGGGAGGGCACAGTTAGTACAACCTGGATGACTGCAGTACCTTACATGACTGCTTCAGGCGTCTTACCACACACCAAATATTAGTACTGCTCCTTCAGTACGTGTTTTTTGTTCTCTAGGGTCTTTAGTGCTATTTTGGGGCCAGTATTGGGTGTTATTTTGTTCTGCAGGCTTGGCCACCACTAGCAGAGAACTTTGGACAAGAAAATCAGATGAGGGGGCTCTCTCATTGATCCCCACCAACCCTACCTAGTAACCGGCCTTGGCACTCACCTTCCTTTCCTCCCCTTAGCATTCAATGTATTCCTTCTTCCTACCTGCCCATTACCTGCATATAATCTGGTTCCTACAGATCCCTGTCTTTATTATTAAAATGCATAAAATATATATCAAAGTCAACCAATTTAAAAATGAGAGGAGAAAAATGAATCTATATATATATAAAAGCCAAGAGCCTGGTCACTTGGCTTTTATATATATAGATACATGACGCACACTGTGATGACCAACCAACCTGATCAGGTCCCTGAATGACACCCCAATATCCTCTGGCCCCTCCCCCCTGGTGGTTCCACCCCCAATCACCACCCCCTCCCCATTGAGGGCAGGGCTGGACAGCCAACCTCCCCCATCTCCTCCCCACTGCCAGCGCGGCCCCAATGGGCCCCCATCAGGGCAGGCCTGCTGGACCCCACCCATCACAAATTCATGCACCAGGCTTCTATTAGGAACAAAAGTCCCTATGTCTTTAGAATCAAAAGCTACTTCATCCAAAAATAAATAGATGAAAATAAATGTTTAAAAATCTTTCAAATGTACATTTAAAAAAGACCTAGTGTTTATTTCCTTATGGGACTAGTTAGCGATTCTAAAAGGAACTTCCATGGCACTGACCTATTTAAGAGAGGACACATTCTACTAACAGGGATGCATTAGGTATCTACTAAATTTGGGCTTTATAAATTGTTCCTCAGGCTCTGCCTCAGAAACAGCTCCCCCTGCCCCCAAATAAGGCCAGAATTTCTCAGCAGAAAATTACAGTGAGCAACTATCAGTGGAAGACTTTTCTATATGTTTCTATGCCTCTTTTTTAAACCCTTTAACGGTGACTCAATAATATGATAAATTGCATGGGAGGAGACTATAGAGAAACTGAAAATAAAATTGATGTTCTACTTGATTAAAAATATGGATAACGTTTTTACATAACCTTTTATAAACAAAGGTTGACTTTTATTTAAAGGCAGAGGGGATCACTCACATTTATTAATGTGTTTCTTTCAACCCCATTTTATACCTATGTGCCATGTTGATAAAACTCTAAGAATAACACACAAACATAGAGAGAAGGCGAGGCACCCTCTCAGCTTGACCAAATAAGTTGTTGTGTAGGAGTCATTTCATCCATTTCAACTAATCCTGATGTCTACATCATTTCTGCTTCTAAAGCCAGGAAAGTCAGCTTGTGTAGCTATTAGCATATTATACCTTTGCCACATCAGACTAAATGCATCCCGTGATTATAAATTAATTGGAAGAAAACAGTCCTGCCATGGGTTGAAACTTTTGAAACAGTGATCGGGGGGTTCAAAAGCCGGGTGGATAAAAACATCACATTTGTAATTGGAATCTTTCTATGAGGGAATGTCAGGGAAAAAATTAGGCAATTACCAAGCAACAATGAGAAAGGCAGGGATGGCTCCTCTCAGCGATGCCCACACCTGCTTCAGCACATCCAGGAGAATAAACGGTCTCAATTACAAACTTGGCACCAGGAATAATGTTTGTGATTTACAATTAATGTGCGACTTACATGAGCTGAGTTCTCAGCTTTAGGACCGGTAACCTACAGGTGAGCAGAATATTCTACACCGAAGATGTGGTTCATAATTTAGAGCTGATTAACATTTAATATGCAAGTTACATTACTTAGTGTGTTTACTTGAAATCTCAAAGTATTCTTCAGGAAATAAGAAAATGCCTAAGAAGATAAGGCATGCATCTGATGAGTATATTTTAAATAATTTCTAATTTGGTTTCATTTCCTCATGCTACTCTCATAACTGATTTGAATATTACCAATGTAAAAGAATAATGTGAGAATAATTTTTATATAAAAGTAGCCCCTTATTTTCTGGAGTTGACAGTGATTAAAATTATGCCAAATCTTAATGAGGACCTCATATTTCTTCATTTTTAAGCTACCTTTTCTTCAGTGGGACAAATTGGGGCATAAAATATATTTGTAAACAGAATACTTATTTAAGAAGAAGACTCAAATTTCAAAAGTTAAATGTAATACACTATTTTTCCTGCAACAAGTATATTTCAAATATTTTTTATTGTATACAATCAATAATAATAAGGGGTGGAGCCGAAACTGGTTTGGCTCAGTGATAGAGCATCGGTCTGTGGACTGAAGGGTCCCAGGTTCGATTCTGGTCAAGGGCATGTACCTTGGTTGCGGGCACATCCATGGTAGGGGGTGTGTAAGAGGCAGCTGGTCAATGTTTCTCTCTCATCGACGTTTCTAGCTCTCTATCTCTCTCCCTTCCTCTCTGTAAGAAAAATCAATAAAATATATTTAAAAAATTAAAAAAAAAATAAGGGGTGGAAATTATTTCCTTACTGCTCTGTTAACTGGGATCAATGACATGCTTTTGAGCCAGGCATTTTAAGTCTTCATGAATGAAAGGAGAGCTCAGACCCAATTTATTGTATAGCAGATAACATTGACTGAATAAATATGAATTTATGCTTTAAATACACACATATTATAACATATTAAATACATATATAATATATGTGGATCAAAACTATATTTTCAATATACAAGTATACTCCAATTCTATTCTGTTCATTTTTATTTTAGTGATGGAAACCACCACTTTGAGTCTTATATAGCCAACCAGCAAACCTCAAATCTCTATGGAATCAAGTAACTGTGTCCTGCCCAAAAAATTGTCAACAGAAGGGTTATATGCAACTTTTCAATGAAATCCTCCAAATAAAGTTATACACCTTTCCCTGCCTCTTCCCTGAGTCCTACCTGTAGAATCTGATGTGATGGTAATAAGCCCTTTTAATAAGATGGACAAAATCCATCCCCTGCCAGATGGTAGAGCAAAGATGGAGAAATGATCTTGTTTCTGAATGACTGCATGAAGCAGAGCTGTCAAGTCTTGCCAAGAAGTATTCCTCTTTCCCATGTCCTATAAATATCCTCTTCCAGCCTTAGCCGGTTTGGCTCAGTAGATAGAACGATGGACTGGGGACTGAAAGGTCAAGGGCACAAACCCAGGTTGCAAGCTCCATCCCCAGTGTGGGGCGTGAAGGAGACAGCCAATCTATGATTCTCTCTCATCATTGATATTTCTCTCTTTCTCACTCTCTGAAAAAAAAATATATATATTTTACATAAATGTAAAATTTCCTCCTCACAATCCTCACTTCCCAATGCTACTGTTCCCCACCCCCACTTTTCTCCAGGAAGTGCACCTCCAGCAACTAAGAAAACTGTCCAGTAGAGCAATGCCCATTTAACAGGGAACAAGTGGAGAACAAACTGAGAGAACAAAATCAGAATTCTCTTATGTGAGCAAGAGAAAAAAACATATATAATTCACAGGAAGATGAGCCTTCTATCGTAATTAATCCAAGCAAAACCATTAGTTTAAAAGATAGCAGTGCCCTAACAGATTTGGCTCAGTGGATGGAGTGTCAGCTTGCAGACTGAAGGGTCCCAGGTTCGATTCTGATAAAGGGCATATACCTTGATTGCAGGCACATCCCTAGAGGGGGGTGTGCAGGAGGCAGCTGATAGATGTTACCCTCTCATTGATGTTTCTGACTCTCTAACCCTCTCCCTTCCTCTCTGTAAAAAAATCAATAAAATATAAAAAATATAAAATATAACTACATTTAAAAAGAAAGGAGTAACCATGAGGGGTTTTTTTTTTGTTTATTTATTATGTGAAGGTTTGGAGTAAGAGATATAGTCAAAGTCATGTAACCAACTCTTAAATTCATATTTACTCTGTGATTGTTGCATATATTTGAAGTTGCAATGAAAAGGTTAATTATGAATGGAACTTCAACTTGCTTTATATTTCCCTATGAGAAGCTTCAAGAGTCTTAACTAATTCTTAACTAATTTTATATCATCACCAATATATAAAAATCCTAGAAGGGCTACAGTTCTCTGCTGATCATATCTATAGAGTAATTGATAACTTTCCAGACTAAAATAAAATATGTTAAAGTACAAAAGGATGAATTGCCATATGCCCTACCTTTTGCTACACTTAAGTTACCAAGATTAGTCTTCCTCTTTCCTATAGAGTAAATTTAACCCTCAATTCTCCATTGAAGTGTGTACTTGAGGTAGGGAGCCTTTTTATTGAAAACTTATTCATATCACATTTTAGCAGTAATTGTGATTGGCTCCAGTCTGGCTTTGCTGCAATCCTGCTTCCATGGTATAGTAACAGGAATGAGACTTCAATTTTCTCTTTTGAATTAAGGAATAATTGAGGACAGTTTTGAAAAGGAGTCAAGTGCTTGTTTTCTCGGAATAATCCTGCAATTTTGTTTTGAGAGTAGCATTATGGTTGATGTGTTTAACGCTGATGAGCAAATCGCATTTATGACAGAAGTGTAAGAAGAGTTTGCAGATAAAAGAACTACAGTGGGTAAAAGCGATAGAGCTAATTAATGTGGGTCCATTCCAATGGAAAATTGTGGTGTTGGCAGTTTGAAAGGAAAGATATGGTTAGAGCGTAAAACCTCAAATGACAGAGATGAAGCAAGGTACTAAAATAAACCACAGGCATATAGATAGGGGTATGTTGAGCTGCATTGCCAAATAAAATTATTTGTAGATTTCATAATAAGTGATATTAGGCTTCATCTTATGAACAAGAGATAGGTCTAGGATGTTACTTCATTACTGCCAAAATTACATTTTTATTTAAAATATTGTAATACAAAACTGCCGAGTACAATCTCCTCGTTGTTAGCCAATCATGTGTAGAATACATAAGTATTTCTAAAACTCCATTAAACAATCAGTAGAAAAGACCTTTAAAGATGTTTTCCTACATTCTTATGCTGGAAATAAAGCTGTTCATATTTCAGAACCAAAAACCAAAGAGACAGAGACAAGAGGAAGAGAGAGAACAAGAGTGGCTGCTATATATTCAAGCATTGTTTATTTTTCTTTGTGAGGATTGGTATACTACTTCATTAAAAGGAATGGAGTGGAATTACGCATGAGGAGCAAGAAAACTGGGAAATGGTTTTCTTAAAGAATCTTCGAATTCTTTACTCTTCAAGTGATTTACAATCCATCAAAAAAAGAAAAATAATTCAAACAAAATGTAATGTTCCAATGATAATAAAAGCTGGCCAGATGTCCTAGCTGGCTTAGTTTAGTGGACAGAGAATAGGCCTGTGGACTGAAAAGTCCTGGGTTCGATTCCAGCCAAAGGCACATGCTTGGGTTTTGGGCTCAATCCCTAGTAGAGGGCATGCAGGAGGTAGCCGATCAATGATTCTCTCTCATGACTGAGATTTCTGACTCTCTCTCCCTCTCCCCTCCTAAAGTATTTTTGTTTTTAAAAAAGGTGACCAGAGCTTGACTTCATTATCATTATCAGATTAATAATACTTAGCATCTTTTATCTTGTATCTATAGATCCTGTATGATAACATAATCAAACTCTTGCATTTCCTCTCCCCAATCTTATATGCTATCCCATTTATCAAACCTCAAAGGGGAAAGACTCTTAGGGTAAATAAGCAAAGGGGCCAGAAATGTCTGAACTTGACAAGAAATGGGTTGAGCATTTATTTGAATTAAACATTTAAATGTGGCTAATTAACTCATTAACCTTTGCATTAAAAATTCTATTTCACACTGTGTACTACACCGCAGTTCAGCTGTGGTTCAGGTGTTACTTAATTAAATCTAAGGCCAAGATAGTTGCTCAAAAATTCTCCATTAATTTGTGTATTAGGAGACCATAAGCATTCCTAACAATGCCTTGATATGTTTTGCTATTATTTTATTATTAAAGATGTTTCTCTTCCAACAACATACTTCTTTAATAATTGGACCAAAACCACAAATCTTTTTCTGCTAAATAAGAGGCATAACTATGAATCTGAGTGGGACTATAGATTTTTATGCCAGTTCTAGCTGTGTAGTCATGTTAGAGCTGTAAAGGATATTCAAAGAAAAGGAAATGGTATGTGAAAGATAGCAAACAAATTTTAAAAACCAAATAAATGAGAGCAAACAATATAGAAACTAAATCAATAAGCAGGCCTTCATGCATGGTGAGGAAATAAAAATGAAGTTGATTATTCTCATTTTTAAAGACATTCCAGAAAAATTCTGTTAAGCAAAAATATTCATATGTTTTTGTATGTCTGGTCTGTATATATAGCCCTCATCCAGTCAGTTCTGTATGGAGAATGAAGGCAATAAATGGCCAGGTGAATCGGGAAAACAATGAAATGAATTGCTGAAACCGGTTTGGCTCAGTGGATAGAGCAACAGTCTGCAGACTGGCAGGTCCTAGATTCGATTCTGGTCAGGGACATGTACCTTGGTTGGGGGTACAACCCCAGTAGAGGGTGTGCAGGAGGCAGCTGATTTGTGTTTCTCTCTCATGGGTATTTCTAACTCTCTATCCCTCTCCCTTCTTCTCTGTAAAAAATCAATAAAATGTATTTTAAGAAATGAAATCAATTAAAAAACTGGTGGGTAAAATACATGAAGAAGCTGGGGGGAATACCATAAAAGGCATAAACTCAAAAAATAGTGTCGGCATGACGAGGAGGCTGGAAGAGATCCTCCATCTCGTCAGTGGGAGCTGTGTGTGATCAAGGATCCCAGACTAGTGGCTACACCCACCAGAAATGCAGCCTCTTCGACTTGCGGTGGGAGAGGGTGAGAAATGCTCATGTCTGCTCCTCCCAGGGAAGCAAAGTAAACCTTGAGTGAGAAGTGATGGCAGAGAAGGCCCCACCATTTTGGCTACGTCCATCTGGATCAGGGAGAGAGCTCCTGTGTTTTGCAGAGCTGGAGCAGGTGGCCACAAAACCCAGCTGTTCCTAAAGAGTGCTCATTGATTGACTTGAAGAAATGTGTCTCCATCTGTTTTATGCCCGAGGACCACTTCCAGAGACTCTAGGTGTTATTTGGGGAAAGTCGGCTCCAGCTTCCCTTCTTTTTTTTTCTTTTTTAATATATTTTATTGATTTTGTACAGAGAGGAAGGGAGAGAGATAGAGAGTCAGAAACATCAATGAGAGAGAGTCATCGATCAGCTTCCTCTTGCACACCCCCCCACTGGGGATGTGCCCGCAACCAAGGTACATGCTCTTGACCGGAATCGAACCTGGGACCTTTCAGTCCCCAAGCTGACGTTCTATCCATTGAGCCAAACTGGTCCCGGCCAGCTTCCCTTCTTTTGTGGGGAGTGTATCCCTGGAGTTTGTCAGGCTGCTGTCTGGGAGGCTGAACCCTGCCATCTTGGAAGTCACGCTAAATAAACATTTATTAAAATTGAATATATGGAAGGTACATTGTTGTAACAAAAAGGAGGATCTTCAAGGTTAATACCTTAAAGTAATAGAAGATGACAGTAATGAAAAGTCTATTTTCAGCTTCTGCTCAAGTATACATTTTGTTTCATATCTCTTTCGTTAAAACTTCTGTGTATTTTATTGATTTCAGAGAGGAAGGGAGAGAAAGAGATAGGAACATCAATGATGAGAGAGAATCATTGATTGGCTGCTTCCTGCACACCCCACACTGGGGATCGAGCCCACAACCCAGGCATGAGCCCTGGCAGGGAATCAAACGGTGACCTCTTGGTTCATTGGTTGGCACTCAGTCAAAGAGCAACATTTGCCAGGCACACATCTCTTTATAGTGAAAATAATCTAGATATATGCAGGTAATTCAATAGCATTTGCTTTTTAAGTCTACTGAATAAATAAACATATATTCTCTGACCTTGATCAAGGTACTAATTTCTAGCAAGACTGAACTCTCTAAGGACCTTTTTATGAAAACATGTTGGTGTTCTAACTGGATCTTCATTTGTATAATAGAAAACTTTAGCTGTCTCCACAATTAACTTCTAACACATAATTATGTAACTTTTCATTATTGCACGTTTTTTTATTAATAGCAATTGAACTGGGTTATTTGTCCACTGATACCAGTGGGGAAAACACACACCACTATATTACACTGCACCTCAGAAGCCCTGTTAGTTGTGGATGGGGAATTATTATTTATATTGGTAGACATATATTCTACAACTGAAGCATGGAAACTCTCAGGGGTTGTTACACAGTGTTTATTTAAGAACCAGCTTTTTTATATGTGCATTTTTGCTCAGGCTCTGGAACTTACTCCAAAATAATCCCAATTACATCCAGTCTTTTGTTCCTAAATCATACCCATGATCAGCTCTGCGCATCTATCTGCTGAGATATATTGACTCAGTCTGTCTACTGATATGTGATTGAGTTTATTCAGCTGGATACCAGAATGGCTGAAAGAGGGTGTTTACAGTTCATTTAGTTCTGTGCTATCACTGTTCTGTGACTGGCAGGTCCACAGCCATATATACTAAAGTAAATCAGAATTCTGCCCAAAGAACCTGAGAGAGAAAATGCTTGCTGTTTGACCTACTTTTCCCCTGTAAGTTTTGGTGATATTCATTGTTAAAATTAAGTTTGAATTTAAACACGTAAAATAATACAAATAGAAAATGTAAAGCTTGGTTATTTAGAAAATATTCACTTTTTACATAAGAAATATGATTACAGAAGTTAATAAAATAAACTAGGTAGAGACCGGAATAGAGTTTTCAGTTTAGACATATGAATTATAACTGAAATAGTAATCAGATCAAGGAAAAGCTGTATTCAAATATAGATTCTGAATTATTCTCGCTTCCATGGTAAGTCTTCTTAAGTCTCACGGTATTTAATTTATGCACATGCTTTAGCTCAGAGAACAAAAGCAAAGCTGTGATAATTATGTCTATGTAACCACCTGCTCTATCTTCTCAGTACCCAGTGTGTCACTAGGGTAGCCATCGGGACACCCATTCTTGAAACCTAAATTTTATTTTCAAACACATGACCTACAAGAAGGAAAAGATTCGTAAACACAAAGAATATGTTTTAAACAGTTGACTGCTTAAGAGAAAAATAATTGACTGTTTTTTTGATCAATGGAAGAAGGTAAGCCCTTGGATGACAGAGGAACTACAGATTTCTGTAGATGCAGAAGGCCTATAAAATTGGTCTCATTCTTTCTCAGCTCTTAAAAGTCTTTCTAGGGAAGAAATAAATTGAGTTCAGATCTTTCCTGTCAGAATTCAGTTTCAGAAAGTGACTGAGCGCCTCGGTGCCGGCCCTGCCAGGGACTAACGCTTGTTATAGCAATGAGTGTGCCCAGTTCTGTCACGGAAGCCTTGTCATTAGGTTGTGATGGATGACCCAGAATTTTCAAATTGGGTTCTGTGCTCTGCTAGTTCTTCCCTCACTAAGAGCACGTTCCTATTTATCCCAGATCAGCATATCCGGAGACTTTTGAGCAGATACTTATTTTGTTCCACTTAACAATGGCAATGTTCCTCTTCTCTGCGATCTCTTCTTGTTGGCATCTCACCGTTGAAATAAAAGCCAGTGCAAATGCTTGTAAATATGATGATAACTTGCAGGCAACATTTTGTAGAGTCAATTGCAACATGGAATTACGCACGGGCGTATTATGAGGTCCTTCAACTAGTGTAGAGCTCCAGTTCTGAACCTGGTGAAGTGGCCAATATGTTTTTAATACAGACTCTCTGTTCCAGTTCTAAACTTGACCTTGACTTTCCAGAATGAAGAGTTTATGTTGAACACAAGCGCAAAAAAAAAATTATAGGAGAGGAACAGACTATGATTTCATTTTTATATTTTTCCTTATTTTGACTTTGTGCAAAAACATTCTGTAGTATTAAAAAAAAATTTATGATCAATGTACACTGATTTTCTAAATATGTCAATTACAATCAAATACCAAGAGTCTATTATAGGATCCTTTTTTGAATCCTAATTGCTTTATTATACATGGACAATCTATAATAATGCAATCGATGCATTTTGGGGTAAAATAGCATGAAGAAAATCTGCACATGAGAAATATGGAAACCTATTGGGAAACAGGTTTGAGGCAGACCAACAAAATCCTAAGAAACTTTGTAATAAGCATGGTATACTTTTTAAAATAATAAAAGAATTGCCACTACAATAACATTGAATTCCTAATACATAAAAATATATATTAGAATCAAAAAGGGCTTTATCATTTGAATAATATGGAATTACACTTTTTAATTTGCCTTGTTTAAAAGGTGTTTAAGGAAGTGGGTTGGGCTATGGAGTTTTAAAAAGAAGGATAAAAGCCAGCGATTTGGTTCAGTCAGTGAACAGAACATCTGGAGTGAGTAGGTAAATTAATCCAACCAAGATGGCTGCAGCCATGGAGAACAGGAGGGAGGCTTGGGTTTCTCCAGCAATGGAGGAAGCCAAGCTTTCTGCACACCCTGGCAGGCCCAGGCCTCCACTCAAGGCTACGAAGTTTCAATTATAGAAGATAATAAATCCCATATACCAGGGCCTCCACTTGGGTTGCTGGGGGGAATGAATAGCCAGAAAACCACCACAGACCCCTTTACCAGGCCATCCCACACTCTAAGGGAACCCCCACCCTGATCCCAGACACCCTTCAGGGCAAACTATCCAGCCTCCACCCATGCACCAGGCCTCTATTCTATCTAATAAGAGTAATAAGCAAATTGACCATCACTCCACACACAAGATGGCTGCCCCTAATGGTCAAAGACCCTGCCTCCATGTGGACACAAGATGGCTGCCATAAGATGGCCAGCAGGGGAGGGCAGTTGGGAAAGACCAGGCCTGCAAAAGAGGGCAGTGGGGGCAATCAAGCCTGCAGGGGATGGCAGTTAGGGGTGACCAGGTCTGCAGGGGAGGACAGGTAGGGGCAAATAGGCTGGCAGAGAAGTAGTTAGACATCAATCAGGCTGGCAGGGGAGTGATTAGAGGGTGATCAGGCTGGCAGGCAGAAGTGGTTAGGAGCAATCAGGAAGGCAGGCAGGCAAGCAGTTAGAGGCCAGAGTTCCTGGATTGTGAGAGAGATGTCTGACTAACCATTTAGGCCCGATCCTACTGGTAAAATTGGGCCTAAGTGGGCAGTTGGACATCCCTAGAGGGGTCCCAGATTAGAGAAGGTGCAGGCTGGGCTGAGGGACACACCCCCCATGTACGAATTTCGTGCACTGGGCCTCTAGTATATATATATGGTTGAAGGAATTTAAGTCAGTAAAAACTATAAAAATAAAACAAAAAGGTAAGAAGCACATGTTAAAGGCTTTGTTATTCTAATTTCTACTTTTCCAGAAAACCTCAGAAAAGATCCTTTCAGTAATTTTTACTTTGTTTTTGGTACAAGTTTGTATTTTTCTCAGATTTATATCTGATAATGCACCCTTTGACTCCAGTTTTTGGACTAATTAAGATCCAGCTTGACATGTGGTCTTCTGTTATTGTTTTATTCTTTGTGGTTGTGTGTGTGTGTATGTGTGAACTTATCTTGGCATTTCCTCCAAATCCTCTAAGCTTATTACCCTCATGTCTAATTTTGGTTATATTCAGCATTTGAATAACCCTTTGTCATTCAAATAACAGATTGCTTTCATATTCTTAACATGACTCACGGTCTTGAAAAGGCCACTCAAAACATTCACTTCTCCTCATGTTCCAGTAGATTTTTTAATACATTTTTTTCATTTATTTGAAAAGTTTACCATTATCCAGGGAGCAGGGAAATCGCTTTGGTCTCCTTTTCAAGAGTGACCAGCTAAGATTACAGTGTTCCCGCTCATCCATTTGCTTTTCCACGCTGATCTCTGACTTGAAATGTTCTGGCTGCCTTGAAGGTCACGTAACAAAATAGCACTATTCATTACCGGCAACACCACTCCTGGCCTTTCATTTGGAGGACCCTGCTGTTCCACAGGTCGGACAGCAAAAGGAGGGGCTGGAGGGCCCCAACCCTCTGACCTTTGTCAACTCCACCTCAGCAGAAGCAAGAATTAATGTCAAGAACGCCTCTCCTTTGGAAAACATCTTATTAAAATTTCACAGCTAAAAAATGGTGTCCAAACGTTCTATTTAAAGAAGCAACATTTTCAAGTCAAAAATATAGAGAGAGATTATATAGTTATTATAGGCCTGCACTGTTGGGAATGTGTCTTCCTCTTTAACTTGCCCTTTTGGATCCTCTTTTCAAGATAATCCAAGCATCTGCTGTAGAATAGGATCTCCATCGGCATGGAGGCCAGCGTGGCTGTCCTCATTTCTGTGTTCGGAAAGGATTAGCTGTGTTTCACATCTTCTGAGTGGCAATTATCTGATGTATTCCTTTCACACTTCCTGTGCTCTCCACGCTCAGCAGGGCGACAACTGATGTTATTCCTACAACATCACATTCTGACCTACAAGGACCCGACTCCAACTGGTGTGTGAGCAACAATCTGACGTGGCCTAATCCAGAAGGAAATGTCCCTGCCTAGCTGGTGTGGTGCAATGGTTGAACATCACCCATGAACCAGGAGGTCTTGGTTCAATTCCTGATTAGAGAGCACATGCCCAGATTCAGGATTGCTCCCAGTAGGGGGTATGCAGGAAACAGCCTAACAATGATTCTTATCATTGATATGTCTATCTCTCTCCCCATCTCCATTTCTCTCTAAAATCAATAAAAGTATATTTTAAAAAAGAAAAATTCTCCTTTATGTGAATTCTTATTTTCGCTGTCTTTGTTTTATCATAATAGCCTTCCTGAGCTAACATGCTCTTATTATTTCAGTTAGTACAATGTTTTAACTCAGAAAACAAAAGTAGTTCTCATTACATGTTAGTCACATACAGTGTTTATGATTTGGGAATTAAATACTAATAACCAAACCTCAATTTTCAAGTTCACTTTTGATATTTCTATAATATAAATTGGTACTCACGGTCACTCCATTAATATGCAAACAGCAGTAATTTGCCTGAACAATTTATTCAAAATGTGTTATATAAAGAAAGGAATCTGTAATGAGTGAAAAATAGTGGAAACAGAGTATTATAGAAAAAGAATTTTTTAATTGTCTACCTTATTGTATATTTTAAATTTTGGACTATATACAAATAATACTTATTCAAAAGAGAAGGAAAGAAGATAATAATGAATGAATGCATGAACAAATAATAAGCAACTAAGTAAATACATAGAATTCCTGATTTACTCAGGAAAGACAGTGTGTAACAAAGATGTCTATATAATCAATTAGACTTTATGATTTCCAAATACCAAGTATTGTGACACTTCTTTAATATTTACACACTACCAGCAATCTTTAATATTAAATTGTGGTTCAAGGGCTAATGAAAAGTAGATTGGAAATTCATCTAATATTGTAAATTGAAGGATCTTACTGATATGATGCATACTCAAAAGCAACGAGGCATTGCTCTCATATAAGGCTACCAGCATTCATTCTCTTGCTTTGATTACCTATGTATTTGTGCTCAGACGATGTTTTATTTTACTGCATGGTGAAAATGAGGTCAATACAATTTTAATTTTAAAGTTGTTTGTAATTATTCTATCTATGCAAGAAATATGGCACAAAGATTTGGGTGTGGCTAAAAAAAAATAGTGAGGACACCAAATTCAGAGAAAGACTCAGAGAAACTGAGATATTCATGCATTGTTTGTGCAATGGATAGTGATACAATCACTCGAAATAATAGTATTTTCTTATAAATATGGCTTTATCATATTATCCACCAAATGTAGTTTTGAGCATTTATCCCAGAGAACCTGCCAAAGCTTTATGTATACTAGCCAAAACCTGAAATCAACTCAAATATACTTTAAAGGGTGAACAGTTAAACAAACTGGCACATCGACACAATGGAATACTTGTCAACAATAAAAAGGAATGAACTGTTGTTACACATAACCACTAATCTCCAGAGACTTATGCTGAATGAAAATAAGCCAACCGGCCGAAACCGGTTTGGCTCAGTGGTAGAGCATCGGTCTGTGGACTGAAGGGTCCCGGGTTTGATTCCGGTTAGGGGCATGTACATTGGTTGTGTGCACATCCCCGGTAGGGGGTGTGCAAGAGGCAGCTGGTTGATGTTTCTCTCTCATTGACGTTTCTAGCTCTCTATCTCTCTCCCTTCCTCCTCTCTGTAAAATATCAATAAAATATATATATATATATATATATATTTTTTAAATAAGCCAACCCAAAAGTTACATTCTGTATGATCTTATTCACATAGCATTGTATAGAACTCATTACTCACACACACACACATACATATGCACACATATGGTACAAGTAAATTTGGAGAAATCTAAATACAAGTGATGAATTGCATCAATCTTAATATTCTGCTTGAAAGGTTATATGATAGTGTTGCAGAATGTTACATTGGGAGGGAGGCAAAATGTACAAGAATCTGTTTATTTCTCACAATTGCATTGTGAATTCAGAATCATCACAATACTTTCAATTAAAAATTCGAACAGAACGACTGATGTAATAATGCGTATGTTTATACCAGGGATACACCACTATGAGAGTAAACGAAAAAGGAATTGAAAAGGCTTAGGTCTTGAGCATCATCAGGTCATTAGCTTGGCTGGTAGAAGCAAGAATGCACAGTACACACTTGACTGCTATAGTTGGGATACCCCATTACAAAGACAAACATCTCCCTTAGTGTTGGGTAGAGGCCATAAACTCCTCTTAGAGGTCTGTTTCTTCTTTGCCTTATGCATCTCTTTACTCCAGAATCTATCACTCCCACCTGCATACAGTTCCTCATCAGGAAGTAATTGGTGTCTGTGTGATTTAATCCACAGGCTCGATGACAGAAGATGTATACACTTACTGTGTTATAGACCAAAAACGGTGGAATATCTTTTATGCTTAGGGAATGTAATAGAATGTGTATAATCAAAAAATTTTATCGCCTATGATAAAATTTTATCGCCTGGTGTACACCTATGAACCAGGAGATCACAGTTTGATTCCTCGTCAGGACACTTGCCCAGGTTGTGGACTCAATCTCCAATGTGAGGGGTATGCAGGAGACAGTTGGTCAATGATTCTCTCATCATTGATGTTTCTATCACTCTCTTCCTCATCCTTCCTCTCTGAAGTCAATAAAAATATTGTTTAATTTATTTTTATTGCAGATTAGTAAAATTGACACTGAAAAGTAATTTGAATTAAAACTATGGAGGGTTTTGATGGAAAAGGAGGGAGGTTTTCGAAAGGACCATTCTGCATATCTCCTTATGTATGCAGAGAATAAATAAATTCAGTGCACTTAGACTTGTTCTCCCTTGGTTTCTGACCTAAATTCAGAATTTTAGCATCCCCACCCTTGACTAGGACTCTGGAGGCATTTTTTAATCCTCTTTCTTTCTTACCAAATACATCAAATTGGTGCACAATCTCTTTTTTTATATCACTTCCAAATTGTTTTTTTATCTCCATTCTTACTATCACTATTCTAATTCCAGTTCTCATTATCTCTCACCTAAACTATAGCAATCATCTCCACACCGATATCCCTGTAGGTAACTTCTTCATCTTCAAATCCATCTCTTGTACGGCCGACAGAATTAGTTTTCTCAAACACAAATTTGACCAAGTCACACTGTTCAGAGAACTGCAATAGCATTTCTTCTCTTATGAAATAGAGTTACTCATGGAAGTATTCACATTTTTTATTAATGCAGCCTCAATGATTCCTTCTAGTTTACTGATGATATTCAATATCTTTAATCAATATGATATTGATATTGCCTTTATTTTATGATGATTTAAGTCTTGAGGGCTCTGTGATACATCATTGTATTCACCGAGTCAATCTGAAAGTAAATTTAATTTCCTTCTTTTCTAAATTCATTCTCTTTCTAAAACTTTTGGTTCATATATTCCTTCTATTTGGCACAAATACAGTTCAACTTTTATTAAATGCTTCCTATGTGTTTCCTCCTCCGTTTGATGTTTTAAATCCTTAAGAGTAGAAACAATGTTTTATTCATTTAGCATCTGTGAGAAGGTCTAGTTTTTACTAAATACACCAAATGGAGTTCATTCAACTTCTCAATAACTGTTTATGGAACACATATAACTGCTAGTCATGTGTCCACATGTGACTGCTAGTCAAGAGTAGATGATGCATAAAGTATAAAATGTTCCTGTCTTCATCAAGCATTTTTCTAGTTGGAGAGACAAGCAATAATAAATGGACATGGAGCAAAAGGTCAGACACTGTATTAAATTGAATTAAATTCATGAATGACATTAAGAGGTAAAACCTTTTTCTATAAAAGTAAAATTGACATGTTTACTCTTCTGGGGTTGTGTCCTAAATGTGGTCCTTGTAGTGTGACTGATAAAACTATCACAATTGTGACTGCTGGTGATTTTGAAATATAGAATTTGACCCGCCCCTTGGTCAAACACCCGGTCAAAGGGACAATTTGCATGCTAAGCTTTATTATATAGGATAAGCTGAGAAATCAGCAGTCATACTGGTAAAACAGCATCATGCAACTGACATCAACAACTAGATTGTAAAGTCTTTCTTCTACTTATGCAATGCCGTTTACACTTGGAACACACAGCAAATCGTGACCAAGTTATCTTTCGGATGTTTCCTCATGGAGCTATAATTACCCTCTGTAGGACTAAAAGGGTTTTTGAAAACACAGGACAGACTAGGCTTTACACTCATGGACTACTGAAAGAAACTTTTCAAGGCATCAAAAGTTTTAAAAAAAAAAAAAAGAGGAAGAAAGAGACACGTGGCTATTTAAAACAAAGCAAGATGGTAGAATAGGAGGTCTCTGACCTCCCACTACCCACGAGCAACACAGCCAATGCCTTCTTGAGGAAAGATAATCCTATATTATAAAAGCCTAATATGCAAATTGTCTTCTCAACTGGGAGTTTGACTGGTTCAACCAGAGGTGGGATTGGCCAACCAACCACAGGAAGGGAGGCCTCAGCCGGGGGCACACAGGTGCTGGCAGACAGAATTTCTTGCACTGGGCCTCTAGTTATATTTATGATATTCTGTTGACCAAAATACACTCAAATTCAAAGGGGGGACACAGAATCTCCTTCTCCTGATGGAAGAGATGATACAAACTAATTGTTCAAAAGTATGGAGGTGGGGGGATGTGGAAGATTGGGGTGATTCTTCCTATCAGTTGACCACAAAGTGACCCCTATTAATAAACAGCTGGTGTTCTCGTCAGAATCAAAATAGAAATTATCTTGGCATATGCATTTGTCTTTTGTTAAAGACAAAAGTAAAATAACTATCTTTACTATTTTTTTAACTTACACTTGAGTGATCCAGATGGAATAAAGAGTCTATTGCTCCAATTAAATTTCATAGCTATTAACATATTAATAAAGACACCAGTAATATCTGTATATGTACCTCTGACAAAAAACATATCCCATATGTCTGTCTGTTCCTGGAAAACAGAACCTATCAGATGATATTTAAATTGGAACATAGGCAAAACAGGAAAGGGGTCAAGAAATCCGAACTCAATACTTCCTCTTTGTTCCCTATAACATCAATGCTATTTGCAAAGATCTGTGAAATATAATGGCTGTGATTAGCTTTTTATATGCATAATTCATGAGGTCACATTGCAAACATTCCTGGTGCATGAGGCAAGTCTATTTTTCATGTGTATTTTTCCAATATCTATTCTGAAAGGATTTAAAATATTCTTGTCTGATGTTTAGAAAAAAAATCAAATTTAGAATTTGCATATCATTAGCCATAGGGAATACATTTTTAAAAAATATATATTTTATTGATTTTTTACAGAAAGGAAGAGAGATAAAGTGTTAGAAACATCGATGAGAGAGTCATCGACCAGCTGCCTTTTGCATGCCCCTTAATGGGGATGTGCCCGCAACCAAAGTACATGCCCTTGACCAGAATTGAACCTGCAGACTGACGCTCTATCCACTGAGCTAAACTGATTTCAGCGGTAATACTTTTCGAACTAACTTACTGCCTTAAATGTACTGCAGCTTAAGAAGAACAGCAATCTGCCCTGACTGGTTTGGCTCAATGGATAGAGCATTAGCCTGCAGACTATAGGGTCCCAGGTTCAATTCTGGTCAAGGGCACATGCCTGTGTTCTGGCTCCATCCCCAGTAGTGGGCATGCAGGAGGCAACCAATCAACTATCCTCTCTCATCACCTATGTTTCTATATCTCTCTCCCTCTCCCTTCCTTTCTGAAATCAATAAAAAATGTATTTTTTTTAAAAAGAGCAGAAATCCACTTATAATGGTCAGTTTCCTCTGTGGATTATGAAATGGAGCAAAAGGCAAATGTTAAGAATATTAATAAAATAAAGATTGAATCTGACTGAAACAAAGTAAAAATCTACCATGTATTGCAAAGCTGAGAATCAAAATGAACTGCTAGTTCTGGCTGTTTTTTTTTTTTAGACCAGCTTAATTAAGGTATATTTTACATTGATTAAAACGCATTCATTTAGATGTATGTACACCTCAACTATATTCACAAATTCATGCACCTGTGTAACCGCCACCACATGAAAATACCGAACATTTCATCAGAATAAAATCCGTTAGCATTACAGATCTTCATCCACAGATTGCATCTTTCAATGTGAATAATTGTAACTGACTGTGAACGCTTAAAAGTTTAAAATGAAAAGGAAATCTACCAGCAAGTTTACTTGCATACCTTGCAATAATAGGTCCTTACTGTTAAAAGGTGAGAAAATGATATTACACAGGTATTATAATCTGTACTTCAGCTTTGTCACTGGATTTTGTTTATGAATAAGAAGAGGTGGAGTAGGACCCAAAACCACAGTGGTCTAATCCAGTGGTCGACAAATTGCGGCTCAGGAGCCACATGCGGCTCTTTGGCCCCTTGAGTGTGGCTCTTCCACAAAATACCACGTGTGGGTGCACACATACAGTGCGATTGAAACTTCATGGCCCATGCGCAGAAGTCGTTTTTTGGCCCGGGCCAGTCATTTTGAAGAAGTGGTTCTAACACCAAGCCACACTCAAGGGGCCAAAGAGCCGCATGTGGCTCGAGAGCCACAGTTTGCCAACCATTGGTCTACCAAACCCAAACTATTGCTAGGGTCAGGCCAGGTTCCCCTCTAAATAAACCCAATATCAGGGAAGCCCCAAGGGTGAGTTCCCACCTAAAACTGGTGTTGAGACAGCAGATCATAATGAGCATAGAAATCGTCATGGAAAGTAAGCGAGGTTACCTAGTATCTAGTTATCCTCAGCACAGATGAGGATAGCTTAAAATCGAATCAAAATAATCTACTAGCAAAGCTATTACTCAGAATCGAAGGCCAGATAAAGAGCTTTATAAATAAAAAACAAAAGCTAAAGGAGTTCATCACCGCCAAACCAGAATTATATGAATTGCTGAAGGGAGTTATTTAGGAAGAGGAAGAAGATAAAGATAAAAATTATGAACAACAAATACGTAACTATCAACAAGTGAATCTAAAAACCAAGGGAATTAAAAAATCTGATGAACAATATTAACTGTTGAATATAATAGAATCAGAGGTATGGAAGGGGAGTGGACTGACGATTCTCAGGGAAAAGGGGAGTGGGGGTGTGGGAAGAGACTGAACATAAACTGTGCACCTATGGATGAGGACAATGGGGGTGTGGAAAGGGCAGAGGGTGGGATGGGAACTTGGTGGAGGGGAACAATGGAGGGGGGAAAATGAGGAACATTTGTAATAATATGAACAATAAAGATTTTTTTTAATTAAAAAAAAAACAAAAACAATTGTCCGGATTTCCTTGTCAGAAATAATCTCGAAGCACAAGACCTCCAACACTTTAACCAGCACCATTTCATGAGAAGAAGCAGGAGAGATGAGTCTAGAAACCCATAGCATGTGACATGAAGGGGAGGAGGCAGCCTTGGTCGCCATGAGGAGAGACAATGATGGGAAATGAAATCGTTTCCTATGGGGACGGACGGACGGAGGCACAGTTCCGAAGCCGTGCTGTTTCCAAGGCACTGAAACTAAATATAGTACATCTGCTCGACGCCACCAGAGATAATGCATCACAGCGTGAGACTTCGTGATGATTATGTGAGCTCAGCTGCTAGGTCGGGCTATTGCTACTCCTTTGCTTGTTTCATTATCTGAGAGCAGGAGAGGCTGCGTTTAAGGAACTAGTTTAAAAAACAGGTGGCACGTTCCAGGTGACAGAGTACTGACATGTGGAGCAAAGTAAAAACTGCACCTTGGAAAGTGGGCTGGTTTGCAGGCCCAGGAGTGATCATGTCCTTGGATGACTAAATACTTTGAGTGGGGTGGGACCCTCCGGTGGCCAGGCAAGATCCAAATGGCTCCTACATGACTGCAGCCATATCATAGCACTGTTTCTTGATTTGTGAGCAACTGTTCAGCCAGACCCTTATTCAGAGTTTAAGTTACGCAGACACTGCAGTCGGGGAAGGGAGTGTAGGCATTCAAGGGAAAAGTTCATGATATGACAAAGCAGGCTCCCCTCCTGAGCCAGGAGCCCATTCACCCCACAGAGAGCATTACAAAACCACTAGTAGCCCTTTGCAGGGAGATTCCTGCAATAGGGCTTCCTGCTGCGCTCTCCCTGGCCTGCTTTCCTCCCTTCTCCCCACCTGGCCAGCTTCTCTTCTTTATCCCCTGTCCCACTTGCTTGCTTCTCCGCTCCCTTCTGCAGAGCTTGGCTTCTTTCTAAGCTGTCTTGATATGCAAATTAACTGCCAACTTGGTTGGGTTCATTTGCATAGTCACCCTGATTGGCTGGTGGGCGTGGTGAAGGTACAGCCAATTTGCATATTCCCTTTTATTAGGTAGGATCTTTAAAAGGCCATGTTTCTGCTTCCCCTACAACTTATAAGAAAGTAAACCAGGATGTTCTCTATGCCAATGTAACAAGGGGAGACGGGAAAAGAATTAGTCCAAGTACTTAATGAAAATAAGAACCTATTTATTTTTAAGTGGGATGAATGCAGAAGAGGTGACTGAGTAATGGAAACGTGACACAATGGACTTCCCAGTGACCTGTAGCCAGTGTCTGTTCTTACTCCAGCCCCCAGAGCCACACAGGGAAATTCAAATTTCCCTGGACACGGACAAGAGAGTATTATAGATGTTTTTCCTTTTCTTCAGTCTCTACACCAAAGCAGACCACCAGGCTCACGCTGTGCTCCTGCAGTGCTGTTCCCTTTAAGAAATGATGTTGTTCGGCCTTGCAGGCAATGTTTTTTTATGCTTAATGTTGCCCTGGGTAATCACAATGCATGTTTGTGTCATTAAAATGGCTTTTAAAGAAATGGATTTCCATGAATCATCAATAAACCCTGCTTCCAGGATCTAACTCTCTCCGTTAGGAGTTCAGGGAAAAAATTCACTTTTTTTTTTTTTTTTTTGCTTTATCATATGCTTATTAATTGGGATTAAGCAGTAGCACTTAATCACGTGTGGAGCTCTCCAAATATATCTTTCTCATATCTCAGCACTCCTCTAATTATATTATTTTACTTAAACTTTTGTCACCATCTTCAGATCAGTTGAGCCCTAATTGTAGTTAAAAGAATGTATAATTACACTGCAACGAAGTTTTACAACTGAGTGTTATCTTCTGGAAAAATACAGAATAAAACAAAGGCATGTTCAAAAGAGTCAGAGCAAAGGTCATGCTGGTAGCTAGGGAAGAGAAAGGAATAAGTTCAGTCCGTCATTAATGGCTGACATCACCGTAAGGTTATTGTTCATAGTTCAACAATAATGGGAACATATGAAGAAACCAATGTCTATTGCAGAAAATGTGATATAATTAAAATTTTCTGCAATGTCTATTGCAGAAAATGTGATATAATTAAAATTAAAATCATTTTGAAGATAGAAAGATAAAATTATAGGGATATATTGAAGTAAAGCTGCACATATCTAAGTAGAAAAATCATTAGATATTTATTAATATTTTAAAACTTTGAATGATGAAGAAATTCTACTTAAAGAACATTTCTTTATACTTGGAGGAAAAAAGCAATCAGAACTAATTTTAAAAAGAATAGCTATTTTGTTATTTTTAGATGTAGTCAGTACCCATCTGGATATTAGTTTCAAAGACATAATGTTGCTTTGTAAAAAATAATGTGTGTTCATAATAATTAAATATATAACCACTGATGACTCATTCTTGAACATCCTAGCATGCATCAATATTCTTTATGTATTCACATAAATCAATAAACATATACACATTTATGTAGTAAATTCTCCAAAACACAATTATACAATACACGCTGTTTTATAAACCATCTTCACCATTTTGCCTATTTGTCAAGGTCATTTTCCATCTCAACAGACAATTTCCTACATCATTATTTATATTGTTGCAATAATATTAAAAAGAATATGTTTATGGTCTTTTTTTCAATCTCCTATCAATGAGTTATACATGTTTTCCCCAATTTTGTCACTGACAATATTATTCTCTATTCATTGAGAACCTAACGTTGCCATATCCAATAACTGACTCTGGTGGTCATGCACTGAGCCTTTCAACAAAAGACAACAATTAGCTTCCCCAAAATTCAATTCCAGTTATCACATTCTCAGACCCCTGTTCTGTGTTTCCAGCAAATGTTCCCAATGTTCCCACTGCGTTAATATTTTAACCTCACCAAACTTTAAAACCCATTGATCTCCTGACTCTTGCAGGATTTTTCACCCCACGTTGTCCCTCTTTCCTCTGTTTACATTTAATGAACAATCACTATGGAAACAGGTGCTTGCATTTGACTTGACTTCCTTACATCCCTCTTTTTCTTCTACTTGCTTGATGGATCTACTCTCTACTTAAATCCAACTTGCTTGCTGCTCCCAACTTCAACCCACAAAGCTGAACATGGCAGGAGGGAAACCCAGACTCATTCTCACTTGCCTCACTTCCCATTCATGAGCAGAACCTGGCAGTAGGTTTGTAATGCTGTGAGACAGTCATATTACACCTCCTCAGTCTATTTCCTTTTCTCTAAGACACATTCTTCCTTTTTTCTTCCTTAAACCTTCAGTACCTTCACCTTCATCCTCAGTCTTGGCTAAAGAGCTTGCTTCCTCCTTCATCTAAAAAACTGAACCAATCCAAAGTTACCTTCTATAAGCTTCTACCAAATGATCTTTGGATCATCTGTGGCTATATACCTATCATCTCTGCAGCGACTATGAACTTACTGATTAAGTTCTCCTTAATATTTCATGTTATTCTCAATCATATTACAGATCAATTTTTTAAGGGGAGAATAAACTTGAGTATGTCTTATTGATTGCTCAGGATTTTACATGAATCCTACAGGTTGATGTCTCTTAAAAGTAATATTTTGAACAAGTGAAAGGACAACATACTTGAATGTTCGAAATTTCTGGTTTTAAATAGAAAACAACAACACAAAACTGACCTAACCAAACTTCATAGAGACTTCACAGATACACTTAGTTGGCTGTCTTTCCCTCAGAACCAAGAGAGCACTATGTCTAAGAAACGTGACTTGTGTAGACATCTCAATGGCTTTGATTATCCACATCCACCCCCTAAAGAAGCAGATGTCTGCATCATTCCAGTGTCAGCTCTGTGGACATGCAATGGACATGCAATGGTCCTAGGGTTTCAGCAGTGACACCTGTCCTATTCAGTGTATTGTAAGTCATGTGTGTTCTCTTTGTCATATTAAGTTACTTTTCAGTTTTTAAACCCAACCAAATGAACTGACCTGGAAATGATGTTATTTACTAAAAGTAAGGGAATATTTATCCACATGATAATATTTCTAAAATATGTTTTCATTGATTTCAGAGAGGAAGAGATAGTGAGAGAAGGATATAAACATCAATGGTGAGAGAGAATCATTGATAGGCAGCCTCCTGTGTGCCCCACACTGGGGATGGAGCCCACAACCCAGAAATATACCCTGACTGGGAATTGAAAGGTGACCTCATAGTTCATGGGTTGACGCTCAATCAATGAGCCACACTGCCTAGGCAATGCTTAATGTTTTTGCTGCTCCCAGATGCCACATATAAAGAAACACTTACTTTAAGATACTGTGTTTATAAAAGGTAAGTACTCTAAAAGTGGGAGGGGGGGAGATATGGTAGACAGCAGAGCAGAGTTGGACACTTTTCTGTTTTCCTCTAGTTCTGTGACTTCAGCATTTCACAGCATTGTTCTGACTCAGGAGCTGACATTTTTACCTAAATGACTGAATGTCACTGTCTAATTTTCTTATGGAACATAATTTGTTAAAAGACTATAATTTTCAAATAATGACAAGGAGAGATGCCTGAATTATAACCGAAAGTTACATCCGTTTATTTTACAATGATACACTCAATGTTAAATTTCAGTGCTTTTTCAATGCTGCATAAACACTGATCCTGTCTTTTTCACATTATTCTCAATGTAAGAAAATATTACTTAACTCAACGGTAAATGCAATTTGACGACCTCAGTTGGTCTGAACTTTGCAAACTTGTTCCTCCCAAGGACTCCACGGTTTCCTTTTTGAGGAATCACTCAACAAAAATAAAAGATGCAGCAGCATTGACGCTTGCAGCATTGAAGTGGATTTTGAAGGCCCAATGTAAAAATGCTCTTCTGCGTAGATGTCCCCAACAACAATGGTCTACTTCTGAACCAAGCATTACTTCCATTTTCTGGCTCCTAAATTAAATTTAAAAATAAAACTTCTGTACTTAAATATTTTTCTCCCTGAATTGAAAAATGACTGATCTTGAAGTTAGCAAGGTCATTATCACATCCCATAGGGACTCTCACTTTGAGTTGTGTGGTTTTTGTTTTGTTTTTTCTATCTAGAAACTTAAAATATGTGTTGCATCCTAGAATCTGAATAAAATAATTATGTGAACTCTCAACAGCCCAGGTGATATTCAAACAAGTCTCAGAATCTTGACCTGCTGTGGTAGGTAGGCAAGGTGATGAAATGTTTGAATACAGAAAGCTGTTTCTAACATATTTGGATACTCACACTTCTTTGCATGGTCTGTAGTAAAGAAAGTGCAATTTCTGGTATGACTTTCTCAGCATTTTAAGTATTAACTCATCTCACAAACTGTGTGTAGGAAATGATACATTCCTTTTCTCATAAAGCAAATTGGAAATCATTATGATTTCTGGATTTTCAAAAATCGAAGGCTTGTCAGAATAGAGAATCAATTATAGAAAAAATATTGCAAATTACTTTCTCATTAAATATATGGATCATTAGTAAGGCAACCTGAATTTAGGAACATTTCTCTCTGTAGAAATAATTCGTACCACTGATTTTGGGATGCTGTTATTATCCCAAATATTAAAATATCGAAATATCATTAACACAAGTACTTAAGTGAAGCATGAAAGTTCATGAGCAAGTGTGCCAAATTTTGAAATAAGTGTCACCATTCAAAGGACAACAACTGTGAATTTAATTTCCCCTTGGTCCTGTTGTATACGGACGTGGTCACCCTGGAAATGAGTGATTAATTTCCTCATAGGCTGGTGCAAATTAAAGAAGGAGGCATTTCAAAGGAAATACTAGAAATGAGTATGATCTGTTCTCCAGTTCTGACCTTTCTTAGTTGAGACTCCCGTTATTCCAAGTCAGCAGGGAGAGCGCTAATTACTCACTTAGCACTGCTCAGGTGGCCCTAGGAGCTTAACTAAAAAATATGTTCCCTGCAGTGGCTGCCCGTTAGCAGCCCTTTCCTCTGGAAACCTCAGAAGGGAAGGTGTTTTTTTATAATCAGTCAAGAAAATGTCTACTACCTGATAAGTGGAAACAATAAGCATGATTAGAAATTTAATGATAAAAATGACTTCATTAGGGCTTTTCATTGGCCCCTGGAGCTCTTAATCTGGAAGCAATGGGTGGCAAGGTCACCCATGGGAATGGCCTAACCCTTGTAACTTGGGCCAAGGTTATATCTATTTCTGATCCCTGGAGGTGTATGAGCCAGCATTAACAGCCAACTATCTGAGCAAGTTGCATTTCAAGGCAGAGAAAATTCAATCAGATGCCAATGGTGCTGAGTTTAAGACCTTCACCAACACAGAAAGGGTACATGATGAGATAGAACAGAGCTGCTTCGTCCTAAGAATTGACTCAGAAGCATACTGATCAAGAACTCAAGTTAAGTGAAGTCCTATGAGGCATCTGAAGTTTCTTCTCTACTCAGTGAAATATTTTGAGGTCACAGCTTCACACGGGAGTCTATGCTATGTGCTTCCATCGTCAATCCAAGACACAAGACGCTGCCCGGCCTCTGAAGCTCTTTGATCTCCCATAAAACCCAGTCTCAGTTCTTCACTGGGGATGGAGCTATCTCTGGGTTGTGCTCAGCTATGTAGAATCAGCAGACATATACTCCCAGTGTTCATGCCTCTCCCCAGTGTATGGCCTTGACTCGCTCATTGAACAGGAAACATGACTGAACAGATCACCAAAGGGAAAAAGAGAATTTTGGTTGTTGGGGATCACAAGGATGAGGGTAGGGGGAAGGGTAGGAATGGAGGAGTTTTTTTGTGTTTTTTTTTTTTAATGGTTGTCACTGACATTGTTGTAGTTGCTTACAATCAGAAGAATTTACCTTACTTCTGCTTTCGAACCTTATATGAATACTTTCTAATCAAATCCTGATAGACTCAAATTATCCAAGAATGTTAGATGGTATGGACATTGCTCTGCATAGATATCTGATAGGTGAATTAATACTTTCAGAAGATGATAATGGTTTAGGAGGTATGTGTGTATCAAATTATTACGCAAGTAAAGAACAAAAACTTAAAATTTGACTCATTATGTCAGGAAATAAATTAATTTCAACTGTTCCAAAGATTATTTTAACTCTGAAATATATGGAAAGGATATGCTCCTGTTACACGTTCAAAAATTTTCCTTCCTATAGAAATATCTCAGTTTTTAAAAAGAGAATTTCTATGTGTATTTTTGTCATTTTCCTTCATCATTTTATTTTCCCTTCTCCAGAAGTTGTAAATAGAAAGCCAATAATTGTGTTTTACGTACATGCATACTTCTTTTGTGGAGGACCCGGGTATGTAACATACTTGATGAGTAATTTACAGAAATGGAATCTAAGAAATTATTTTTCTTTACTCATTGCAATAGAAACCCTTTATAGTAGAAGATATCAGGGCAGCATTTCACATTTATTTCTTTTCCTATGAGTCCCTCGGAAGCCAACTTTGCCTGGTAGATAAACATGAAGGGTTGAGTTGTAGACATTCTTAAGATTCGTCCCAAGGTCATCTTTGCCTTTAAAACATATAAAAGCTTCTAACAATGATACTTCTCCAATACAACAGCAGAATAAGCTCAAGGTCAAGGCACAGCATTTCTTCATTTTTAAAAATAAGAACCTAAACCTTACAAGAACTAACATGCTGGGGGGGAAAAAGAATAAAATTCTTGAAAGATGATTCTACTGTGTAAAAGGGAGTCACAATCCTTCACTTGCCTGCATGTTTATCTTCAAAATGCCTCCTGATACTGTCAAAAAGGGGGGATTTGGAACAGGAGAAAGTGCCTAGGACTCAGAAATTGTGCTTTTAAATGTCATAATATTTTGGAAGACTTCTGACACACAGCAAGGGTGAGAAAAGTTTTTGTTTTCTTTCTTTTCACTTAGTCCTGAGAAATGCTAGGAAAAGTAATGATAAGTTTAGATACAATGAATGGTTCTTTCTTAATTTATCTGATTCGTATAATATAAGAATAAATGTTTATTCTAATTTACTTCACCACAAAGAAAAGGAAGATCAGAACAAACTAGCCATAACATGGGTGTGTTGAATATTCTAACACTCTATAAAAGAAATATCAGAAATCATAATATTATATTCGTTTATCATCTATTTCACAGTACAAGTGCAATGATTACATAATTTCATAGGTGGATATTGATATTCTTAAATAACAGTTTTAATTGTTAAAATAATATTGTTTTTTTATTGAATAAGGATACCCTGTGTGTTTAAGTCTCAGTCACCCACAGAGGATGTTGACCAAATCAAACATTTTTAATGGTCATTTTCCCTTTATTCTAAGTATTCAGTCCTTTACCATTGTTTATTGCTTTCCCAAAAACAAAATTTATGTGAAATCGTTAAAGCACAAAAGTTACACCACAAAGCTAAATGCTAAGCAGCATTCCATAAAATAAAAGGGTGAAATCAATATCATTATAAACTTCACTGTTTACCAATCCCTCTGAATCATTTTTACTAGCATAAATAGTAGCCAACTTTTTTGAGTCTGTGCCATTTTTTATTTCCTCATATTGGCCTGCTCCAAAGCAGATTCCTACCACAATATACATTGATACAATCAGAACTTTCTTCAAGGTGTAGTAACCTTCATGTTCAAGGTCATACCTAATATAGCAAAGTATTGTCTTAAATACTTCTCACATTTATTTGTTATGCTTTCTTTAAATGCAAGTTAATATTACAAAAAATAATAAATGAATAGTAGCATCATTCCTTAGCTCAATTATAAAATATGCTAAAATATGCTAATGTATCAGACATTCTTAATGCATCCACATTGGCTGGGGATGACAGTAGCCAAAGGTTTTTAATCCTCACAGTAAAAAAGCTTTTTAAAAAGCAGTATTCCATGGTGAATAATTTAACCATATGGTCATTTGGCTTTGATTTAGCTCATCAGTGGATGTGGGAATCAGTGGGAATTTTATGTTGTATTTGGAATACATATATTACTTCCAAATCAAAATCTTATACAAAAAGGAAATGTAAAAAGTATGATGAAAATTACATTGATTAGATTTTTTTTCCTATTTTACTAGGTCTTTTCAAATTCTCCAAGGAAACATATGAGAAGTGACTTATCTGATTCAGGCTAAGTCTAAGAGTATGACACTGTTAATACGTAGGGATTATATTTCAGATAAACTGATATATCTGAAATTATCAGTGAAAATTTTCACAATTAAACTTTATGCCTAGTTATCAAGAGAGAGAGATAGAGGGAGAAATAATGAACAAGAGAGAGTTGTTGGAATATTAAACCAGCCTGCACTAATAAATAGAGTCTTCCAGTTCCCTCTGCAGGTGCATTTTGGGAAAATCCACCGAGTATGTTATATGTGTCAACAATCTCTAAGGTTCAAAGGTAAAAGTGACATCCACAAAACAGAGTATTCATGGGACCCTGTGGTCCATATTCACATGTACTTACTATTAGATGGCGTCAAGGGAAGATTGGGACTGCAGTGTGCATCCCTGAAAAACAAAAAACAGGTCATAATTAGGATCAAGGTCAATGACGTCCCATGAGTGGGGGCTTTGGTAAAATTCAGGATGAGCTATTTTATATTTCATTAGCTTTTTTGCATTTAAAATGCAGCCAATTTTAATTAACAGTATACTTTTG
Source organism: Pipistrellus nathusii (assembly GCA_963693515.1). Lineage (NCBI taxonomy): Eukaryota > Metazoa > Chordata > Mammalia > Chiroptera > Vespertilionidae > Pipistrellus > Pipistrellus nathusii. Next base: position 6,943,121 of record OY882877.1, read on the forward strand.
TACAGGATATATCAATTCTTTGAGCTTTTGTATCATTGTTTATCAAATAAAGATCGTAATTCCTGCCTGACCTTCTTCAGGGTTTTGTGTCAAGGGGTGATGGTCACTGAAAACACTGCTACAAATATCAGGTTTTCTTTTTCCTTCTCTTTTTGTATCTAACTGTACAATTTGTCACCCAATCTGTTAGGCCTGCATGAGACGGCGTGCAGTAATAAATCGAAGCAAGGAAAATAAATAAGAGAGATATAAAGATGGGATTACCATTTAGAGAGACCATGAAATGCATTTTTACGCTGACACTTACAAATGAAAAGCAATGGGAGGGATGAAAATTCAGGGCGGACCCTGATGTCCACGGGCAGAGAAAGCCAGAGAGGGAAGCATTGCATGGGTGTTATGACCTTGCATAGAACTCTGGACAGTTTCAGTGCCCCAGGGAAGGTGACAACGCTACTGACATGACAGCAAGAAGAAGCTATTGAACACCAGATTCTAAAAATGGCCATCACGCCCTTGCTGGTTTGGCTCAGTGGATAGCACATCAGACTGCAGACCAAAAGGACCCAGGTTCAATTCTAGTCGAGGGCATATGCCCAGGTTATGGGCTTGACCCCCAGTAGAGGGCGTGAAGGAGACAGACTATCAGTGATTCTCATCATTGATGCTTCTATCTCTCTCTTCTCCCTTCCTCTCTCTGAAATATATATTTGAAAGACAGCTTAAGGATTAAGCGGTATTTGTGCAAAAAGAAATATATATTGTCCAGTGTTTAGAAAGTCATTGTTTCACATATCTTGTTCTCTTCTTTAGTTGTTTAGTATCAGAGGGTAAACTCAATCCTTATCAGTTAATCATGGCTGGAAGGGGAGCATAACAATGATCTTGTGTGATAAATCAGAGTAACTAGAAATGATGTAGAAATGGCAATAAAGAAAGAGCAGACCACCTTCCCACGTCCTAGAGTTGAGAAATTTAACATGAGAAGGGGGAGTCTCACTGGAAGGACATGAGTGGGAAGCTGGGATCCACTTCCTGCAAGGAAATTCTGGAGATTCAAGTTTTGTCTATAATGTCAAGGGACAGAGTGAAAGAGAGGAGAGGTTAGGCATATGGAATTGCATTGGATTAATCACAAAAAGATAATCAGAAATTCTAGGTGATAATAGACAACCTCTTATAGGTTTTTTAAAATATAATTTTATTGATTTCAGAGATGAAGGGAGAGGGATAGAGAGAGAGCAACATCATTGATCAGAGCTGCCTCTTGAATGCCCCACACTGGGGATCTAGCCCACAACCTGGGCATGTGCATTGACCAGGAATCGAACCATGACCTCATGGTTCATAGAGGGACACTTAACCATTGAGCCATGCCGGCAGGTCTCATATTTTTGGATGTGACTGAACAAAAAGAGGATGAGCCAAGCCAGGATTGGTCTTTATCATCTTGTGAAGAAGGGCATCATCTCAAATATTATACTAAGTATAATATTTGATATATACTAAGTAGGTGTACTGGAGAATGATAACTATTTTCATACTCTTCTCTCTCAAATTAATGGAACTCTTAGGAGAGGTCAAGTATATCTGACAGACTACATTTCTTAGGCCCCTTTGGGCTTCTGCATGGCCATGGAGTCAAATTCTGACCATTATAACAGAATTACAGACAAAGAGAATATCAGAATACATTTAGCAGGAATTGATAAATGATGAATGGACTTGGTATGCATACAATGACATGCAGTGCAATACAAGACAGACACTAATGAACTCTTTGGTCTGATTAAGGTTTCCATCCCTGGTCTCTGAGCTAATTCAGGATTAATTGGTCAAACATGAGATTAGCTTTTCTAAGAATCACTGCCATAAGAAGCTATTGATTCTGATGGGTTTATGCTCTCGAGGTCTATTGTAAAGATATCCATTTAAAAAGTCATTCTTACAGATTTTATTCATGAACAAAAGCACAAAATCCTAGAAAATAAGACCTAGCAATTCATTGAATGTATAAACTATAAGGAACATGTGAACTTAACGAATATAAAGGCAATTCATATTGGAAAATAAAATTACTATGTAAACAATTAGAAATGATAATAAGAAATTAAAAGCAAGCTCTAAACTCTGTAGAGTTAATAGACAATTTATAATTGATATAGACCAATGCCTTTATTTCATTGAGTGTAACTTAATAACACATGATAATAGAATGGGGTGGTGAGGATTAGCTATAATACTTGAGATTCAGAACAATATTCACTTCATTTCATACACAACTCCCAAATTCAGGTCAAAATATTATAATTCATATCACATTTATCTCAGAAAGTTTATTAGGCAGCCTTGTGTTCCTTTAAGTGGGAAAAACACTTTCACTAAGAAAAGCACTATATTCCTTTCATCTTACCACACCTGCATCAGGTACATGTCACCTTCTAAAAGGGTTTATTTTTCACTGTGCTTTCTGGGTTTTAAGTAGCCATTTAAACCATACAAATCTACAAAGGACTTTTATTTCACATTATGTTCATGTATTTATTAATTGGTCTATCTGTAATTATCTCTGACCACTCTTCCATGTAAACAGAAAAAAAAAAAGACTTAAATATTCAAAATATAAAACGTCTGAAAAATAATGTTTTGATCATGTGTAAATAATTTCATAAGAGTAATTCTGTCTCATATAAAATACATTTTAAGAGAAAATATTTTGATTTATCATACATGATACAATTCACAAGGGGAAAAAGAAAAAAAATTAGCAGTACATAATGAAGATATAATTTAAGTAATGCACTTTACATTCTAGACTCAAGAGATAACTCAAATAACCAATTAACATTATAAAGCATAAAATTGAAATTAAAAATAGTATTAATCCATTGGAAAATGCACCAAGTTATTATAAAAAGGCTCATCTTTAACTAAAATATTTATATATAATTTCAACTACAGTATTACAAAACTTGCTTTGTGACTTTGCACTTAATTGGTCTTTGGGGGATAGTGTGGGCTGAAAAATGATCAGTGAAGATGTACATTTTCCAGAAATGAAAGTGATTAGTGCCCTCATGTAAAGATACTGAAAATTATACTAATTGGAATTATTTAAAATCTACTGAAATACTTTCCCAGTAGAAAACTTAAATATGAATTATACAAAATGTAAATGTAACTACATTTTCTCCCTTCTTTTTTCCAACAAGATACTGCCAAAATTTATTTTTGGTTTGAAAATATTTGTCCATGAGTTCATAGTTTAGGCTTTCCAAGACTCCCTATGACTGCTCCATGTTTACTATATTGCAAGCTATGTAGAAAGACATCAAATTTATTGTTTTAAATTTTCATTTGGCATTATGATGTTATAGCTTCCAGGTAGGAAAATTAATGTCCAAGAAAGAAGTTAAGTATGTCCAGAATAAATTTAATCAGGCAATAAACAAACAAATAAATAAATAGGTAAATGAGGGAGAAGGAGGGAAAGAGGGAAGGAAAGAAAGGAGAGAAAAGCAAGGAAATAAAAGAAAAAGATAAAGAAAAAAATGAATTTGTCATGTAAGACCACATTCTGTATGCATCTTTGATGAATGAGGTAAGAGAGATCACTCTGGCTTCCTGGCAGGAGTAAGCAGCTGTAGACTCAGCCACATGTGTAAGGCTGACATGCAATGTGCATTAAGGAGTGACTGAGAGTACAAGATGGAATAGAGTTCTATTACAATGCATGAAGAAATGATGAACTCTTAATTTAAAAAAAATACATTTTATTGATTTTTTAGAGAGGAAGGGAGAGGAATAGAGAGCTAGAAACATCAATGAGAGAGGAACATCTACCAGCCGCCTCCTGCACACCCTCCACTGGGGATGTGCCCACAACAATGTATAATACATGCCCTTGACCGGAATCGAACCTGGGACCTCTCAGTCAGCAGGCCAACACTCTATCCACGGAGCCAAACCGGATTTGGCTGAACTGTTAATTTAACAGAGTTTTGCATGAGTGCAGTCTTTTCTTGTAAGACTTTTTTTTAAGGAATAATGGCTGGGAGGCATTGCAGAGGAGCAAAGGTAACCCTTCCAGATGCAATGTCTTTGTATTCCCACTCGCTCTTATTACAGACATATGGGATGAAGTGATGGGTTTGGATTTAACAGGAACAATATGAGTGGTTTCACAAGTTAACAAATTCATCAAGGAGGCAAAAACACTGTGAAACCACCCACAGGAGCCAAGTATATTAAATTGTATGTGGTCACCATACATGCTTTTCTTGTAATCAAGTAACGAGGACAATCATCATCCCGAAATTAAATGCTGTGCATTTAATTAGCTGATATCAGAATATTCACTCAGATTATCCAGGGACAGAATTTTGAATGTGGCTCCTGCAGTTTATGGAGCTGATCTTCGCATGCAAAAATGATTTTGTTGACATGTACAATAAGCAGTGAGATCCCTTTTAATAAAACCCAAATCCCACAATGCTTAGTCAGTGACATAATTTTGTTCCAGATAGGGAGCTTTGGAGCAGACAAAATAGAGCTGAGGAAAGATTCCAGGATGGAAATGTTTACAGTGTTATATGATTAATTTGCATGTAAGAAAAGAATAGCAGAAACTGAAAAGCTACTTTTTAAGACACTGAGCTTGTCTTCACGAAAGACTATGTATTTTCTCTCTTTTTTAATAATAAAAATGTGAAGTCTTTTTACGTTTTGTTTTTTGTCTGTTTCTGACAGTAAAATGCAGGTAGCAGATAATGAATCTGATTTATTTACACTAATAACAAAGTAAGATGTAAATTGACCATATCTTCATGACGCCCACCAGCCAATCAGGAGTGAATATGCAAATTAACCCAGCAAAGATGGTGGGTTGATTTGCATACACAGGTGCCAAGCAGTTGGGGGCAGGGCAGGATTCTTGTGACATTGCCAATGTGAAGAGGTAGGCATTCTGCACTCCCCAGATACTCCAGGCCTCTGTGTAGTGTGGGAAGGTGGAAAGTTGGCTTCAGAGCCTGAGCAAAAAGGCAGCTCCGGCCAGAGTGAAAGGAAGGTTCCCAGCAGCCAGAGTAAGGAAGGTCCATTCTTGCATGAATCTTAATGCATCAGGCCTCTAGTATTAAATAAACATGAAATAATGTCTCTTATTGTGATTTTGGGAATGATAATAAAAATGATTCTTATAATTGAGAGACAGCTTCTCTCATTTGCATATAAGGAAGAATTTGTCTTTTTCATATGAATGTTATACATCTTGCTCCCTTAAGTATGAGCTAAAGAGGAGCAAAAACTACAGAAGGCCAAGACATACACAGTCCTGCGGGGTGGGGAGAATCATAACATTATGATACCCAGATATATAATCAGAAACATACACAGAAAGGTTAGAAATGGATCTAAGGATAAGCAAAATCCTGGAATTACCTATTTCAAGTTTGATTTGGATTTTTAGAGAAAACGAGGGAGAAAGGGAATCTAAAAGAGTCTATATTCAGAATCCATACAGAAGATATTTATCGAGCACTGCTAAAGAACATATAACTCAACAACAAAAATAACCCCATTAAAATATGGCCAAAAGACATGAGTAAGCATTTTTTAAAATAATCCTATATAAAAAAGAGATAATTAGACTGAACAACCAAATGACCACCCAGATGACATTCAGGAAAATCGTCTGGAGGTCCTTCTGGACAAAGCCAGGGCTGCAAGGGCCATGCCCCTTGTACAAATTTCATGCACTGAGCCTCTAATATATGCATATATGGCCAACAAGCAAATGAATAAGCAGTCAACATCACCAGCCCTTAGGGAAATTCAAATGAAAACTACAATGAGTCACAAGGTCACACTCACTAAAGTGGCTATATCTTTTTTTTTTTTTTTTTTTTTTTTTTTTTTAAGTATTGGCAAACATAGAAAGACCTGGACACCTTGCACATTGTTAGTTGACATGTAAAATGTCCCAGCTGCTGTGGAAAACAATTCAGTAGTTCATCCAAAAGTTAGATATAGCATTTCAATATGACTCTGCAACTCCACTCCTAAATACCCAACAGAAGTGAAAACAGATACTCAAATCCTTGTAACATGGATGTTCATAGCAACGCTATTCAAATTAACCAAAAGGTGGAAGGGACATCCCAAATAGCCATCAACAAATGAATGGATAAATAGGTCATGTGATATGCATACAACGGAAAACTATTTAGCCATGAAGAGGAATGGAATACTGACCCATGCTACAACATGGATGAATCTGGAAAACATGTAAGTGAAAGAAGCCAGTCATAAAAGGCCACCTACTGCACGACCCCACTTTTATGAAACACAGAATTGGTAAATCCATGGAGACAAAATGCAGGTTGGTGACTGCAGGGGGCTGGGAAGAGTAGGGAATGCTGGGAAATGGCTGGACCACTGTCTGGAAGGCAAGGCAATGATTCTTGGGGGATAACATGCTTATTTGAAAACTAAGATTCCCGAAGTCTAATATGCAAATATGACACTATGAAATGATTCCAATACTCATGGCTCGCTCAGGTCACGTGAAGTTCCACACCTTCTCTGTTTTCTTCGCCTCACAATACAACCACCAGACACTGTGGTGGTTGTAATTAATACCAAGTACATGCAGCAGCTCAGCCTGTGAAAATGATCAGCTTCACCAAAACCGATTTGGCTCAGTGAATAGTGTCAACCAGCAGACTGAAAGGTCCCAGGTTCAATTCAGGTCCAGGGCATTATACCTTGGTTGCAGGCACATCCCCAGTAGGCGGTGTGCAGGAGGCAGCTGGTCAATGTTCCTCTCTCATCGATGTTTCTAGCTCTCTATGCCTCTCCTTTCCTCTCTGTAAAAAAATCAATAAATTACATAAATAAAAAAAGAAAAGAAAAAGAAAATGATCAGTTTCCAAGGCTGAGATGATATGCATGCAGATGCTTTAGCTACTTCTTGCTAATTCAGGAATGATCGCCCTATATTCCCCGCCCCTATATTTAAACAAGGGTGCTCTTTTGTCTTGGATAAAAAAAAAATAATAATAAAATAAAGTAAAAAAAAAAAAAAAACCTTAATTGTTCTGATGAATGTCCTTCATGGGATGCTTTAAGAATGTATTCTCCTGAGAGCCACCTTCCTCTTCTCCGCAATAGCTTTTGGGATCCGGAGGGAGAGAGATGTGGCAGGTGTGCCGAGGGCCAATTAAAAACCAAATCCGCTCTAACTGATGGGTAATCTTCAGGAAAATCACGAGTGACAAGCCCAGCTGCCTGGGGAAATTGACATTGACCGGATCCGCGTATCCCTGGCAGCGCTGTGTTCACCTGCGCCATGCAGCTGTGGGGAAACTAAATGGCTAGCGCTCCCATTTTGTGCTTTTAGGGGATTGTTTGGTTGCAGCAGCCTTAGTATTTTTTCCCCCCACCTGAGCTTGTCATAGGTCAAAGGATACCATTTTCAAACAGTCTTTCAATGTTTTTCCTCATGTCCCAGAGACCCGGAATGGCAAATAAATCTGTGTTGCATACGGTTTAATCACATCCTGAATTACTAAACAGCTTGAAAATATTTACTGAATGCGCAGTTACCTAGAAGGTGGACAATTCAAGGAAAACATGAGAGTCTTGGCCCTGTTTTCCTTCTATTGTTCAATCCCAGTTCAAGTTATTTTTTCATTTAAAGATCAGGCTTTCATTCACAAAATCTTAGCACCTAGGACATAGTCTGACATGTAACAGGTACAATATAACATCCCATTACCGTCAACTGGAGGGATGTTGGCTTATTTATGTTAATAGATGTCCAAATCCAATGCCTTCAACGTTTTAATTGTTGTCACTGCATTAAATACATTCTGTGCTTCTGTACTTTGTTAGAATGGTGTTTGTGGTTTACTTAAGCTGCATCAAATTACATAAAACCACATGTAAACCTTTATATAAGTAGCTTCTACTCTCTACTACTCTCTGATTATCTTGAGTCCATAAATATAGTAAAAATTCATCTTGTAGTACAGCTGGCATGGCTCTGTGGTTGAGTGTTGACCTATGAACCAGGAGGTCACGGTTCAATTCCCAGTCAAGTCAGGGCATATACCCAGGTTGTGGGCTCGATCCCCACTATGGGATGTTCAGGAGGCAGCTAATCAAAGATTCTCTATCATCATTAGTGTTTTTATCTCTCTCTTCCTCTCCCTTCCTCTCTAAAATCAATAAAAATATATTTAAAATTCATTTTCATAACTGTATCTGTTTCTTTACTTGCTTTATACAGTAGCCCCCATTTAAAAATAATTTACATAATAATAGAAGGTGTCTATTTTATACACTGGCTTAAACATAAGATCTCACACACAATATCTGGCACAGCAGGGCATTTAATAATATCTTTAAATAATAAACATTTGTATTTCTCTTTTTTCTTTAGTCTATCCACAAATACAAGCACAAACTTTCTGAAATTACTTTATTTTTACTTCTTTTTCTTTTGGATTTGAATATTTTCAAAAATACACCAATGTATTTTATTTGTGTTCAATCTTATTTGAAGTCATCAATTCCATTCAATGTATTAAGGAGACAACATAATGTCAAGATGCAACTAAATTTCATGAGGAAGAGTTAGTATATCCAATGCCCCCAATTGATTTGAAACAAACAATTCAGAAAACTGACTATCAATGATTATTCTATGAATGTTCATAAGCAAATTCAAAATGTTGTGGGTATGGGATGTGACTACTGTCACTGAAAATAGTAGCTTAGGGAATGGCATTTCAATTAATAGTTAACTTTTCATTGAGTATTTACTATATTCTTTAGTATTATTCCCAAAAGGTATATCAATGTCACATGCACAAACTATCATAACTTGAATCAAAAGTTAGGTGTGTGTTGTCCCAATGCACATGTTCTTAACCACTACACTTTAATTCACTTCCTAATAGATGTGTGTTTTGTTGTTGTTTTTGTTTTTGTTTTTTGCCTTTTTCTTCTGCTCTACTTTCACCTCCATTTCCCTTAGTCTGACTCCCCACTCTATTTTCTCTAAGACAATATATTATGTGATTTGAAAACCTACTTTTAATTTATTTATTTTAGTTTACCATGGGTTTTAGGATTAGCTGAAAAATTTTTAAGGTAGACCTTAATCAAATATTGAGACTCACTCCCTCTAGGTAGTCCTTTGTCATATTTCTTCATAACTCAAAAGTTTTGCAAAAAAAAAAAAAATATATATATATATATATATATATATATATATATGCATCCATAGATACAGTAAGATGTTAGTTCATTTACACCACTAAAGAAAGAAAAAAATAATCACTATGAAACACTCTCAAGAGCCAAAACTGGTGTGGCTCAGTGGATAGAGCATCGGCCTGTGGGCTGAAGAGTCCCGGGTTCGATTCCAGTCAAGGGCATGTACCTTGGTTTCGGGCACATCCCCAGTAGGAGGCGTGCAGGAAGCAGCTGATTGATGTTTCTCTATCATCAATGTTTCTATAACTCTGTATCCCTTTCTCTTCCTCTCTGTAAAATAAATAAATAATATATATATATATATATATATATATATATATATATATATATATATATATTTAAAAAGAAATACCCTCAAGAAGTTGGTGTAAGGGTTTAACTTTAGTGCCTTCTTAACATGGCATTCCTCCAAAAATCACTAGTTTGTGGGCTTCAAAACAAGGCCAGCAAAAACACACAGCATCCTCCCTGGCTTCTCTCCCCGCACAGTGCTGAGCTCCTAATTCCATTTCTAGGAGGTGAAAATCAATAGCATTTCTTTCTTTTAAATCAAAGCAATCTGCAGCCTGGAACACTCCCATTATGCTTCCTGAAAATCCCCAGCCCCCTGTGGCCCCCAGGACTATAGACTCCCTGGCTTAAGGAGAGAGTGCGATTAATTGAGAATGATCAGAAAGTACTGGCAATTTGCTCCAGGAAGTCAGAGAAGTTGCAACCAGCTAAAAAGGCTATTCTCCTTGGTATTGATCCTTCTGTGAGGCACAATCACAGGTCGCCAGCAGGTTTTCCCTTCTCTTGTTTAAAATCAGATGTAATTTACTGTTGACAAACACCACTGTGAGGTGTGTTCGATTTGAGGTCACTTCACTCCAGTCTATGCTTTGATCTGATATTGAACATCCTAAAAATGTGCTTCTTTTTAGCTAAGTTGATGCCAGCTACATAACTTTACCTGGATCTTCCTCTAACATCTATCTGTGGACAAGCAAATACAACAGCAGCCCAGTCCGCAACCCCAAATCTAATAGAATGTAAGTGTTATGTCACTTAAAATGGTATCTAATATTTTGGAATGCCTTCTACATTCATTATCCAAATTGTAGATAGAATCACATGTTCAGGAGGGAAAAAAATCACTCAAAATGTTTTACCTCTGACAGTCAAAATGCTATAATATTTCACATAACCTATCATTACTGTGTCTCTTAGCTCTGCTTTCATTTACCAAATATGAAAACAAAACCTATGCATCATCATTATGTCACTGAGCAAAATGCCCTCTTTGGAGCCTCAGTTTCCCAGACAATGTGCAGTGATTTGGAATCACCTGATCATGTCTTACAAACCCTAATTTCTGCTTCCCTGTTCTGTCTCCTGGACAATCCCCCTCCATTCCAGACACCCCATTACACACACACACACACACACACACACACACACACACACACACACACTTTGCAGGAATCATTTGGTGGTAGGTTTCAAATCAGAAGTCAAGCTATTCATCAGCCCTTTAGTGTTTCTTTCTGCCCATTCCTCAGCGGAAACCTCCAACTTCTGAGAGGCAACCCCTAAATCTCCCCAGTGCTAAATTATAAGATGGTGCCATTGTGTGGCTGAAGGTCAGGCTCAGGCTTGTCTCCCAGGCAAAGCCATGGGCTCTGCATTGAATGCTAAGATGCTAAAACAGCTACAGTCCCTTTTTCCATTCTCATTTCTAACATATTTTAGAAATAACCAGGGCAGAAAAAAAACAGCAACACCTCAAACAGTGATCCTTTTACTGAAATCAGAAGCAAAGAGGATGGTCTGACTGTATGTCACCTGGCAGCGCCCAGCCTCAGCTCCCCTGAAGGTCAGCAGCCAACAGAAGGCCGTAGGCAGGCAAGCTCCACACAGCGAGTGCCTCGTTAGTGTCGGAGAAGAGCATTGACATGTTGCAGTAAACGCAATGTTTGGCTTATTGGTTGCTCCAGGAATGTGAATATTTAAGGGCTTGGCAGAAGAAAATGTGCCCTCCGTGGGTCCCGAGAATTATTGATCAGAAAGAAAAGATTGAATGAAGAGAGAAGGAGTGCCAGGAAAGCTAGAGAGAAGCCAGTGGTGTCAGATGAGGCCAGGGGGCCAAATGAAAGACGACACTGCAAGTGCTCATTAGCTTAATTAGCTAAGAGCCATATGGAGATCAGGGAAGTGTCAGAGAAGTTTCCAGTGCAAATGAAATGGGGATAAGGAAGTGGAAAGAGCCCGGCCTGCGTGGCTCAGTGGTTGAGCGTCAACCTATGAACCAGAAGGTTCGATTCCCAGTCAGAACACTTGCCTGGTTGCAGGCTCAATCCCCAGTATAGGGCATGCAGAAGGCAGCTGATCCATGATTCTCTCTCATCGATGCTTCTCTCTCCCTCTCCCTTTGTCTCTGAAATCAATAAAAATATATATTTTTTAAAATGTAGTATGTTGAGTGAAGACAATAAAAAGTCACATGGCGAGTAACTTAGAATAGAGAAACAAAGAAGAGTTTATGTCTTTCTGCCTCAACAGAAATCCAGTCTCCACAACTCAGCCCTTCAATGAAAACGCAAAGACAAGGGATCACAGTGGCATCTGGGACAAGGACAGAACGCTTTGCATGGCAGAGTTTCAATTTAAACAAATGTGAAAGGAGTCCCTCGAGGCAAAATACTTCTGCGGATAGGATGACACACAAGCATGAAACCGACAAGAATGACAACCTCATTCTGGCCCCAGATTCGGCCTGTCAACACACAAGGCTTTTAATATGGCAGAAACAGAGAATGAGCAAAACAGGTTTCTGCATGCTGCTTTACACGCCTCCATTATTGAGGAAATCTGTGCATGGCTCAGCCATAATGTGATTTTGCCACTGTTTCAATTCTTAATTATTTTCCTGATTTAGAAGAATCCAAGGGTTGCAGGGACTACAGACTCACACAGGCTCTGAGGACATATGGACTCAACTGAAAACTGACACAGATTCCGGGTCAAGGCAGCAGCCGTGTATTGATTAAAAGCATACATGCCGAAGTCAGATTGCGTAAATTCGGTTCCCAGGGCTGCCATTCATTAGCCACGTGACCACAGGCACTCTGCTTATCCTCTTTGAGCCTCCAACTCCATGCAGCAAGCTCCAATTAATCATCATTTCTATCCCCCAGGACTGGCGTTTCAGGAATGGCGACTGCCATGGGACTGGAGCAGTAGGCAGAGAACTGTAAGCATTTGATAAATATTCCCAATTAGTATTAGCAAACAGGGACTTCATTACGCAGCTCAGAACTCTCACTCTGCAGGCCCCTGCTCTGGGCATTCGGCTTTTGCACAGAAGAGCAAGTCATTTCAGATGGATCTGCAAGCCATACCTCTTTCAGGGGTGAAGGTGCTATGGCACCTTTGGTTCACCTGTGTGACAGCTGAATCACCCCAAAACCCCAATTCACCCTGAAAAGGATTGCACTTTCCTTGGTCATTATAATGTAGTACAACCAAAAATATTCATTCTTTTTATGAATGAATAAAGAGAACAAAGACTAAAAATAATTTCTGTTTTGATGCAAAATGATTCCACAGGTTCCAGATGCTTTTGTTTGTTACCTAATCCTGCCTCTGTGCTATCGATACAAGGGACCAGCAAACCAGCAAGTTTTAACCAGAATCTTTCTATTACCACACACACACACACACACACACACACACACACACACACACACATGCACACACACATACATATACACACACAGAAATAAGAGCATTGGCCTTGGACCACAGTGCTCTCAGCCTTGTGGTCATGTGAAGAATTGCATTTGATTGACAGGCATAATTGAATCAAATCAAAACATTTTTCATCCAGAGAACCTTCATGCATCGAAGTGATGATGGGTCGATTATGAAACTTCTGACCTTTTATTTCTATAATTTGTTTAGGCAGGCTTAGATATTATGTAAATCAGGTTATTCAAACATTGGGCATGATTATATTAAAAAAAAAAAAGCCTAGTTTCTTAACTATGTTGCATGGAACGTATGCAAAGTGCGCAGAGATGTAGAAGCAGGGCACATTAAAACATTTTTTGGAAAACTTGTGCTTAGAAGAAACTCATTTCCAGTCTTGTTTTTAAACATGAGTCCTAAGGTTTGGCATTTTTGCCAAACACAGAATCAAGCATGTTTGTATTAAGGTTGCATGCCTTTCTTTACAGAGTACATTTTCCTTATTATTTCTCAGTGCTAAATAATCACCATGTTTTTTCTATTGTAAATGTGTTTTTTTAAATATATTTTTATTGATATCAGAGAGAGAGAGAGAGAGAGAGAGAGAGAGAGAGAGAGAGAGAGAAACATCAATGATGAGAATCACAGATTGGCTGCCTCCTGCATGCCCCCTACTGGGGATGGAGCCCACAACCCAGGAATATGCCCTATCTGGGAATCGAAGCATGACCTCATGGTTCATAGGTTGATGCTCAACCACTGAGCTACACCAACCAGGCCCTATTGAAAATGTGTCGATGGGAAAGATCCTAGCAGATATCAATGGCCTATCTCTATTTAATAGGTTCAATGCAGGTGGAAAAAGAAGTGATCCATTCCTTGCTTGTTCCTCTCATCATAGCATGCAAGTGGGTTTTTGGTGGCTGTTAGTCAACCATGCTAATTTCTGATCTGAATGGTTCTGCAGATTAAAAATAAAGTTCTTCATTGAGTTTAATGAATTTGGAAGATATCCAACTGGCCAAGTTTCCCCTTTCTAACATGAAGTAGAGTCAAGATGCTTCCTAATTAAAGAAACTATAATGTTACTATATCTTTTGAAATCTTATATGTTCATGTCTTTTGGGAGGCAGCACTGGGATTCCATTGCGCCTGCTTTGGGAGTTAAGGGGAGGTGTACAAATAAATTAAAATACCTGCAGAACAGATTTTTATTAAATTAACTACTTTATTTCTTGGAGACTCCTGAGGAACCAGCATGACAAAACAGCTGTCACAAATTTTTCGGTCTTAAATACA